>JARLTB010000048.1:9437500-10637500 GCA_030141615.1 Unio pictorum
CCTGTTGAATTTGTCATACAGAAAACCATATATTAGAGAACCAGCCAGATATCCCGTGGTCCATGCTGTTAGCAGCCACGAGGCTGTTGTAAGGTCCTTGTTCACTATAAGACGAAGGTCGGGAAATGCTGGCCCCGTGTGTCCAATGAAAAGGCCCTGAAACATATATATATATATATATATGTATGACTAACATATGTATAGATATCTGTTACTTGTGTGTAGATACTTGTAACATGTATATTGATATATCTCATGGGCGTCCGGGAATGTTTTCGAGGTGGTGGGTGCAAACATGTGGAGACCAGCTATTGAGTTTTACTGATGGGCCAAAACATGTTAGTATTTTGTTGTTGTAGGTTTTAACGCCATTTTATAGCACACAATTGGCTGTACATGGCGGCCAGTATTAATAGTGGAGGAAGAACCCGGAAAGGACCACCGACCCACGAGAAGCTATTGGCAAGCTGGCTACTGCGGAAGAAACATTAAGGGAGTCCACCTTTAGAAACATAATGTAAATCGAATGACACCACAATATTCAATTCAATATTCAACATTTTCACTGTGGATAGTCAATAATGAACGAAAACGTTCTTTAAACGTGTTTTTATTAACTTTAATTTAATTATAAGCAGTGCAAATAAATATATAATCTAGTCATTTGGAGTACAAAATTGATTATATTGTTTATACTGCTTGAGAGTCCGTAGTAATTGAGACTCACAAACTCTTTGCTGTACTTTCATCTCTTCTATAATCAATAGGTACAAGTTCTACACCTTGTATATTATATACGAACATTTACTAAGTAATACATTTCTTTAAATTGTTGAGCGTCCGTTTCGGATGCGGGAGGTCGCGGGTTCAAATTTCGGCCTAGTCATATCAGAGACTTATAAAATTGATACTAGCAGATGCCTAGCTAGGCGCTCAGCATTCAAAGATTAGTGTTAGGACTGGTCGGCCTGGTGTCAGGATAATGTGACTGAGTGGGACATCATGCTGAACATGATGCCCCAGTGCTAGACATCACTATAAATTGTCACACTCCAGACATTGTAGCGATATGACTGAAAATTGTTAAAGCTACGTTAAAAATCCAAATCACACACACACACACACACACACACACACACACACACACACACACACACGCGCGCGCGCGCGCGCGCGTTTCTTGATGATGAAAGTTCTTTATTAAGCTATTCACATTTCTCTTTAAACAGAAAGCAACCTATTCTTCCAGAACTGTATTGACTCTTTAAATGAAGCTCAATAAGTTACAAAGATATTTTTTTTAAGAAAAAGAAGTCTTTTTAACGCACGTATACCAGCAGTCCCCCGCTTGGGTAAAAATTCTGGGTACAAGAATATACCACACGGCCAAAGTCAATTAAATATCCGAATCTGTCTCTTCATGCCCATACTATATAGAGTTAGAGCATGACGAACCAGTCCCAATAATATTCTAAGGTTTGAAGTCTCTTGCACGGTGTAAAAGTAATTCCCAATAATATTCTAAGGTTTGAAGTCTCTTGCACGGTGTAGAAGTAATTCCCAATAATATTCTAAGGTTTGAAGTCTCTTGCACGGTGTAGAAGTAATTCCCAATAATATTCTAAGGTTTGAAGTCTCTTGCACGGTGTAGAAGTAATTCCACGACATTTACACATGCGGGCACACAAGTCCAAAAGCGCTACACATGCTGGCCCATATGTCCACATCAGCTACACATACGGGCACACACGTCCATATGGGCTACAAGCGTACACATGGGGAGAACAGCATGAAACACGATAGCCAATGTTCTTTAAAACTTGGGTGGTGTTAAGTCACATCTTCAAAGGCATACATTACGATTTTGTTGAAACACTAATTAAGATCCTATTTGAGTTCACAATCTGAACATTTAGAATTAGCCCCGTGTTTGGTAAGTGGAAATTTTTGTTTTGCTTGGCTAATATCATTGAGTCATGGAGTAAAATCCAATCGTATATATTTTTGAAAAAAGTAATCTTTATAAATTCTGGAATAAAAAGCAATAAAAGATAAAGTTAAAGTATTAAAAATAAGTTATTGTGCAAAAGGATATTATTTTATTATATACGTTATGGAGTGTTATCATATTACGCTGCTATTCGCACTACTAATTTCTCAATCACAAATAATTACACACACACACACACACACACACACACACACACACACACACATACATACATGTAAATGAGATATAAATAAATAAAAAAATAAACACAATTTCAGCATACCATCACAATACACGAAATACATATCCACACTGTCAACAAGAACTTGGATTTATACACAGTATCCATTCTAATTTTCTGGATGACTCCGGTTCGATCATTGGTGACGAACGAGGCATCCTTAACTGGATTGGCTTCGGTTGTTTCAACTTCTCCATCAACATGCTCGAGGAATGATGTCTCCTCTTGGTTCTTATACAACTCAAAATTGCCTGTCACGTGATTTTTCTGTCTTTCATCATCAAGATTACCCGTCATTTCCGATTCTAGAAATATGTTTAGATCATATTAAGTGGGAATGAGTTAAGCGGAGAAAGTAGACTATAAAAATAATACTGATGATAAGCGGTGCTTTTGTTATTATTATTATTATTATTATTATTATTATTATTATTAGTAGTAGTAGTAGTAGTAGTAGTAGTAGTGTACTTCTAGTATCAGGGAGAAATACAATTCATGTTTGTAATTATTATTATTATTATTATTATTATTATTATTATTATTATTATCGAATAATTTTACCTCGTGTGAAATGTTGAATAAACTGCATCTATCGTTGAATATAAAATAGATACATGTTGTCTGAGAACATTAGATACTGCTTATAAATTGTGCAGACATATATTGTAATGATATCTGTGATCTGAAATTTGACATAACAGACTGGGAGTAGTTCGCTTCATAGAAAGTAGACGTATATTGATTATTTTATTATTAGGCTTGTCCCTGGACCAGTGGAATAGCTTAAACAGATTTTTCCGATACCGGTCCTGTTTTATATCAGCTTACAAAAGGCACATTCCAACACAATGTAAAGTATAGTTTACAATTTGAAGTTTACCTTTGTTAACTATATGTGACCCAAGATTGCTGTCCGCGTCAGAGTGTGAAGCACGGGGCAGTGAGTTTGGGAACCAGACGAAATAACGGAAGTAAACATTGAGTAAAATATTGAATCAGACGAAGCCTGGTTTAAATCTCCTGCGTGGAAAACTATCAAACCAAGAGAAGAATTGAGTAAGGGATACAGGGGCATATCAACCTCCCACATGCAGGAAGCAGAAAATCCTACCCATTTACTCTAGCTGGTCATTTTTTTGAGAATTCCACGATAAATTAGTATCTGTACTGCTAACTGTCTTTAATAAAGTAGTAGCATATAATAATAATAATAATAATAATAATAATAATAATAGTCCAATATTTTATTTAAATTAATATAAAAGTCCAACCCAGACTCGATTTTGTAGGAAGTGAAATTAGTGATATAGGTAAAGCTCAGACCATAATTTGTTCGCAAACAGGGGGAGGATGTTTTCTTTGCCTCATTTTAATTTTATAAAGTCTTAATAATATTTCATTTCCGTCAAAAAGGTTGAAGACTTTCCCACCCAATTTCAAAATAGAAAGATTGACTACGCATGTATTTTGACCATCCTGTAACTATTTTTCACGCTTCAAGATGCTGTTTCTCAAATTTTGTTTCTTCTGACTATATCAACGAACATCTATCCCAGATTACACAGCATATTCCAGAATGGACCTGATATGAGTTATAAAAAGCTTAAATAAAATCGGTCACGTTTGATGTTTTATGTCTTTTTTAAGATTTGCTTTTGGTGGTGCTGTTTTCAGGATGCAATCATCGCAAGTCCATTGATACTTGATGAAATTGCTAATCCAAGATGAAAAGATTATTATATTCTTAAGATGAATATTTCAAACGCGCGTTTCAGGCACGTTTGCTACATTTTGTTCGTAAATAACATATCCAATGGTATTTTCCTAGAATAATCTTCCAAAGCTATTGCTTGGATCATTTCATTTATACGGATATTTAAGACCAAATTACATAAGTAGTTATCGTTTAGCAAAATAAGGGAAAGAATAATGCAGAATAATGTTTGGGCAGTGCATGATACATTTTAATGCCGAAGAGTGAACGTACGGAAACTTTTTCTCACACGTTAGCGATCGATTTGGACACAAAGCGCGATTAACCATTGGAAGTGATGAAGAAAAGAGCATGACGAACGCCCTGAAAGCCTAGTATCCGCAGCAAAAAAATGTATTATGTACCAATTACATTAATGACAAATGTCCGACTATATCTTCAAGAAAATGGGGCATGTGTAAAAGAATACTCCAAATCATTTTTGGAAAAATTGATGTAATAATATTTGTCTCAGATGATGCGGAATTTGATTCAAAATGTCAGAGTCTGGAATCCTATTTACAACAATTTCCAGTTTTCAAATCATATTGGCAAAGATTCGTATTGGGCAAAATCAACACTTATGCTTTCCGCCCATAACGCGAAGGAGTAACCGGTACCATGTACAAATAATAACAGCGAGTCCATGAACCATAAGTTAAAGACTGCAGTTAATTGGGACAGACACAAGTAAACAGAACCTATTACAAAGATCGGAACTATTATGAAAAACTAAATTCTGTTTCTCAGATGTGCTATTTAAAGGAGACTGGCGTCTAGTACCTTCAATGGAACAGTGTGTTATTCTACGACTAGTATGGCATTGCACGTTGGAAAAAGCCAGGCCAGTGGAAACGGACAGCATCAGAACGGACTAAAAAGTATTATAAATGACCAATTGAAGAAAGTAATACACTTACAGATTAATCTTTTTCACCATCTTAATACCGAATCAATATAATTATATATATGTGTGTGTGTGTGTGTGTGTGTGTGAGAGAGAGAGAGAGAGAGAGAGAGAGAGAGAGAGAGAGAGAGAGAGAGAGAGAGAGACTTTTGTATGACTTTAAATACTTGCAACATTTGTTTTTGATCAGTTATATATTTTTATAGGTCATTTACATGGAATCCTATTAGAATCAATTGCTCCATCTCTCCGTCGTGTAGTATTTGGCCGGGCGAGGGACCAGACAACGACCAGAGCATTTTTTAGACAACGTAAATAGTCTTTTCACTGTGTTTCTTCACTTTTTAGAGCTAACCTTTTCTTTCTTACAAATGAGATATCTCGAAGACCATGCGTTCTCACAGCATGATATGTATATTTCTTTTCCAGAAACTCATTTTTGATGTGGATTGGCTTCTTCGTATAGATGGTAAACATTTTTCTTGTTAGATTCTTTTATATGGTATCAATTTTCTTTCCTTGCTTCTTTCAGTATAATATAGCTTTTCTTGCATTGGTATCTTTTTCAGTAATTATAAATATTTGCTTTTTAATGAAAAAATTTAATTGCGGCTACAATATGACTTGAACTTTTTCAGCTTCATATTCATTTTGATTTTTCTTGACATCTGTTGTACCCACTTCACATCAATCAAGATAAAATCCCGTTGATGAGTTGTTCAATCTTTATCTACACGTGTATAAGGACTTATCTAGGTGCGATACCATTTTATAGTTCTAATTTCCAGTGTACCGTATTATATTGGAAAATAGTGTGTGTGTGTGTGTGTGTGTGTGTGTGTGTGTGTTTGTGTGTGTGTGTGTGTGTGTGTGTGTGTGTGTGATTTGGATTTTTAACGTAGCTTTAACAATTTTTCAGTCATTTCGCTACGATGTCGGCAGTGCGGCAGTTTAAAGTCATGTCTAGCACTGGACATGTAGCATGATGTTCCACCCAGTCATATTATCCTAACACCAGGCCGACCAGTCATAACACTAACCTCTTAATGATGAGTTCCAAACGAGGCAGCTGTTAGTAACTTTTGTGTAAGTCTTTGATACGACTCGACTGATAATCCAGCCCACAACCTCCCGCATCCGACTAGGCCACCGGAGCTGTCTGTATCATTGGTAATGTGAAAACTAATATCAATACCATAGAACGTGTACACCTAACCATTACAGCTACTTGAAGGTTACTTGTTGCAGTTCAGTTTTCTTAACCTCTTTTGCATCACAGATTTGACCGTATTCTCTCCCTCATGCATGAGAGAGAGAGAGAGAGAGAGAGAGAGAGAGAGAGAGAGAGAGAGAGAGAGAGGATTTCAATGAAAATGTGTTCTATGTTTAATTCATTTAGAATTATTATAACACCTTAATGCAAATGAATTGCTGCATATTAATGTTTATGTTAAAGTTTATTTCTGAAAGATTAAATAAAATTCAGTCCACTAAACCACGTTAACCAAATCAATTTTGTTGAGACTTGATTGGCACATTTTTAAAATTTCCAGATGAAACCCCAAAACTGTCTTCATTGGTAAAATCATGGAAATACGAAATTCGCTTCTCAAGCCAATGCTATTAGAATATACTAGTTTCTACAATTAATGTTTGGATTATATCATATTTTGTGTCTGATGAAGATCTTCGTAAGTACACACCTCATATTTCACTAATTACTTGGGATACAACTTGAAAGCATATAACCATAATTTGCTGAGTTGTTTATAACATTTGAAATATGAAATCTGATGCAGATTTATGAGTAGGTGTACTGCTATATAACGTTAGTGATGTGTTGTTACTTGTTGCCTTAAGGCACGTAATTTTAAATTATAATAAAAGCTTTTTCCATTTTTTTAAATTAAAACTAAATTTCAAAAACTCCAACAATCTGTATAAATGGTCGTGGCAAAGAATCAAATGTTTTCTCGATGGCATTTAAAAAGACGAAAACGGGGCCATATATTTTACAGTTAAAATTATATTTCCTTTTAAAAAAACCTGCTTGAGTTGTATTTTTTTATATTAAATAAAATCTTTAAAAATGTATATCTCTTTTTAATAAAACCTGCTTGATATGTATTTATTATTTTATGTAAAATCTTTTCGATTCTATTTGCAGCACATGCAGAATCACAAATATAGTCACGAGTATTTTAAATAGCTTGTTTAATTCTCTGTAAGCATGCTAGTAAAGAATGTTTTAAATAGCTTGTTTAATTCTCTGTAGGCATGCTAGTAAAGATTATTTTAATTAGCTTGGTTAATTCTCTGTAGGCATGCTAGTAAAGAGTATTTTAAATAGCTTGGTTAATTCTCTGTAGGCATGCTAGTAAAGATTATTTTAAATAGCTTGGTTAATTCTCTGTAGGCATGCTAGTAAAGATTATTTTAAATAGCTTGTTTAATTCTCTGTAAGCATGCTAGTAAAGAGTATTTTAATTAGCTTGGTTAATTCTCTGTACGCATGCTAGTAAAGATTATTTTAAATAGCTTGGTTAATTCTCTGTAGGCATGCTAGTAAAGAGTATTTTAATTAGCTTGGTTAATTCTCTGTAGTCATGCTAGTAAAGAGTATTTTAAATAGCTTGGTTAATTCTCTGTAGGCATGCTAGTAAAGAGTATTTTAAATAGCTTGGTTAATTCTCTGTAGGCATGCTAGTAAAGAGTATTTTAATTAGCTTGGTTAATTCTCTGTAAGCATGCTAGTAAAGATTATTTTAAATAGCTTGGTTAATTCTCTGTAGGCATGCTAGTAAAGAGTATTTTAAATAGCTTGGTTAATTCTCTGTAGGCATGCTAGTAAAGATTATTTTAAATAGCTTGGTTAATTCTCTGCAGGCATGCTAGTAAAGATTATTTTAAATAGCTTGGTTAATTCTCTGTAGTCATGCTAGTAAAGAGTATTTTAAATAGCTTGGTTAATTCTCTGCAGGCATGCTAGTAAAGATTATTTTAAATAGCTTGGTTAATTCTCTGTAGGCATGCTAGTAAAGAGTATTTTAAATAGCTTGGTTAATTCTCTGTAGGCATGCTAGTAAAGAGTATTTTAATTAGCTTGATTAATTCTCTGTAGGCATGCTAGTAAAGATTATTTTAAATAGCTTGATTAATTCTCTGTAGGCATGCTAGTAAAGATTCATTCCTTTTGAAAAGATGATAAGTTGCTAATTTTTTTTTATCGCTTTATCAAAATGAAAACGACAGATATTCTTCAAAAGAAATTTTCAAAAATTAACAGTAAACCCACCAGTCCGTACGGTTTTGCTATCTGCGCTGTTTTGCAATATTTAAGCTGTTCGTAGAAAAGGAATATACCAATCGGCTGATTATCTGTCTGTATTACCCAGTATGGAATACTACTACTACTACTACTACTACTACTACTACTACTACTACTACTACTACTAATGAGGCCTTTGTATAGCGCCTAATCATTAGAAGCTCTAAGCGCTGTTCAACATCAGTAATGTTATGACAAGAAAAACAAAACACCACGAAATTAGAAAACATAAAAAGCTGAAAATATCTAAGGTAGGAAACAGTATTAGGTCTTTAAAGTTTGTTCTTGCAGTCGTAAAAGGTGATTTTTAAGAGCACTCTTCAAAGGGATATAATTTCAATGGACAATTCATTCCACGTTGCTGGCCCTGGTATGCAAAAGAACGTTGTCCATATGACTTCGTTTTCATAGTGGGAACAATGAGTATACGATTGGCAGAAATGGGAGCGTCTGTATCTTGCTGGTGTGTACACACGAGTGAGGCCAGATAGGTATGTTGGACTGGAGACCGTCAGTGAAACATAGCACAGGGAACACATTTCGTGTTTGATTCTGGATCGAATGGATAGCCAGTGTAAGTTACAGTGCAGCGGGTGCGCGTGCTATGATCGTGGCACTCTAAAGATGATCAGAGCAACTGTATTTTGATCTTTTTGAAGCTGCTGGAGTAGATTTTGAAACGAACCAGACATAATTGAGTTACAATAGTGCAGTCTGGAAAGTACTGATGAACACACAAGTGTTTTAGTGGAATCAACTGAAAGATATTTGCGAATGGAGCTGATGCGTCTTAACTCAAGATATGCAGCATTGCATATGTTCATGACATGTTGGTGCAATGTGATAGTACTGTCTAGAGTAACACCTAGGTTTCGTACTGACTGTATGAATTTAATGTTGGTGTTGCTGATATTTATTGTCTGAGGTAAAGGATGTGAATGAGAAAGTCTTTGTGTTGTGATCAGAATGGCTTTAGTTTGTTACATGTCACCCATGATTTCACATAAAAAATGCACCTCTCTACATCTTGGATGGTAGCATCAACTTCATTTGGGTGGCTAGACTTGTGTATGTGGGTGTCATCAGCATACTATTGGTGAAACACTGGGTGATGATCTATGACACTTGAGAGCGGCTGAGTGTATATAATAAAGAAAACAGAACCCTGTGAAACACCACAACATAGATCAACTGGACTGGAGTTTATTCCATTTGTAGATACAATTTGTGTCCTGTAGACTAAGTAAGACTTGAATCACTGTAAGGCTTTATTGTGAATGTCAAATACATGCTGGAGATGGTGAAGTAATATATCATGGTCTATTGTGTCAAATGTTGCAGACAAATCAAGGAGGGTGAGGACTGTAATCATTCCGCTATCCAAAGCGGAGAGAATGTCATTAATTATTTTCGGAAGAGTAGTTTCAGTGCTGTGGCAAGGGCGATATGCAGACTGTACATTGCTAAAAAGACTTTAAATTCAAATGAGATACAAATTGGGTTGGAACGTTTTGCAAGATTTTGTAATATGAACGGGAAATTTGGTAGGCGGTAGTTCTTTATATCGTTATGGTCAAGTGTTGGTTTCTTGAGCAGAGGCTTTACGATGGCAGTTTTGAAAAATGATGGGAATTACCCTGATGAGAGAGAGAGATATTAATACCATCAGTTAGTGAAGGCAATATTGGGTCTAAGAACGCAAGCAGCAGTAATGTTGGACTTGGATCAAGTTCACCTGACTTTGGCGCACTCTTCATCACGACTGAACGTAATAAATCAACACAGACAGGTTCAAATGCTCCTAATGGTTGTCGCTGAAATTCTGTATCGTAGCTGTATGGTGATAACGAGTCAATTGAGCTTGTGAAGTAAAGCGTATCTCTGATGGTTTGTACTTTGTCACGAAATAAATTTGCTAATAGGTCCAGAAGGTCTACTGGAGAGAAAGTAGTTGGAAGTGGTGTACATTTGTTCCTTGACATTAGTTTGTTAGTTATCTCGAAGAGCTCTTTGCAGCTGGAACTCTCCGTGATCTTAGTACTTTAATGCGATACTTTGGCTAAATGGACTATGTTTGTAATGTTCTTCTTAGCAGCTTCATCGATTTGTTTATGAATAGTGAGTCTGGTGCAAAGCCAAAGCCTCTCTGCTTTACGGCGATGTCTTTTAGCAGTGCGAAGCTGGTCCATAACACTGTTATACCACGGAGAAGACTTTTTAATTGATACTCTGGATTTGGTGGCTGGGGAATGTTTTTTAAACATTGATACCAGGCAGCATATGAGTTGTTCTGCTGTAGGAGGTAAGCAAGTTGTTTTTGTTTTCTTGGATATCATGCATTAGTTTGGTTCTATTTATCATACGGAGGTTTTTTCTCTTAGTAGCAAATGAAGGTGGAGCGTTAGGGACTGATCCGTAGAGATGGCGTACAATGCAGAGGTGATCTGATGCAAGTTCATTGGATGCAAGGGTGGACCGTAGAATATTATCAACAGGTCAATGAAGAATCGAGTCTAAAATGTGACCATGTTTATGGGTGGGTTGTTTAGCGGACTGTTTACGTTGAAAATCTGAATGGAGTCAAGGAGTTTTGATGTGTATGGGTTTCCAGGAGAGTGAAATGACAGTTGAAATCTCCAAGAATAATCATGTTGCCACCTATCGAATTTCCATACTCCATGAGATTCGAAAACAACTCCAAAAAGAGAGATTCAGTCAGCTTGTTTTTTCTACCAGGAAGAGGGCGGTAGAGACAGAAAAAAATGGACTGACCTTTTGTTCCAGTGTGTGTTGCTTGGACTAGTTCAAACTATGTGTGGCAGAAATTGAAGGTTGTGTTGTACTTGAGGCATTTTATCGTGGAATTCTTTGTGATGTCAGCAATTCCACCTCCACAAGAGTGGCGGGGAACGACTTGATGGAGTAAGCGGTGGGTGTTAAATCCGCGCACTTGGGGCTCACCGCCTGATGTTTTTAGTCATGTTTCTGTCAGGGAGAAGACGTCGATATTCTGGTCGTTTATAAAATTAACAATTTCTGTGCGCTTTTCCGGTGGTCCTACTGATTGGGCGTTGAATAATGCAATACAAATAGTATCTCTGGGACAGCTGACATAACGGTTGACGATTCAAGATGGATTTTCACCAGGTTATCAAAATTAACTGCCGAATTTTGAAATTGTTTATCTGGAAGGGCGAAAGGGAGATAACTGGAATTCTTCTTTATGTTGTACGCCGGCCAGCTTTGAACCAACGTTTCTTTTTCGCTTCCTTTTACATTTAATTCTCACTCTATATGGTAATTTAACTTAAATACCTTCTTGTGTGAAGATACAACACTTGCGCATGAAGTAAAAAATCGTATTTTCGATGCCGTTCATAAATTTATTTAAAAGTCAAAAAGATTCACTGACGTGCGTGTGTTGTGTGTTACTATTACGCAATCACTTCACCGGTTCAAGAACAGATGCAGACAGGAATTTAATATATTTTTCCAAACGATTTGCAATCTCTTCCGCAACGGCATACTGTAGAAAGAAGCCATGTTCACTTTGAATCCCGTTTTTATGTTCCTTTCATTTATTTATTTATTTATTTATTTATTTATTTATTTATTTATTTATTTATTTCCATTCACTTTCTTTTATCCTTATTTTCTCAACTTTCTACACAATGTTTGACACATCTTTGACAATTTCTCATTTTAACTTCTTTATTTATCCTCGTCTAGCACCTACTCCTCGTTGTTCATCTTCATGCGTTATATACACTAGCTAATGCAAAGTGACTCGTCACTTTGACAATTAAAACATGTATAAAAAGGGAAGAACATTAAAAGACAATGGCTTTCATTCTGATCCTTATATATTTATATAATTACAACTTTATGAAATAAAATGTTTAAACTAATTTATTACTTAAAAATACAGCTAAGTATTTTTGTAAGTTTGACGAATACAAAATTACATATAATCACTATTTGAAATGGACAGATAACCGCAGATTGTAACATCGCTAAACAATAACATTATAATTCTGATATTCGATATGCGCCAAGTTTTCACCATTATCAGGCTTTTGTGGAAATCCTGTAGTAATTGAGAGGAGTGTAAGCGATGGGCAAAAAGAGAAACAAATAAAAAGGTCCAACTTGATATTTTATCCGAAAAATGGAGCATCTATAACTGTTATCCAAAAAAACTTCACGCTATGAATAATAAATATATACTTACTAGATATCATTACTTTGTCAATAAAACAAGAGACCCTCGAGAAGGCTGATACTCTACTAGGCAAAAAGAATTTGCAGGAATTCAAGATAAGACCAAGTTTTCCTTATTACTCCTAAGTGTTAAAACAATGTTTGATATTTTTTTAGAGCAATAAATACCAAGAATTTTCAAATATGCTAATGGGGCGAACATTCTGGATGTTAGGATGCCATATTTGTCCTTTACAACATAGTAGACATCTCAAGAAGTTGTTTGGTGCAAGCCCAAAGTCATAATAATGGGTGTGGGTGGGGGGAAGTGACAGAAAGATTTTTGCGACAGCCGTCTTGACAGAGTTATTGGATGTACGACTTCCTCTACTTTCATATAGGTGCTGAAAAATAACGTTAAACCTACAATAGCTTTCATTGAGGACCAGCTTGGCATTATAAAAGCTAAGTATTTAAATGTTATATAGCGATCTGTTTGAGGATTATATAAAATATATTTTTAAGATAGCCATATTTTGGGTTAGCTAGATCTTTCCATTTAGCACCAACTAGACTCCGTACAAATTCTTCTTATAAAACCATTTGTCAAAATGACTTTTCATTTAAAGGACTGGTGAAAACAAGAATTTTAAGAAGGCCAAATAAAGCGATAACAGCAGTATCAAGATGACGCATTATGGCAGCCATATTGTATGTCCAAGCAGAAAGCATTGGCAATCCGAATCAGCTTGACGTTGGGATGGTTGTGCTGTAAATCTATAAGGTAATCATCTAAATAGGTTAGGAGCAGCAGCGATAACAAACTTGTACTAGCGGACGGATGATGGACAACTGGCCATTCCATAAGCTCTTCCATTAGAGCTAAAACATATGACCTTAATCAGCGAAGAATTATATCATAAACCGTTATGTATAAATGCCATTCTGAAAGTAACTAGAGAAGACTATTATGTTTACCATGACGTAATATAGCAACAAAGACAACTGGGACACAGCAGTAATGAAGCTGTATAAAGCACTTGCATAGCAAAGATACATGTATTAATAAACAGATTCAATGACTAAGTTAAAACCATTAAGTATATATACTCAAACCTTCATTTATATAGAAATAAATTTTAAGTGGACAGCATAACATGAATATATATATATCAAAAATGTCTGGCTATATACTGATCTATGAAATAAATATCTCTAAAACGTGTTCAAATATTCTTAATCAAGTGATGGCCTATGGATGATTTAAGATTGAATGTTTACTGTAGACGCAACCCATGTGATCAGCTACTGCTTATCGTTTTTCAGTTTAGTAAATGGTAGCTGGATTAGGTACTATCAAATGAAACTATGGCATTATTCAAAGTCAACATAATAGTAAGGTCTTCACTATTCAAATTTTGCTAGTTTAGCATAACTGAATATAATACTTTGTGATAATAAGATGTAAATATAAAAAATACCAATCATTGTCACACTCTAATACCCCAGTCAAAATCACATTCTAATAAACAAGTCTATATCACATTCCAATGTCCAAATCATTGCCACATTCTAATAGATTTGTCATTAACACATTCAAATATCCTAGTCATTAACACAATCTAATATCCCCCACCCCCAAAAACCCCCACCAAAAAATAAATCAAAACATTCTGGTACCGAAGTCATTTAACGATTATAATAATCAAGTCATTACACATTCTATTATTCCAGTTATTAACACATTCTAATACCCAAGTTATTATCTCATTCAAATATTCGAGTCATTAACATATTCAAATATTCCAGTCATTAACATATTATAATATCCCAGTCAATATCACATTCTATTACCCCAGTCATTATCATATCATGATATACTAGTTATTTACACATTCAAATGTTCCGGGCATTAACTTATTCTAACACCCAAGTCATTAACACAGTCTAATACCCGTCATGATCACATTATCCCAGTAATTAAACACTCCAATACCGCAGTCATTATCACATTCTAATACCGCAGTCATTATCAAATTCTAATATCATAGTTATTAACACATTCTAATACCCAAGTCATTATCACATTATTCCAATAATAAAACATTCCAATACCGCAGTCATTAGCACATTCTAATATCGTCATCATTAAAACACTCTAATACCCAAGTCGTTATCATCGTCTAATATTCCTTTTGTTAACACATTCAAATAGCCATGCCATTATCATGTTCTGATATTCAAGTCATCATTGTTATAATATTCCATTCATTATCACATTCTAATATCCCAGCCATTATCACATTCTAATATCCCAGCCATTATCACATTCTAGTATCACAGCCATTATCACATTCTAATGTCCCAGCCATTATCACATTCTAATATCTCAGCCATTATCACATTCTAATATCATAGCCATTATCACATTCTAGTATCACAGCCATTGTCACATTCTAATATCCCAGCCATTATCACATTCTAATATCCTAGCCACTATCACATACTAATATCTAAGCCATTATCACATTCTAATATCCCAGCCATTATCACATTCTAATATCCCAGTCATTATCACATTCTAATATCCCAGCCATTATCACATTCTAGTATCACAGCCATTATCACATTCTAATGTCCCAGCCATTATCACATTCTATTATCACAACCATTATCACATTCTAATATCAAAGCCATTATCACATTCTAGTATCACAGCCATTGTCACATTTTAATATCCCAGATATTATCACATTCTAATATCCCAGCCATTAATACATTCTAATATCCCAGCCACTATCACATTCTAATATCCCAGCCATTATCACATTCTAATATCCCAGCCACTATCACATTATAATATCTAAGCCATTATCACATTCTAATATCCCAGCCATTATCACATTCTAATATCCCAGTCATTATCACATTCTAATATCCCAGCCATTATCACATTCTAGTATCACAGCCATTATCACATTCTAATGTCCCAGCCATTATCGCATTCTAATATCCCAGCCATTATCACATCCTAGTATCCCAGCCATTATCACATTCTAATATCCCATATCACATTCTAGTTCCCCAGTTATTATCACATACTGATCACATAAGCACTGGATAAAAGCAGCGGAGTAAAGAGCCAAAGAAATCAAAATAACGCACTACAATTTTAGAGTTTGTAGTGATTTGACTGTGATGCCATGGCAGTAGCAATCCTGGTGAACGTTTTGGCATTAACATATTTTAAGAAGAAAATAATTTGAGAAAGAAAATTGTTATCAGAAAAATGGATAACTGACCGATCAAACATACCTTTTATAAGTGTAAAACTAATAGCTTTGAAATTATCTTTGATATATCGATCATAACATCAATAGGGAGTTTGTCTTCTTATATGTAACGGAACTCGTAAGCTGAAAAAAATAAGAGTGCAGAACATTTGAGGAAAAGAGTTTATATGTCCTCGTTGTTTTTTAAAATAACCATTGTAAGTTATATATATATATATATATATATATATATATATATATATATATATATATATATGCACTCAAGCAAATGGTGTTACAATGCTACTTAATCCACATTTTATTGTGCGAGTGCACACTACTGCATAGCTTTCACTTTGGATAATAATTGTTTGTAAGTTCTATATCTCCTCCATACATATGTTATATCGTACTTTTGACCTGTTCGTATCTCTTGGTCAGGCATTTAGTTATCTCTTCATAAAGGACTTTACATTTAAGCCCAAACGTTGCTTCATTAACACGGTCAGGGTGGTAATGGATTACCGCTTTCTGCAGACAGCGGTACTTCACCTGTAAATCGCTCTCCTCGTCTTTCTTCGCGAGTTCCAACTTATGCATGGGATTTTTTGGCGGAAATGTCTCGTACAACCACGTCAGAAAAGTGTCAAAGGGATCTTCTTCTCTGGCCTTCAGTAAGTTTAGTTCCTGATCAAGCTCCTTCAAAACGGATTCCTTTTTCTTCTTCTCTTCCTCTTGCTCTTGCATCAGAGATTCTTGCTGGTATTTTTCAAGAATCTGAGTGCAGTTTTGATACCAGTCTGGAAGATAATGTATGAATAATGTATCTTAAGCATGGCACTTGATACGTTTCATCATATAGTTGAGCATTAGACTAAAGGTTATCTTTGCAAAGTAAAGTTATAAGATATACAAAACTAGTATCAACCATCAACTCCCTAGGGAAAAAAACAACCGTTTTCCAGATTCCGATTTTACTTGAAAAACGTTACTTTTTTCAAGTCATGTAAACTTTATCACTTTATGTTTTACGTCCTTTTTTTTGGCAATAAAAATAAAAGATATAAATTTCTTTCCAACTGAGGCATTGTGGTTAATTATATATATATATATATATATATATATATATATATATATATATATATATATATATATATATATATATATATATATATATATATATAACAAGGTAACCTGCTTGCTTATTGATAAAGTCCAGAAAACTAAGTAACTTTCGATGCAAAAATCTCATTATTTTTATGCAAGTACTGGTAATAAATAAATTAGAATACGAGTGAACATTAAGAATTTTCCCTCACTATGCCATTCCGTAGATAACAAACGAAAAAGGAATCTTTATAGACATTCAATGAAAGTCTTAGAAATAGCAATGTACTGGAAATATCTTAAGTCTTAGAAAAGCAATGTACTGGAAATATCTTAAGTCTTAGAAATAGCAATGTACTGGAAATATCTTAAGTCTTAGAAATAGCAATGTACTGGAAATATCTTAAGTCTTAGAAATAGCAATGTACTGGAAATATCTTAAGTCTTAGAAATGCCAATGTACTGGAAATATCTTAGGTGGGGACAGAGTCAAAACAACGGACTTCATCATTACAGCAAGAATTTTACACATCCTTGTCTGCTTCTGCATCAAGGACAAATGTAAACGGATCATAATTTATTAAACTGAGTAATCACGAAGTACATCTCCTAAGCTTATGCATGTAACTGAATAAATATTTGTATATAGCCTCTGTAAAATGCCCCCCTCCCCCTCCAAGAAATGCTGTAAAATGTTTTTTTTTCCTGATATCATTACCTTCACTAGTTACATCCATAGGCCTGAGAGTTTGTGCGAGTTCAATTGACTTTTTAAGATATTCTTTAGCCTTGAACCCGATCTTCAGTACCCTGTTATACACTGTGCCCAGTCTACTCAAAGATATTGCTTCCAGTTTAATGTCAAGATCACGAGCTTGCAGAATGGAGTCTTTGTACCAGTCTATCACCTCCCACACCATGTCCATGTTGAGGAGCTCTTCATCCATCATAATAGTGTCAAAAATGTTGTCACCTAAATAAGGAGGAAGAAGCTTTATATCATCTGCAGTCTGTTTCAAAACATTCCTTAGAAAGTAAACCCTGACCATCCGACGCTCGCTTTCAAAATGATGATTGGGTTACAACCCATACATAATGTTCAAAATCAGAAAGTAGTTCCAGAATTCTCTGCCTGAGTAGTAATACAAGTCCAACATTCACTAAAGGGATAGTTATTATCCATCCCTTTGTTTTATTGAAATCGTTCAATAGCCATTATCGTCTACTGATGTAACCTGATAAATTGCACATCGAAAGTTCAAACACTCTAGTGGCACTAGCATCAATTCAATCTAGATTTTTAGGAACAAAGGGAGTCAAATCAGTGTATTGTATCTAGTTCTTAATTTGCATACACGAGGATCCTCTGATTAAATGAACTGTTTTGGCTATGCCGAATACATAGTTCACTTTCATACCAGAAAACAAGGTTAGCGTCAGATACGTTCTTAATGATTATTCTTCTGTAGGCTCTTTGATGAATACGTTTTGAACAAATTACTCAACACTGACCATATTATTCCAAATAAATGTTTTCTGTCTTTTGTACTGTTACATAAATTGAATAATAAGTAAATTGATTCATTGCTGTATCTGAAACTGAGCTTAAGGAACTGACGGTTAATGGCACCTATGTAAAAGCCAAATATATGTAGAGAACCAAATATATAGTTATGGTTAGAAAACTAAATAAAATAACTGTATACTAACCAAGTGTCTCATTACAGCTAAAATACTAAGTTAAAAGCTGTATACAACTAAATATATATTGACAGTACAATGGTACTATATGCTATAATAGTTTTATATAATGATGATTAGAATACAAAATGTAAAAGCTATATAGAATCAACTACCTATTGACAGTTATAACACAACAATACATTATCGCAATAAGGATCCATATATCTATTGACAGTTATAACACAACAATACATTATCGCAATAAGGATCCATATATCTAGTGACAGTTATAACACAACAATACATTATTGTGATAAGGATCCATATATCTAGTGACAGTTATAACACAACAATACATTATCGTGATAAGGATCCATATATCTAGTGACAGTTATAACAAAACAATACATTATCGTGATAAGGATCCATATATCTAGTGACAGTTATAACACAACAATACATTATCGCAATAAGGATCCATATATCTAGTGACAGTTATAACAAAACAATACATTATCGTGATAAGGATCCATATATCTAGTGACAGTTATAACACAACAATACATTATCGTGATAAGGATCCATATATCTAGTGACAGTTGGAACACTAACAGCAGCATCTGTGTAGAACCAAAAATATCTAGTGACAGAACAATAAATACAATAGCTTAATAGAACCAAAAATATCTAGTAACAGAACACTAAATACAAAAGCTTGATAGAACCAAATATCTAGTAACCGAACACTAAATACAATAGCTTGATAGAACCAAATATCTAGTAACCGCACAATAAATACAATAGCTTAATAGAACCAAAAATATCTAGTAACCGAACACTAAATACAAAAGCTTGATAGAACTAAATATCTAGTAACCAAACACTAAATACAATAGCTTGATAGAACCAAATATCTAGTAACCAAACACTAAATACAATAGCTTGATAGAACTAAATATCTAGTAACCGAACACTAAATACAAAAGCTTGATAGAACCAAATATCTAGTAACCGAACACTAAATACAATAGCTTGATAGAACCAAATATCTAGTAACCGCACAATAAATACAATAGCTTAATAGAACCAAAAATATCTAGTAACCGAACACTAAATACAAAAGCTTGATAGAACTAAATATCTAGTAACCAAACACTAAATACAATAGCTTGATAGAACCAAATATCTAGTAACCAAACACTAAATACAATAGCTTGATAGAACTAAATATCTAGTAACCGAACACTAAATACAAAAGCTTGATAGAACTAAATATCTAGTAACAGAACACTAAATAAAATAGCTTGATAGAACCAAATATCTAGTAACCGAATACTCAATAAAATAGCTTGATAGAACCAAATATCTAGCAACCGAATACTCAATACAATAGCTTGATAGAACCAAATATCTAGTAACAGAACACTAAATACAATAGCTTGATAGAACCAAATATCTAGTAACCGAACACTAAATACAATAGCTTGATAGAACCAAATATCTAGTAACCGAATACTAAATACAAAAGCTTGATAGAACTAAATATCTAGTAACAGAACACTAAATACAATAGCTTGATAGAACCATATATCTAGTAACCGAACACTAAATGCAAAAGCTTGATAGAACTAAATATCTAGTGAAAGAACACTAAATACAGTAGCTTGATAGAACCAAATATCTAGTGACAGAACACTAAATACAATAGCTTGATAGAACCAAATATCTAGTAACCGAACACTAAATACAAAAGCTTGATAGAACTAAATATCTAGTAACAGAACACTAAATACAATAGCTTGATAGAACCAAATATCTAGTAACCGAACACTAAATACAAAAGCTTGATAGAACTAAATATCTAGTGACAGAACACTAAATACAATAGCTTGATAGAACCAAATATCTAGTGACAGAACACTAAATACAATAGCTTGATAGAACCAAATATAAAGTGACAGTGCTTACACAATTGCAACATGGATTTCAAATATCCACTCACCGAACACAAATACAATTTCTGCATAGAACTAAATATCTAATAATACAATTGCTACACTGAACCAAATATCCACTGACCGAATGCTGATACAACTGCTATATAGAACGAAATATCCGCCGACCAAACACTAATATAATTACTATACAAAGCCTAAATATCCACTGTCCGAACACTCACAATTGCTACTGAACACCAGAACAGTAGCTCAGCTTTGAAAATTTATTAAAAAACAATTACTAAAATTCAGGAAGTAATTGAAGTGTGTTTAGTGGTCACGTGGTCAAGTACAGTATGTACAAGATGACATCAAACAAATAATGTCGTGCTGAGTTATTCAAGCTTTGGGTTTTGAAACACAAGTAGTACCATTCAAAGGTTCTTACATCTGCCATTCGTGCCATTCTGGGGAAGTTTTTTTTTTACATTCAACAGGCAGATGAAATTCAGTCCACATTTCAGTCTGGACGACGGCTTAGTCAGAACATTGAATCAAATTTGTTAGATAAGTTAGTCCTAATATTTCATATCTAACCTGTGGCTCTTGACTGCATGGCTTTTGCTATACAGGTATGCATGTTCACGTCTTCTTCGAGAATTCTAACTTCCTGCAGAATATTCTCTAGTTCGACTCCAACTCTTGTGGCCTCGTTCAGTGGGTAGTAGCACTCCTTCATTTGGTAAAGGCAGTCGCAGTAGTTTCCAGCTTCAATTGCGGTAATACCAGACTGGAAATAAGGCAAGCGATATGGCCATAGTATAACCGTACTTGCTCATGTATTATTTGCTGTTACATATTTCACATGTAGAGCACTTCCACAAATGTGTATAGCCACAAATACACTTTTTAAGAATAAGGTTGATGAACTATGACAATTAACGAAACTCGATCGCTGCAACAGTTACTGACACCTTAGTAAAACATCCATGATACACGGTGAAGGCACTTTTAATGTGGGGGTACTCAGTCATAGATGCAACATAGAATTTTCTTATCATTTGAATATGAACTCTGTGAAATCAAAGTACCCTAACATATATTTTTAAAACATTGCCTTCCCTGGGTACCATGTATGTTTAAATAAAACAGCACTCAGCAGTTATAAATAGTTTCAGTGAATTGTAAATATGAATGTTGAACAATTAATTATACAAGCAAAAATGAAGCACTGAGATTGATATCCTTACTTTGTCAACAGAAAGTTATATATATATATATATATATATATATATATATATATAATATGAAAATCAGACGCTGTGATTGAAAGACAATTTACATTCCTCACCATTCATCCATGATCTTCAGGCTACGGTCACGTTTAACCAATGTTCAAGATTTATTTCCTCACTTCAGGCCCCATATATGTACAAAAAGGACAAGGGGATCGTGCCACAGTTACTTTCGTCTTAATCTCCACATTCTTCTTATAAACATTCCTTATGAATAGTCATTTTTGAGACATACATACATACATACATACATACATACATACATACATACATACATACATACATACATACATACATACATGGAAATGAATCCGTGCGATATCCAAGTAACAATCGGCCTGAATGTCTTTGGCAGGTATCATGTGAACGACTTCTTGAATTATTCTCGCCTTTTCTAATCTATCCTTTGCGGTGGAATCCACCAGACCAAGCATATTACCCCAACATGAGCGTAAGGAAGACATTATATTATCGATCCAAAGCTGGTCCTTGATATGTTCACCCATTCTGAAAGCTTCGTTAAAATATTTGAATGATTCCTCAAAGTAAAATTTCACCGTTATCCATTTCTCCCCTGCGTCCGAGCTTAACATGGCAACTTTCCAGTTGGCAAGTGCCAAGTTTTTGGAAGCTGAAGCCTTTTCCGATTCACACGTGGAGAATGTGCGAGACTTATGATAGCAGGTTAGTGACTTTTGCAAACGGACTATATTAACCACTGGGCTCATTTTCTCATCGACTGACTTATAGTGGTTATTTCCTTCTTGTCGCCACTTGTCGGAATCACTAGGCTTAGACGAAGTCATGATACGAGTCCTGTAATAATAATAATAATAATAATAATAATAATAATAATAGCAGTAGTAATGGAAATAAGACAAATGCAGAAAACATGAACGTACCCAAACTTGAACGACTTTATCATATTTCTATCAATTTCATACAGGTTTATCTCGATGAAAAGTCGTTCAAGTTTGATAAGCCGGCTAATAAGCAGCTACTCTACGCCGACACCAAATGGCAAATTCCAATATTTCGATGGGCAGTGGACTCTAATCCTACACCCCAACATGGATATCCAAATATCAAGAATTGGGTGAAAAGGGTCAGAGGAAACTCGAACTAAAATGTCTTTAGCCACTGTTGAAATAGATCACCAGAGAACAACTTCCACACATTACAGTTGAAAGTTTTTTTCACTGAAGAATGCGACTGTCATTATGTATAGGAATTTGCAACCAGACCAGTTGTGACATGATTGATAATTTCATTACAAACATTAATCAATGAATACAAATGTCATCAGCATTATACTTTCGATTTCCGCTTGCCTATTATTAAAAATAGTGTCTTCGATTTTCAAGAGCATGTTTTTTGAATTGTTTTTGCATGTATTGTGAAAATATTGTCACCTACCAATCTCATTAAAATGATGTGGGCGTTTTCACAGGCAGTTCCTTATGTAACTTGGAAATTCCAATTTGTGAATTATCTCATTGTGTAGTATGGTGTCTGTATATTTATATACCGCGTCGATGGTATCCCGGATGATCATTTCTAGTCAGACTGTTCAAGTTGATGATTACAGTGAACGCACACAGAGAGAGAGAGAGAGAGAGAGAGAGAGAGAGAGAGAGAGAGAGAGAGAGAGAGCTCTACATAAATTAAGAAATATAGTACTAATATGTGCAGTATTAATTAATCTAGCAATAGTGCAATTACGTTTATATATCTTATATAAACCATTAAGTTTAAATATGTATTTCATGCTATAATCAAAACAGGAGGATTAAAGATAGAATTAGAGGAAGACCTGGAGTGATAAATATCAAAATTATCTAGTGTACAGGGATGTTCTTCATGATTCTCTTCGACATTGTTTGTCAGCGCAATGTAAACGTGTGTTCTGTTTTGTTCAATGTATTTCGATATATATTGTTCTTTTTTCAATTTTAACATTTTGATATATGAAGTCATTATGCTACTTTGTAAATGAAGTCTTTTATTTTTTTAGCTTGGCATTTTTGTATTGCTTTTGGGTCAGTAAATATAATACATAGACCAGTACGGAAATGAGTCATACGAAATGAAATGTTTGTCACTTATGAATTTCTTAAAGAGTTCAAGGTCAATCTTGTTTACGATAACATTATGTTCAGTAATTTTTCATAGGGATTAAAGGCTTGTTTGGGTTTTTGGTTGTTTTCCAGAGCACACTATGGATACATAGGTCCAATTAAATATGATAAAGGAGGCTAAGGGAACAATTATCCTGTTGTATAATTAGTATCTGAAATCTTTAAAAGTTGCGTGCAGGTATCACACCCTGCTTCTCGATCCCTGCTTCCCTACTTTCAGATATCGCGAAAACCTCCAACTATCACACCTTGCCTGTTAAGCCATACTTCCATCCTTTAATCCATCGGATATTTCCTGTGGATCCATTTTTCTATCCGTCTAATCATGCTGTGCATGTCATTCCATATTTCCATCCACTTCATCCATCACATCTTGCATGTCAGCCTGTCAAATCATAATTTGTATCCATTACCTTTGCCAATCGATTCCTTCTTCCATCTTTCTCACCTTGCCTGTATTAACCATATTTCCATTCATCACACCTTACCTCTCAATCCAAACATCCATCCACCACACCTTGCCTGTCAATGTATACTTATATCTATCACACCTTGCCTGTCAACCTATATTTACATCCATCACACCATGCCTGTCAATCTATACTTCCATCCGTCACATCTTGGCTGTCAGTCTATACTTATATTCCTCACATCTTGCCTGTCAATCTATACTTCCATTTATCACACCGTGCCTGTCAATCTATCTATACTTCCATCCATAAGATCCTGCCTGTCAATCTATACTTACATCCATCACATCTTGCCTGTCAATCTATACTTCCATCCATCACATCTTGCTGATCCATCTATACTTCCATCCATCACACATTGCCTGTCAGTTTATACTTTCATTCATTACATCGTGCGTGTCAGTCTATACCTCAATCCATCATATCTTGCCTTCAGTCAATCTATACGTCCATCTAACACACCTTGCCTGTCAATCCATACTTCCATCCATCACACCGTGCCTGTCAATCTATCTATTCTTCCATCCATAAGATCTTGCTTGTCAATCTATACTTACATTCATCACATCTTGCCTGTCAATCTATACTTCCATCCATCACACATTGCCTGTCAATCTATACTTCCATCCCTCAAATCTTGCCTGTCAATCTATACTTCCATTCATCACACCGTGCCAGTCAATCTATCTATACTTCCATCCATAAGATCTTGCCTGTCAATCTATACTTACGTCCATCACATCTTGCTTGTCCATCTATACTTTTATGCATCACACATTGCCTGTCAATTTATACTTCCATTCATCACATCATGCCTGTCAGTCTATATCTCCATCCATCACATCTTGCCTGCTTTTAATCTATACTTCCATCCATCACACCTTGCCTGTCAATCTATACTTCCATCCATCACATTTTGCCTGTCAATCTATACTTCCATCCATCACATTTTGCCTGTCAATCTATGCTTCCATCCATCACATTTTGCCTGTCAATCTATACTTACATCCATCACACCATGCCTGTCATTCTATACTTCCATCCGTCACCCCTTGCCTGGCAGTCCATCACTCCCTGCGAGTAGTAATAAGGGGCTATACATGGTTCATGGGGAAAAACATTACAGACACCTACACCCTTGGCATGAATAGGGCGGGAATGAATTGAACTTGGGGAATATTGTGCCTGTATTGCGTCATGAGAACGTTGGGTTTTTGCATAGGATAGTAGGGTAGCGTGTAAGTGCAGCTATTTCACCGGGTCGTAGATGACGTGTAAGTTGAGCTAGATTAGCGTGTAACGTTAAGCAGGTGACGTATAAGTTAAGCTAGTTCAGTGGGTAGCGGGTGGTGGGTAAATCCAGCTAGTTCAGTGGGTAACGGGAGGCGGGTAAGTTCAGCTAGTACATAAACTATACTAATAATACAACGCTTGGCGGGGCGGGACTGGCGGGGTATAGGCATATACATATGGACGAGATAGAGGATTACCAAAATCTTATACGCTATCAAATTTGTCTGTAGAGTGTGATGTGTGGTGTGTGAACTAATGACTGAAAATGATACGAAAGAAACTAGAAAGACTAAGAAAAGAAGAAACATCTGAGACTTAGACGTGTTTGATTATTGAAACAAAAAACCACAGAGAGAAACAAGAAAAATACAACCTGATGCATTTAGTCTTGCGCCTGTTCCAAATCGTAACTGGATCAGTTTTTCATGCCATTCACTATGATAACGATGCAAGAATCTCATAGGTCGAATTTAATCCCGTCTCCTCTGTCAATGACTCAGGATCAGCTCCCATAGAGTTTGAAATCAAAGGACAGCCCGAAATTCTCTATCTCACCTGTATGCTGACGATTGAATTTGAAATTGTGTTGTCAAGCGTATCTCTAATGGCGTGTACTTTGTCACAGAAGAAATTTGCAAACAGGTCTGGAAAGTCGAATTGAGAGAAGGTAGTTGGAAGTAGTTTCCATTTGTTCCTTGACATCAGTTTCTTAGTAATCTCAAAGGACTCTTTTTTGCTGTAACTTTCGTGATGTTTAGTACTGTTGTGAGCTGATTTTTCTGCATGGAATATGCTTGTAACGTTCTTTTTAGTGGCTTCATAGATTTGCTTATGAATAGCGAGTCTGGCGGAAAGCCAAAACCTCTCAGCTCTTACTCTTTAGCAGTGCGAATCTGGTCCCTAACACTGCTATGCCACGAAGAACACGTTTGAATTGATACTCTGCACTTGGTGGCTAGTGAATGCTTTTCAAGCAATACACGCAGGCAGTTATTGAGTTGTTCTGCTGTAGTAAGTAAGCAAGTTGTTAGGTTTTCTTGGATATCATGCATTAGTTTGGTTCTATTGATCATACGGAGGTTTCTTTTAGTAGTAAATATAGTTGGAGTGTTAGGGACTGATACGTCGAGATGGCATGTAATGCAAACTGGTGTAAGTTCATGGGATGCAAGGGTGGATTGCAGAATATTATCATCAGGTCTATGAAGAATCCATACTTAATGTGACCATGTTTATGGGTGGGTTGGTTAACTGACTGTTTACGTTAAAACATGAATGGAATCTAGGAGTTTTGATGTGTATGGGTTTCCAGGACAGTCAAAGTGAAAGTTGAAATCTCCAAAAATACTCATGTTGCCACCCATCGAATTTCCATACTCCAGGAGATTCGGAGACGGCTCCAAAAAGAGAGATTCAGTTTGCTTGTTTTCTTTTTACTAGGAGCAGGACGGTATAGGCAGAAAAATGGAGTGACCTTTATTCCAGTGTCATTGTTATTTGGAGTAGTTTCAACAATGTTTGATACAAATCGAAGGTTGTGGTGTGGTTAAGACGTTTGACCATGGAGTTCTTTGTGATGACAACAATTCCGCCTCCTCAAGAATGGCTGTGTCACCACTTGATGGAGTAACTGTAGGATGTTTGATCTGCGCACTTGGGCTCATCGCCTGATGTTTTTAGCCATGTGTCTGTCAGGAAAAAGAAGATTGACGATTGAAAAGCGATTAGAACCAGGTTATCTAAATTAACGGTCGAATTTTTAATTGTTTAGCCCGAAAGGGCCAAAGAAAATAACTGGAATTCTTTTTCCGGTTCTACGCCTTTGAAACAAGGCTTCTTTTTAGGCTTCCGTTTACATCTAAGCATTGATGAATATTATCCCAGTTCGTTTAGTCTAGAACACAATGTAATGAGAGAGCCAAGGTGTGGACATTTAAAGCAATAAAAGAGGTTCCATCATAGTATAAAGCGGTTGACTGTCTTTCACGTGATGGCAGTTTGTTCAAGAAGAAATGACATTGTAAAAGTGAAAAAAGATAGCTGAGAAAAAGTCTAATTGTTCTCGTTTCGAAAACAAGGTAATGAAGAAACACACACTAACTGAACAGTCAATGCATGTTGAACGAATAACGTAGACGAAGGCAGACAAGAAGCACATATACCTTGAACAGCGGCACAAAATACGGAACAGCTGCATCCAGCCAGGTAAGCGATAGAGGCCATCCTGTACCTGTACATTCAAACGTACGCGCGCACACATACACAAAAATAAACACGCATACACAATCAACAAAATAATATTTTTTTTGTGTTTAGTGACAAATGTTTTTTTTATTAAGGAAGAAAAAACAGACATAAACGTACGCGCGCATAGAAACACATATAAATTAAACACAAAAAACAACACGCACACACATACATCTATATATATATATATATATATATATATATATATATATATATATATATATATATATATATATATATATATATATATATATATATATATATATATATATATATACACACACTCCAACCTTCAGCTAACCCGAACAGATCTCGTAGTCCATTATGCATAATTTATTTGTAGATATCAGTAGTCAGCTGAACTAGTCCATGATTTAGAATATTTGTGTTTGACATGGGTCAAAAGATGACGAATACCATCAAGCAGATGTACGCCAAACCTACCATTGCAGTAACAGACAACAGCTGGTGTACGTCAAGGCTATCTCCTGTCACCCACGCTTTTCAACATCTACTTAGATCGCATAATGAGCGAAGCCCTGGAAAACCACTGTAGGGCAGTCAGCATTTGAGTGTGTAACATCACCAACCTACGCTTTGCAGACGACATTGATGGGCTGGCAGGCATGGAAGACGTGCTTGCCACCTTAGTAAAGAACCTGGATGAAACATCTTCCAGATCTGACATGGAGATAAGCGTCGAGAAGACAAAGCTGACGACAAATAGTGGCAAACAAATCTCAACGAAGATTGAAGTCAGAGGAAAGACAGTGGGCCAGTTCAAATATCTTGGTTCCATAATCACCGAAGAGGGATCAAGAGCAGAACTTTTGCCACGAGCAGCACAAACAACGGCTGCTATGTTAAAGCTAAGACCCATCTGGCGAGAAAATAATATCTGTCCGAAAACTAAAATTAGACTATTGAGAGCACTAGTCATATCAATTGTTTTGTATTCATGTGAGGTCTGGATCCTGACAACAGAATTACGACGAAGAATTCAGGCACTGAAATGAGATGCTATAGAACCATTCTTGTCATCTATTACATGGATTAGATCACAAATGAAGAACTGTGTAACACCATCATACACAAATTATGAAGACCTCCTCACCACTGTCAAAAAGAGAAAGCTGAAATGATATGGCCATGTCACTAGAGCCAACAGTCTATCCACAGCAATACTGCAGGGAAGAAGGAGATCCAGACAGAGAAAAAAAAAGAAAGTGGGCTGACCAGATCACAGAATGGATAAGGAAATTTTTGCGGAGACACGGGCATTGGCACATGATCGAGACAAGTGGAGGGAACTGGTCAAATGTTCAGCAGCACAGCGCCTCATTGACCACACTAGGTCAAGATACTGACGCGATGATGCTGATTAGGTACGCTATAATTATGAAGATTAAATTTGGTGTATAGCTTTAGTATCCCTACAATGTCCCTAAATACGTCTCTATAATGATCATTTTCGATGTCCCTTTTCTGTCCTTAGTTTTTGGTTTGTATAGTGTCGCTGAGGTGTCGGTAAGTAAGACGAAGAGCTTTGTCCGAGAGTCTCTGAGATTTAGCTGAACCAAGCATGTGATCTCTTAATTAGATGAGTTATTTATACATTTGATTACTTAGCTACATTTTATATTCATTGGATTTGTGTCTAATTTTGTCCATGTAGTGTTCCTAAAATCTTGCTAAGTATGCTAATTTTATGTCCCTGTTTCTGTGTCATTATTTTGTATTTCATGGTCATTTTGTGCTGTGCATTAGTGGCTCACCTGAATACGCGCTACTGTAGGTAAGTAAAATTCTTATAGGGAAAAACAAAGACCAAGACACACACACACTCTCTCTCTCTCTCTCTCTCTCTCTCTCTCTCTCTCTCTCTCTCCAAACATCATGTGTTAGCTTGAAACAAAGAAGATGAAATTTCACAAAATAGACAATCCCTTAGATCGCAAAAAATACTGTTCATCTCATTGCATGCCATTGACCACCGCCCCTAACACATTATCCCTATTTGTTTAAAATTTCAGAATGTAAATGAAGACGAAATTTCACAAAAGACTAGCCCCTTACACCACAAAAATATTATCCAGCACAGAATATATCATACTCACTATCCAAAATATCATGTGTTCGCTTACAATGTAAGAAAAGGAGATTAAATCTCACAAACTATCTATTATTTTTGACTGGTATTTCCACTGTAAGTGACTTAGGCTCTTAGACAAATTGGCTTAATTCACATGAATGGATTTAATAATATCATAAAATTCTGTTTACATGGATGTAATTTCATTTCGGATATCTTTTTAAAAATAGAGTGGGAAACATTATGATCATCAATAGTCGAAATCGAAATCAAATATTCAAATAATCAATTAGTCTAATAATAATAATAATAATAATAATAATAATAATAATAATAAAAATAAAGACTTTATTTAGAGAAGGTAACTCAATTAGTTACAGAACTAATCTACCTTGAGGCCTTCTATCTGTTATGTACAATATATACAATACATACAACATGATGTGAAGAGTCTGGCTCAGTGCTAAATAATTAAGGAATTTTAAATTTCAAAGTATCAAGCCTGGAACACATGCACAGGCATCTGTAAAAACACAAACATATAAGAAACATAAAATATCATTCTGTGTTGAAACATTCAGCTATGAAAATGATGGACAAAAAAACAACAGACAAGCAGGCAGTATTTTTTTTTTTTTTTTTTTTGGTACTAGCACTGTTCAATTTTCTGAAGATTTCATCCAATTAAGACATTGATTATGAAACGAAGAAATGCTAGGAGCTGCCTTATGTTGCTGGGAATGTTGTTCCATACTACTGGACCAGTATATTGAAAACTTTTTTTTAAACAATTCCTTCTTTGGCCTTGGTTTAATGTAATTTTTTCTTCTTATAGACCTTAAATTTGGAGTACCATCAGCATCTCTTTGGTGAAAGATATTGCTTAGATAGACAGGAATGGATTTTCTGGATATTTTATACATCAATTTGGCTTTTCTAAGAAATATTCTTTCGTGTATTGTTAAAATCTTTATATTATTCATTGCATCCTGAAAATTGTCTATACATTGCTCTAGAATTAAATGGCAAGCCCTCTTTTGGAGCCTTATAAGTGTTGTTATGTTTGAATTAGAGGTATTACCCCAAATTACGTTGCAGTAGTCCAGATATGGCTGAATATAACTTTTATAAAAGATGACCCTATACTGAAGAGGAATGTATGTTTTGATTTTCCTCAGTAGCCAAAGATAAGAATTAACCTTTTTTGAAATGTGTTTAATGTGAATAGACCAAGTAAGATTGTTATCTACGAATACACCAAGAATTCTATCTTGAGAGGTCATATTAAGGCTCAGATTATCAAAAAAAAAACCATTAAGTTTGTCGCTATCTAGTCTTGCTCGTTTTTGTTGTGTTGTAACTAGTAGGGCTTTCGTTTTTTCTGTATTTATGATCATACTGTTTTCCTTGCACCATACTTGAAGTCTGTTGAGAGCATCTTGTAAGTTATTTTCAAGTACCGTTTTGGTTTTACCAATCTCAGACAGTGTAGTATCATCTGCATAGAGGTCAGTGGAAGAAATTGAAGTTCCAATCTTAAGAGGTAAATCGTTGATAAATAGAATGAATAACAGAGGTCCAAGGATAGAGCCTTGTGGTACTCCACAATTAATACTTTTACTTTGAGAAAGTTGACCATTTAAAGATACTTTTTGCACTCTGTCGGTTAAGTAAGAAGTAAACCAGTTTAGAGTTTTCACTACATTGATAAATCTTTAGTTTTTCAAGTAAAATTTCATGGTCTACAAGATCAAAAGCTTTACGAAAATCAACCATAATAGTGCCTACCATTTCTCCTTGATCTAACGCTTTCAGCCATTTATCAATCAAAGATACAAGTGCGGTTTCACAGGAGTGATTCTGGCGAAAGCCAGACTGATTATCATGAAAAAGATCATAAGTGTTTAAATAGTTGAGAAAAGAATCGTGTACATGTTTTTCTAGTAATTTGGAGAGACAAGGAAGGATAGAGATGGGTCTGTAGTTATTTACATCATCTTTTGTTCCTGCTTTATGCAATGGTATAACCTTGGCAGTTTTCCATCTTTGTGGAAATTTATTAGACCTAATACTTTCATTACAAATGAAAACTATACTCTCTACAATTGCAGGTGCAGCCACTTTTAGTAGCCTTGGTCCAATCATATCAAGTCCTGTAGCTTTACATACATCCATTGTTTTAATATAATTCAACACAAATTCTGGACTCATGTCAGGAATTTCAAATTTTATATTGTTTTGTAGTTTTTTAGCACAAAAATGTTTGAGTTCCAGATGATCAGATGAAGTTCTGGGTTCTTTAAGTTTTTCAGCAATTTGAACAAAAAAGTTGTTAAAAATATCTGAGATCTCCTTTGGATTATCAGTATAAATGCCCTCATGATTGAAGGAAAAAATTTCAGCTTTATGCTTACATTTGCCTGCACCAAAACCTGCAAACACTTTCCAGATAGCTTTCGGGTTATTTTGGTTTTCATCCAGCACTTTTTTGTAGTGCGCTTGTTTGGCTTGATGTATCATTTTATGAACTTTATTCCTCCAAACTCTATATTCAGTTTGATTTCCTACTGATTTTAGTTGGTCTCTTTGCTTTATTGCTTCTAAAATTTCTGGGGAGATCCAGCCTGGCTGATGGTCTTTCTTTATCCTGTGTGTTTTTAAAGGGGCATGCTTGTCCACTATACTGATGAACAGATCTGTCCAAGTATCTAAAACATCATCAATATCCTCAAAGATTTGGACTGTATTCCATGGAATCTGTTTTAGATCTTCTAGGAATTTAACAGTATCAAAGTTTTTGAAGGACCTATAAGTAATGGATTTATGGATATTATATTTTGTTGATTTGCCATTGACTTTACGTGTTAGAAAAATTGGAAAGTGATCACTTATACCAATCTTTGGAACCATTACTTCCAAAACATTTTCTTTTGTATTGGTATAAATATGATCTATAAGTGTTTTAGAGGTAGATGTTACTCTGGTGGGTTCATTTACTAGTTGCTCTATACCTAACGAATCAATAAATTTCATCCAATTCCCTTCTATTTGATCATTGAGAAGGTCTCGATTTATATCACCTAGAATGTAAAATTCTTTCTCTTAATTTGAAATTTTATCTACTTGAAGTTCAGAATATTCACACCAATCAGTATGTGACGATGGGGGTCTATACACAAAACCTACTAAATAGGGCTTTGCTTTTTCTGGAGTGATCTGTAGCCAAATGGATTCTATTTCCGGTATTTCTAGGTCTTCCCGTCTTTTACAAATAGTACCGGTTTTAACATATACAAGGAGCCATTATTTGTAATTTTGAGTTGCAGAATACAATTTGATGTACGTCTGTTTCGAAAATGACTGAACGTTAAATATCTCCAATCAAGGACATTTTTATTGACTGTCAGAAGTTTAGAATTTTGTAATCCTAATATGACTTAGTGCATGCAATGTTAAGGTTAACACCTATTAATGGACCCATAAAGGATTACAACGAAAGGAAATGTGAACATTTGAAAACGTTTTTAATTAATGTAAACTATATATTGGTTTTGTTTTCCATGGGCAATTCTTGTATGTTTTACTGCATAAGACACGCAAGAATGGTCATCTTGTACGTTATGAGATAACATTCAAAAATGGTCATTTTGTACGTTATGAGATAACATTCAAAAATGGTCATCTTCTACGTTATGAGATATCATTCAAAAATGGTCATCTTGTACGTTATGAGATAACATTCAAAAATGGTCATCTTGTACGTTATGAGATAACATTCAAAAATGGTCATCTTGTACGTTATGAGATAACATTCAAAAATGGTCATTTTGTACGTTATGAGATGACATTCAAAAATGGTCATCTTCTACGTTATGAGATATCATTCAAAAATGGTCATCTTGTACGTTATGAGATAACATTAAAAAATGGTCATTATGTACGTTATGAGATAAAATTCAAAAATGTTCATTTTGTACGTTATGAGATAACATTAAAAATTGGTCATTTTGTACGTTATGAGATAACATTCAAAAATGGTCATCTTGTACGTTATGAGATATTCAAAAATGGTCATTTTCTACGTTATGAGATATCATTCAAAAATGGTCATTTTGTACATTATGAGATAAAATTCAAAAATGGTCATTTTGTACGTTATGAGATAAATTTCAAAAATGGTCATCTTGTACGTTATGAGATAACATTAAAAAATGGTCATCTTCCACGTTATAAGATAACATTAAAAAATTGTCAGTTTGTACGTTAACATTCAAAAATGGTCATTTTGTACATTATGAGATAAAATTCAAAAATGGTCATTCTGTACGTTATGAGATAACATTCAAAAATGGTCATTTTGTACGTTATGAGATAACATTAAAAAATGGTCATTTTGTACGTTATGAGATAACATTCAAAAATGGTCATTTTGTACGCATTGAGATAACATTCAAAAATGGTCATTTTGTACGTTATGAGATAACATTCAAAAATGGTCATTTTGTACGTTATTAGATAATATTCAAAAATGGTCATTTTGTACGTTATTAGATAACACAAAGTTATTTTAAAAGGTATCATTATCAGGATCTCACAATTTAAATATGGAAACACAAAGCACGTCTTATATTTCCGTTCTCTTTATTTCATTAAAGACAGGAAAACATTATTCGTCAATTACATACCTAGAAATTACGGTCTTAATTATATCAAATCCTTAGAGGACAAAGTAAGCATCAAATATTTTTTCTTTATTAATACAATTTGCAATTGTATTTTTTCTTGATCAAGTTAAGATAGCAATGCCACTCTATAATTAATAAATTTATTAAGATATATTTACAACATAAAAATGAAATAATTAAAATATATCACGTCTTACAAAAAAATGGGAAAATCGGGACTGACAAAAATACAATGACATTATATTAAGATAAATGATCAGAATGAGTTAGATTCGACGTTCAAATTATATATTTTAAACTTTATCATAGGCCTCCAGGGTACGACTGACCAAAGAGACCACAAAACAAAACAGGACTATGCATGAATCGAGTTCAAATTTTCCTGTTCCTCCTTTTTCCCTTGAGAATATATTTCCAGTTCCGTACCCGACTCACGCCGGATGCACGTTTTTGTACAAATAAATAGACTAACAAATAAAAGCAGACACAACATGCTCTGTCCTAATAACAGATACGGAAACCATAGCGGACTTTTATTCTCCATTAGATAGCCTAAATATAATGGATTTAGCATTGTACCACTTGAGCCAGCTATTACAAACAGGGAAGCTATTATTCCAGAAACTGGCATTACGGTTTCTTCCGTCCATGTGACGATGGTAGGGAAGACGACTGACAAAGCTAGACCAGTGAGAGATGAAAACGTCCAAACAATTGGATTGAACAGAAGAACGCTCCCTACAGTAAAACCGGCAAGGGAGATAACCATGAAAGATAAGTAAAGGAACAACATTTTAGTTGGATGCATTAGACGGGTGATAAAGATTCCTAAAAATCGTCCAAACGCAAATGTTGCCCAGTATACTGTTGTGGCAAGAGAACCATTCAACTTTGTCCAGTTTAAGTGAAGAAGACTAAATGTCATAAGGTAGCTGGCAAATGTGTCCTCTACACCGCCGTAAACGTGGAACAACATCATGAGAAGGATCATCACTCCAATTTTTTGGAAAATTGAAATCTGAGTGGATATTCTTCGACTAGCTTGATTTGCCTCTTGCTGTTCTTTTGTCAGTGGTTCTGAATTTCTTTGTAGATATGAAACAAGGAAAGGAGTTGCAGACAGTATTCCAATTATCGCGCTGATCATATATGCATTCTGTACTTTGGTCTCGCCCCAGTATTCGAGTTCAGTAGTAATGGTGCAGTTGGTGGAATTTGAACAGCTTGGCAAAACACTGGTGTGGGATATATTAGCAAATGAAATGTTTTCTGTTCCATTCAGAGACTCCTTGGCCACTTCAGATAGAGGTCTCTTTGGGGCAAGAAATGGTTCCGTTATCAATGGCGAAATTATACCGCCAAAAGCATAGGAAAAGTGTAGTGTCTGCATGTAAGGTCGACCGTCCACACCCCATATAGCAGCTAAAGCTGCATTTGCCCCTGCAAAATACACAAAAATGTACCAATCAATTACCTAGTTTAAACCCTTTATTACTTTCTACGGCAACTAATGGATATAAACATGTCAAGTGTGAATATTCTTTCATATTAATAATCCAGAAAATACTTTTCAAACATTTCATCATTGCAAATAGTTTAAGAGAACATTTTACAGACGTCCGACAAGCACATAAAAACTAAATAGTAACATTGACGTTAACCATAGGCGTAGGACGTTACGTCAGACTTACATTTTCCATGACTACTACAAACTTCAAAACTGACATAAAATGTCAAGAAACATTTTGATTGACTGGCCTACTATTATTAGCCAACCCATATAGCTTCACTCGGAAAGAGAGGAATGATAAAGAGGTTACAACGTCAATTTCACTCATTTTGACATGACTGACTGCAGTAGGAGGACGAATATTGCCTCGACTAATCTGTAAGGTTTGATGACATGGTATGTGAATTTCATTTGAAGCTTGATAGATTATGTCCAAATATGGCCAGAATTGGTCCGGCAGATTCTGTGAATTAATATAATAGCGCATGTTATTAAAAGTACTGCTAAGTAATGGAATCTAAAATAAACAAAGAGTAAACTGTGTCCTTTGTCGTGCATGATAGTTAATTCACCTTCCAAAACGGCTGCGAAATATTGTGGTTTATCAATTGAAAAGAGAATAATACTATTTTAAATTGAGGGCATGAAAACAGCATACGAGGGAACCAGATCTTACATGCATATTAACAAGTCCAAGTTGGGCCTGAAGAACATCATATTCAATACAAAAATTCTGTTTACAAATGTTCCTTTTTTTTTGGTTCTATAAGGATTATTCGGGTCATACTTTATGTTCGATGTACTACGGTAACGATCGCTTGATCTACACTATGTCACCTAAATCAGAAAAACGCATTAAGATCGAATACAGTACATGTACAACAGTTTTCCTGCATTTCTAACACATTCGACCCACATACAATTTCATTTTTCAAGTGTTCTTTAAATATTTTCCCTACTTTGCATCCTTTTCAGGCTTATTCTGTTTTCCTGGATGGCCATTTTCTTCATTTTTGCTCCCATTCGCTTTTTGGAATTGTTACTGGATGAGGAGCCAAAGTTTCATAAATTACTGATTGAGACTGTCAGACATGTCTGATTGTGCTAAACTACTTTTAAGGCTGATTTTCATTTCAATGTTCTGGTCAGCAGTTATTCCAACATTCTTATTTGAGTCAAGCCACACAATATGTATATACCTTTCGAACAATCATTTAATATCTCGCTAAATAAATCTTTAGATGTAAGAATGAAATCTTCTGTTTCCAAGTAATACACCGGAAAGTTCTGTTTTCATGAAATAAAACAAGGTCTTTCTAAATGAGAGTATATTTTATGTCTTGCGGTTTTTATATACATTTGGACCGGTACTCGAATCTATAGACAACAATAGCAAAGGCTTGCACTCTCTTTTATACACTATCTCAAATAATAATAATAATAATAATAATAATAATAATAATAATAATAATAATAATAATAATAATAATATCTCAAATTACTCCAGTCTTGTATACAGCAAAATGTAAGTATATTTGGAGTAACACTGATTGGAATAGAATTTCACTAATATATCTTTTAGCATTTTACACTGATAGAAATAACAGCGTTGAGACTGCAGATGAACACTTTTAATTTAAATTTCTTAGAAAACTGGGATTCAACGAACTTTTGGCCCATTTAGCAGTAGTGTTCCGATGGTAAAAATTGCAGGTCCCGAACTTATGACCATTGATGTTGTATGGCCCGTAAAATATTCATATATTTTTCTTTTACAAATTTGCTAATTTTATCATCAAATTATTTGTATTAAAATTAAATAGCTTATCCACATTTGGTTTGTTTAATTATACGATTGTTATTAAGATATTCACTACTAGATAATGTATTAAGTTTCTCCTTATTCTGGGTTTATATATTTGATAATATTGTCAGACTGTAGTAAAACTACTCATAAATATTCTAGATCATTACATAATGAATTTAAAAAGTCTTCAACATATGAAAAATCGCGTGAGGAAAAGACAATGAGATCTTTTATATGATGTAATTTACTTGACATATGAAGGTGGTTAATTATACATTATTAATAATATCGCGACACTTTGCAATATCTTAATACCCAATATAGTGATTAATAGAACACTTTGTAGTCATTAATACGATACTGTGCAGTATTCTTGTATCCATTAATTTCATTAATAAAACACTTTGCAGTATCTATAAACCACTATAGTCATTAATACGACACTTTGCAGTATCCGTTTACCCAATATACTCATTAATACGACACTATGCAGTATGCTTATACAAACTATACTCATTAAATACGACACTATGCAGTATCCGTTTACCCAGTATACTCATTAATACGACACTATGCAGTATGCTTATACAAACTATACTCATTATTATAACACTTTGCAGTATCCTTATCCCCAATATACTCATTAATATGACAACATAAGTACTTAAATGTTTTTTTTTTAAAACTAATTATCAAAATTGCCTTATGGAAACATTTAATATCTAATAGTTTCAAGTAACTCACGTTTTCGAATGGTTAACAAAATTAATTCCTCGAATTAGCTCATAGTGAAAAAGATAACTATACAAATTATCGCAAGTTTAGTATGGCTTGATATTGGAAAACTTTAAAATGTAAACGAAATTTAAAATGAAATTTAGAACTATGTAAATCACCTTATTGTGAAAGTGATTGTATGGACCATTTAAAAAAACAACTTTGCCACAAAATTTACAAACAAAAAACTTGGAAATATAAAATTTGCTGTATTAGTTCATAGAGCAATTTTCGATACAGTCTATATTACTTTATTTTTGTAGCTGCGTGCTTCACGGGAGTGCGAGAGATAATGAGTTGTTTCTTTTTATTTTAAAACAGCTGTTTACAGTAATAAAGATAACACGATTTACATTTAAGACAATGAAGAAAATCAATCATAAATTTAGCGTACTTCTTACATTGTAGATTATGAAAGAAATATACCTTTCTGGTGGCCTAGTGGTTAGAGCTTCCGCTTCGGATGCGAAAGGTTGTGGGTTCGAACCCCCGCCGAGTCATACCATATATTTATAAAAATGGTACTCAGAGCTGCGTCGCTTGGCGCAATAAGAGGTTAGTATAAGGTCTGGTCGTGTTACGTGCTTAGGCTCGATTAAAAAGTAACATAGAAAGAGTGAAAATAACAAGCTTGTAAAAACTCAATAAACAATTTATTGAGCACAAATATTTTCCAGAAATGAAAAATAAACTTACGGTTTTAAGAATCAATTCCAAAATTAATGCAAAAATAATTCAAAATATAATCCACTAGAGAAATTGCAAAACTCCTGGTAAAAAAATGTCCAAATAATTCCCAGTTCGAATCTTAGTGAAGCATCCAAGATGGAAGACGATGTCACGTGATAAAGTCAGTTCTGGTCTTATGAAATTCAATGAGCACAATTATTTCTAGATAAATAACAAAATAAATCCTCTTCATCCAAACGAATTGAAATAATTTCCAATACAAGGTAATTTAATATAACTCAAAACGACACACAACTTAGTATTCTAACAGCCCAACTTCTACTAAATAGTTCGCTCCAAAATATAATTTATATACCTGTTTTTACGTAAACAAGAAAGGGATCACATGATCTTCTAGAATCTTTTAGAACAAATTTACGTTCAAAATATCTCGTACAAACCGTATGACCCAACTAAAAATAGAAAGATGTTTTTAACAAAGCTTCATAATGTCCTTGGAAGCAACCAATCATTTTAAAAGCTTGTTTACAACTCTGAAGCCAGGTCAGAAATGAGGTCAACACCTGGTGTTTATTTGTATAGTACAGGTCATCTCCCAATGAATGAATCTTAAACTTAAAATGTCAAATTTGAATCTGACAATTAAAATAAACAAAATAAATGACCCAAATCAAATACACGTAACACCTTCCCCCACAAAATAAAAAGAAAGGTTTATATGATAAAACTTTCTTTTACCACAAACCAATTTACATCTGAGGTTAAAAGAACTCGTATAAATTACACAGTGTATATGATATAATATATTGTTATACACGGGAAAGAGCGTCTGCTATTAAATTATCTTTTCCGTAGATGTGCCGGATGTCAAGATTATATTCCTGCAATAACAAACTCCACCTTAGTAATCTTTGATTTTCATTTTTCATCTTGCCGATGAAAGTAAGGGGGTTGTGGTCACACTAAAAACTATAATCGAAGAAGGAGCTGAACTAAGATAAACTTCAAAATGTCGTAAAGCTAAAATCAATGCCAAACATTCATTCTCGATAGTTGAATAATTTCTCTGATGCTTATTTCATTTCTTCGAAAAATAGCACACTGGATGTTCAATACCATTTTTGTCTACTTGAATTAAAACTGCTCCAACACCAACATCACTTGCATCGAAGATAATTTGAAAGACTGACTGAAATTTGGCGCTGCAAGAACTGGTGCTGTTTCAAGTATGGCTAAAAAGCATCGTGACATTTTTCAGTCCAAAAGAATTTGTTCTTCTTCTTCAATAAATTTGTCAGGGGTTCTGCAATTATAGAAAAATCGAAACAAAATTTCCGATAGTATCCGGCCATACCTAAAAATCGCATCAGTTGCTTTCTATTTTCAGGCACAGGGAATTTAGAAATAGCCACAACCTTAGCATCTATTGGTTTAACTTGTACATGTCCCACAATATGTCCGAAGAAAGTCACACTAGCACGGCATAACTCACTTTTAGAAAAAATTAACTGTCAAACATGCATCAGTGAGTTAGTCAAAGAATTTTCGAATTGTTGCTAGATGTTCTATCCAGGTGTCGTTGTAGATGATGACGTCATCTATATAGGAATCACAATTTTCTAGACCAGAGGTGATCATATTCATGAGACGGTGAAATGTACTTCGTGACCCTTTCATCCCGAATGGCATTACTTTATATTGGTAAATTCCATCTGGAGTCACAAATGACGAGATTTCCTTTGCTCTTTCCGTTAGTGGAATCTGCCAAAATCCTTCCAGAAGGTCAAATTTGGTCACATACTTGGCATTCCCGATTTTATAAATACAATCATCAATTCTTGGTAATGGGAATGAATCTGTTTTTTGTCACACTGTTCACCTTCCTATAATCAGTGCACATACGGAAAGTTTTATCTGGTTTTCGAACAAGTATGCATGGTGAACTCCAATCACTTTTACTGGGCTCGATAAAATCATTCTCCAGCAAATACTGAATTTCCTTTTTTAAGTATTCCTGTTTGAGTGGATTCATCCTGTATGGATGTTGTTTGACAGGTTTGGGATTTACAATTTCACCGTCATGAAAAATTTTGCTTGTCCTTGTAGGAACATCTGGAAATAAGTGCTCATATTCAAATAATAACTGTTTCAGTTGATTTCTTTCTTGCACTTGCAAATGTGAAAGTTTCTTCATAATTTCTGAATTACAAAGATTCGTCATTTCAATATCAGTAGAATCTGATGATATTCCTTCACTGAGTGGGACAGGTACAACTTTATTAATTACATGTTTAACATGGCTATCTCTTTCAATATACTCTTTTAGCATGTTTATATGGCAGAGTTGTTTTTGTTTGCGCCTCCCAGGAGTATTTATGATGTAATTTAAGTCATTAATTTTCCTGTCAACTGTGTAGGGACCATACTATTTGGCCTGAAGAGGATTTTGTGGCATTGGTAAGAGAGCCAGGACTCCTTTCCTTCGATTTTTTTTATCATATCTTGATTTCATTTTAGATTGAGCAGAGTGCAGATTTGCTCTTGCGACCTAACAAGCCTTTGACAACTTGTATCTAGAATCGGAAACATAATCAAGAAGATTGATCTCAGTATCTTCATTAGAGAGAAGTTTCTCTTTCAATAACTTCAATGGTCCACGCACAGTGTCCAAAAACCAGTTCAAAGGGACTGAAGCCTAAAGATTATTGAACTGATTCTCTAACAGCAAACAATAGTAAATGAATGCCTTCATCCCAATCTTCATCAGTATCAAAACAATATGATCGGATCATATTTTTCAAAGTCTGATGGAATCTTTCTAATGCCCCTTGGCTCTCAGGGTGATAGGCAGAAGATTTGAATTGCTGAATGACCAATTCATACATAACTTGTTGGAAAATTCCAGACATGAAGTTTGAACCTTGATCAGACTGAACAGATTTGGGAAGGCCATACTGAGTAAAACACTTTATCAAAGCTTTTACTATTGTTTTAGATTTTATATTCCTCAACGGAATTGCCTCTGGAAACCTTGTTGACGCACACATAATGGTCCACAGGTATTGGTTACCTGACTTGGTCTTGGGTAAGGGACCTACACAATCTACCATAATTCTACTAAATGGTTCGTCAAAGGCAGGAATAGGTTGTAGATGAGTCTTAGGTATCTTCTGGTTGGGTTTTCCTACCATTTGACAAGTATGACAAGAACTAGTATTTGGCATTATCACTTTTGATTTTTGGCCAATAGAAGTGAGTCAAGATCTTGTGATAAGATTTATTAATCCCTAAATGACCAGCCAAAGGAGTTTCATGGGCCAGATTAAGTATTTCCCGTCTGTAAGGTTTTGGAACTACTATCTGATAGTTTACTGAACACTCATCACCAGCAGGTACCTCGGGAGGTCTCCATTTTCTCATAAGAATTCCATTTTTAATGAAATAACAGACAGGAACTTCAGTGGCTTAAGTATCACTTATGGCCCTTTGAAACAAACAGGAGATCTCAGGATCTTTATCCTGTTCAACGACAAGTGACTGTCGATTATCACCCTGATTAGAATAAAGAGAATGAGTTGTTAAAAGAGGATCACTATGATCAATACCTTCTGATTGATCCAAACAAGGAGTAAAAGTGACCTCATCAAAAGCCTGACCTATACACGTGTCAGATAAAGGAATACTGTCTTCATCAACATCATTCTCAAGAACTTTCTTTGCCATAGCTCTGGTAACTGCACAAGCTTGAAATATATCAGGGAATTCTTTTTCAATTGGATAAACTTTCTGATCCAAAAAAGGCTTGTTACTTACAAGTGGATTAACCACATCCTTGTCTCCAGCTAAGTCGTTGCCTAGCAATAAATGAATGCCCTCAACGGGTAGAACCGAGACTGTTTCGACTGTCAAAGGTCCTGATACTAAGTCTGATGACAAATTTACACAATGGAGAGGAACATTAACAAAGCCACACTCTACTCCCTGAATAAGAACACTTTCATTAAAAGAAGACTTCTCAGAAAAAGGCAAAGTTCCTGACAATAAAAGACTCTGAGAAGCTCCTATGTCCCTTAAAATTTTAATAGGGGTGGGATTGGCTGAATCACCCAAGAGTGATATAGAACCCTTCGATATGAATGGTTCATAATTCTCCATCATAAAATCAGACTGGGATTTATTAGACCCAACAAATGTATTGCTTTCAATACATGACTCTGACCTCGACCTCTTAGAAATAAGAGCATTTGGAACAGGTCTGTCTTGATTCTGATGCTTATTTTTCAATTTGTAGCAATCAGAAATAACGTGTTCTTTTTTCTTGAAATAGGTACACGTCGGATGAGACAAGGATCAAGAATCAAGCTTCTCTGAAGTTTGATTTTTGAAAGTTGTGCTAGTTTGTGTTTTAAAAGGGGTGGTATTAAGCTGAAATACTGTTCTGCCAGAAGACTGTTGAGTAGAAGTCTTGTTAACAAAAGGAACTTTATGTGTCAAAGAATATTCGTCAGTAGCTCGAGCAGCATTCTCCAAGGTTTCAATCCTATGCTCATCAAGATAAGTCTTAACGTCACTATGGACACAGTTTTAGAACTCTTCAATTAATATAATTTGCCTGAGATTTTGATAATCTTGATTGACTTTCTTAGCTAAGCACCATCTATCAAACAACTGCTCTTTTTCTCAAGCAAATTCGACATGAGTTTGTCCAGCTTCTTTTCTGTAATTTCTGAATTTTTGCCAATAAGCTACAGCAGGGGTGTCCAAACTTTTTTCAAAGAGGGCCAGATTTGATAAAGTAAAGATGCCCGGGGGCCAATAGTTCCTTCTGATGTTTTTTTAACCACAAAAGCTACATGCAAATATACACTGTTATAGAAATAAATAAATAAAAAAACAAATAAACAATAAATAAATAAAACAATTTTCATTGTCACAATAACCTTTATTTTTTCAAATGACGATGTAAATAAACAGAAGCCACTCAGGCAGACATGAACAACTGTAAAAACACAATTCTGACTTTCTCGATGCAGCTTTGGAGGAGCATCATCAGGGTCCACTGAGAAAGGAGAAGAGAAAAGCAACATGTCCTTTTCAATTACTGCAAACACCTGAAAGCGTTTGTTGAATTCCACAGAAAGAGATGCAATAACTGTTGCATAACTCTTCATTTGCAGACCGATGTTGTCCTATGGTTAACTGTCAATTACCTGTTCAAGGCTGGGATGTGCGCGGTGCAGGGATCTGTTTGGGACAAATGTCTTTGGTAAAGTTGCAGCTTCATTCCAACGGCCTTCACATGAGTGTATTGCTGGCTCACCTTTGCATCTTGTCCTTGAAGAGTATCATTCAGCCCATTCAGATGCTTAGTTATGTCATCCAAAAAATACAAATCTGCCAGCCATACAGGATAGGAAAATTCTTCCATCTATATCCCCTTTTCACACAAAAAAATGTCTTATTTGTTCTCTGAGAGAAAAATCGCTGCAATGCGGACCCCGACTTAGCCACCTCACATATTTGTGATACATTACGTCTCCGTATTCAGCTTTAATGTCAAGCTTTAACTACTGAAACTGTCGGTGGTGTAGAGCTTTAGAGCGAATATAATTTATTGCCTTTACCACTGGTGTCACTATACTTTGTAGTTTAATAGAGGAAACCTCCTTCTTCGCGGACTTTATTACAGATCAGTGTGGACAATCAACTTCGTGCACCATCGGTAATTATCCCAGAAATTTACTCCACTATAGATTCATATCATCAACAGCATCACAAGCAGAAACGAATAAATTCGTTCCTCTGGTTTTGTCTTTAAGGCTTTGGAAGTAAAGCAGCTTCTCTATTACGTTCATGTTGTTGTCAATTCCTCTTAAAAAAAAACAAGAGTTTTGCAGTGTCAGAAGCTTTGGTGCTTTCATCGCAGGCTAATGAGAAATAATCAAAAGTCACTCCCCTGTTCTTCAGTTGTCTCTGAATATCTGATGATATGTCCTCAACTCTCCATGCCACAGTGTTACGTGCCAGGCAGACATTCATAATGATTGTTTCTTCTCGTGGGGCAAATGTTCTCCACCATTTTCATGACATAGTATTTGATAAATGTACCTTCAGTAAAAGAGTTGCAATGTTTAGCTATTAACATGGTCACTTCGTAGCTTGCTTTGGTGATATTTTCCTTTCACTCACAGGCTCGCGTGAAGAATCGATGTTATGATGCCAGAGCAGTTTGGTGTTGCTTCACATTTTCAGTGGTCACTTCCTGTTAGCTTGTCGTATGTGTAAGCATGTTTAGTCTGGAAGTGTCTCTTTACGTTGAAATCCTTAAACAAGGCAACCGTCTCGTTACAAATGAGACAAACACAATTGCCTCGATTTTCAGTGAACAAGTACTGTAATTCCCATTTCCCTTGAAAGTGGCGGCCCACGCTGTTTTTCTTTTCAGTTGCTATGGCAGAAATGAGCAGAGAAGGGTTCGCGTTCTAGCGGGTCATAAATAATACATTATATGACCGAAGCTGCGGGCCATATGAAATCTTACCGCAGGCCGTGATTGGCTCGCAGGCCGGACTTTGGACACCCCTGAGCTACAGGGACTAACTCATAACCCCTTAGAATGCATTCTTTAACCACATCATAGTCACCACTTTGGTGAACAGACAGTGAAGTGTAAATCTCACTCGCCTTACCAGTGAGTACACATTGCAATAACTGAGTCCAATGCTCCCTTGATCACTTTAAATTTTCTGCAACTTTTTCAAAACGAATGAAGTATTTGTCTACTTCTTTTTCTCTGAAATGGGGCACTAATCTAATATTCCTTGCTAAATAAAACTTAAATTTGGATTTAAAGTATGAAGGTGTTTTTCACTTGCCAGCTCTCTATTTCTTTCATTTTACATTGATATTCCCTTTCTTCCTTCTCTCTCTCTTTATCATTTTGTTTTTCTTGTAACCGAATGTGCATCTGCTCTTTTTGTAATTCAAATTGTCTTTCTTTCTCCTCTTTGTCATATTGTAATTGTCTTTCTTTCTCCTCTTTGTCAGATTGTAATTCTTTCTTTCTCCCTTTCCTGTCTCTCTCTCTCTCTCCTCTTATTCATATTGTAATAATCTTTTTTTCTCCTCTTTGTCATATTGTAATTGTTTTTCCTTTCTCCCTTTCCTGTCTCTCTCTCCTCTTTTTCATATTGTAATTGTCTTTCTTTCTCCCTTTCCTGAAATTCAAGCTTCTTCAACTCTAATTCCATCTTGAATTTTAATTCTAATTTCTTTATTTTAATGGCATAGTCTGATGCAGACTTACTGACCGAAATCAAAGCACTTTTTTTCCAAAACATTCTTTTCTGCCAAATATTGGACCAAAATCTTTTAGATATCTTGTTTTGTTAAAGAAGCCTTGTCTTCAGAAAGATCATATTTTCTGGCAAGTTGAATCAACTCATCTTTTTTGAAAAGATCTAATTCCTCCTGAGTAGGATTAGAAAGAAATATTCCTACTTTAGATGTCAATTTAATACAAGCCTGTCAATATCACTAAAGATTTAAAAAAATTCAAAAACTAGGGGAATTCAAATTTAAAACAAAAGCTTTCTGAAAAAAATTCTAGTCAAATTCCAATTGATCCCAATCTCGGACGAGGCCACCAATTTCTATGTTACGTGCTTAGGCTCGAATAAACAGTAACATAGAAAGAGTGAAAATAACAAGCTTGTAAAAACTTAATAAACAATTTATTGAGCACAAATATTTTCCAGAAAAGAAAAATAAATGTATGGTTTTAAGAATCAATTCCAAAATTAATCCAAAAATAATTCAAAATATAATCCACTAGAGAAATTGCAAAACTCCTGGTAATAAAATGTCCAAATAATTCCCAGTTCGAATCTTAGTGAAGCATCCAAGATGGAAGACGATGTCATGTGATGAAGTCAGTTCTGGTCTTATGAAATTCAATGAGCACAATTATTTTCCAGATAAATAACAAAATAAATCCTCTTCATCCAAACGAATTGAAATAATTTCCAATACAAGGTAATTTAAAATAACTCAAAACGACACACAACTTAGTATTCTAACAGCCCAACTTCTACTAAATAGTTTGCTCCAAAACATAATTTATATACCTGTTTTTACATAAACAAGAAAGGGGTCACATGATCTTCTAGAATCTTTTAGAACAAATTTACGTTCAAAATATCTCGTATACACCGTATGACCCAACTAAAAATAGAAAGATGTTTTTAACAAAGCTCCATAATGTCCTTGGAATCAACCAATCATTTTAAAAGCTTGTTTATAACTCTGAAGCCAGGTCAGAAATGAGGTCAACACCTGGTGATTATTTGTAAAGTACAGGTCATCTCCCAATGAATGAATCTTAAACTTAAAATGTCAAATTTGAATCTGAAAAACAAACAATTAAAATAAAAAAATAAATGACCCAAATCAAATACACATAACAGTCGGCCTGGTGTCAGGACAATGTGATTGGGTGGAACATCATGCTATATGTATACAGCTGGATACCCCAGTGCTAGATATCACTTTAAACTGCTACACTGCAGACATTGTAGCAATATGAATGAAAAATTGTTACAACTACCATATTTTCCGGCCTATAAGTCGAAACTTTTTGACTTGAAAATTCAGTCTTCGTCTTATACTCCGAATCGACTTATATATGGATTTTGTCATTGAAATTGCATCGACTTATATATGGATTACAGTATCCGGTATGCTATTGATATTGCTCTATAATCGGCATAATCGAAAACAGGTCACATAGAAGTACAAATTCATGTTAAATTACTATGTCAATAAATTGTCATAAAATAATATGACTGCATTTATATTTGTAAGTTTTGTCATTATTTATTTTGCATTCTGCGTGTTTTTTCTTATTTCTCAAACATAAAATAAAAGAAAACAATTACCGGTAAAAACTTCACCGGGCTGCTTAGCACACTTACAGTCTATACTCTATAGTGTACTGTACTAATTCAAAGCATATTGTTTGTTCCTAAAAAAAAAAAGATATGAAATAACTGGTCCATTAATATTTGATTTTCCAGTATAATGTTGGACACATGTGAGCAATTACCGGCATAGCTTTTTTTTATTGATCCAATTGATTCTACAAAGGGATGTAATCCATAGTAACTCGAGCGTTCTATGATTATTTATAAAATAATGTAGATCATGCATTCTACTGAATCCCCAAATCATATGTTTCTAATTGTATTTGACAAAGTTTCTCAAATAAATTACTATAGGTTTAAACTACACTAAAATCAGATATATAGATGGACTACCAGTACTAATAGATCATCAGTGATCCATGATTTTTAGTTTCGCAATTCAGTTTAAAGCAAATTGTAATGTCAACACTTCACCTATATTCATTCTTAACCAGCTGACGTTTCGGTGTCTCTCTTTGATTATACCGGTTGTTGATAAATTTGTATTTGGTTTCCAACAACAATCAAAGCCAGTTGCCGCAATTGTTTCGACCTTGATATTGGCTTTAGCTACCGATACTAGTTACCATATTGCCGGTACCCTATTGTTCTTTATCATTAATCCGCATCAATTACGCTACTTGTGTTTAATATCAATGGGATTAAGTACAACAATAAATGATGCCCACTTCCTTCTCTAGATCTAAATATATGTAATGAATTTAGCCATGGGCATTGTTTTCATTGCTTTAGTACAGGTTAAAATACAACCAGTTCTGCCTGCTGTATTTATTAGAGTACATCAAAAGAACATGACGCAATAGCTGGGCGGCAAGTTCAAAGGACTTTGACTAGCAGCTTGGGTGGGAAAAAGTGCTGAAATTTACAATGACTGAATTCAGAGACAAAGATCCTGAGACGTACATGTAGTTATTATAAGAATACACTTTAACTTCCATTATTTAATATACGAAGAAGTACTATTTCATCATTCGTTACGTACACCCGTTACGTAATTTTTGTTATTTTCTTTTCATTGAATTCAGTCAAATAATGATCTGTGACAAAATTATTTAATATTTTACATCCGTGTGTGGATATTTTCGATGGAAATATTTGTATTATGGATTCAATGTATGCTACAAGATTTGCTGGTGAGATCTGTGACAAAATTATTTAATATTTTACATCCGTGTGTGGATATTTTCGATGGAAATATTTGTATTATGGATTCAATGTATGCTACAAGATTCGCTGGTGAGTACACGGTGTTGATACTCTTTTCATGCAATAGATTATACATGTATATATAAATTAGACACGTGTATGTACCAATGCATGGTTCTCTGAATAAAGTACTGTAATTGTATTTGACAAAGTTTCTCAAATAAATTACCGTAGGTTTAAACTTTCAACTGGAAGGAATGAGCATAGCTCTTGTTGCAATGGATATTGCCGGTAATATGGAATATCATATGACGATACCATCAATATTCATGCAACCGGAAGTTACTACCGGTAGTATAAAATACAAAGCCAAGTTATTGACCTGGCCTCGTCTTATACTCCGAATCGACTTATATATGGACGAAGGATGTAAAATTTACAAAATTGGTCAATTCGACTTATACTCCGCATCGACCTATAGGCCGGAAAATACGGTACGTTAAAAATCCAAATCACACACACACATACACACACACAAGCGCTCGCACATGAAATGAATACAGTTTGCAATGATTCACATAAAATGATGTATTGTGCTTAAAATAGAGCTTCACTTGAAAACTGTATGCATCCTGAGTGCAGCTGATGTCACAAAATTGCGCGAGTCAATGCATCTTCGACAAATCTAATCAAGTAAACATTTAACATGGTCTGATGGGATGCAGGAGAGCTGGAATAGGAAAGTGACAGAACAATACCAGAATCCAATCCTCCAGCACAAGTTCCACCGATCGCTCGCATGGTAACCATGAGTGGAAAGAGAGAACACCATGGCGCAATGCCACCAGCCAAAGACATGCCCATAACGATCAGAAAATGAAGCAATTGCCTGTTGAATTTGTCATACAGCACACCATATATTAGAGAACCAGCCAGATACCCCGTGGTCCATGCTGTTAGCAGCCATGAGGCTGTAGTAAGGTCCTTGTTCACTATAAGACGAAGGTCAGGAAATGCTGGCCCCGTGTGTCCAAAGAAAAGGCCCTGAAATATATATATATATACACCTGTAACATATGTATAGATACCTGTAACATTTGTGTAGATACTTGTAACATGCATATTGATATATCTCATGGGCGCCCGGGAATGTTTTCGAGGTGGTGGGGACAAATATGTAGAGAGTTTTACGGATGGGCCAAAACATGTTAGTATGTTGTTGTAGGGTTTAACGCCATTTTATAGCACACGATAGGCTATACATGGCTGCCAGTATTATTGGTGAAGGAAGAACCCGGAAATGACCACCGACCCACGAGAAGCTACTGGTAAGCTTTCTCACATAACTACATTAGCCGAATCTTAGACTCGAACCCACGCAGACAGAGGTGAGATGGCAGTGATCCGTAACGGAAGGCACTTTAGACCACTTGGCCACTTGGGGCCCCTTGTGTTAGCATGTGAAATGGGGGAAGGTAAGTGCCCCCATTCCCCTTGAATCTATTTGCGGACACTCATGATTATATAATAATAATAATAATAATAATAATAATAATAATAATAATAATAATAATAATAAATATAATATAAGATAATATAATATATGACATGACATGACATGACATAACATAATATAATATAATATATTATAATATAATATAATAAAATAATAATAAAATAAAATAATAATAATAATAAAATAATAATAATACTATAAAAAAAACATTTTTAAAAACACAAAAACAACAACACAACCTAACATAACATAATATAATGATGATGGTTACTGCGGAAGAAACATATTATGGGAGTCCACCTTTAGAAACGTGTAAATCGGGTGACACCACAATATTCAACATTTTCACTGTGGATAGTCAATAATGAACGAAAACGTTCTTTAAACGTGTTTTTATTAACTTTAATTTAATGATAAGCAGTGCAAATAAATACATAATCGAGTCATTTGGAGTACAAAATTGATTATATTGTTTATACTGCTTGAGAGGCCGTAGTAACTGAGACTCACAAACTCTTTGCTGTACTTTCATCTCTTCTATAATCAATAGGTACAAGTTCTACACCTTGTATATTATATACGAACATTTACTAAGTAATACATTTCTTTAAATTGTAGAGCGTCCGTTTCGGATGTGGGAGGTCACCGGTTCGAATTTCGGCCTAGTCATATCAGAGACTTATAAAATTGATACTAGCAGATGCCAAGCGAGGCGCTCAGCATTCAAAGGTTAGTGTTAGGACTGGTCGGTCTGGTGTCAGGATAATGTGACTGAGTGGGACATCATGCTAAACATGATGCTAAACATGATGCCCCAGTGCTAGACATCACTATAAATTGTCACACTCCAGATATTGTAGCGATATGACTGAAAATTGTTAAAGCTACGTTAAAAATCCAAATCACATACACACACACACGTGCATTTCTTGGTGATGAAAGTTCTTTATTAAGCTATTCACATTTCTCTTTAAACAGAAAGCAACCTATTCTTCCAGAACTGTATTGACTCTTTAAATGAAGCTCAATAAGTTACAAAGAGATTTTTTTTAAGAAAAAAAAGTGTTTTTAACGCACGTATCCCAGCAGTCCCCTGCTTGGGTAAAAATTCTGGGTACAAGAATATACCACACAGCCAAAGTCAATTAAATATCCGAATCTGTCTCTTCATGCCCATACTATATATAGTTACAGCATGACGAACCAGTCCCAATAATATTCTAAGGTTTGAAGTGTCTTGCACAGTGTAGAAGGAATTGCACGACATTTACACATGCAGGCACACAAGTCCACATGGGCTACACATGCTGGCCCATATGTCCACATGAGCTACAAATACGGGCACACACGTCCATATGGGCTACAAACGTACACATGGGCAGAACAGCATGAAACACGATAGCCAATGTTCTTTAAAACTTGGGTGGTGTTAAGTATCAAATAAGTCACATCTTCAAAGGCATACATTATGATTTTGTTGAAACACTAATTAAGATCCTATTTGAGTTCACAATCTGAACATTTAGAATTTGCCCCATGTTTGGTAAGTGGAAATATTTGTTTTGCTTGGCTAATATCATTGAGTCACTGAGTAAAATCGAATCGTATATATTTTTGAAAAAGTAATCTTTTTAAATTCTGGAATAAAAAGGAATAAAAGATAAAGTTAAAGTATTTTTAAAAAAACTTATTGTGCAAAAAGGATATTTTATTATATACTTTATGGAGTGTTATCATATTACGCTGTTATTCGCACTACTAATTTCTCAATCACAAATAATTACACACACACACACACACACACACACACACACACACACAAACACACACACATGTAAATGAGATATAAATAAATACAAAAATAAACACAATGGCAGCATACCATCACCATATACGTAATACATATCCACACTGTCAACATGAACTTGGATCTATACACAGTATCCATTCTAATTTTCTGGATGACTCCGGTTCGATCATTGGTGACAAACGAGGCATCCTTAACTTGATTGGCTTCGGTTGTTCCAACTTCTCCACCAACATACTCGAGAAACAATGTCTCCTCTTGGTTCTTATACAACTCAAAATTGCCTGTCGCGTGATTTTCCTGTCTTTCATCATCAAGATTATCCATCATTTCCGATTCTAGAAATATGTTTAGATCATATTAAGTTGGAATGAGTTAAGAGGAGAAAGTCGACTATAAATAATACCGATGATGAGCAGTGCTTTTGTTATTATTTATTATTATTATTATTAGTAGTAGTAGTAGCAGTATTGTACTTCTAGTATCAGGGAGAAGTACAATTTATGTTTGTAATTATTATTATTATTATTATTAATATCGAATAATTTTACTTCGTGTTAAATGTTGAATAAACTGGCGGTGCTTTTGTTATCATTTATTATTTTAATAATAATAATAATAATAATAATAATAATAATATTATTATTATTATTACCGAATAATTTTAATTATTTTCTCTCATGTGAAATGCTGAATAGACTGCATCTCTTGTTGAATATAAAATAGATACACGTTGTCTGAGAACATTAGATACTGCTTATAAATTGTGCAGACATATATTGTAATGATATCTGTGATCTGAAATTTGACATAACAGACTGGGAGTAGTTCGCTTCATAGAAAGTAGTTGTAGATTGATTATTTGATTATTAGGCTTGTCCCTGGACCAGTGTAATAGCTTAAACAAGACTTTTTTTTTTTTCTTCCGGTCCTGTTTTATATCAGTTTACAAGAGGCACATTATAACACATTATAAAGTATAGTTTACAATCTGAAGTTTACCTTTGTTAACTATATGTGACCGAAGATTGCTGTCCGCGTGAGTTTGAAGACGAAATAACGGAAGTAAACATTGAGTAAATAATTGAATCAGACGAAGCCTGGTTTAAATCTCCTGAGTGGAAAACTATCAAACCTAGAGAAGAATTGAGTACGGGATACAGGGGCATATCAACCTCCCACATGCAGGAAGCAGAAAATCCCTCCCATTCACTCTAGTTGGTCATTTTTTTGAGAATTCCACCATAAATTAGTATTTGTACTGCTAACTGTCTTAATAAAGTAATAATAATAATAATAATAATAATAATAATAATAATAATAATAATAACCCAATATTTTATTTAAATTAATATAAAAGTCCAACCGAGACTCGATTTTGTAGGAAGTGAAATTAGTGATATAGGTAAGGCCATAATTTGTTCGCAAACAGGGGGAGGATGTTTTCTTTGCCTCATTTTAATTTTATAGAGTCTTAATAATATTTCATTTCCGTCAAAAAGGTTGAAGACTTTCCCACCCAATTTCAAAATAGAAAGATTGACTACGCATGTATTTTGACCCCAATTTCAAAAAAGAAAGATTGACTACGCATGTATTTTGACCAACCTGTAACTATTTTTCACGCTTCAAGCTGCTGTTTCAGCAGCAGAGGGGCTGAACCCACCAAATTTCTAGCGCGATTAGGGTCCCACAATAATAAATCATCAACGAATCCTCAGATCGTTAAAATAACGGTTCCAAAAAAATATTACAAAAATGGCTGACCCACCACTAGTAAAGTCTCAAATCGTAAAAAAAAAATGCACAGAGGGGCTGAACCAACCAAATTTCTAGCGCGATTTGAGGGTCCCACAATAATAAATCATCAACGAAGTCCCAGATCGTTAAAATAATATTACAAAAAAGGCTGAGTCACCACCTTTCTGTGAAAAAAAATATCATCGGTGGAAAATCTTTGATTTTTAAGGAAATCATCAATGTGGAAATCATCAATGACAACAACAATTGAAAATCAAAGATTTTAATACATGTCAAATATCGTAGAAGCTCAAATAACGAGATTAACAAGAGAACGATTAGCTGCAATTAAGAAATTTCTTCCAGTCAGGGATGCATTTAGAGATAATTTACAATCTCAACAACAACAACGTGTTGACTTTGCTGCTGACACTGAACGGTTATTTAAACCGATCACTGCTGCAACTGAGCGGGTTGGCACAGATACCTCAGCAATTGCCAAAGATATCACTAAACTGGCAGCGCGAACTAAACAAACAAAAAAATATTTAAAAACTCTACCTGGTGATATAGTACGTGCTCAACAACAACAAGAAACTGTGAGACAATTTGGTGAAATAGACGTCAGTGATGCTCCAGTTGTTGGTAAAAAGCCACAGTCATCTCCAGTGACCAGAAAAGAGCGAAGAACTCGTACCCCGAAGGTGATATTTAAACCCGAGGTGATATCTAGTGTTAAATCGAAAGAATATCAAAATGATAATAAATTTGCTCAGCTAATCAATGATACATATAGTGATAGAAAATCAATTATGGCGGAAGGATATGAAGATGCTATTGATGATAAGGAAACTTTTGCAAAAAAATTATACTTAGCGAGAATAGGTAAATTTACGCTACCACGTGACGATGTAGGTTTTAATAAACTTTGGAAAATAGTAAAAGAACAATGTAAACAACCTCCATCATATTTGGTCAGTCAACTAAGTTCTACAAGTGATCCTATTCCGGAAGAAATAAAAGTAGCGGCTGAGGCCGATTTATCTACAAAGTTACCTAAAAAAAATAGGTACCGGATACCACGGTGGAAAAACGCTAGCGTTTCCAGAAATTTCTCAAAATTCAATTCCATGTTCAAAAAGTATATTCGATGATATAGCACGGTTGGAAATTCTCATCGGGGGAGCGCGAGCTGGAAATAATTCTCCGGAATTAATTAACGAGGCAACTGAAATTTGTCAAAGATTATTTCGTCGACACGTTATGGATATGCCAACTTATCGTAGTTTCGTTAATAAACTTGTGGATGACTATTATAGCGATTAATCGCCGTCCATTTCTGGCGGAAACTCTTTGAGTTTTTAATGCTAGCATTTCAACATTACCATTTGAAAATACTAGTATTTTAATATAATGATAATAACCCGCAGTATGAATTGGGCTAGGCCTGTTCACGTTGTAAACTCACGATTACCTGTATACAAATTGACATACGGAGATGGTTTCGGTGATGTTGTCACTGGATTATTTTACAAGAATTGCTCCAAAAATACTTCCAATCGGAAAAGAATTAGCTTCAAAGGCTATTGGGAGTGTTGGTAAGTCTGCTGCAACTGAGGCTGTAACACGTGCATTTAATGCTGCAAAAGAAAAGATTGTGTCGCTGATGAGAAAAAAAACCCCAGATAAATCGGTTAAATTGCCGTCAACGGAAGATAAGCCAGAGCGTACTGCTAGCGAAATCAACAAGATGGCAGCAAAAAAAAAAAAACAACCTAGAAACATTTACTGGTTCTGGTCTAAAATTAACAATTTAGATCATAATGTTCAATATAATGTTTAAACACGAGATCGACGACGCCTTTGACGTAGACGCCGTTGTGCAGAAAAATGATTCTGTTCGAAATTATCAATATTTTTCATATACCGCAATGGACCCAAATATACGATCACGTATTGAACTTAGATTTGATGATACGTCCATGTATTTTCTACCATGCGAGGCATTATTGAAGTTGAGGGTAAAATAACACAACCTAATGGTACCGCTTATGCTAATTTGGGTACCACTGCGATTGGATTTGTCAACAACGGTATAATGGCTTTATTTATCTCCGCGCAGTATATAATTGGTACAACTAAAATTGAGTCAGTTGACAACAATGTTGATGTTGCTAGTACTATTGTTGGGTTAGCTAAATATTCTGATGATTTTATTAAATCGGCGGGTCATTCAATGATGTTTGCAAAAGATCAAACTGATTTCGCAGATTTTCATCCATTTACACTGGGGATACCAAAAACTCACGCTGGTGACGCTAACACTACTAATGTTGCTGTTGTTTTGAGTGGCAATCCCAATTACAACTGTGGATTTTTAGCACGAAAAAAGATGTTGAAAGCGAATGGTAAGTTTTCGTGTACAATTCCGTTGTCAAATATATTTGGATTTTGTAGAGATATCAGAAAAGTTATATTTGGCGCTAGTCACACAGTTGTGTTGCAGCTAAATGGAAACGACGATCTTGCGCTGTGGCGTGGTGCTGCTGTTGAAAACGGAGCTGTACAATTAACAAGATTGTCACTATGGATGCCAATTATGACCCCGTCGTTGACCGTTGAAGCGAAGTTGTTGTCTTTTATGGATCAGTGAGGGCGGTCACTATTAGCATGGCATGAGGTTACAACAGCTACTACATCATCTACACTCTCCGGTATATTTACCTGGCAACTCGCGCTAACAAAAAACGTTTCAGCGCCAAGACATGTATTTGTTGCGTTGCAAAATCTTAATCGGACCCAAGGTGCTGATCTTCAAACACATTCTCATATGATATTTGATCAATGTGGTGTCTCTGAAGTATCATTGCGAATAAGTAATCAGCAAGAACCAGCTGAAAATCTTATCCTCGACTACGCTGAAAATAAAATTGGTCGAGTTTATCATCGGCTATGGTCATTTATGGGGAGAGATCAAAACGTAGATACCGGTTTGCAAATATCCCAGTTGGATTTTCAGACGCTGTATCCAATTTATTACTTTTCGTTGCAACATCTTGATTTATCAAAACACTCTGTCGTTGATGTTAAATTTCAAGCTCGTGTAATTGCTCCTGCTGGGGGATTTAGGGCTATTGCGGTTATTCTCAGTGACAAATCTACGATCCTTGAAGGTGGCGGTGGAAAAATGCGAATCATTGACGCACCAGTGGAAAATCTATAATTTTCAAGAAATCTTTGATTGGAAAAATCGTAAACGATTTAAAAGAACGCGTTTTACAATAATGTCATATAATTACGTTAATGTCTCACAGACACCTGGTCAGATTAAAAAACTACGATCAAAAGTTTCTATAACGTGTGGAACAACAATAACATTGAAACCAACACAAATGTCTTCAGGGGAACATAAATTGTCGTTGACAAAAACTCAACTATCTCATTTCAATAAAGCTAAATCTGCGTCAAAGGTGTTCAGTTAAAATTTTCAAAAGCTGCAATTTCCGATATGAGTAAATTCGGTGGAATATTTCCATTTTTGATTCCAGCAATTGCGGCGCTTGCAACTGGGGCGTTATCAGGTGCTGCAGGGTGGGGAACAAAAAAGATTCTCGATAAAGCCACAGGTGGGGCTGTTGGCAGAAATGCCAGCATTTCCAGAAAAAAAAAAGGAACGGGATTAAGACTTCTCGGAAGCAGACGAACCAGATACACAATGTAGAAACACCAGAAATGTCAGCATTTCCAGCGTTGAAACTCAAAGAGTTTACGCCAATGTCCAATTTTGATCTCGCTGATGCTGTAGTGACACTTCCAATAAAACATTTCAGAGGTATATTCATGAAAGATCAATTACCAGCACAACCAAATGTCCCAGAAACTGGAATAATTAATCTAGATGACCACGATGGACCTGGCACACATTGGACATGTTATGCGATTTCACCGTCGTGTGTAATTTATTTTGACTCGTATGGGTTACCTGCACCACGTGGATTTATCAAATATGTCAACGATGGCATTTCTAATTCACCAATTTGGTATTCAACGTTACCCACACAAAAAATAACTGATCCTCCAATATGTGGTAGAGAGGTTTTAAACGCATTAACAGCGTTATCAACAAGTTCGTTACCACCTCATAAAGCCGTTCATGAATACACGATGAAAACTTACTAAGACGCAACATAATATATAAAATCAAAGATTTCATGGCAGATATTTTTGGAAGATCGATATCACAATGGCGGCCCGAAGTTACATTCACGATGGTAATAAAAACTTATCCGTGATGCTATTTCAAAAATCACCGGCACCGTTCAAGATAGTATATCAACGACGTTAAATCTCGTTGATGTAGATCCAAATGAAACAGTTGTATTTGAGGATCGTTGCAAACCAGCAATGTGTCCCTGAATGACATTTTAACACGACAACGTGGTGTCGCTGAAAACACAATAGCGTTATATTTCGACGATGGCAAACTCAAACCTGGAGCACTTATGTCCACGGTTACAGATACACTTGCCAACCACGATAAAGAATTTGACGATCATTTGAAAAAGTACAATAATTTTCGTATAAATGTCATCAATAAGTTTTTGTATCCCCGATTGTAGTTACACCATCTCTTTCTGAAATTAATTCGTTTAGTGACGGTCAAAAATTTATCAACGAAGCGACAAAGAAAAGAACCGACTTCGTTGATAAATTCGCTGGAAATTTTAGACAAGATGATCCATTACGTATAACTTTGGATAATATCGAAGGTTATATTGCTGAGCTAAAACGTGTTGATAGATCAGCGAGTGAAAACCTCGCCGAAATTAGAAAATCTATCGAGGAGAGTAAAACAACAATCGATAAAGTAAATATTCCACACAGTGCATCATATATACTCAATGTCGTGTATGTGGTTCAGTACGGAATCCTCGATTGGGTCAAAGACACTAATGATCGAATAAATTTTACTCCAACCGTAGCAGGTATCTATCGATTTACGTTAACTACATTTATCGGGGATAATTTTAATATTAGAGATAATTATGGTAGCGTAGATAAAACCTCTGTAAATACAATAATACAGCGAATTGATGCAAATTCCACTTGGACTATTTTTATATTATCGGCTGTTCGATTATCAGGTGCTATAGCTAGATCATCAATAACATATATGATAGAATTTTTAACAAATTATACTAATTAATTCTGGCGAAAACTTCTTGAGTTTCAATGTTAGAAATGCCAGCATTTCCAGCATTTCAACGATGACATTTCAAATAATGGAATTGCCGTCGCGTTACAGGTATAACACTGTGCGAAATACGCCACATCATTGAAATTACTTTCAGAACAATATCAGGCGAAGATGAAAAAATACCGCAGAAGAATAACCGCAATTGATGTAACTGTGTATTCTGTGTCGGGGTTATTGACCGGAGCTGGTATAATTTTATCGTCAGTGACGATGATTGCCCCGGTTGCAGTTCCAATTGCGTTATCCGCGATGACAACAATTGCAGGAGTTATGACCGCGGTCACTGCGAAGGTGTCATCGTGTTCACAAACAAAACTACGGGAATATTCATCGAAATACACAATTGTGTCATATGCATCTTCGTTGTTATCTTCGATGATTTCAACATCACTTGATGATTCAGGTATCACCGATGCGGAATTTTCTGCAATTACCGCGGTGTATAAATCATCGATGTTAAACTTGGAAATACAAAGCAATAATATCAATAATGACAGAGACGCCGATACTTCAACAAATCGCAACAAATACAACACCGGTGAAAACAACGTTAATTTCGATAACAACGAGGTCACCGGAATTCACAGTAGAATTTCCAGCGCCGATACCAGCAAGTTCAATCGCGTTGACACAACTACGATGTTATTATAGCTGGCCAAATATTCGAGCGGAACCATTTCGTAGTAAACCCTCAAATAACAGTTTTGTTTTTTCATATAAAAACGTCCTGATGGCAGCAATGAGTGGCACACATTGTTGTTACCAACAGGTGCATATGACATTGAAGATATTAGTGTCGAAATAAAAGAACGAATTGAAGCTATTACCGGACCAAATAAAATAGAAATTAAAGATGAACCGATAAATCCCCAACTGAGATACGCGCACATGAACCATTGTTGTCAACGTCGATCGAAATAAATTCACCTGACTATTCCGTAGATATATATAACAGTATTATAAGGTCGTTGTTAGGTTGGCCTGAGTTTCCTCCTGGTGTTGTTGACATTGCTGAACTCCCTGTGGAACCAGCGCGGAAAGATTATCTCGATGATAAATCTTTTAAACTCGCCCACACAACATGGTTGGACAACCTTCCTGCGATTCATCCTCGATTACCAGAACCAGCGTGGGTTGATTTTTTCACAGATAGTATACCAGATCCGCCCGTTGCAATGAAATTTTTATACGATTTTAGTTTCCTCCGCGACAGAGATATTTATCAAAGATACACATATGAGGCATATGATGGAACAGAAACAGATAGTATCACGCGTGAAGAATATCGTCAACATGGTAATTTAGTATATCGATTTGCGCTAGGTGATCGCGGTGCATATGAGTTTTCGGTAAAACATATAACCAATTATTTTAATGATCAACGTGTACAGTTTCAAACTCGGTTGCAACAACTACGAGAAACTTTTCAACAATCACTCCTTCTCGATATGACAACGCGGAAAAGTTCTATTTTACAACAACAACGACAACTAAATCAAATCATCACGGATATGAATTTCGTCAATGATAAATTTCTTTCCCTTGTGTATGAAGATAAAACCCAAAACAGGGAAAAGTTCAAGAAAGTATTTTCTCGCACCAACGACAATATAGTATTTTACAAATTTCCCGGTTGGTGTGTACCAGAGTTGAAAAAATCATTGCGAGGTCTCATTGATGAATTTTTTCCACAGATTCATGCGTTGTGCATAAAAATCAACCCACCAACGGAGATTTTACGATCAAACAATTCAACGTTTAAAACCGGCAGGCACAGATCACCGAAACCTGCCAATATCACATCGACGATAGCGATACATGTCATCGCGGATATTACACTAGATAGTTATTCCGTGGACGCATCAAAGTCATCACGAGCCGTTCCCGGGTATATCCTATACACATTTTCCCCAAATGTGTCTCCGGGGTCTCTCATCGTGATGAATCCTCCCAATCTGGTATATTTGGCTGTTGCAAATGATTTTATCATGCGAATAAATTTCAGTATAACCGATCAGAACTTTTCGTTGATTGATCTTCGCGGTGAATAATTACAAATAACTCTCGAAGTAAAATCGTAGAAACGCTAGCGTTTCCAGGAAAATCCTATTTCAAGAATTTCATTATCAATAATGTATCGCCACGCCGTCGTGACTATCCACGACAAAGTCAAATTGTACGATGCGGTACGAGAATGTTTTGGAAATGCTGGCATTTCTGGGAACTCAATCGCGAGTTTTAACTTTGTTGTATCTGAACCAGGTAACGATAAATTTTTGCTAACAGATTTTCAACGCGTCCGACTATCTGTTAACGGGGTAGCTATAATTACTTGTTTTCACGACCAGATAATACAATACGCTAGTAACCGTATTGACAAAAATACACTATTGAGAATCCTCGCTGGTGAAAATCCTTGAAAATCTTTGATTTTCCATGTAGAGAATCCGACGACGACAAAAAATAAATTATTTTCAAAATAAATTATTTTCAAAAATAAAATTCAGATAGGGTATTTTTTTTTTAATAGCGCATCAGCCATTAGTTGCTCAACAGTTTTCTTCGTGTGTTTACTCATTGGCGTTGATCTCAACGACGAATTCGCCGCAGGTGAGTTCCCACTGGTGTTTTTTTTAGCTAAAATCATAGAAAGTTCTTTTTCGATCTTGTCATTATCCGCTAGTTTTTTCAAGTTGTTCTATATTGGGCCGCTGTGACACAATAATATTGTTGACTTCGTTGATTTGTTGTGCTAAATCCTTAATTATTTTTTGTTGTTGTTGATATTGTTCAGTAAGAGTTTTTATTTGTTGTTCATTATTCGGTATCTGACTTTACCTAACATTGTTTGCATTGTTTTTTTTTTTGTTCAATTTTTTCATGTCCGCGCGCTATTTCAGCTTGTAATTATATATATTCGTGTTTGATTTTCGAAACTTCTGCTCGCGCTTGATTATTCTCATCGAGTAATTGTTTAGCTGTTTCAGATAATGTTTTACCAGCTTGAGTGCCAGCAAAACCCCCGGGAAATTTTTTATTAGGAGAAGCATCTGTCCAAATTTGATATAACCTTGTCAGATCAATTCCGTATTTGCTAGCGATGCTAATCATTTATTGTTACTGCGATAATTATTTGTCATCGTTATTTGTCACAATTACTCATCTATAAATACACAGCAAAAACATATCAAAGTCGTTATTTTCATTCATAATTACCGCCATAATTACTCAATTACTCATCGGCGATCACCTCTACAACGGCGAATTTAAAAGATTCTCCAATTCGGCATTAACAGATTTAGCTTGTTGACGTTCATTGTATGTTTCTTTGAGAGAATCTTCAATCGACTTAATTATTCTACCCGCCGAAACAAACAGCGCTATTTTATCTCTGTGTTTCAAAAGTACCTTTGTACGTGCCTCAATTAGAAGTTTTATAATTCTGTATTCGTTTCGATAAGACGGTTTTCCCTGGTCTCTCATTGATGTAACACCAAGATATTCTTGTTCAAGCCAATCAAACGTAAATGTGTTTCCGGCAGGAACATAACATGCAAGTTTGTCAAGTTCGATAGCCAACTGAGCAATATTTTCATCGTTCATTATACTATAAGAAATCTTCTGTCTAATTGTTTATAAATAATATGCAATATCTATTGATATAAAAAAGAAACCCAACAATGAAATCGTTTAGAGTGCGCGGCAAGTGTGATATCATCGGCGACATATTGTATAGATCTATTATTAATACCGTAATATTTTTCAGCAGAACGCGTCGTAGGGAAATAGAGTTCCTCCGTGTCCATTACGGCTATTACAGGTCGTCGTTGTTGTGATTTAATTTTTGGCGCACAATTAAGACTATTTAGTTGTTGAGTTACCGCACGAAGATTTTCTATTCTGTTATTGAGTTTATTCCGGTTAATGTGGTCTATAACTAACCCGGTTGGAATCAAACCGTTGTAACATTCGTAGATAAATCTACTGGATTTATAATTTTTCCTTTTTCCGTTGTATCTAATACTAATCCGGTTATAACCCATGTTGTTAATCGAACCGAGATTTTTCTTCAATCGCCGATGTCGTATAATACCGCATCGAGATGCCTCGTATTTAACGTAAACAGGGTGAGATACAAATATAATTTGATCCATAAATCCATATGCAAAATCAACTATTTAATTGTTGTTTAAGATAACTTCCAGTTATATAGTCATGTTCGTTAATCACGATGTTGTATCTGCGTTTGTAATATCTGGCTATTTCTTTAAACCGATGATTGCCGCAATCACCAAATAAACGTGTCTTTCCTTTAACCCCCTTGGAACAACCGAGGCAAATTAACACCCCAGTGGAACCTTTTTTAATTATATAATTGTGTAACGCACAATATTCTCCAGTGCAACGTCGATTGCAAAATCCATCATCGCGAAGATGTCTCCATGAACAATTATTTAACGTCATTATATAATATGCAAATTTTTAATTGAACACTGATGTGCAAAATTTTTAATGAACATTGATATGCAAATTTTTAATTGAACACTAATTTGCATATTATTTATATGACAAAATTATCGAAGATTGCCTTGTTTGTGGAACCTGTACGAGTAAAAATCAAATATGACCTAGATGGAATAATATCACCAACTAGGTATAAATCTAGAATCATTAGAAGTATCCGTGAAGCAAAACGTCAACACCGATTAAATGGCGCCGCAAATACAAATTCGACTTTTTTTTAACAAACTTTGACGATAACACAATGACGTTAAAACATGCCGCAGATATATTATCACAGTCCGGTTTTACCAAAAACACCAAATATACGTTAGATGTAATCTACATAAGATTTGAGACAAAAATGTCCAAAAGAGAACGAAAACAGCTAGATAAACAGATCAAATATTATCAACAATTAAATCAACCGAATGAAGTCCATCGACTACTAGAACAAAATGCTCGGACGTGGAAGATATTTCATCATCGTAGAAGAGTAACATACAACGGTGGATTATTTATTTTAACGGAAAATGCAAAACCTGGGACGCTAGTTGGTATCGACAATCAATACTACAATGTGGCATATCCATTCAATGTGATCATATATGGGATATTTCCCGTGGGAGTTCCAAACGACAACGAAGTTGCAGGAATGAAATTATCGACAATGTTAAATTGTGTAGCTGAACAAGTAATAAAACATTTTAAAGAATCAAAACGCGGTGCAGGTCTTACTGAAACAAGAGCAACTAAAATTGCCGCATGGAGTGAATTTATTAACAAAAAAGGTACCGGTGCAACAAAACACGATGTAGCCGAGTTGGAAAAAAATTAAAAATCCCCATTATTGTGAAAATGTTACCCGAGAGAATATTTTATAGTTCTGATTGCTACCGTAAAGCAGGAAAACCCATCGAGATTATCGATCACAATTTTCATGCATTGGGAGTCAACGAAGGGGATTTCCCTGAAAATAAAATTATTAAATATTATCACGGTGATATTTTTGATTGGATTAAATTAAATTACACCGACCCGGTAAATGTGTGGTTGTTTTCAATCGATGGTGACAAATATGATCAATTTGTCACCGCGAGTGGAGAAATTTATCGGCAAGAATCGATGCAACACCACATGGAAGAGTTTGCTGGCAAATATACCAGTGACAAATCCCCCGAAGAGGCATCGTCGATAATTACAAAACTCACACAAACGAGTTTTACAATTTCATCAATTGCGGCTCAATTTGCCAGAGAAAAAACTCATGGAAACCAACTAAAAATTTTTTTATTGAAAATACACGGGCAAGTTGTATCGAATTTGGTCACGGTGGATTGTGGAACAAACAATATGATTTCAACGATATGATGTCCGTGGATATGAATGCATGTTATCCAGGAAGTTTCCTTGCTGGTGGTGAATGTAATAAATATTTTAAACAATTTGGACTACCAACCCACCGAATGGTACGAAGAGCTGTTAATGGACCGCTACCTGATTATGATCTAACAGGTTTTGCTGAAGTGGTTTCGTTTAAACGTGCAGAAAGATTACACCCTGTAATGTATTTATGGATTGGACGACATCTACACGAAAAAAGATGGGCTCCAAAAGTATTACTGAGGTGGGCACTAGATAGCGGCGTGTTAACAGATTTAACTGTATCTGAAATAATATTCAGCGATAAACAAACTGAAGTTTCGCTACCCACACCAGATAAATTTCCCCGATACGATATAGAATTTCTTCGCGATGTGATAACCAGCGAGTGTAAAGGAATTTCACTGATTATAATTGGAAAATTCACACAAGGGGGGAATGCCACCGAGGATGAAACTCGTAGACGTAAAACTGCCAAGTTAGTGTTAGATCCAGGCGAATTAAAATTTGTTATTGATGATGCGGTATCTAAAGGAGTATTTTACAGACAAACTGCCGCACAATTATCATCAGGGGAACAATTTGGAACAATTGTAGAATATTTTAACGATGAAATGCCACAATATACCCATTTAAGATCATTTATGCTCGCATATACGACTATAAATCTTCTCAGTATGGTAAATCGATTTCCTGACATTGCAGTGAGAGTTGCAACTGACACATTTTATTACGATAAAAAATATCACAATGACGTTAAGGGGAATCTCGGTGATGGTACAACATGGGGAACATGGCGTGTTAAACATGAAGAATTATATGAGTATCGCAAACACGCAAATGTGGATGACAAACCAGAATATCACAGCGATGTAATCGAAAAAATATCAACATCCCCGAGTATACACGACGTTGTTGCACGGCACAAACTTGTATATTTGAACGGCCCCGATGGATGCGGAAAAACAACGAGGGTGACAGAATTATTTCGTGGAACTAATCTAATTGCGCTAACCCCAACTCATCACCTTGCTAGAGATTTTAAAGAAAAGGGAATCCCCGCAAGTACATATCATAGCTTTTTTAGATACAGTGGAGGTGAATGGACCCCTGAACGAATGGGAACTAAAATTGTTTCCGATGTGGTATTGTGGGATGAAATTTGTACTGTGCCAAAAAAAAATAATAAAAATGTTTCTTGAATGGCTAAATACAAAAAATACCACTGTGGTGTTATGTGGAGATCATTGACAGCCACCACCATTTGGGAAAATATATCCACATTGTTGGTTAAAACTTCAAGTTGATTATTACAAAGAAATGACAATTGACCGCAGATCTCTTGATGTACCGTTAACTACGTTGAAAGCTGCAATTAGATGTACAAGTAATAAAAATCAAGCTGAACAATTACGTGAGGTAATACCTGAAACATCATTAGATGAATTTTACAATATTTGGAAACCATCTGATATAGTTGTAGCTAGTAGAAAAGCCACCAGAGATATTCTTTTGAAAAAATTATTTTATCTTCATGAGAGTAAATTTCCTAAAGAACCCGTTCCGCTATGTTATCGACCTAAAGATACTAGACAACAAAATATCATCGTGGATATACCAGGATGTCAACAACAACAAGAACTTGTATTAAATGACATAGTTGAAGTTGATTTATCTGTAGTTAGAGACGCAATAAATGCAATTGATTCTCCGTGGCGGTTAGGATATGCTACAACGATACATTCATCACAAGGGCTAACTATCACAGATACGGTCATGTGGATCATCGATGATTTTATCGAATGGGACAATTTAATTTATTTGGCTGTGTCGAGAGTAAGGCGAATAAATCAACTTAGACGAGTCTCAGTTATACAACAATTATGTTAGATTTTTCGGTGGCAACTGAATATCATCTGGAATAACTTGAAGTTGTTCTCGAGTAAAACTTCGCTGAGGTGCAGTTGGATCCAATTTATAATATGTTGGTCTGTGTGCAGCTGATACCGCAGAATATATTTTATGGGCGGTAATACTCCATATAGGATCTGTAGATCGTTTAACACCGCCTTGTAATTCACCAGGCTCATATAAATATCTTACAGTAGCGTTCCATGGTAATGGCGTATCATTATGCGGTAATGTTTTTCCTGGTATATATTTTTTTGTGATCGCGGAGGCTGGTTTATCATATATCGGTAAAGTGATCTGATTGTTGAGTGATGAAATCACCTCGGGGAGTCGTTTAACTCATTCACGAGATATATCTTGTTTAATAAATTCTTTTGCAGTTTGATAATAAAATAATTTATCAGCAAGGGTTTTATTAAATCGTTCAACAAATGCTTGATCTCGATGAATTGCAATTGCAACGTTATGTTGAGCCATTAACGATGATATATCCCCGTAGAACTCTCTACCGGGATCAACCTGTAACGAATTTGGCCAACGTAAAGGACCTCTTTGATAAATCTTTTTAAACGCCGCAGCGACCTCAGATGATGATTTTGTTGATAGCGGCGATGCCTCCTTGTATCTACTGGCAACGTCAACAACCGTTAATGCGTATTTGTAAACTCGTTTTTGTTTATCATGCGGTAAATATAAAATATCAGCCCGATGAACCTCATTTGGAACATGAACATCAAACGATCCATATTTGATTGATGTTGGACCGGGTAGATAAATTTGCCATATTGCTTGTCGGGATAACCAATCCGCAGCGACATCACGCGATACTTTAGCGGCGCTAGCTAATTTGTTAATAGCGGATTTACCCATGTAATATCCTGTTGGAGAATAATAAATTTTCTCCATGTTATATACTTGCACTAAACAATAATTTACCTTTCATGGCAGATTTATTAACCCATGATGCCAATTTTTCTTTAAAAGATTTAGCCGGAATAGCATTTATCGAGTGAATTAATTTCACATCAGCGAGATGCCTCTGTTGCAAATCATTGCTTTTATATGTTATATCATGTATTCGACACGCTTCGTCGATAGCGTTTATCGGCGATTCACCACGTCGAGGTTGATTTTGATCATCAAGTCGAATATCTAATCGTGTCCCTGGTCCACAGTAGCTATATCCTGGAAGGTGTTTCTCTCCGGGGTACTTTGCCCATGGGAGTCCTGGGTTTTTGCCAATTTTGCAGCAATGTCACCTCCGTGGCTTTTTTCCTTAAAAATCTAAATTTTTTTGTACCACAAACTTCACACTCACCAGCAAGTGCAGATCTGTTATTTTTTGTAGTGACCGTTGTTTGATCAGTTGTACGAGTACGTGTGCGACATTTTACACAATATAGAGCCATAATAATATTACGTTATATCTAATGGAAGTAATTGACTTTTCCGCGTTAAAAAAGAGACAACCCACAAAACATCACCCAATGTTGCCTAACTCAATCAGAGGTGTTATTGTAGGTCCATCAGGGTGCGGTAAAACACAATTGTTGCTGTCGTTGTTGATGAAATATACCAATTGGGATAAATTGTATTTAGTGGCGCCTAGTGTAGATGATCAACACTGTTACCAGGTGTTAAAAGACTTTAATGAAACTGCAACAACAAGTGCAGGATATAACGTTGTTGAATTTATCACAGATGTAGCCGAGGCGCCACACGTAGATGACCTTGATGTGTCCATCAACAACATGATTGTATACGACGATGCAATGCTGGATAAACAAACAAATCCCGCGATGATATTTTCCCGAGGTCGTCACAAACACGCTGACATGTTTTTTTTTGACTCAGCGATACACACAAATCCCAAAAGTGATTCGCGATAATTGCAATTTATTATGTGTGTTTAACGGTGTTGATACACATACGCTACGAAATATCTGGCAGACATGGTGTTCCGATATGGATTTTAATAAATTTAAAAATTTCTTTTGAGCTGCTCAGTCGGTCCCACACGGATTTGTCACAATAAATTTACATGAACCTGTAACACGACATCGAATTGGACTTGATCGGATATTTGGTTGATTTTCAATTGTTGTTGTCATTGATGATTTCCACATTGATGATTTCCTTGAAAATCAAAGATTTTCCACCGATATTTTTTTTTCACAGACAGGTGGTGGCTCAGCCTTTTTTGTAATATTTTTTTAACGATCTGGGGCTTCGTTGATGATTTATTATTGTGGGACCCTCAAATAGCGCTAGACATTTGGTGGGTTCAGCCCCTCTGTGCATTTTTGGTTTAACGATTTGAGACTTTACTAGTGGTGGGTCAGCCATTTTTGTAATATTTTTTTGGAACCGTTATTTTAACGATCTGAGGGTTCGTTGATGATTTATTATTGTGGGACCCTCAAATCGCGCTAGAAATTTTGTGGGTTCAGCCCCTCTGCTGCTGTTTCTCAAATTTTGTTTCTTCTGACTCTATCAACGAACATCTATCCCAGATTACACAGCATATTCCAGAATGGACCTGATATAAGTTATAAAAAGCTTCAATACAATCGGTCACGTTTGATGTTTTATGTTTTTTTTAAGATTTACTTTTGGTGGTGCTGTTTTCAGGATGCAGTCATCGCAAGTCCATTGATACTTGATGAAATTGCTAATACAAGATGAAAAGATTATTATATTCTTAAGATGAATATTTCAAACGCACGTTTCAGGCACGTTTGCTACATTTTGTTCGTAAATAACATATCCAGTGGTATTTTCCTAGAATAATCTTCCAAAGCTATTGCTTGGATCATTTCATTTATACGGATATTTAAGACCAAATTACATAAGTAGTTATCGTTTAGCAAAATAAGGGAAAGAATAATGCAGGTAAAAGTCACTTGCAAAGATTAGGTAAGATAACTCGTACCATCGATAATATTATTTAGATAAATCAGAAATATGACAGGATCAAGTATGCATTATTATTGTACACCAGTATTTATAATCGTTTCTCATGAATATGTATCTTGCAACGGGATCATTTATTTTCTATTGCTCAAATACTTTTCAAACATTACAGATGACTGTATTCGTTCAGTTTAAATAATAAGCTTCTGTACCAACGGGATCAAAATCGTTTGATTGACCACACAATAAAATACAAGAATGATGAGATGGTTACATTAACTTCAAAAATATATATTGATACAGTTCAATCAACTGAAAACAATCGGAAGGAATCCTGGTTGAGTTTTGAAGAAAAGACAGTCTTATGAAAAAAAAATATACACGTTGAAAAATGCATCGGTTGAGAATATTCATTACACAGAAAAGGGATGTGATGTGACGTGATGTGATGTTATGTGATGTGATGTGAATGTGTGTGCTTTGGATTTTTCAGTCATATGGCTGCGATGTCTGTAGTGTCGCAGTTTGTAGTGATGTCTAGCATTGGGGCATCATGTCGCAGACATGCAGCATCATGTCCTTCTAACACTAACCTCTTAATGCTGAGCTCCAAGCGAGGCCGCTGTTTGTACTACTTTTATGAGTCTTCAATATGACTCGGATTGGGTTTAAACCCGCGACCTCCAGCATACAAAGCGGACGCTCTAACAAGTACACAGATAAGTAGATACACGGTTTTATAATCGGAAACTTTAAGTAAATCAACGTTTTACGAATAGGAAGAATATATTCAAATTTTCATTTACCCGAAAATCTGACTTCCTTCAATGACAGATTACAACGAATTTTTATTGGTGCTCCTATCAGTTCACTTACGCTTTTATGCAGTAAGTGGCTTAGGCCGTAAGACCAAGTGGCTTAATTCACATGAATGGATTTAACAATATATCAGAAAATTATGTTTACATGGATGTAACTTCATTTGGGGTATGTTTAAAAAAAGTTGAAATCTAAATCAAATATTCATAAAATCAATTAGTTTTAATTTTTTTAAATTAATAATGCCTTATTATTTGTAATTTTGAGTGTTATTATACAATCTGAAGTACGTCAGTAGTAATATGGGTTACCCTGGCGGCAATGGAAAATCCAGTCAAAAAGGGATTGGGCTACTCTGGTGACAAGGGGAATTTAACATGGACATTATTTGGGCCTATCTAGCGACAAGGGTAATTTAACATGGTGGGTCTATCTAGCGACAAGGGGAATTTAACATGGGAAATATATGGGCCTATCTAGCGTCAAAGGAAATTTAACATGGGAATATTATTTTTAGTTGGGCCTGTCTAGCGACAAGGAAATGGAGGCAAAAAAAGCAAATATCTTTTCGTAGTATATGAGTGGCCCTGAAAAGGGCCTTTGGATTTTTTTGGTTAACATTATATTGTTAACACAGAGGACATCTCACGGATCTTCTCTTCCTTAAACTTCTCCTCACTTCTGGTCCATAGAGGAGAACTCTCTTTAAATAACCTTGCATCTCCACATATATCCTTCTTTTCCAAAGGGTTGTATCAGTTATATGAGTGATAGCCCATGATGATCTGACATACATAGTATAGACCGTGTGAAAGAGCATGGATGAAACAAGGGTAGAGGATTCTACGTTGGTCCACATCTTGTGATGGGAACAGGTGAAGCGAATGCCGTGTACTGCGGTTATATATAGGGGAAGAGCGGATCGAAACGGATTGAGTTTATTCAACAATCCAAACACGCGTTACAAAAGTCAGTCACAGTCGTCCAATCGGAAGAGAGCAGTCTGTGACGTCACATTCCCTATAAAGAGGTACTAGCATCTGTGCGCAGTCAATCCATGCGACAGAGTTGTCAATCATGTCGGAAACTAAGACTACAATGAATTGGGGTGAACCAGTAGTGGAGACAGCAAGTAATAGCATATTGATTTTGTATCAAATTCAATACAAATCTACATCCAGAAGATGTTGATTTTAACTGGGATATTGTGGATTTTCAAACTTCACAAGAATTTGTTCCGGAACCTTCGTCACCTTCTTCTTTTTTTACACGTCGATGATTTTTAACAAAGACAGAAAGAAGAATTGGAGCTAGTTTTACAACAACAAAAAGAAGCAGAACAAGCTTTTCTCCTTCAACAGCGGGAAGAAGAAGAAGCAAGAATGAAATACCAGGAAGAAACAGCAGCAGCAGAGAAGAAAGAAGACCAAGGACATAAAGAGAATAGTGAAAATAAAACGGTCACGGTACTTTTAGATATTTTAGCAGAGTTAAGTAGTCTGTAACAAATGTATCAGACTTCTTTATTACGGCCCAAGAGAAAAAGACCTCTTCGAGCTAAACAACCCAGTCTATATGTGACTGCGTCTGCCATACCACCTTTAGTGATTTCTACCAAATCATTGACAAGATTCAATCCAGAAGTAGGCCTTGGCCGTGGCAAAGGATTAAGACAGTTAAAGATGGTTACGTCCCGTTTCTGAGTTTGTTTGTTTTGTTTTAAACAAACAAATACCCAACGGTCCTTTTCAGGGCCACTCAAATCTGAATGGCAGTGGTCCGAAATTACACGATATGTAAATTACTTTCGCTTTTGGAGAAGATTTTAAATATTTCTGTGCAGAATGTACACTTATGGTCTTCGACATAAAGAAGTATAAAATAGACTACCATGCCAACCTTTATCACTTGTGATAAAACAGATTCCGTGGAAGGATATCAATGCGAATATTCAAACGGTGGAGGATTACGAACACATATTATGAGAACTGTGTCCCATATATTAAGGTCGACGTGTAGTGTGTGTTTTAGTGACATGCTTTCTGGGATTTCGTTTACCTGTAGATTCCTTGTGGACACTTTACGAACAATACCTACAAAGACAGTATGGGGACTCCTTTAAATGTCCACGACAGACTCATTCTGTTAAAAGCCTTACGCTTTCATCTGGATACGTCTCGACCTCTACAGGAAAAAAGATTCGTCAACTTTTACGTACAGAAGAGGTTTACGAGGATGTGTGTGTAGCTTGTGACTTACACCCTTATTGGACAGATGTACGTGACTGGAAAAGTTGGGGTTTTGAGGCTTGGACAAAAGAAGCATCCCATTATGCTCAAGCGTTGTGATCGTAAAATCCATGGTCGAGTCAAAAAAGTCACTTTTAAACCTGTATTAGCGACAGTGCAAGAAGAAAAGAATCTGTAACCGAGGACAATCACTTTTTTCAAGACAGGACTGCCATGGACATTCCCCCAAAAAGACCATTCCGAGAGGACACCTATGTGACTGTACCCAATGTAGAGACTATAAGAACATTACACACTACCTATAGGACACCTTGGTTACCAAAACGATGTTGTACAGAGCCTTGTTTATATACCACTTTGATCGTTACCATATGCATTTTATTCCTGTACTTATCCATTTGGCTTTTATGTATTTTTGTCTTTCGTGTTGTTCCAATTTAAACATGAATTGAAATAAACGTGTCCTGAAAAAAGTATAAAAACCTCTTGTCTTCTCTGTTTTTGTGTCAAAAGTGTCAAACCCTACACTACTATGGCTACCTCTGCTATTTCTACTTCTTCCTCCTCGACATTTAAAGTCATTGACGAACACTTAGATCATGCTAGTTGGGAGGCCTTGTATCTTTCGTCATCCTTTTAACATGTTAATTTCTGGACTGAGCGGTTCATGCAAAACCGAATTTGTCAAACGTTTGATCGAACATAAACATCATTTGATCGATCGTTCACCTCAACGCATCGTGTGGTGTTACAAAGAGTGGCAATCGGCATACAGCCTCTTGCAAGAAAGTCAAAGTGATTCCATTGTGTTTGTGGAAGGCATTTCTAGCGAAGATGATGGGATCGTGTCTGACCCCATTCAAACTCATTTGGTCATTTTCGACGACATGTTAGGAGAAGACGAGGAAGAAATTAAATTGTAATTTACGCATAAAGGGCATCATCGTAATGTCAGTGGCATTTACATTACACAAATTTTTTTTTCAACAAAGTAAAGCCCATCGTACCATTAGTCTCAATGCTCATTACGTGGTCTTGTTTAAAAGTCCTAGAGATAAATCGCAAGTAAAAGTCTTAGCCAAACAGTTAGGCACACCTTGGCTGACTCATGCGTACAATGATGCCACTCAAACACCACACGCCTATTTACTCGTGGATTTAAAACCCACCACTCCCGATTATTTGCGATTTCGTACCCATTTGTTTCACGACTGGTGCCAATACGGAGGATCTGTCGTGTACACGTCCTCATCGTCGACATAAGAACAACAACAACTAAAAATCTATAAAAACCTCAGTCACTTTGACCTTGTCTCATACATCGTCAACATGACGTTCCTTCAGTCTCATCTTCCCATCAAATTGATTCGGGCCTTGTACGGTATCAGTCGCGAAAAAATCCACAAATACTGCTCACGTCTTAGAAGCCAGTCTCAAAGAAGTCTTACGATGGTTTACGGTGACATCATGTCAATTAGTGCAATGCATCATTCACATTCCACATCAAACCAACGCTTTTTTGACAGAAACAAATTAGCCTTGACGCAACTGGCCGATCCTCGCATCGACACTCAAACCAAAAAGCAAATCATTTTGAAACTTGGAGGTAGCGGTTCTCTAGGAGGTGTCATCATTCGTTCCCTCTAAAAATGGGATCCCAATGCTCCCAAAGATCAACCCAAGAAAAAGCCAAACGAGCCCCCAAGAAAAAGAACAATGGTGTCAAGACCAAAGCACAGAAAATGAAAAGTCCACAGAAAAGACCTGTTACCCGCAAAAGAGGCACTTCTGCCAGGACGCAACCTTATCTTCGTAAACCACGACCTCCACGACCAGTGACCGCATTTCCATTAGCCTCAGGTTCTTCCACTTCTCCGTTGCTGGTGATGCCAGCCAAATCCAATTTGACACCCGTTCTTCCTAATTTGATGAAACCTTGGAAACCTGCGTCTCACAAAACGTCTCCTACACCGGTGACATCCTCTTCCTCATTAGCGGCAGTGGCAGCTGTTCACAAAGTACCTGCCCCCAAAGTTAAAGTACAAGAAAGATCCTGCATGTTACAGAGTTTACTGGATTTGTCCAAACAAGAACTATCCCGATTTAGTCCATTGCGAACCCCTTCACGACGTGTGTTACCTGTCATGAAGTTGACACGACGCAAAGATAATCAGTGGCGTCGCATTTCAGTATAAAAATGACTTCAGGACAACGACGTGACTCGGTATTTTCTGTATTACTTCTGAACACCTAATAATGTCTCCTCAAAACCACAACCATAGGCGTTCTGCTGTCCAAAAAGGAAATGGAAAAAGACAATCTCGTCATCCTACTAAATTCTTAGCCAAACATCGACGTCATCCCATAAAAAGACTCAGTCATTCAAAGAAAAGGAGAAGTCACCAAAGAGGAGGCATATTTATTTTTACTTAAAGTTTGAACAAACTAAACAAATCATTTCAGAACCGAACTGGTGTCTTTAGCGATTCTTTTCAAGATATAGGGAGACACGTCGTTACCTTTTTGACGAAGCCCTAGTTCCAAAAAGAAGATAAAAAAGGGTGTGTACCAAGTCTATGACGTCAGTGTATTTCTGGAACGAACAAGCAAAGATGTCACCCCGCATAAAACATTTTTATTCACCCCACAAAGGAAAGAAACGGAAAGGACTACCTCCTCGTTTAGCCAAACACGGAGACATGTTGTCCGTCCTGTCCAAAGTCTCTCCGACCATGCGAAAACAAATCATTCAAACTGCCTCCAAAGATGTCATCGACACCGTGTGCGAATATTGTTTGAATGTCTTGATAGGCACGATACCTTTGTCTCCACACCAGAAAAAATGCTTAGCCAAACATCGACATGTTCTTCGTCAAATGGTCCAAAAGAAAATACCCATCCGTCAAAAGAAAAAAATGTTGGTGCAACGCGGAGGAATTTTACCAATTCTTGCTTCTTTGTTGACAGGCTAATACCAGGTTTGATACAAAGGATGACACAAGGGATGCCCCAAGGGATACCCCAAGGAATGGGGAGAAATATGTATGATCCTTCCAGAAGATAAAAGGGACCTATGGAACACAACGATCTCCGACAACCTTTGGAAGCCAATGGAAGGACGAAAACTGACTTTGGTCCCTTACAAACGATGGAAGGAATACCATCGTTGGCAAGAACAACGAACCCCCCATTTACCACCCAATCCTCATTTGATCGAGATGTCCCAGTTACAACATGAATTGCAATCCTTGATGAATCGTAACGATTTGTCCGAAATCGAAAAATCGCCAAAGTATGGTCAGCTCCTGAAACGATTGCAACTTTTTCATCGGAAAGCTGTAGAACAAACAGCTCTACCCAATCTGACCGATTTGAAGGCTCTAATGAATAGTCCGTCGCCATCACTATCTACAGCGGCCAGGACAGACGTAATCCCACTATTACCCAAGGAAGAAGAGACCCATTAAATCTTTCAAACACACACTTCCACTCCCATTCCGAGTAAGATTACAGCTTCCTTGTTGACCCCTTCCTTAACTCCAAAACGAGAAGAACTCATAACTTGGGTTAAAAAGATGATGGCCACTCCTCCTTCGACAGAATTGAAAAAGAAAGAAAGGAAACCAGAAGTGAGAAAAGAAAAGAAGACCATAAGCTATCCCATTATCTCCACCACCACAACCAGTACACTCCACGTTTACTCCTGTGGCCAATCGGACACATAACACCGTTTCCAAACAACCCCCATTTCGCCCCACCCAAAGCAGTATCATCGAAGAGTGGGTACCTTATTAGCAAAACCATGGAGAAGGTGATAGCCAGCATTTACTACGATCCAGCCCACCCTGCAGGTTACGGCGGCTTTCAGAAGTTATATCGGGCTGATAAAACTCGCCTGAAAAAGCTCCGTTTACCTGAAGTACAACGATGGTTTCAAGAACAAGCTACGTACACTTTATACAAACCCATTCGACGAAAATTTCACAGAAGTCGCTCTCAAGTGGAAGGCATCGATCATCAATGGCAAGCCGATGTCTCTCATTCAGCCACCTACAATCGCGGCAAAAATATTTGTTTTGTGTCATCGACGTCTTTTCTAAATTTGCCTTGGGCGTACCATTGACTTCCAAATCGATTGGAGAGTTAGTACGAGCCCTGCAACTGGCGTTGAAACAAAGTGGTCGTCACCCTCTTCGATGGCAAACCGACAAAGGCACCGAATTTCTGAATCAAGCTTTCCAACGAGAATTAAAGAAACGTGACATTCATTTTTTAACCATCGAAAATACTGAAACCAAAGGCTAGCATCGTGGAACGTTTTCAACGTACCTTGAATGAACGCATGTGGAAATATTTTACTCATCAACACACTCTTAAGTACATCGACGTCTTGCCGCACTTAGTCCAATCCTACAACCAATCTTACCATAGAAGCATTGGACGTGCCCCAAAAGATGTGACACCCGACAACAAAGTGACTGTTTTTGAGCGTGTGTTTGGTACGTCTCGGACAATGGGGGTTCCCAAGAAAGGTGGAGTATTAACCACTGGAGATTGGGTTCGTATTGGCAAAACCAAACGCACTTTCGACAAAGGTTACTTACCCAACTGGACCCCCGAATTGTTTCGTGTTACTGGACGAGTGCGTGATCGTCATCCTACCGTCTATAAATTGGAAGACATGAACGGAGAAGTATTACAAGGAACGTTTTACTTGACTGATTTACAACGTGTCACCAAAAAAAAGAAGACGACGTGTACGACATTGAAAGCATTCTCGAAACGAAGAACCCGTTAAGTAGGAAAACGTCTTGTCAAAGAAGTCAAAGTACGTTGGAAAGGATATCCTCCCAGTTTTGATTCTTGGAATGACGCTTCGCAAGTCATCGACTTTATAAAGAAGTGACCATCACGCCCTTCAATACAGCTTCAGCTAACACAGTGACTACTCCTTCACCCAGTTCTCCTCTGCAAGATTTACAAAAGCAACCTTTGTGGGTGTGGTGTGGAGAACGTGTACCTAAAACGCAAATCGTCTTTTTCTGTCAAATCTTTGTGGTGTATTGTGTCATCGGTACAGCCATTGCTAATTTGAGTTTGCAACAAGGAAACACAATTGTGGACCATTTTATTCAGCAGTTGCATCGGTTATCTTCTTCCCAATTCTTCCCTGAAATACTCTTACAACGGGAACAACAGTAACAATATTGGGAGCCTTGTGTCCAACGTCAGTCATTCTCCCAACAGTCACCCCTCCAATCACAATCCCCTTTTAGACACTCCTTTAACCTCCAGTGACTCCTCGGACAAAAGAACATTGGAATTATGAACAACAATATTAACCAAGTTTACTTAACGTTGCCCAGTGACAGTTCCATGGAGGTGTTTCCTAACAACACTTTGTGCTGTTACACGGCTAAATTACCTCAAGCTATTCATTTGGATCAAGATGCCCATTGGGAAGTGGCTTTAGTGGAAATGATACACAGGACACAAATCAAAAACATCGTCGAAAATCAAAACAGTTTTAAAGTAGAAGTGTATGACGAGCACTTGCAACAACACTTAGACGAACGCATCACTGTCAGTGACACGATGAAAACACAGTATCCCAAAACTAAGCAGTCCACCTATATGTCAACTATTCCTACAGGCTATTATTTTAGTGGTCAACATTTAGTGGCTACACTTGCTACCAGGTTCAATACTGTGTTTGGTAAAGCCATGGAGAAAGCCAGAAAAAGTGTTACTTTTGAGTACAATAAAGTGGCTCGTCGCCTTATGATCAAATTTTTAGAGGACAAATTATGGCCATTACCTTTTGTCCTGAATTGTATGATATTTTGGGTGGAGACTTCAGGTTGGTCAAGAAAAAAGAAATATCAGCTATGACCAGTAACTTGGATTTTGCGAAATATTTTCGATTCCCTGTAGAAATGAACCAAGGACTCCACTTGATGTTTGTGTACTCCAATGTGTTGGAGTACAACGTGATAGGATACACTCTGTATCGTTACTGCGTGTCATTCCTTTCAAAGTGGATTCTGCCGCAACCGCTGACGAGGAAGGTATAAATTCCTATCACATTCACCGCGAATTTGTACATCGTCATTATTTTGCCTGTCAGTAAGTCGTATTTTGACAGTGTCAACATTACTATAAAAGGAGATGTAGGACATAATATTCCATTTACCAAAGGGAATGTCACAGTGAAACTCCATTTTCAAAAACGATTCTCGATCAACTGAAAAGTTATGTATCCTGTGTACCGAGGAGTCGCTCGACAACGAGGACATGGTTTAGGAGATATGTTTAAATCGGCCTTTCGTTCAGTGGTCCCTGTTTTGAAAGCGATGGTGACACGAGGATTGCACGCCTTAAAAGATGCCTCATTGACTCACGGCAAAGAATTTCTTCAAAATGTCCTCATTGACAAACAAAACCCCAAAGAAGCTTTCTTGAGAGCAGGCAAAAATGTGTTGCTTCAAACGGGTAAAGAAATTTTGGGCCAACGAGAAAGTCCTATAAATGCCCTGAACGGTACCAAGTCTGACATTCCTGCTTCCCTGAGGACACAGCAAGGACAAGGCAGAAAGCGTCGACGAAGACACCCTTCCAAAAGTCTCCATACCTCTCAAGTTAGAAAAACTAAGAAAAAAGAACCGTTCGAGACTTAGACATTTCTGATTATTAAAAAAAAATCATAGAGACTGAAAAAAATGATGCACCAAGAATATTGTGCCTGTTCCAAGTCGGAACTGGATCTCTTTGCCATGCTACCCACTATGATGACCATGCAAGAAGCCGAATGGGTTGAATTTCATCCCGTCTCCTCTTTAGCGGATTCCGCTCTCACTGAGTTTGAAATCAAAGGGCAACCCGAAGATTACATCGATCTGAACATCAGTTACTTGTATTTGAAAGTGAAAGTGATCAAAACGGACAACTCCGTTCCGGAAGCCGATGCTCGAGTAGCTCCTGTCAATAATTTCATGCATTCCTTGTTCAGCGTTGTGGATTTGTACATGAATAACAAACTTATTATCAGTAGCATGGATACTTACCATTACCGAGCGTACCTCGAAAATCTCTTGACGTACGGAAAAGAAGCCAAGAACACTCATTTAAATGCTTGCGTGGTATGGAAACCTGACATAGCAGGCGAGGATAAGTTTAACGAGACATAATTGAAAGAAGATGACGATCCTCACAATGAGGGTTTTAACGACCGTCGAAAGAACATTCTGCAAGAACGTAGTTTAGAACTGTTCGATCGTTTGCATTTGGACATGTGGTTTCAAGAGAAGTATTTGCTGAACGGTGTGGATATTCGCTTGAGACTGAATTTCCATGAGTACTGCTTTCCATTTCATGGCTCATGCCAAGAAATACAATATCGAAGAAGCCAGGTTATACATGCGTCGTGTCGACGTGTTACCTAAAGTGGGAAATGATATCAGTCACATTTTGAGCAGAACGACAGCCAAGTATCCGATACGACGCGTGGAAGTAAAAACTTTCGCCATTGCCACTGGACTCTTATCTAAGATCGAAGATCATCTGTTCCAAGGACAGTTACCCAAACGTTCATTCATTGGTATCGTGAGCAATGCATTCCTCAACGGTGCGTACGATGAAAATCCTTTCCTGTTTAAGCCATGCAAAGTATCCAAAATCGAAGTCAGTCGCGATGGCAAAACTTTGTCTACCCGACCCTTCGAACCCGACTTTTCCCAGAAGAATTACTTCGGTCGTACTTGTCGCTGTACGAAGCCACAGGACAGTTAGGAACCAACACCAGTCACGGCATTTCCTACGACGACATTGCTGGAGGTTACACTTTGTATGCTTTTGATTTCACTCCAGACCAAGGCAGCGACGAGGGACATTTCCACCCTATAAAATCTGGGCAACTACGTGTGGAACTTCAGTTTGCAGAGGCTCTTGCCGAAACGGTGAATGTCAATCTGTATGCTGAATTCGATACTACCTTAGTTTGAGAGAAGTCATTCTAGACTATTAGAAACTATTGAAGACCATTGTCCCTCTTTGAACAGTGGAGAATCAATGGAAATGGAATGGGAGGTTACAGAGAAAGCAAACCCCCAAGATAAAAAGAAGAAGTAGTGATAATGCAGTATAGATGGCCAGAACAGGAACAACATTTAGTCATCTGTTTTGCCAAACACTTGGAGAATAAAATGAGGGACATGATCAAAAAAGATTGTTATGGATGTCACAACGATCATCCCAGTCAAATTCTACACGATAAATGTATGATGATGAGTCAAGAAGAAAAATTGGACGATTATCTGAACGAAGCTTGGAGTCTCATCTCAGAAGAATCCGTGTTACTTCAGTGGTATTAAACTGGCGTGTTCATTCCTCCATTGTTTGCTAGAGAGATTGATCACATCGAAGCTCTCTTGGCACAGAGTAAGGAGACAGAGCAAAGAAACAGTTACTTGACAGACCTTTTCATGCAAAAAGTCTGGATTGAATTGACGACTTATCATCACCTGTGAAGAAAAAACAAGGCCAAAAAAAATGGATACCTGGGAACTTTATTACCTTTTGAACCGTAGTTCGTACACTGCTTGGAATCCTGTCGTGTGTGCTAAAGATGAACTACCTCATCGCAAACCTCAAGAGAATCAAGCTTATGTCTTCAACACAGATGACGTTCATCTCCCAGGAACTCACTGGGTAGCGGTCTACTTTCCTCAAGAGGGCTGTGTGGAGTTTTCTGATTCGTATGGATTACACCTTTTGGAAGACGATATCAATGACTTTATGAGAAGAAATGCCCAGACGACACGATTCAATAATGTGAAATTGCAAGGCACAGATTCTATGGTGTGTGGACAATATTGTGTCTATTTTTTGCATCATCGCAGTTATGGATATTCTTTAGAACATTTAGTGACTTATTCTGATCGTCATTCGTCTCGAAACGATGACAAAGTAGATCGATGGTTTTGTGACCATTATGGCTCTCTGTTGTCTTTAGCTAGGAAACGTAGTGTACATCAATGGCCCAATGACTTCCAACAGTGGAAATCTCAATTTAATTCACAACGTTGTCAACCATGTCAAAAATAATGTATTGGTGTTATTGAACAAAAAAATGTTTGTTATTTGAAGAAAAAAATGTTTGTTTGTAAATTAAAAAATGTTTATTAGTTGAAAAAAAAATTAAAATGTTTGTTAGTTGAAAAAAATTGTGCTTTGTTAGTTGTTTGTTATTTAAATAAAAATGTTGTGTTTTGAAACCAGTGCGTCTGTCGTTTGTTTTACATTTTTATTAATATAGATGCTCTTTAACTTCTTTCTATCCCTCACATCATAATATTTTAACGTTTCGAACACTAAACCGTAGAGGGGTGTTTTCTATCGCGTCCGCGCTTGAACATATAAAGCAGGGGTAGTCTCCAGTCTGACCATCCATTGTTTGACTCATCCTCTTACGAAGATGTGCTCAAGACGAGCCAAGCTGAACGAAGCTTACGTCAATCTGCATCGTATTAGACAAAGTCTGATGCCAAAACCTGAAGAGATAGAGAATGTTAGAATGTTGCAAGTGACGGAAGACCTTCTCTTAGAAGAACTCTTCAGAGAGGAAATTCAGAAAGAAAAAGAAGAATGGACTGAGATGTATAGACTTCAGATGCAACAGAGAGAGCAGAGAGAACAGCAGCAGCAAGAGCATCAGCATCAGCAGCAGCAGGAACCAGACAGAGGTTTTGTCGAATGTCGTGTCGACACGAAAGAGTTTTCCTTCTCTTTCCGAAGAAGCAGACCCTATCATGTTGCCAGAAGAGGACGCAATCCTAGACAATAAAAATTGCCATCACTCCTCGTTCACACGAAAAAACAGCCCGTTTCAGGGCTACCCAATATTCTCGAAAAGAATTAATAATTCAATTTGCTAATGGTATGTGAGAAAGTTAGAAAAAAATAGAAGTGAGTCTATTATCACAGTCATTTTACTTTTGTTCAAAGCACAACGTATTTTTTCCAGTAACTTTTTTAATTTATAATTAATGTTTGTAAAGTAAAAATTGAGCAAGTGTTTTCTTTTAAGTCCTTGTGTTTTGGTGATGATCGGGGCATTGTAAGTTTTGATCATATGGATGTTTTCCTTCACGTCCGCGCTTGTCCCATGAATAGAGAAGCACTCGTCAGTCCTAAATAAAAATAAAAATAGAAATAAAAACAAAAATAAAAATAATGCTTCGGCTAACAAAACAAAAAACAAGACCCCAGACAAGTTACTTATATGGCAATGGAATTGCAGAGGGCTAAATAAAAACCATGGAGAACTAATCGCAACAATCCACGGAACAATCACCAAGCCCAAGATCATCTGTCTTCAAGAAACTCTACTTAAGGAAACTAGTACAAACATTCCTAAAATAACAGGCTATCAACCTACATTCTTAAAACACAGAAGTACCGGCAAAAAAGGAGGAGGCCTAGCCATATATGTACATGACACCATCACAGACGCAGTAGAGGAAGTTATTAATGTGAACTCAACAGAAACACCAGTTGAATTTCAAAAAATTATCTTCACAGTAGCAACCAAAACAATACATCTGTACAACATATATGATCCAGGACAAAATAGCCAAAACAACAACCGACTTTTTCAACAAATATTCAAGAAAAGGGGCACAAACACTATTATCTGCGGCGACTTCAATGCACAACACACAGAATGGGGTAGTGACCGCACAGATACGAGAGGGAAAAACATCTTAAAATACATAACAGAAGAACAACTAGAACTTTTGAACAACGGAACCCCCACACGTATAGACCCCAGCCAAGGCAAACTCTCTACCATTGACCTCACCATTGCGACGCCTAGCCTGGCTGTAATTACCCAATGGGAAGTGATGCAACATTCTACATTAGGCAGCGACCACTTCCCCCTATGTACCACCATATACGTCTCGTGCCCGACGGAGCAACAAAAAACACAACAAAGATGGAAACTCAAAAATGCAAACTGGAACAGCTTTAAAGACCAACTTAAATTAGTAAACCTTGCGGAAATCCAAGATGAGGATGCAAATAAATATTACGACAATCTCATACAAATTATAAACGAAGCGGCAAATAAGAGTATACCCAAAACAACAGGTTTCCATTATAAACAGACGGCAATCCCCTGGTGGACAGAAAATTGCAGAATTGCCATTCAGAAGAAAAAAACAGCCTTAAATCGCTTTAAACACACAAAAACCGCCTCTGACTTTCTTATATACAAACAAACAGAAATCAACACTAGGACGGTAATAAATGAGGCAAAAAAGGACTCATGGAGAAGTTACTGCACAACACTCAATCATAAAACAAATACTAAAGAAATCTGGAATAAAATAAAAGCCATGAAAGGAAAAACACCCACAACAGCGCCGAAAATCCAGGGAACAAAAAACAACATGGAAGTAGCAGAGATGTTAACCCAACACTTCGCTAACTGCAGCAGCGATAACAATCATAAACACGAGTTCTTACAGCAAAAATCAACATTAGAAAAAGAATTTCCCCACATTTTCAAAGATCGAGACAACAGAGATTCGCCACTGAATGACCCTTTTAATCTGAAAAAATGGAGACAAGCCCTCAGCCAAAAAAAAGTACATCACCAGGAGAGGATAACCTAGGCTATGAAATATACAAACAATTACCACCCAATATGCAGAGCATTACCTTAGACTTAATAAATCTGATATGGAGAACAGGTCGCATCCCCACACTATGGAAGCGAGCCATAATCATAGCCATCCCAAAACCAGGCAAAGACACTACTAATGTAACCTCCTACAGACCTATTTCACTAACAAATACAATCTGTAAGGTAATGGAAACAATGGTCAACAATAGATTAAAACACCACCTAGAACAAAATCAACTACTGGCTGAAACCCAAAGTGGATTTAGGAATAAACGATCTACACTTGATCAATTAATCCGTCTGGAAGCCAACATCAAATTAGCATTTAATGCCAAAAGGAAAAGAGATAGACACCTAATAGCAATATTTCTAGACCTTGAGAAAGCCTTCGACCTAGTCTGGACCAATGGCCTCATATCTCAACTCAACCAATTTGGCATAACAGGAAGAATGCACCGCTGGATAGCAAACTTCCTTACGGGAAGAACCTTTAAAACTAGAGTAAGAGAGGCCTTGTCCCAAACATATACACTGGATAATGGAACCCCCCAAGGAAGTGTGATTAGCCCAACCCTATTCAATATAATGGTCAACAATCTAACCAACTATCTCAAAAATTGCCCAGTTGATCTGTCACAATTTGCCGATGACAGTAATATCTGGAAAGCAGGAAACCCGAATAGTCAAAAGAACATCACTCAAATTCAGAAAGGACTAGACATCATCGACACATGGGCCAACAACTGGGGTTTCAAAATATCCCAAATAAAAACAGTTGCCATGCTCTTCTCCCCAACTAATAAACAACCTAAATACCCTAAACTATATATGCAGAATCAGCCCATCCAATTCCAAAAGGAGACCCACTTCCTGGGAATGCTACTAAATGAAACAATCAATTGGAAACCACACATACAACAAACTATTCAAAAATGTCAAAAAGATCTAAACATACTTAAAAACATCAAAGGTACTACATGGGGAGCTGATCAGCAAACTATGCTAATGATCTACAAATCTTTAATTCGAAGTAAGATAGACTATGGCTCCCAGATCTATTCCTCAGCCAACAAGGAAACACTTAGACAACTAGATAGCATCCAATATAGAGCACTTAGACTTTGCACTGGTGCATTACCGAACACCTCCCTGGAAGAACTACAAATCCTCGCATGTGAACCACCATTACAACTGAGAAGAGAAGAACACATACTTAGATACGCCTGTAGAATCTCAATACATAAGGAGATTAATCCCACCAGAAACATAATAAGTAAATGTCAAACCACCTTTAGCTCAAGACTGGTACCACATCCTCCAGCAGCTAACAAAATACACACACTCTGCAAAGAACTCAATCAAATAGAACTCCAAGCAGAACAACTACTTATCAAGGACCCCACACCTTGGAGAAATAACCAACCTAACATCAACCTAACAGCACTCCAACTGGTACATAAGCGCGACAACCCCAATATCACATTAACACAAGTACAAAGCCTCATTAACAACAACTATGATGGATATGTAAAAATCTATACTGACGGCTCAAAATCTAAAGAACTACATAGAACGGCTGCAGCGGTAGTGATCCCAGAACATCAGATCACATTTACGACAAGACTACCGGATGTCTGTTCCATATATACCGCGGAATTCTGGGCCATCAACCGAGCCCTAAAATGGATAGTAACACAAAATCAAAAACAGTACGTAATCATAACAGACTCACTTAGTGTACTTGAAAGTATCGAGACAGGTAATTCCAAAAGTAGACAAAATCTTCTAGAGGACACTATGCTGACCATCAGGGAAGCAGATAAATCACACCAAACCATACACTTCTTGTGGGTGCCATCTCACATCAATTTGCCTGGAAATGAAAAAGCAGACAAAGCAGCAAAAAGCAGTCTGATGAAAGACCAAATTGAACGCGTACAGTACAATACTCAGGAACTATATAGTCAAGTCAGGGACAGAATTAATAATAAATGGCAACAACAATGGGAAAACTCCACAAAGGGTAGACATCTATACCAACTACAAAAAGAGGTCACTAGAACCCAACGTTTACCAAAAAGCCTTGCAGCCATTGATATTAAAATAATCAACAGAATCAGAACAGGTAAAACACTACTAAATGGCAGCTTTATGAAACATATAAGTACAGGACCCACGCCGGATAAATGTCCACACTGTCCAGAAACTGAAACATTGGAACATGTATTCAACATATGTCACAAATACCATCGACAACGTACCGTCTTCCAACTACAACAAAGAAACCTTGACTCAGTTACATCATTCACCCAAATTCTAGATAAAAGGTATAGCAAAAACGTAAATGCTACCTATATAAATATACTTAATTACCTAAAATCAATAGACATAAAACACAAAATATAAATATCAAAATCATCAAATAAGGAAATAAACATAAACATAGCCAAAGAGTTAATATTTATCAATCAAGGGGCCAGAGCAGATAATAACATCGCTAGCTCAAAAAACAGACCCACGTAACAATGCCTTAAATAAACGGACAAAAAAAAATATTATAACTACCAAATAGATAAATAATTAACGAGGCCATATCGGTTAAAGGGGCCAGAGCGGATAGTAATACCGCTAGCTTAAAAAAGCAGAACAACTTAACATTACCCTAAAATAAATATATAAAATAAAATAGAAAAGGGGAAAGGAAGGGAAAGGGGGGATAATATAAACATTGTAATGCGAGGAAAAAAGGAAGAAACGGGAGAAAGGGAAGAAGGAGAAAGGGGAAAAAAGAGAACATTACACTAAGTAGTGGCACAATGTAGGTACAACAAACCAGTCAACCGGCAAGTGGCAAGATAAGTGTGATGAGAACACCGGGATCAAATAGTGATAGCTCAAGGAAACATAACACCAACAAACCGACAAGAAAAAGTAAAAGGAAAGGGAAAGGAAGGATGGAAGAAGGAAAAAGAAAGAAAGAGGGAAGAAGGGAGTAGGAAGAAAGTGGGAAAGAGAAAAGGGAAAAGAAGAGAAAAAGAAGAAGGAAGAAATGAAATAACACAAAACTCTAATCTCTTTTTTTTTTTAATTTTCTTTTTTTTTAATTTATTTTTTTTTTAAATTTATTTTTATATATATATTTTTTAAATATTTTTAATTTTTAATTTGGTTTAATTTTTTTTTAATTTTATTTTATTTTTCTCCCCAGGGTTCTAATTTGGTACGAGAACCCTTTTCAAACAATCTCTTTCTCGAAATCTAACTTGATCAATTTTGACCACCGCTCAAAATTAACAAGCTAAAATACCTAACAGTGACTACACTTATTTATGTCGCTAAGACATTTTAGCAATTAAATTTGTTAAGGATCTACAACATGTACACTATGTACTAGAAATATTTATTGATAGGAAAGATGAAAATTTCTATGACTATATGGATTTGATATAATTGCACAGGTGGCTTACACAATATTGGTATTTGTTCTGCCTTCCTGCTTTGCCGTGACCCGACATTTTACTCTAAGGCGAGATTGCCATTTAACGCGGGTGCCGGGGAGACTGCGAATACACAGACTAGTGTAGTCAAAGTTACCTTTGGTCCCGACCAATCAAATAGCCCGACCCTCGGGCATTAACTGGTCGCGAAAGCACATAGTTGCGCATGCGACCTTAATTCATATTAATAAATACTAAATTAGAACCACATTTTACTCTAAGGCGAGACTGTCATTTAACGCGGGTGCCGGGGAGACTGTGACAACACAGCCTAGTGTAGTCAAAGTTACCTTTGGTCCCGACCAATCAAATAGCCCGACCCTCGGGCATTAACTGGTCGCGAAAGCACATAGTTGCGCATGCGACCTTAATTCATATTAAAAAAAAAAATTAGATAAACATGTATTCAACATATGTCACAAATACCATCGACAACGTACCGTCTTCCAACTACAACAAAGAAAACTTGACTCAGTTACATCATTCCCCCAAATTCTATATAAAAGGTATAACAAAAACGTAAATGCTACCTATATAAATATACTTAATTACCTAAAATCAATAGACATAAAACACAAAATATAAATATCAAAACCATCAAATAAGTAAATAAACATAAACATAGCCAAAGAGTTAATATTTATCAATCAAGGGGCCAGAGCAGATAATAACATCGCTAGCTCAAAAACAGACCCACGTAACAATGCCTTAAATAAACGGGGGAAAAAATATTATAACTACCAAATAGATAAATAATTAACGAGGCCATATCGGTTAAAGGGGCCAGAGCGGATAGTAATACCGCTAGCTTAAAAAAGCAGAACAACTTAACATTACCCTAAAATAAATATATAAAATAAAATAGAAAAGGGGAAAGGAAGGGAAAGGGGGGGATAATATAACCATTGTAATGCGAGGAAAAAAGGAAGAAACGGGAGAAAGGGAAGAAGGAGACGGGGGTAAAAAAGAGAACATTACACTAAGTAGTGGCACAATGTAGGTACAGTAAAACCAGTCAACCGGCAAGTGGCAAGATAAGTGTGATGCGAACACCGGGACCAAATAGTGATAGCTCAAGGAAACATAACACCAACAAACCGACAAGAAAAAGTAAAAGGAAAGGGAAAGGAAGGATGGAAGAAGGAAAAAGAAAGAAAGAGGGAAGAAGGGAGTAGGAAGAAAGTGGGAAAGAGAAAAGGGAAAAGAAGAGAAAAAGAAGAAGGAAGAAATGAAATAACACCAAACTCTAATCTCTTTTTTTTTAAATTTTTAATTTTCTTTTTTTTTAAAATTTTTTTAAAAATTATTTTTATTTATATATTTTTAAATATTTTTTAATTTTTAATTTGTTTTAATTTTTTTTTTAATTTTATTTTATTTTATTTTATTTTTCTCCCTAGGGTTCTAATTTGGTACGAGAACCCTTTTCAAACAATCTCTTTCTCGAAATCTAACTTGATCAATTTTGACCACCGCTCAAAATTAACAAGCTAAAATACCTAACAGTGACTACACTTATTTATGTCGCTAAGACATTTTAGCAATTTAATTTGTTCATGTACACTATGTACTAGAAATATTTATTGATAGGAAAGATGAAAAATTCTATGACTATATGGATTTGATATAATTGTACAGGTGGCTTACACAATATTGGTATTTGTTCTGCCTTCCTGCTTTGCCGTGACCCGACATTTCACTCTAAGGCGAGACTGCCATTTAACGCGGGTGCCGGGGAGACTGCGACAACACAGCCTAGCGTAGTCAAAGTTACCTTTGGTCCCGACCAATCAAATAGCCCGACCCTCGGGCATTAACTGGTCGCGAAAGCACATAGTTGCTCACGCGACCTTAATTCATATTATAAAAAAAAAAAATTAGAAAAATAAATATTATAACTACCAAATAAATAAATAATTAACGAGGCCATATCGGTTAAAGGGGCTAGAGCGGATAGTAATACCGCTAGCTTAAAAAAACAGAACCACTTAACATTACCCTAAAATAAATATATAAAATAAAATAGAAAAGGAGAAAGGAAGGGAAAGGGGTGGATAATATCAACATTGTAATGCGAGGAAAAAAAGAAGAAAGGGGAGAAAGGAAAGAAGGAGAAGGGGGATAAAAGAAAACATTACACTAATTAGTGGCACAATGTAGGTACAGTAAAACCAGTCAACCGACAAGTGACAAGATAAGTGTGATGAGAACACCGGGATCAAATAGTGATAGCTCAAGGAAACATAACACCAACAAACCGACAAGAAAAAGAAAAAAAAAGTTAAAGGAAAGGGAAAAGAAGGATGGAAGAATGAAAAAGAAAGAGAGAAGAAGGGAGTAGGAAGAAAGTGGGAAAGAGAAAAGGGAAAAGAAGAGAAAAAGAAGAAGGAATAAATGAAATAACACCAAACACACCCCACTCCAACTCTAATTATTTATATTATTTTTTTTTATCTTCCCAGGGTTCTAATTTGGTACGAGAACCCTTTTCGAACAATCTCTTTCTCGAAATCTAACTTGATCAATTTTGACCACCGCTCAAAATTAACAAGCTAAAATAGCTAACAGAGACTACACTCATTTATGTCGCTAAGACATTTTAGCAATAAAATTTGTGAAGGACCTACAACATGTACACTATGCACTAGAAATATTTATTGATAGGAAAGATCAAAAATTCTATGACTATATGGATTTGATATAATTGCACAGGTGGTTTACACATTATTGGTATTTTTTCTGTCCATAGTAAAACTGGACTAGATTAGAAATCAGGGCGTTTCAAGCGTAAACAATGGCAACATCCAGGAGTGTGGAGAAACAGAAATAGGCTAACCTGATTGTCGACTAAAACATGGCTGATCCATTGGACTTTATCTACTTTTACGTAACACGGGTTCTGATTAGATGTTGGAAATCTTGATTTCAAGCTCGGCCTATTCTCACACTGATGTAAAGTATAACTAAACTATTTGGCAATTCACTAATTACACAGATACTTAATACTTCATTTTAGAAGTAATACGATATCAAACCGATTGGATTATGTCTTTAACTAGAGTGAAACAATTTGACACAATAGCTTTCCTAAACCGGGTGTCTTCCTGCACTGCCGTGACCCGACATGTTACTCTAAGGAGAGACTGCCATTTAACGCGGGAACCGGGGAGACTGCGACAACACAGCCTAGTGTAGTCAAAGTTACCTTTGGTCCCGACCAATCAAATAGCCCGACCCTCGGGCATTAACTGGTCGCGAAAGCACATAGTTGCGCATGCGACCTTAATTCATATAAAAAAAGAAATTAGAACCATTCCACAGAATAACCATAGAAGATGGTGACATCTTCAACATTGTTCAACAAATTAAGACACAGCTATTTCTGGATACTAGATGGGGAATATGTAGTGGAAAGACTACCAAATGAATGGAAGTTTCCAAACAGCTTGGACTTTGCATACAGACTGAAAATAGACAGGGAGCTCTTAGAAGGAATGCTAGAAGAAGAAGCCGAAAAGCTACGAGGCAGCATTAACCCACCCTATGTCAGAGTGGGAACATTGAAGGAAGTGATAGATAGTGTCCAAAACGTAAAGTGTTTTATGGATAATATCTTTCATTTGACAGAGTGGCCACACGTCCAAAAGGGTGTGAATCAGCTAAAGAAAGCCGAAGAAATAATGAGAAATGAGCTAACAGAAGAAGTGAAGAAGATAAAAGATAAATGGATTAATGAGAGAAAGGACAATGAAAAAAAAAAAAAAAAAAAAAAAAAAGGAATTTGAGAGATTTAATAACAATTGGATGAAGATACAAGAGAAGTTTAGAGCTATGGAACATCCTGACTGGATTCCCGAGGACGAAAACAAGAAGAAGAAGGGAATATTTGGAAAAATCAAAAGGTGGTGGAACAACGGCAGAAAATAAAAAAAGAAGTACCCAAAGGCCCTTTTCAGGGCCACTCATATACCTCGAAAAGATATTTGTTTTCTTTGCCTCCATTTCCTTGTCGCTAGACAGGCCCAAATAAAAATAATATTCCCATTTTAAATTTCCTTTGACGCTAGATAGGCCCAAATAGTTCCTATGTTAAATTCCCCTTGTCGCTAGAGAGGCCCAGATAGTTCCCATGTTAAATTCCCCTTGTCGCTAGATAGACCAACCATGTTAAATTCCCCCTGTCGCTAGATAGGCCCAGATAGTTCCCATGTTAAATTCCCCTTGTCGCTAGATAGACCCACCATGTTAAATTCTCCTTTTCGCCAGAGTAGCCCAAGCCCTTTTTGACTGGATTTCCCATTGTCGCCAGTGTAACCCCTATTACTACTTACGTCCCTTTCACAAATGAATGAACGTTAAATATTTCCAATAAAAAGGACATTTTTATTGACTATCAGAAGTTTAGAATTTTGTAATCCTAATATGACTTTGTGCATGCAATGTTAAGGTTAACACCTATTAATGGACCCATAAAGGATTACAACGAAAGGAAATGTGAACATTTGACAACGATTTTAATTAAAGTAATATATATATATATATATATATATATATATATATATATATATATATATATATATATATATATATATTGGTTTTGTTTTCCATGGGCAATTCTTGTACGTTTTAAGGCATAGGACATTCAAAAATGGTAATTTTGTACGTTAGGAGATAACACGGTTATTTTAAAAGGTATCATTATCAGGATCTTACAACTTAAATACGGAAACACAAAGCACGTCCTATATTTCCATTCTCTTTATTTCAATAAATGCAGGAAAACATTATTCGTCAATTACATACCTAGAAATTACGGTCTTAATTATGTCAAATCCTTAGAGGACAAAGTAATTATCAAATGTTTTTTCTTCATTAATACAATTTGCAATTCTTTTTTTCTTGATCAAGTGAAGATAGCAATGCCACTCTATAATTAATAAAATTATTAAGATGTATTTACAACATAAAAATGAAATAACTAAAATATATCACGTCTTACAATAAAAAATGGGAACATCAGGAATGACAAGATTAAAATGAAATTATTAAGATATATTTACAACATTTAAATGAAATAATTACAATATACCACGTCTTACAATAAAAAATTGGAAAATCGGGACTGACATGATTAAAATGAAATTATCAAGATATATTTACAACATTAAAATGAAATAATTAAAATATACCACGTGTTACAATAAAAAAATGGGAAAATCGGGACTGACAAGATTAAAATGAAATTATTAAGATAAATGATCAAAATAATTTAGAATTGGCATTCAAATCATATATTTTAAATTTTATCATAGGACTCCAGAGAAAAAAGACCAAAAAGACCCAAAAAACAAAACAGGACTATACCTGACTCGAGCTCAAATTTTCCTGTTCCACCTCTTTTCCCTGACAATATATTTCCAGTTCCGTACCCGACTTACGACGGATGCACGTTTTTGTACAAATAAATAGAATAGCAAATATAAGCAGACACAGAATGCTCTGTCCTAATAACAGATACGGAAACCATAGCGGGCCTTTATTCTCCATTAGATAGCCTAAATATAATGGATTTAGCATTGTACCACTTGAGGCAGCTATCACAAACAGGGAAGCTATTTTTCCAGAAACTGGCATTACGGATTCTTCCGTCCATGTGACGATGGTAGGGAAGACGACTGACATAGCTAGACCAGCGAGAGATGAAAACGTCCAAACAATTGGATTGAATAGAAGAACGCTCCCTACAGTAAAACCGGCAAGGGAGATAACCATGAAAGAGCAGTAAAGGAACAGTATTTTAGTTGGATGCATGAGACGGATGATAAAGATTCCTAAAAATCGACCAAACCCAAAACTTGCCCAGTATATTGTTGTGGCAAGAGAACCATTCAACTTTGTCCAGTTTAAGTGAAGAAGGCTAAATGTCATAAGGTAGCTGGCAAATGTGTCCTCTACAGCGCAGTAAACGTGGATAAACAACATGAGAAGGATCATCACTCCAATTTTTTGGAAATTTGAAATCTGAGTGGATATTCTTCGACTAGCTTCATTTGCCTCTTGCTGTTCCTTTGTCCGTGGTTCTAAATTTCTTTGTAGATATGAAACAAGGAAAGGAATTGCAGACAGTATTCCAATTATCGTGCTGATCAGATATGCGAACTGTACTTTAGTCTCGCCCCAGTATTCGAGTTCAGTAGTAATGGTGCAATTGGTGGAATTTGAACAGCTTGGCAAAACACTGGTGTGGGATATATTAGCAAAATAAATGTTTTCTGTTCCATTCAGAGACTCCTTGGCCATTTCGTATAGATGTCTTTTTGGGGCAAGAAATGGTTCCGTTATCAATGGCGAAATTATACCGCCCAAAGCATAGGAAAAGTGTACTGTCTGCATGTAAGGTCGAACGTCCACACCCCATATAGCAACTATCACTGTATTTGCCCCTGCAAAACAAAAACAAAAATTACCAATCAATTACCTAGTTAAAACACTTTTTACTTTCTACGGCAACTAACGGATATAAATAAGAAGTGTGAATATTCTTTCATATTAATAATCCAGAAAATACTTTTCAAACATTTCATTCTTGCAAATAGTTTAATAAAATATGTTATAGATGCCCGACAAGCACATGGCTATGAAAACTAAAAGTAGCGTTGACGTTAAGCATAGGCGTAGGACGTTACGTCAGACTTACATTTTCCATGACTACTACAAACTTCAAAACTGACATAAAATGTCAATAAACATTTCGATTGACTGGCGTACTATTATTAGCCAACCGATATAGCTTCACTCGGAATGAGAGGAATGCTAAAGAGGTTACGACGTCTATTTCACTCATTTTGACATGACTGACTGCAGTAGGAGGACGAGTGTTGTTTCGACTAATATGTAAAGTTTGTTGACATGGTATGCCAGCTTGATTTGAAGCTTGATATATGGCCAGAATTTGTCAGGCAGATTCTGTGAATTTGGTAATAGTGCATGTTAATGAAAGTACTGATAAGTAATGGAACAAAATATAAGCAAAGAGTAAAAAGTGTCTTTTGTCGTGCATGATAGTTAATTCAGCGTCAAGAGCGGCTGCGTAATTGTTTGGTATATCAATTGAAAGGTGAATAATACTTTTTAAAATTGGGGGCATGAAAACAGCATACGAGGGAACTAGATCTAATATGCATATTAACATGTTCAAAAGTTGGGCCTGAATAACATCATATTCAATACAAAAGCTCAGTTACAAATGTTCTTTTTTTTTGTTCTATAATCATGATTCGGGCCATACTTTATGTTCGATGTACTACGGTAACGATCGCTTGATCTACACTATGTCACCTAAATCGGGAAAACGGCAAAAAGGTCGAATACAAGTGTTCCTGCATTCCTATCTCATTCGACCCATATACAATTTCATTTTTCAAGTGTTCGTTAAATATTTTTCCTACTTTGTATCCTTTTCAGGCTTATTCTGTTTTCCTGGACGGCCATTTTCTTCATTTTTGCTCCCATTCGCTTTTTGGAATTGTTACTGGATGAGGAGCCAAAGTTTCATAAATTACTGATTGAGACTGTCAGACATGTCTGATTGTGCTAAACTACTTTTAAGGCTGATTTTCATTTCAATGTTCTGGTCAGCAGTTATTCCAACATTCTTATTTGAGTCAAGTCACACAATATGTATATACCTTTTGACCAATCTTTTAATATCTAGCTAAATAAATCTTTAGATGTAAGAATGAAATCTTCTGTTTCCAAGTAATACACCGGAAAGTTCTGTTTTCATGAAATAAAGAAAAGTCTTTCTCAATGAGAGTATATTTTATGTCTTGCGGTTTTTATATATATTTCGACCGGTACTCGAATCTATAGACAACGATAGCAAAGACTTGCACTCTCTTTTATACACTATCTCAAATTATTTCAGTCTTGTATACAGCAAAATGTAAGTATATTTGGAGTAACACTGACTGGAATAGAATTTCACTAATATATCTTTTAGCATTTTACACTGATAGAAATAACAGCGTTGAGACTGCAGATGAACACTTTTAAAATTTAAATTTCTTAGAAAACTTGGATTCAACGAATGTTTGGCTCATTTAGTAATAGTGTTCCGATGGTAAAAATTGCAGGTCCTGGACTTATGACCATTGCTGTTGTCAGACCCGTAAAATATTCATATATTTTTTTTAATACAAATTTGTTAATTTATCATCAAATTATTTGTATTAAAATTAAATAGCCTATCGATAGTAACGTTTGTTTGTTACTAAGATTGTTTTAAAGATATATATATATATATATATATATATATATATATATATATATATATATATATATATATATATATACATATATATATATATATATATATATATATATATATATATATATATATATATATATATATATATATATATATATATATATATTTAATTTAAATTGTCTTCAACAGATCAAAAACCGCGTGAGGGAAAAGACAATGAGATCTTTTATATGATGTAATTTTACTTGACATATATGAAGGTGTTTAATTTTAAATTATTAATAATATCATGACACTTTGCAATATCTTAATACCCACTATAATAATTAATTTGAACACTTTGTATGATCCACTATAGCCATTAATACGACACTGTGCTGTATCCTTGTTTCCATTAATTTCATTAATATTTGTACCCACTATATTAATTAATATGAAACTTTTAAGCAAAAACCTTTAAAGAAAACCGAAAAAAAAAACAGAACTAAGGCTTCGTACCAACCTATATGCCACAATCGTTGTCGCGCCCCCTGCTGCTGCTATGGGTTAAACAATCTTTTTACGATGAAAATCATTGGGGGGGGGGGGGAATCAGACAACTTTTTAGAGGCGTCAGATTGGCAAACCAAGGCTTCTTCGAAATCGTAAAAAAAGCGTCCATTTGGCAAACTAAGACTTCCTCGTAAATGCTTTATAGAGTCTCATGGGCAAGAAAATAAGACGTCACAATTGTTGAACCTGTCGTTGTTGAATCAAAAATAGCAAGTGTTTTTCATAATTTCCGTGTTTTTTAAATAACCCTGTCCACTGTCCGTGCCTTGAGCGCCTGTTCTAAGACAATCAATAAGGCTTTTGATGTCCCAGTAAAACCATAGCTACAGCCATACCTTTTATCGATTTGCACCCCCACAGCTGTTAATACTATGTATGTCAGTCAGCTGGGGGATCAATATCAATGCAATGTTACAGCAGTCTTTTGGATATATCGTAGTCATTTTGTAGCTTCAGATCTCGTCTACATTATTTAATTATTGCTTGTAACAAACTAATGTTGACCCGTGATATAAACGTTTTGACCACGGTTAATGGATTATGACTGAAAAATTGTTAAAGCTACGTTAAAAATCCTAATCAAACAAACAAACATCTATCTATCTATCTATCTATCTATCTATCTATCTATCTATCTATCTGTCTGTCTGTCTGTCTGTCTGTCTGTCTGTCTGTCTCCTTCCGTCAGACTGTCTCTCTATTCAATATAATAAGACTCGTTGTTTAATTTTCCATTAATAACAAATAGAGTTTAGGAAAGGAAGACAGTTTAACCATATTTTACTGTTTAAACTGTCATGATTCTCAATGGAGATATAATCTGTAAGAAAACGAATCAAATATGTAGTATTACAAACAGTTATATTCTTTTTTTGGATGTTTTTCAAGTATTCGGTTTGATACATATATATCGTATTCAAAAGCATTTACTTGTAGATATCGAATTTAGCGACGTCAATAAGTTTGTCCCGTTATTCACTATTGCCGAAAAAATCAGAAAAGAATTGGGGCAGCAATATGAAATCAAGCGCACAATTAATTTGAGGGTTAAAACAATAAGAGATATTATCCGCCAGACCGAAAATCCGCCTTTGTAACCAAAGTTACAAAGTTATTCAACATAGTAAGTTCTGCTTTTTAATGTAAATAACTGTGGGTGAGAGTAAGTGTCAACTGATATTAATTTTTATTGATTTTTTTAGTTATTTGAGTAATTTTGAGTCATTTTTAGTCATTTTTTTATGTTTGGTCATTTTTACTGCATTTTTTCATTGTTTTGTTGCATTTTTTACTGCATTTAGATCGTACATTTAAAAACGCTAGCGTTTTCTATATAATGGTAAACGAAGCACTAACGACTACATTAGCACGTGAAAGATTAGTTGCAATTAAGGAGTTCATTCCAATCCGCGATTCTATTCGAGAAAAATTACAAGCGAGACAGAGTCTTCAGACTGATTTTGCTACAGGGACTGAAGAAATGTTTAAACCAATAACCATGGCAACCAAAGTGGTAATATCAGCCACTGAGCGAGCAATATACGGAGATATCCCCGAGGAAGAAAAAAGAAAAAAAAGCACCTCTTCTTCCTGTACTTGAAAAAATAGCAGAAAGATCTAAACAAACAAAAAAAAATCTTTAAAACACATCCTGGTGATATAATAACTGCTTCACGACTTGAACAAGAAGAAATTGAACAACTAAGTGATATTATTGAAGAACAAGAAGAGGGTGCTATTGCAAGAAAAGAAGAGGAAGAAGAGGGGGCTATTACAAGAAAAGAAGAGAAAGAAGAACAAAAGGGAAAAACAGAACGAAGAAATCTTGACACTAAAAAGATATTTAAAAGTGATGTGATAAATGATATTAACAAAAATTTTAAGATTGATAAAAAGTTTGCTCAATTTATCGTTGATACATTTCCAAAGGGTCAAAGAGAACAATATATGAATAAGGGATATGAAGACGCTATAACTAATAGGGAGACTTGGGGAAAAAAAACTATAATGTGCAAAAATCTGTAAGTCTCAACTACCAAAGAATGATAAAGAATTTGAGAAACTTGAAAAGTTGATATCTCAAATAGAAAACAAACCGATACCAGTTGCGTATTTTGTATCCTAACCCACCCAGCAAATATCAGAAACTGATTCTAAGAAAGGTGCAACTGGTACAACAGGACCTGGATATTCAAGTGGAACCCAAAACAGAGTTTCAGGTAGTGGTATTGTTCGTTGTCCTAATAATATTCTCGGGGATATAGCACGATTAGAGGTTTTCATAGGAGGAAAACGAGCTGGAAATAACTCACCGGAAATAATTAATGAATGAATTAATTAATGAAGCAGCTGATATCTGTATGCGATTATTTGAAGGCGGTATTATGAATATTGAAACATACCGAGAATTTATTGATGAGTCAGTTGAGCATCAAAGGGATTTTCACGGTTATCGTAGTGACTAAATCACCGAAATAGAAATTTTTTGAATGAAAATCAGTAGGATTGGAAAACATGTACGATGAAAATCCAAGGGATTTTTGCGATTAGATAAATATTCATTTAGAAAACACTAGTGTTTTTATAATAAGATGATCATACACTACAACCATGATAAACCAACCGGCGTCTATGTAGCAAATTCACGATTGCCTGTTTACAAAGCGTACTATGGTGATGGTCTCGGCAATACCATTGCAGGGTTATTTGCAAGAATGGCTCCAAAATAGCACCAATCACAAAACAATTATCAATGAAAGCCATTGATATTATTCGTGATAAGGGCATTAGTGCTGTTGGAAATGTTGCCGGGAAAGCATTTTCCGCTGCAAAGGATAAACTAATATCGTTAGTTAGACGAAGAAAGAAACCACCAGCGATTTCATCACTGGCGTTACCATCTACACAAGTGATGCCTACAAGTGCTAGTAAAATAATAAATAACGCAGTAGATCAGAAATTAGCATCGTTGGCGACCATCAACCAAGATAATATTACCGCAAATATGATAGCGGGAAGTGGCTTAAAACCACGAAGACGACGATAAAAACCACGATTTAGATCAAGGAATATATAATAAAATGTTCAAACAGACACTTGATCCAGCGTTTGATATGGAAGCCCCAGTACGTAAAGATGATTCTGTACGCGATTATCAATTTTATTCTTATCATGCAGTACAACCAGATCTTCAAACGAAAATCGAACTTCAGGTTCATGATACCAGTAAATACTTTCTACCCGCTGAAGCATTTATTGAAGTGGAAGGAGAACTTGTAACAAATGTTGCAGCTAATACACCATACGCAGATGACCAAAATATCCGAGTCGGCTTTGTCAATAATGGTATCATGGCGCTATTTGAGAGTGCAAGATATATGATTGATGGAAGAGAAATTGAATCTATTGAGCATGAGGTTGATATTGCAACAACAATAGTGGGGTTAGCAAGATATTTTGATGATTATACAAGATCGGCAGGTCCATCTATGATGTTCTCTAAAGATATTACTGATAACGCTGATCACAATAAGTATATTAAAGTAAATACTCCAAGAGCTACTGCACGTGATCTTCAAACCGATTCTCCTGAACACGAAGATAGACCAGCTGCTGGGTTTGATATTGTAAAAGAAGATAATACTCGTTACAACCTAGGGTTTGCAACACGCGTATTAACGTTGCAAGGACAGCGTCGACAATTTTCATGTGCGACTCCACTGCATCATATTTTTGGATTCTGTAGAAATGTTAGAAAAGTTTTCTACGGAGCGAAGCATACAGTAGTACTCGTGGGAAAGGGTGATGATAATAATGCAATCTGGCGCGCTGGTGTTCCCGATGGTAAAGTTATTTTAACAAAACTATCATTGTGGATGCCAGTAAGACTCCATCAATCACAACAGAAGAGCGGCTACTATCATTTATGGATCACGGAGGAAAATCGTTATTGAGTTGGTTATCAGTGACCACAGATACCATGGATTCTGATATTAATGGTACATTTACATGGCACCTGGCATCAAAACAAGGTGTTTCAGCTCCACGTCATATATTTGTTACGCTACAGAATAGAACGCGATTTAACTCTCAGGAACGCATTTGATATTTGATAAGATAGGTGTTAATGAAGTCTCGCTGAGAATAAACGGACAACAGGAACCATCCGAGGACATACTACTTGATTACAATACCAACCAAATAACACGTGTGTATCATCGTCTGTTATCATATATGGGACGCGATCAAAATGTCGATACTGGTCTGCAAATATCACAGTTGGATTTTAAAAGTTTATATCCGATTTATTACTTTTCGTTGGAACATCTTGATTTAACAAGACAATCCGTCGTTGATATACACTTTAGAACTCGTGTAAACGATCCTCCTGCTGGTGGTTATAGCTCGGTTGCTGCCATTCTCAGTGACAAATCAATGCTACTCGAAGGTGTTGGTGGACAAATGAGAGTAATCGATGCACCGGTGGAAAATATGTAACAATTAGATCAATCTGTTATTAATATAATGTCATATAGTAATATTAGTGTTACGTTAACTCCCGGTCAAATTAAAAAATTGCAATCGGAATCAGCTAAAAAATGTGGAACCACGAATACGCTGAAACACAATCCGATGTCTGGTGGTCAGAATAAATTGTCGCTTACGACTCGTCAAATAAAACACTTTAATGATGCTTTTAAAGATAAAAAAGGTGTTCAGATCACATTCTCTGCGGCTGCGATAAAAAACATGATAAAATCAGGTGGTATATTACCAGCGTTGATTGCGGCAGCAGCCCCAGTGGTGGCTAAAGCGGCAGCGTTAGGAGCCGTTGGTACCGCGGCAGGGATGGCACTCAAGAAAGCTACCGGGAAAGGATACAAAAAAAGTGAAAGGGTCTAAGACTACCAGGAACCCCGTATTCATGGTACAGCGTAAGCCGCCTGAGAATCCCAGGAACGGTTTATTAACTCGGGAACCTTTGGTTGTGGTATCTTCGATTCCCATGTCCAATTTTGATTTACTCGATGCCCCTAAAAGAACTAGCGATTAAAAACTTCAGAGGTGTCTTTATGAAAGATCAGTTGCCGCCACAACCAAGCAACGCTGAAACCGGTATCATTAATCTTGATAACAGCACCGGACCTGGAACCCACTGAGTTGCATACGTGATTGATCCACGTGTAATCGTTTATTTCGATTCATATGGGTTAGCGCCGCCTAAAGAATTCATGCGTTATATACAACAATTAAATACCTTTCATAAAATGAAGCCTTGGTACTCAACGCTACCAACACAACAAATGAATGAACCACCAATATGCGGCATAGAAGTATTGAATGTCCTTGGCACTATTTCATCATCGAGAAAACCACCTCATCAAGTCGTAAATGAATATACAAGTAGTCGTTGGCAAAGTAATTAGAAAATCAAAGATTTTTTACAATAACAATGGCTGATATTTGGGGGAGATCTTTATCGATATTGAAAAAACCCGGTGCCGATGGCACTGCTGAAATATCTGCAACCGGCGATATAAAAAAATAATCGAAGATGAAATAGCTGAGATGTTGAACTTAGCAAGTGTTGACCCCAATGAAATAGTTGTATTTCAAGATCGTCAGGGTAAATTGAAAACGAGTAATGTTTCTCTTGATGATATTTTAGCTAAACAACGCAACGCAGTAGAAAATAATAATCGCGTTGTTTTCCAATCAGCGTAATCTCAAACCAGGCGCACTTGTTTCAACAATCACAGATAAAATATTAACACTCGATAACAATTATATATCCTCGGCGGATTCATTGAAATCACTCAATGATAAGTATGACGATCATATAAATACATTTAATGAATTTACTGAATTACAAAAATACATCATGGACAATATTGATAAACCCGTGTTAGAATTTTTTGGTAATCCTCCAGTGACCACACCGAAGCTCGCAGAGATAAAAACTTCTGTTAGAGTTTGCAACACTTCAATACAGATATGAAGATCACATTGAAAAGTTTACATCATTTCGTAAAAATATCATTGATAAATATTTTGCAACCACACTGGATAAAATTGACATAAAACTCCCTGATATTAAAAAATCCATTGTTGAGATGAAAAACTTCAGCGAGGCAATCAAAGATGATTTACCGAGGATGATAGCAATCATTGAAAAAACAAAAATTCCTCAAGAGAAAACCCTCAACGTAGTATACACGATTCAATACGGATCATTTACGTGGACACCTACAAATAATATATTGAATATAACTGCAACCATCAAGGGTATTTATCGATTAACACTAGTGTCACCGACTCAATTTAATATTTCATCAACGAGTTCATCTAGGGTCAACAATACGATAGCAACAATCATCGACAAGGATACAACTGAACAATTAACAATAACAACCACGGATAATAGTTTGGTTAGGACATAAGTAACACGGTACGTGGAATTCGTAGCGGATTTAAGCAAATAACTAAACCGCTAACGGTTTCAACTGAAATCTATTTAGAAAACACTAGTGTTTTCAAAATAAAATGTCATCATTAATGATTTCATCACCGACGATACCTTCGGTATCTCAATATCGCTATGATCAGGTCAGAGAATTTAAAACTAAACTCAAAACACTCACTGAGGAGTATCAAATAAAAATAAAAAATACAGACGAAGAATTACCGCAATTGATGTTACCGTGTACTCAGTGAGTGGTGTAATCACCGGAGCTGGTATTATACTCTCCTCGGTGACAATGATTGCTCCGATAGCTGTTCCAATTTGTATAGCAGCGGCAACAACAATCGCGGAAATTATTTCAATAAGAACAAAAAAAAATATCATGCTTCCAGCACAATCTACAAGACTACATAATTAAATTCCATATTGTGTCAACCGCGTACTCGCAATTATCTTCAATGATGTCGTCACTCGATGACACATTAATATCAGATAGTGAGTTCTTAGCGATAGTACGTGTTTATGATTCTGTGATGTCAAAATTAGAAAAAGAACATGAGTATAATAATAATAATGGCAACACCGCAAGAACTACTTCAACAAATAGCGGAAAATACCACACCGGTGAAAACAAGTATGATATCAATAACCTCAACGAATCCTGAATTCAGTGTGAATTTCCCTACTCCGATTCCCGTGAAGGAGATAGCGTTAGCAAAATTACGAGTGTATCACAGTTGGCTTAATATCAGATCGGTAGCATTTGGTGGTCAACAACCGAATAATTCCTTGGTGTTTGCGACTAAGAATCGCGAAGACGGAACTCCAGACTGGAACGTTGTTTCGCTACCATCTGGGTCATACCAAATCGAGCAAATCAATTCTGAATTTCAGCGTAGGATAAAATACATTACTGGAACACCAGAATCGAAGATCGCTATAACAGTTCATGAACCAACACTATCATCAGCGATTGAGATAAACTCACCCAGTTATGTCGTAGATATCTATCAGAGTTATATAAGGACAATACTAGGATGGCCTGAAATAACACCTCAGGCATCTTATCAAATACCCGAACCTAAAAAATCTAATACAAAATTAACCGATGATAGATTTACATTTCTTGATAACAATACCATGCAATGGCATTTTGTTTTTGAGAAAACTCCTGATTCATCCATTATAATTACATTTACGTTAGCTAACGTCATTTATTATTTCAAAGAGATTAATCAATTACATAGAACACAACTAGAACAACTACGACGGAGCTTCCAAGAGGATCTCTCTGATATAACAAGGCCACGTGATGAGATCATAAAATGTTTTAGGATATTAAATCAGCTTGTATCCGATATGGAATATATCAACAAACGAATAATTCAAGTAATAATTAATGATAAGAACGGAGATAAACAAAAATTCCTATATGGTTACAATATAACATGCCGATTTACCCGATTTCATGTTTCCTGAGTATAACGCAAATGAACTAAATAAATCTGTTAATGATCTTATTCAAGAAAACTTTTCTCTGATACTCGCCAAATGGAAACTACAAACAACAATCCTCAAGTATAATAATGACCCAGACGGCGGTGGTAGACATATCGCTCCGTTCAACGTAAACATATCATCGGTGATTGCATTGAATTTAGTATGTGATGTTATCGAAGGCAGCTATGAAATAAATCTCGAGCGATCAAATCAAGCCCAACAAGGATATATTTTATATTAATTTGCACCAACAGCTCCTCCAGGATTTCTAATCATTGAGGATCCCACTAATCCAGTCTATATGAGATGTCATAATGATTCGTTAACGAGAATTAATTTCAAACTCACTGACCAATCCAATAATTTGATTGATTTACAAGGTGAGGTTTTACAAATTAGCCTGTTTGTAAAATCGTGAAAATCGTTTACGATTTCAACAAGGACTTTCATCGTAGCAACATTTATCGTGAAAATCGTTTAAGATTTCAAGGATTGTTAACCCCATAGCAGCAGCAGGATCAAAGGGCGCGGACAGTGGACAGAGTTATTTAAAGAACACGGAAATTATGAAAAAAAACTTGCTATTGTTTGATTCAACAACGACAGGTTCAAAGTACTATAACAATGGAAACTGTGGACATGCACTACATAACTTTTAATCTGTGTACTGAGACAAAGTTTGCCTGACATAAAATCAACAATGGAATTTAATTGAAAAAACCCATTGAGGGTAACTCTTTCATAAGTCGTACATATACCTGCATGAGTTATCTTCCTTTGGTGTTCTCAAATATAAATGAATTTTATTTTATTTTTAAAACACTTCTATAGGGCCGATTGAGTTTTATTCTCTACAACAAATCGTACTGAGGCTCTACAAATATCGAAATACCTACTAGCCTCAGTCATTTATTGAAATATTTTTTCTTCTTTAGTTGCTATTTTAAATGATTTTATACGTTTTGCATTTTTTTATGTTTCCCAGTCTCTCCTCGTTTGGTGTTTTCACTTTGTGAGATAGCTTGTAGATTCAATAAAGAATTGTTCTTAGGATTGGAATCAATATGATCAATAACAAGACCATCTTCGATCAATCCGTTATACACCTCATACACGAAACGATGATTAAGATATTTCTTCTTTCCAACACCGAACATAAGGTATCCCATACCATTGTCAAAACCAACTGGATTTTTCAGTCTACGGTTTCTGACAATACCGTCACGAGACGCTTCATAATCGCTGATAACGGGATGAGGTTGAAATTCTTGGTCCATTTATATATAATACTATTTGTCTAATTGAATGTTTGGTTTAATTATTACATTATTTGGAAATCTTCCAATGTAGTCTTGAGGTGTTCTTATGATTTTGTCAGAGTCATTGATGGAGTTCTTAATTCGTTTATCATAACAAAGTTTCAACTCTCTGTATCGCTTAAAACCGCAACTGAGACACAATTGCGATTTTCCTCTCACACCTACCCCACATTGTATGCAAGGTAAGGGCCCATAACTCCCGTTACGAACGCTTTGTAAATGATATCCACAGAATTCCCTTCTGCATGATGTGTTACATGCGGTTACAGATCCTATCATAAGCCACTTTCAAGGGTTCATTATATAATAAATTCTTTATTTAAATATACTTGTTTCAATTATAATATGAAGGAGTTCGAGAGATTATCGAAAATTACGCCTTGAAAAATGTTAAATTCAATCTCGATAGAGTCTCCGTATATGTACCAAAGGGTCTAATAAGTGATAGAAGCATGATTCAAACGCGATGGAGCATCTCACTGTTGGTCAACATTTCGAATTGATGGTAGTGTTGATGCTACCATGAACGACGAAAGAGCAGCCGCGATAATCTCACATCTTGACAAGAAAAAGTACTTTGTTTTAGAGTGAAATTCATTATCCGCTCAGAATGGGGAAATTGGATTATTCGAGACAAATTTGAACCAATCTTGAAAGATAAAAAAAACTATCACTTTGAGTCATGATTCCAAACCAGGATTGCTGACTGGGATTGACAAACCGTACTATGACAGATCTTATCCAGTTGTTTAAAGGGTATATTCGTTAAATGATAAACCGAGTATTGAGAAATTAAAACCAATGAAACTGTCATTGCTGACTTCGTCAAGGATAAATTGTGTAGCAGAACGAATAATAGAACACTTCACAAATGCGTTGCGTGAAACAAATCGAATGATCTAAGACGTATAAAAATAAACGAATGAGAATTAACAGTTAGGAAGAACGGAGCAACAATTCAAGATATAACCAAATTAGAAATATCATTAAGATTTCCAATAACCATAATGACGATAACAGGAGAAATATTACACGAATCAAAATATAAATCAAAAGGAGCTCCAATAAAAAATATTGATCATAATGAACACGCATGGACACCTGCGGTAACAATATTTCCACGGGATAGAACAATAAAATATTACACGGGAAATTTATTTGATTTTATTTATCAGTTAAGTAAAAACGATCCTGTGTCAGTGTGGTTACTTCACAGTTTTGAGCACGAAGAGGGTAAATTCGATCAATTTGTAAGACCAAACGGAGAATTATACCGTACTGAAGCACTCCACAATGAAATGAAAAAAGTAGCTAGTGGTTTTTCAACAGAAGACAACGAACAATTATTAACAAATTGTTTTACAATTCCGTCGGTTGCACTTCATTTTGCGAGAAAGAAGAATATGTGGAAACCAACAAGAGCTGAATTTCTGTCAGATATCAAATCAAGCTGTAACGAATATAACCATGGTGGATTATGGAATACAAAATACACCTCTGAAAGTATTATTTCAGTTGATATGGTTGCGTGTTATCCAGGAAGTTTTCTCGGGTATGGAGAATGTACTGAGTATTTTAAACGATTTGGACATCCCACACATGAAATGACCAGTGTTGCAATTAATGGACCACTACCCGATTTTGATTTAACCGGATTCGCTTGTGTGATATCATTTTGAATTGGCTACAGGACTTCATCCGTGCTGTTACATTTGGATTGGTAGACACATCTCTGAGAAACACTGGATGCCAATAGTGTTATTACGGTATATGATTGATTCTAAAATGCTGATATCGCTGATTGTCAGTGAAGCAATTATATCATATCGAGCGCAGACTGAGGTCTGGTTACCACAACCTGATAGTCTTGATAGTATAATCAGCGACTATAGAAAACAATTTCCTGATCTAGACGAAGAATATATCTTGAAACAGTCCAAACAGATCTTTGAAGTTAGAAATAAACACGCAAAAGATCTCGGTAGAAGAATAATCGGTAAATTCACTCAGGGTGGAAAAAGTATGACAATAACAGATATTCTTCACGGTTGATTATAGATGATGCTGAATACGACTTTATAATCGCAGATGTAACATCTAGGGGTATATACGTTGATCGTAAAGACGCTTTCTTGTCTGATGGAACCAAATTGGGTACAATTGTTACTTACAACGATGGAAAAAATCTTCAGTATGCACATTTGAGGGCGTCTATGCTTGGTTATGCTTCTATTAATTTATTTTCAATGATAAATAGATTTCTTTACACTGCGGTAAAGTAGCCACTGATTCATTTTATATAAACGCGAAACATAGCGAAGCAGTGGCTGAATTCACTAATTCAGACGAGAGTTGGGGATCATGGAGAATTAAAAAGGAAATGCTGCGTGATTATTCCAAATCAGCAGATGTTACGACTGAAGATAAATATTTGAAAAATAATCAGATATCAGAACTATCTAATGCACCGTCGATATCTGATCCAATATGTAGATATAAAACAGTTTATTAAACGGATGTGGTGGGTCAGGAAAGACAACTCGTGCGATTGAATTATTTCGTAAGAAAACTCCTACGGATTTTCACGCATCAAACATGGCTAACACCGACCCATAGACTTGCAAGAGAAATGAAACAACGAGGAATTAATGATTGTACTTATCATAGTTTCTTTCGATGGAAAGGCGACGAATGGACTCCTGATCGAATGGGTGAAAAATATATTCCTGGTGTCATAATTTGGGATGAAATATGCACGGTATCGTTTGATGTATTACAAAGATTTCTTGATTTGTTATTGCTAGCAAATACAAGCGTGATAATGTGTGGCGATCATGGTCAACCACTACCATTTGTCGGTTTGTCTCCACATGATTGGTTGAAGAATTTTGTAGACTATTATGAAGAAATTAATACCGATCATAGAGCACTTGATGAACAATTACGCGAGTTCAAAAAACTAATCAGATTACAACCGGATAGAATCCAATGTGAAATAGCACGTGAAATAATTTCGGAAACATCATTAAACGATTTGATAGTAGCAAGTAGAAAAATAGTCATAGACACACTTCAGATGAAGTTATTTGAATTACATAAAGAAAAGTTTGCAACACTTCCAACGCCGCTGTGTTATAGACCCAAGGATACACGAAGACAAAATATCGAAGTTGATATTCCAGGACAAAGTGAAAAGCAGATTTTAGTATTAAATGATATTGTGCTGGTTGATATCAATGTCGTCGAAGATGCATTGCGCGTTGATAAATCCCCATGGACGCTAGGTTACGCAGCAACAATACATTCTTCACAGGGGTTAACTATATCAGATACTATTGTTTGGATCATAGATAATCACATCGAGTGGTCGAATTTAGTTTATCTTGCAGTGTCCAGAGTACGAAGAATAAATCAGCTTCGAAGAATTGTTTTAGATGATAATGACACAACAATCAATGATATTGTCAACGATGATATAATCCGAAAAAAAAACTCTCTGGTTATAAACAGCAGGATTAAAAAAATAATAGAGAATTTGATATTGATGCTGAATTAATAATCACTCTGAAACAACAACAGAATAATCACTGCGCGAGTTGCAATTGTATAATGAATTCGTGTTGGTCGGATAAGGATTCTCGACAATTTACCGTAGACAGAAAATATAGCAGCGTAGGTCATACCAGAGATAATGTGATGCTGACTTGTCTTGAGTGCAACAGACGAAGAGGTGCTAGTTAAGACCACGCGGCGGTAATTGAGTATCCTCGGGTATCACTTGTAGTTGTTCCCGAGTAAATCCTCGCTGAAGAGCAGTTGAATCCAATCTATAGATTGCTGGTCTACCTGTAGATCGTGTTATACTCGATATTTTATGTACGGTAACACTCCAAATAGGATCAGTAGCCCTTTTTTACGACCTTCGAGCTCTCCTGGTTCATATAAATATCTAACGATGACATTGCCGAGTATTGGTTGTTTTGAAAAAATCATTTTGTGGTTTTACGGGTATATACTTTTTTAATAGCGTTGTTAGGTTTCATGTTGATTGTTCGAGTAATCTTATAATTTAGCGCGGGAATTACGCCTGGTAATCTCTTGACCCATTCACGAGATCGTTTATCCTGAATAAATTCCTTCGCATATTGATATCCAAATAACCGCTCAGCAAGTGTCCGATTAAATCGTTCAACAATTGCCTTATCGCGATGTAGTGCAGTATGTCCTCGTCTGATAGTGACATTATGATGCTTCATTGTTGATAGAACCGCACCCTGAAATTCCTTGCCAGGATCAACTTGTAATAGATTTGGCCAACGCAGAGGACCCCTTTGATAAATCCTTTCAAATGCAGAAGCAACTTCAGTTGATGATTTTGTCTTTAGCGGTTCTGCTTGTTTGTATCGACTCGCAATATCAACTACGGTTAGCGCATACTTGTAAACACCATCATGTGGCAGAAATAATATATCAGCTTGATGAACTTCATTACGAGCGCTGACATCAAAATGCGAGTAGTTAATTTGTTTAGGATGTGGTAGATAAATTTGCCATATTGCTAGTTTGGATAACAAATCCGCTGCAGTGGTATTTTTCACCTTTGCGGCGCTAGCGAGTTTACCAATTGCTGCTTTACCCCTCCAGTATCCTTTTGGAGAATAATATATAGATTCCATGTTGTTATTAATTACCAGCACCCAACATTAATTTACCCTTCATTGCCGATTTTATCAAAAATGAAGCCAATTTTTCTTTGAAGGATTTATCAGTAATAGAATTCAACGCATGAATTAATTTCACATCTGCGATATGTCTATGTTGCAGATTGCTGTTTTTATAAGCAACATCATGAGCATGACACGCCTTATCAATAGCGTTTATTGGGTTTTCACCGGGTCGGGGTTGGTTTTGATCATCGAGTCTGATATCGAGTCTGGTTCCGGGTCCACAATAATTATACCCTGGAAGGTGTTTTTCTCCTGGGTATTTTGCCCATGGTGTTCCCGGAAGTTTAGTTAGCTTCGCTGCAATATCACCTCCTCGTTTTTTTTTAAAATTATCAAAAATGCTAGCATTTCCTGCAGATTTCATAGAAACAAATCTAAATTTTTTGGTACCACATTGTACACACTTACCAGAAAGTGCTGATCTGTTATTTTTAGTTGTAATCGTCGTCAAGTCATCTGTGCTAGTACGCTTCTTACATTTTACACAATATAGATCCATAATTTATATATAATAAAATGAATGTAATTGATTTTTCGGCGACAAAAACAAGAGAACCAGTTAAGCATCATGCAGCATTACCAAATTCTATTCGTATGATTATAATCGGACCATCTGGAAGTGGCAAGACACAACTGCTACTTAATTTGATAACGAGATGGATGAAATGGGATAAGTTGTATTTAATAGCCCCGAGTGTAGATGATCAGCGATGCTACGAAGTGTTAAAGGATTACAACGAAAAGGCAGCAGAAATCACCGACGAGGGTATTATTGAGTTTATAACTGATATTGACTAAGCGCCAGCAATAGAAGACTTAGATGGAATTATTAACAATTTGGTCGTATATGATGATGTGATGTTAGACAATCAAAAGAATCCTGCTAGGATATTTTTCAGAGGCAGGCATAAAAATACCGACGTGATATATGTCACTCAACGATACACTCAAATACCAAAAGTGATCAGAGATAACTGCAATATTCTTGCTGTATTCAACGTAGTTGACACACATACGCTACGAAGTATTTGGCAAACTTGGTGCGGCGGTGATATGGATAATAATCTCTTTAGAAATTTCTTTAGTCATGCTCAGTCAATCCCGCATGGATTTGTAACAATAAATTTGCATGATCCTAGATCAAGATATCGTGTCGGACTTGATCAAATATTCGGTTAAAATCGTAGCAACATTTATCGTAAAAAAAAATTGTTAAACCCATAGCAGCGGGGGGGGGGGGGGAGGACAACAATTGTGACGTCTTATTTTTTTGCCCATGAGACTCTATAAAGCATTTACGAGGAAGTCTTAGTTTGCCAAATGGACGCTTTTTTACGATTTCGAAGAAGCCTTGGTTTGCCAATCTGACGCCTGTAAAAAGTTGTCTGATTCGCCCCCTAATGATTTTGATGGTAAAAAGATTGTTTAACCCATAGCAGCAGCAGGGGGGGCGCGACAACGATTGTGGCATATAGGTTGGTAAGAAGCCTTGGTTCTGTTTTTTTTTTTCGTTTTCGTAAAAGGTTTTTGCTTAAGAAATATTTGCCTAAAAAGTTTGTCCGATTCGCCCCTGCTGCTGCTCACTTTGCTGTATCCTTATACACACTATGGTCATTTATATAACAATTTAATATAACACTTTGCTGTATCCTTATACACACTATGGTCATTTACATAACACATTAATATAACACTTTGCTGTATCCTTATACACACTATGGTCATTTATATAACAATTTAATATAACACTTTGCTGTATCCTTATACACACTATGGTCATTTACATAACACATTAATATAACACTTTGCTGTATCCTTATACACACTATGGTCATTTATATAACACATTAATATAACACTTTGCTGTTTCCTTATACACACTATGGTCATTTATATAACACATTATTATAACACGTTGCAGTATCCTTATACCTGCTATATTAATTAATATGCCACTTTGTAGTATTACTATACCCACTATGGTAATTGATATAACACATTAATATAACCCTTTGCAGTATCCTTATACCCACTATATTAATTAATATGACACTGTGCTGTATCCTTTTATCCATTAATATCATTAATACTTATACCCACTATATTATTTAATGACACTTTGCAGTATCATTATACCCACTATATTCATTAATATAACACTTTGCAGTATCCTTATATCCGCAAAATCACTAATGTAATACTTTGCAGTATCATTATACCCATTATATTCATTAATATAACACTTTGCAATATCCTTATACCCACTATATTCATTAATATAACACTTTGAAATATTTTTATATCCACTATAGTCATTAATTATATATTTGATACGATTAAAAAAACACCTTTGCCACAAGATTTACTGACAAACTTGGAAATAATAAATTTGCCAGTTATAGTTCATACAGCAATTTTTTTCGATACAATCTATATTTATTTTTGTAGGTGTGTGCTTTACGGGAGTGCAACAGAAAATGAGTTGTTTTTTTAATTTAAAATAAAGCTTCTTACAGTAATAAAGAAAACACGATTTACTTTCAAGACAATGAAGAATATCAATCATAAATTTAGAGTACTTCTTACATTGTAGATTGTGAAGAAAAAAAATAGACCGTTCTGGTGGCTTAGTGGTTAGAGCTTCCGCTTCGGATGCGGAGGTTGCGGGTTTAAACCCCCGCCGAGCCATACCCAAAATTTATAAAAATGGTACTCACAGCTGCGTCGCTTGGCGCACAGCACTAAGAGGTTAGTATTAGGACTGGTCGGCCTGGTGTCAGGACAATGTGTTGGGTGGGACATCATGATACATGTTTACGGCTGGATGCCCCAGTGCTAGACATCACTTTAAACTGCTACATTGTAGACATTGTAGCGATATGACTGAAACATTTTAAAAAGTACCTTAAAATACAAATCACACACACACACACACACACACACACACACACACATGAGCACGCGCATGAAGGGATTACAGTCTGCAATGATTCACATAAATTGATGTTTTGTGTCAAAATAGAGCTTCATTTGAAAATTGTATGCATCCTGAGCGCAGCTGATGTCACAAAATTGCGCGAGTCAACGCATGGTTTGATAGGATGCCGGAGAGCTGGAATAGGAAAGTAACAGAACAATACCAGTATCCAATCCTCCAGCAAACGTTCCGCCGATCGCTCGCATGGTAACCATGAGTGGAAAGAATGAACACCATGGCGCAATGCCACCAGCCAAAGACACGCCCAAAACCACCAGAAAGAGAAGCAATATCCTGTTGAATTTGTCGTACAGCACACCATATATTAGAGAACCAGCCAGATATCCCGTGGTCCATGCTGTTAGCAGCCACGAGGCTGTAGTAAGGTCCTTCTTCACTATAAGACGAAGGTCAGGAAACGCTGGCCCCGTGTGTCCAATGAACAGGCCCTGAAACATATGTATAGATACATGTAACATATGTATAGATACCTGTAACATATGTGTAGATACATGTAACATGTATATTGATATAGATCATGGGCGCCGGGGATTGTTTTCGAGGGGGTGGGGGCAAACATGTAGTGACCATCTATTGAGTTTTACGAATGGACCAAAACATGTTCATATGTGAAATGGGGAAAGGTAAGTTCCTCCACCCACCCACCCCACCCCCTTGACTCTATTTGCGGGCGAATAGAATAGAATAGAATAGAATAGAATAGAATAGAATAGAATAGAATAGAATAGAATAGAATAGAATAGAATAGAATAGAATATTATGATGATGGTTACTGTGGAAGAAACATATTAAGGGAATCTACCTTAAGAGACAAGTGTAAGACGGGTGAGACCACAATATTCAACATTTTCACGGGCGGATAGTTTTTAATGAACGAACACGTTCTTGAAACATGTTTTTATTAACTTTAATTTAGTGATAAACAGTGCAGATAAATATATAATCTAGTCATTTGGAGTACAAAATTGATTACTGTATATTGTTTGTACTGCTTGAGAGTCCGTAATAAATGAGACTCACACACACTCTTTGCTTGCATTTTCGTCTCTTCTATAATCTATAGGTACAAACTCTACACCTTGTATATTATATACGAACATATACTAAATACATGTAATACATTTCTTTAAATTCTAGAGCGTCGGTCTCGGATGCTGGAGGTCACGGGTTCGAAGCTCGGCCTAGTCATATCAGAGACTTAGAAAAATGGTAGTAGCAGTTGCCTGGCTTGGCGCTCAGCATTAAGAGGTTAGTGTTAGGACTGGTCGGCCTGGTGTCAGTTTAATGTAACATGTGACATGATGCCCCAGTGCTAGATAGACATCACTATAAATTTTCACACTCCAGACATTGTGGCGATAAGTCTGAAAATTGTTAAAGCTACGTTAAAAATCCAAATCACACACACACACGCGCGCGCGTTTCTTGGTGATGAAAGCTCTTTATTAAACTATTCACATTTCTCTTTGCACAGAAAGCAATCTATTCTTCAGAAACTGTATTGATTACTTAAATGAAACTCAACAAGTTACAAGAAAAGAAAAGTGTTTTAAACACACGTATCCCAGTACTTCTCCGTTTGGTCCCATCAAACTGTGTTACTTGGGTAAAATTTATGGGTACAAGAATATACCACACAGCCAAAGTCAATTAAATATCCGAATCTGTCTCTTCACACCCATTCTACATATAGTTACAGCGTAACATACCAATTCCAATAATATTCTAAGGTTTGAAGTCTCTTGCACGGTGTAAAAGGAATTGCATGATATTTACACATGAGGGCACACAAGTCCACATGGGCTACACATGCTGGCCCATATGTCCACATGGGCTACACATGCGGGCACACACGTCCATATGGGCAGAACAAGGCTGCAATTAAATTGTATCTAACTTTAGGCATACAGACCCCCAACTCAACTATAAGGGCAGGGGCGTATGGGGCTGTATACTCTATTAACTTAAAACAGCAGAGTTCGTCCAATTATGGGGAAAAACAGTTTGGATAAAGGGACATCACCGCTGGACCAAAACCGGAAAAAACATCAGGAGAGAAAAAACTTCAAATAACCCAGGACAAAGGAAAATGATGACTGGTCTGAGGGAACAACCATATGCTGGGACACAATGAGAACAAGATTGCAGCCTGACATTAGGGGCTACTCAGACAGACAAGAAAAAGCAACACGGAAAAGAATATGATTGCTTTCATTGCTTGGTTAATAGGGTCCTCATTTGGTACGAAAACCCATTTCGAACAATCTATTTTACGAAACCTGACTTGATCATGTTTTTGCACACCGTTCAAACATAAGAAGCTATTTTTACCAAACAGTGACTATACTTATTTATGTCGCATAGACATCTTAGTATTCAATATTGTTAGGGACTTAATACATGTACACTTTGTACTAGAAATATTGGAAAGTCGAGATAGGTATACAAATTTTACGACTTCATTGATTTGATTTAATTGCATAGGTGGCTCACACATTATTGGTATTTTCCTGTCCGTTAGTAATAACTGGACCAGATTTGAATTAAGCACAGAATCACGATGTTGGGGCTGTACGACATCCATGGACTCAATGGTAACTCTCTTTAATTGCCACAACTCGGATAGTTCCAAATTGGCGGAGATGTGAAACTAATTTCCAATACATCCACTTGTGCCATTGTACGCCAAAAACACACCTAATTGGCTGTTAGGGTTGAGTGTGTGTTGGGTCCATTCCCACTCACCTAGGGTCCTTTATTCAGGTCAATGGTTACGTAATAGTAAGCCCGATCTGAGGACCAAATTAAATAGTACTCCTTTAGTACATAAATGACTGGGGGAAGCGGCACCATTCCTCCCCACCCCCACCCCCACCCCGCCAAGAGTAATTAAATATCCAGCTTTGCTGGAAACTTAAAACAGTGCTACATGCCCCTAGTGGGCGATACAGCACTATAATTCAACTTCATCATCATATGGGCTACAAACGTACAATGTCAGGACAGCATGAAACACGATAGCCACTTTTCTTTAAAAATTGGGTAGCTAAGTATCAAATAAGTGACATCTTCAAAGGCATAAACAACGATTTCCAATTGGGTGTCGCTAGATATGTCAATTAGAAAATTATAGGTGATGTGATCATTCATTAAAACAAAATAATGCCCATGTCATTTCTATGAATTACTGAAAAATCCGGAAGACATGAATCTCTCTCTCTCTCTCTCTCTCTCTCTCTCTCTCTCTCTCTCTCTCTCTGGATCGATCGAGATCGATGTTATTTTATTATATACTTTATGGAGTGTTATCATATTACGCTGCTATTCGCACTACTAATTTCTCAATCACAAATAATTACACACACACACACACACACACACACACACACACACACATGTAAATGAGATATAAATAAATACAAAAATAAACACAATGGCATCATACCATCACAATACACGAAATACATATCCACACTGTCAGCATGAACTTGGATCTATACACAGTATCCATTCTAATTTTCTGGATGACTCCGGTTCGATCATTGGTGACGAACGAGGCATCCTTAACTGGATTGGCTTCGGTTGTTTCAACTTCTCCATCAACATGCTCGAGGAATGATGTCTCCTCTTGGTTCTTATACAACTCAAAACTGCCTGTCACGAGATTTTCCTGTCTTTCATCATCAAGATTCCCCGCCATTTCCGATTCTAGAAATATGTTTAGATCATATTAAGTGGGTATGAGTTAAGAGGAAAAAGTCGAAAATAAATAATACCGATGATGAACGTTATGGGCGGTGCTTTTGTTATCATTTAATAATAATAATAATAATAATAATAATAATAATAATAATAATAATAATAATAATAATAATAATAATAAGTAGTAGTAGTAGTAGTAGTAGTAGTAGTAGTAGTAGTAGTAGTAGTAGTAGTATCATTACCGAATAATTTTAATTATTTTCTCTCATGTGAAATGCTGAATAGACTGCATCTCTTGTTGAATATAAAATAGATACACGTTGTCTGAGAACATTAGATACTGCTTTTAAATTGTGCAGACATATATTGTAATGTTATCTGTGATCTGAAATTTGACATAACAGACTGGGAGTAGTTCGTTTCATTTAAAGAAGATGTAGATTGATTATTTGATTATTAGGCTTGTCCCTGGATCAGTGGAATAGCTTAAACAAGACTTTTTTTTCTTTCTTCCGGTCCTGTTTTATATCAGCTTACAAGAGGCACATAAAGTATAGTTTACAATTTGAAGTTTACCTTTGTTAACTATATGTGACCCACGATTGCTGTCCGCGTGAGAGTGTGAAGCTCGGGGCAGCGAGTTTGGGAACCAGACGAAATAACGGGAGTAAACATTGAGTAAAATATTACATCAGACGAAGCCTGGTTTAAATCTCCTGCGTGGAAAACAATCAAACCAAGAGAAGAATTGAGTAAGGGATACAGGGGCATATCAACTTCCCACATGCAGGAAGCAAAAAATCCCTCCCATTCACTCTAGCTGGTCATTTTCTGAGAATTCCAGGATAAATTAGAATTTGTACTGATAACTGTCTTACAATCTTTAGTAAAGTAGTAGCATACATTACTACTACTACTACTACTATTAATAATAATAATAATAATAATAATAATAATAATAATAATAATAATAATATTATTATTATTATTATTATTATTATTATTATTATTATTATTATTAAAGAAACGAAAGCATTAAAAGTGAAAACATTACTAGTAGTAATAGCAGTAGTACAATAAATCAACCTTCCAACAAGATAACCGGGGGGGGGGGATTTCAGTTGGACATTGCCGGGATATAAATATACCCGATTATGGAATCTATTTCATGAAAATGACAATCCGTTACCCGGAACCTCGCAATGCCGTTGAAGCATTTGCTATGCGACAGGATATATCTTATCGTGATCACGACGTCAAAACTAGGTCGTGATCGAGTAATGCTTGGCGATCTACGAGATATGAAAACAGATAATATACGATTATAATTTGACAGAAAGCTAGTACAAGGTATTACGGGAGAAAAGTATAAACCTGGCGTTGGTGTACCTGGTACACGTGCGGTTTATACGTTAGCACATGAGCTAAACAGACCTAAAAAAAAAAAAAAGAACGATTAGACGACAGAAAGTCGTCGCAAAAGCAGTTGATGATATATGGGTAGTAGATGTAGCAGATATGCACAACAATTTACAATAAAACGACAGCATAAGATACTTGTTTAACGTTATTGGTGTAACAATATAAACCGGGCGAGATTTGCGGATTGACAACAGAACTCTTTTGATGATGATATACCGTAAATACAATGTTTACAATGGTAATGAATGACTTGAGTGAGCACATATTTTTGAATACGTGCGTGTATATATAATCTAAAGATTGGATTAAACAGACTGAATAATGAAAAATATAAATAAATTACTGTATAAAATACAAATACATTGGGTGAATGATTTACAGTGATTACACAATGAAGAAATGCATCTAGTTTACTCAGCTAGTAAACAATGTAGAATTTTACTTATGTAGTAAAATCAATTGACTCAGAGTGTAAAGTTGTGCGAACAAAAAGGGACATATATACAACTTATATTTGCAGTCCCGAAAGATACAATGGGTTTTACGAACCTCACAATTAACCCACGGCTAATAGATTATATGTAAGGAGATACATTCCAGGCTATAATATCCTATACTACATTTAGTGGGACTGCTGTAAGATTTGCAGTGTGAACAAGTCCAGTAATACCTTAACATGTTCGTCCCATGTATGTGTATAAACTAAGATATCATCTACAAAAATGTCCATGTTTTCCATACCGTTTAACAGCTTGCGCATGAGTCGAACACACGACGCACCGGTGCTGACTAAATCGAAAGACATACTTTTATATTGATAAAGACCTTTAGCAGCAGAGGGGGCGAACAGACCTACTTTTAGAAGCGTCAGTTCGGTAAACCGAGGCTTTCTCGTAAATGCTTAATAGAAGCATCTATTTGGCAAACCTAGGCTTCCTCGTAAATGCTTAATAGAGGCCCATTGGCAAATCAGAATTAAAAAAGAACGCCATGGTCGTTGTCGCGCCCCCATTGCTGCTACGGGGTTAAAAATCTTTTTTACGATGATGAATTAGAAATATAATTTTTATATAAATGGGCAAATGTCGGAGAAGCACAAATAACTAGATTAACTAGAGAACGGTTGGCTGCGATCAAGAAATTTCTCCCAATGAGAGATTCTTTCAGAGATAAATTGCAAGCTCGACAACAACAAAAGTTAGATTTAACCGCTGATACTGAACAATTATTTAAGCCGATAACTACGGCAACTGGAGAAGTTGTAACCGCAATAAAAGAGAGTAAATCAGAGGAATCTAAACCAGAGGTAAAACCTCCGAGAAAAAAGCGATGATAGAGTTCAAGAATTACGAGGTAGATTTACCGAGGAAACTTTAGCACGTATCGATAAAGCTGATATAACTGATTTAGTAGAGTTTGCTGCACTGTGATATTACACTAAAGAAAATTTTTTAAAACCTGGACAAAAAGGTTATATAAAAAACACAGAAGATTTGGCTAAAGCGGTTTACAAAATTAAAAATCAAATATCACAAATTAATAATGATGATCCCACGTATCAGGCATATATAACTGCCGTTGAACGAAAATATCTCGAATATCAGGAAAAAAGAAATTTATTAGTATCTGAACAACAACGATTAAAAACCGAACAAAAACAACGAGAGAAAGAAGAATGAGAACGTTTTAAACAAGAACGAGCAGTAGAACGAAAACGTATACAACCAAGCCCACGAGGACGAGGAGGACGAAGACAAAAAGACCCTCTTGTGGAAAATCCTCAACCCAAGGAAGAACCTGAAGAAGAAAAATTTGCTAGTGGATATCACGGTGGTAATATACCCTGTTCAAGAAGTATCCTTGATGATATATCACGGTTAGAAGTTCTCATCGGAGGAAAACGCGTTGGAAATAATTCTCCGGAGATAATTAACGAAGCGGCTGAAATCTGTCAACGGTTATTTCAAGGTCGTGTAATGGATATTGGACTATATCGTAGTTTCATTGATGAACTTACTGATGATTATTACAGCGATTGATTGATGACTTTGTCATTCGATTAGATAAATAGCATTCAAATAAAATGATAGTACATCGTAGTATGAACAGAGCAAGACCTGTTTATGTCGTAAATTCACGATTACCAGTGTACAAGGTGACATACGGAAATGGATTAGGTGATGTTGTCACTGGATTATTTACTCGAGCTGCTCCAAAGCTTTTACCGATCGGGAAGGAAATAACGTCAGAAGCTATTGGGGTTCTCGGTGATAAGATTGGTACAGAAGTTGGTAGCAGAGCTAGTAATCTTGCTATTGACGCTTTTGATTCCGCGAAAGAAAAACTTATGTCGTTGGCGAGAAGAAAAAAAAACAGTAAAATTACAATCTACGAATCAAATGCCACCTAAGGTAGGCAGGGCAGTCAACGAAATGGCAAAACAGCGATTGAGATTAATTGCTGGTTCCGATCTAAAACGATTATAATTTAGATCAACGACTATTTAATAAAATGTTTAAACATGAGATAGATGACGCTTTTGATGTAGATGCTCCTGTACGAAAAAATGATTCTATACGCGATTATCAATATTTTTCGTATAATGCTCAAAATCGAAATACAAGGTCACGAATTGAACTTAGATTTGATGACACATCTAAATACTTCTTGCCTTGTGAAGCATTCATCGAGGTAGAGGGGAGACTAGTAAAAAATGATCATTTTCCATTCGTTGCTGCTGATCACCTCGAAAATATTCCGATTGGGTTTGTCAACAATGGCATAATGGCGCTATTTAGTTTTTTGTTTGATTAGGATTTTTAACGTAGCTTTAACAATTTTTCAGTCATATCGCTACGATGTCTGCAGTGAGACAGTTTATAGTGATGTCTAGCACTGAGACATCATGCTGCAGACATGTAGCATGATGTCTCACCCAGTCACATTATCCTGACACCAGGCCGACCAGTCCTAACACTAACCTCTGTCACAGAATTAGGCGAAAATTTGAACTGATTTTTGTTGTTCTTGAATTGCAAACGAAACTCACCATTTTCTTGATTTCGTCGTACACGCATTACCTGGGGTGATTAAGTGGCGTGTAACGATTTGCATGTGCCAATTTGTAATTTACATGAAATCCGAAATACTCGTTGTACGTGGTGCACGTTAAGCTCGATGTGATTTATGTTCACCTATTGAGAGTATATAAGGCGATGGATTTCTCATTATTATGTACGGGAACTAAAATATCTAATCAAAGGATAGATAACCTCGTCTTGCAAATCTCCAGCCAAAGGGTTGATTCCGGAGATCTAATAACATCGTTGATTCCGTAGATCTGATAACATCTGACAATCACTGATTCAGTCTGATTCCAGCTGATTCCGTCGTTGATACCGTAGAAGTTCATCACTGATAGCGCATCTAATAACATCGTTGATACCGTCTCTGATACCGTAGCTGCTAACATAGTTGTTACATTGTTTCTGGTACCGTAGCTGCTAATAACATCGTTGATACCGTAGCTGCTAATAACATCGTTGATACCGTAGCTGCTAATAACATCGTTGATACCGTAGCTGTTAACACATCTGATACCATCTTTTGATAAACGTCTTTGATATCGTTTGATTTGTTGTGGGACATCTATTGTTTGTTCTGGAACATCTCTGTATAAATATCTGAATGTGCTTGTGCCGTTAATTTGTGCAAACGGAATTGAAGTATCTGTCTGTGTGTCGAACTGTCTGTTCGTCAATATCTGTGTAACGTGTAAATATCCGGAAAGCTAGAAGTCCGAGTGTCGGAGCTGTCTTAGAGTTGTAAAACGTCCGGGTTGACATCTAGGGGAGTGAGGAACCGTTGGTTCGGGTAGATGTTGTATGCTGTCTGAACGTATAACTGTGGTGGATCCGTGTAGGGAAACGTCCGATAATAGTATTGGTCAACCCTCGGTTCTCGGGGAAACTGGGAGACGATTCAACTGTTGCTGAATCGTGCGGTTATACAGGGGAGACACATAGGTGTATTGAAATTGTAATATAATTTAATACATTGTTGTATTTGCATGCTTATGTCAGATCGCAATAATATTTCAAGTGATCACATAGATATCAATAAAAGCTAGCAACTTGATTGAATACAAGTATATGATCGTGCTAGTTATCGCAATCCATCGTGCGATAGATAGTTTGTCGTTTGTGTTTATTTTTTTTTTCGTAAATCATACTTGCATTTATTTAACTTTCGTAAAGGATTCTTGGATCTGTGTATAATCCAAGAGATCCCTTTACATTTGTGATTCCTTTTGTATTGTTATTTAATTTGTTCATGTATTGTGAATGGTTGTGAGTGTAATTGTGGGTTGAGTGCATGAATTATTGTGTTGTTACATCTGTATTTTTTCATTTATAATTTATTACATAAATTTATATTTTCTTTCACAAATTGTGTTTGTATTGTTCATTTAATCCACCCTCCTCTCGGTAACAATTCTGTTACAACCTCTTCATGCTGAGCGTCAAGCGAGGCAGCTGTTAGTACCATTTTTGTAGGCCACCGGAGCGGTTCGCTATTTAGTAGTGCCCAGTATATAATCAATTCTACTAGAATCGAATCCATCGATAACGATGTTGATGTTGCAACCACAATAACATCTTTAGCATGATACTCTGACGGTTTTATTAAATCTGCGGGTCATTCAATGATGTTTGCGAAGGATACTACCAATAACGCTAATCATATTGAATTTGTTGTACGACGACCACAAAATCATGCTGGAGCCGCTGACGCTGATGTTGAGGATATAATTATTAGTAAAAATGATAATTACAATCCAGGATTTGCAGCGCGAAAAAAGATTGATAGACAATCTTGGTAGATTTTCATGTGCGATTCCGTTGTCACATATATTTGGATTTTGTAGAGATATCAGAAAAGTTATCTTTGGTGCTTGTCATACTGTAGTGCTCACGCGAAGATCAACTGATGATTATGCCCATTGGCGTGGTGCTGCTCCTGTTACTGATGATGAAGTGGAATTGACAAAATTAGCTTTATGGATGCCAATTATGACTCCATCGTTGACTGTTGAGACGCGTTTGCTATCTTTTATGAATCATGGAGGAAAATCATTATTGTCCTGGTCTGATTTTACAACAGCTACAATAACTAGTAATGTTGTTGGTGTTTTTACTTGGCAGCTTGTGTTAACGAAACATGTTTCCGCGAAGAAACATATCTTTGTTGCGCTACAAAATGTAAATAGAACGCAAAAAATAGCGGGGGTTGCAAATGATAGTTTACAATTGCGGTCCCTTATGATATTTGATAAATGTAATGTCAGTGAGGTATCATTGCGAATAAGTAATCAGCAAGAACCAGCAGAACAACTTATTCTCGATTAAGGTAGCAATCAAATAGGTAGAGTATATCATCGGTTGTGGTCTTATATGGGTCGTGATCAAAACATTGATACTGAACTCCAAATATCACAATGGGATTTTAAAGAATTGTACCCGATTTATTACTTTTCGTTGCAACATCTTGATCTATCTCAACATTCGACCGTTGATGTAAAATTTCAGGCTCCTATAGGCGATGCTCTTGGAGGATTTAGAGCAGTTGCTGTTATTCTCAGTGATAAATCTATGACGCTCGAGGGTGTTGGTTGAAAAATGCGAGTCATTGACGCACCGATAGAAAATATGTAATTGAAAATCCTTCGGATTTTTTACTCAAAGAGTTTCAATGGGACAATTAGATTATCACTATCTAAATAAAATGTCGTACAATCATGTTAATGTCGCCCTGACACCTGGTCAGGTAAAAAAGTTACAATCGAAAAATTCTACTACGTGTGGCTAAAACGTGAACAAATGACAGGTGGATCAAATAAATCATCGTTGACAAAAACTCAACTTAATCATTTCAATAAAGCGTTAAAAGCTGGTACAGGAGTAAAGTTGACTTTTTCACAAGCCGCGGTCAACGATATGATTAAATCCGGTGGAATATTTCCTCTTGCTGCACTGGCTCCACTAGCTATTCCTGCTCTTAAAGCACTTGGACTAGGCGCTGCTGGTGCTGTTGGTAGCAATCTTATAGGTAAAATGTTTGGAAGCGGGTTTTAAAAAGAGGGAAAGGGATTCAGACTACCGGGAAGCCGGTACACAAAACACTATGGGCGGGGATTTGGAACTCAACAGGGCGGTTTCATAGGTCCATTCTCGCTAGCAAAAATATTAATGGGGTAACTTCCGTGGTTCCAATTTTTAATTTTGACCTCGCCGACGCAGTAAAGAAACTCCCAATAAAACATTTCAGAGGTGTATTCATGAAAGATCAATTACCATCACAACCACATATCCCAGAAACTGGTATAATTAATCTTGATGATAACACTGGACCTGGAACGCATTTGGTGTGTTACGCGATACATCCCCGATCAATTATTTCTTTTGACTCGTGTGGGTTGCCTCCGCCAAGGGAATTTGTCAGATATGTGTCTAAGTTGAATCCGACTCAAACTAATACACGAACATGGTATTCAACGCTACCCCACGCAGACATTACCCGATCCTCCGATATGTGGACGAGAAGTTCTTAACGCGTTGACAGCTATCTCAACGTCGTCGCAATTACCTCATAAAGTCGTCCACGAGTATACCATGGACAACTTTTTAAAGAGAAATATGTAGTATAACATGGCAGATATTTGGGGAAGATCAGTATCGTTCCGAAGAAGGAGTTACCATCGGGCAAGTAAAACGAATGATCAAGAGAGCTATCTCATCGATAGCAAACTTAGATGAATTAAAAAAAATACGCGATCAAATAAATACATTTATGGATTTACAAAATATTAAAATCTCCGCCGAGAATTTATAAAAACTACGTGATGAATACAACTCTCATATAATTACATTTAATAAGTTTACTTATTTACAAAAATCCATCGTGGATAATACTAATAATTTTTTGGGTAATCCACCAGTGACCATACCGAAGCTCACAGAGATAAAAATTTCTATGTTGTAACTAGCAGCACTTCAATATAGATATGTAGATCACGTTGAAACGTTTTCATCATTTCGTAAAAATATCATTGATAAATTTTTTACAACCCTGCTGGATAAAATTGACATAAAACTCCCTGATATTAAAAAATCTATCGATGAGATGAAAAACACCATCGAGGCAATCAGCGAGGATGCAATAAGGATGATAGCAGTCGTTGAAAAAACAAAAATTCCTCAGGAGAAAACCAACAACGTAGTATACACGATTCAACATGGATCATTTACGTGGACACCACTAAATAATATATTAAATATCACTGCAACCGACAAGGGTATTTGTCGATTAACAATAGTGTCGCCGGCTCAATTTAATATTTCATGAACGAGTTCATCTGGGGTCAGCAATATGATATCAACGATCATCGACAAGGATAATACTGAACAGTTCACGATAATAGCAATCGATGGTAATCTAGCTAGGGCATCAATGTCATGGTATGTGGAATTCGTAGTGGATTTAATTAAACAGCTAAATTAAAAATCCTATGGATTTTAATTGTTCACTGTTGTAATAAATAAAATGTCATCAATAATGATTTCATCAGCAACAATGATTTCATCACCGACGATGCCTTCTGTATTTCAATATCGCTATGATACGGTCAGAGAGTTTTCAATGAAACTCGAATCATTCACTGATGAATACCGCGTAAAAATAAAAAAAATTCCGACGGCGGATCAACGTCATTGACGTAACCGTGTACTCTGTATCTGGTGTAATCACTGTGCTGGTATTATAATATCTTCGGTTACAATGATCGTTCCGATTGCAGTTCCAATTTGTATATCCGCGGCAACAACTATAGCGGGAGTAGTCTCGATAATAACAAAAAAAAAATATCATCGTGTTCTCAGCTGAAACTACACGATTACACGGTTAAACTCCATACAGTATCCAATGTATACTCACATTTATCCTCGATGATTTCCTCGTCACTCGATGACACATTTATATCCGATGACGAGTTTTCAAAGATGGTTCGGTTGTATGATTCAACGATGTCAAAATTAGAGCTAGATAATAACAATAATGGCGTCAATAATGCTGCAAGCATCATCGCAAGAACTACTTCAGCGAATAGCGGAAAATACAACTCCGGGAAAAACAAAATTGATATCGCTGGTAACGCAAACACCAGAGTTTAGCATTGAATTTACACCTCCGATACAAGCATCCGAAATAGCGCTAACGCAATAAAGATGTTACTATAGCTGGCCTAATGTAAGATCGGAATTGTTTAATGGTAAACCATCCAATAATAGTTTTACATTCTCGTATAAAAAATAAAGTCAAACCAGATGGAACTGCAGGTGAACCGGAATGGCACACATTACATTTACTTACTGGCGCATATGACATCGAAGATATCAACGCGTAGATTATAAATGGCATTGAAGCAATCACAGGAAAAATTATAATAGTCGTCGAGGATGGGCCAGATAAATATCCCATTGAAATAATAGGACATGAGCCGCTGCTATCAACAACCATCGAGATAAATTCATCTGACTACGCCGTAGATATATACAATAGCTCAATTAGAACCTTGTTGAGTTGGCCTGAGTGTATCCCAGGCACTGTTGATATAAAAGAGCTGCAACCGGAACCACTAAAAGAAGACTATATTTCAACGACCGGTATGATAAAGATTATATTAGCGTAGATAGTACTCGTGTTGGTCTTGGTGCTCTTCTTACTGGTGGTCTTCTTGGTGGTCTTCGTGATAGTCTCCGTGCTAGTAGTATTCATCCTGACGGTATTTCTAAATTAACATATGCGTTACCGTTCGATATTTTTAAAATTTTAAGAGAAAAAGCAGAAGCCCATACTACTGGGCATTTTACAATAGATGAATCAATTATTACTAAACAGTTCACAGCAATGAATAGCGATTTTGAGCGATTTAGAGGTTATATAGTAACGGCAATTAGTACAATTCCACCAAACTGAGATAAGTTCATCAAATACATGGAAGTATGTAATAAAATTATCGCCGACATGGAAGAATTTAATTTGCGAATTATTCAATTTATTCTCGCTGATGATCATCCTGCAACGAGAACAGAATTTGCAGCAAAGTATAACATCCGTGTTGAAGATATTCCCACGTTTAAGCTTCCAGGATATAACGTACCATGGATGCGAGGAAAACTCAACGATGTCATCGACGAATTATTCCCAAGGATCCGCGAAGAATGGTTGAAAAATCTCCCTGATGTTCATTTTCAGTTACCGGAACTTAAAAAATCTGATTTCTTCACTGATGAATTACCTGATCAGAATCCCAAATTCAATTACGATTTTGACATTAATTTTTTCCGAGATAGTAAAATCAATCAAATGTTTTCGTATGATGTTTATGATGGATCGGAAACTGATGTACTTGGAAAATATGAGTATAACGAGTATGGTAATATAATATGTCGATTTGCTCTTGGCGACCAAGGCACTTTTATAATTACACAGAAAAGTTTAATAGGGATCTTCAACGCGATGAAACAATTATTTCAAACAAAGCTAAACCAGCTTCGAGATTATCTGCAACGATCTCTGTTAATCGATTTGACAACTTCACGTGGGACAATTAAACTACAACAACAACAACTAAATGAAATTATCGCCGATATGATCTCAACAATAGATTACTCTCGTTGGTCTACAAAGATAGATCTCCCACCAAGGAGAAGTTCAAGCGGGTATTTTCGCGCACTGACACAAATTTAGTTTACATGATATTCCCAGGATGGGATGTACCATCGATGAAGAAATCACTGCGAGATCTAGTCAACGAATTTTTCCCACAGATTCACGCGCTATGGTTTAAAATAAATCCACCCACGGAAATTCTACGGTCGAATAATTCAGTATACAAAAACAACAAACACAGATCACCCGGCAACGTTGACATATTGTCCACGATTGCCATACACGTTATTTGTAATGCGGTGTTAGGTAGTTATTCTGTTGACACAGCAACATCAGATAATGCTGATCTCGGATACATTTTATATACGTTTTCCCCGAATGTTTCCCCGGGGAGTTTAATTGTGATGAATCCACCTCATTTAACAAACTTGGAAACCACCAACAATTTTATATCAAGAATGAATTTTAGAATAGTCGACCAGAACTTTTCCTTGGTTGATCCTTGAGGGGAATAATTACAAATGACGTTAGATGTGAAATTGTAGATTTTCGTCATAGACTTTCATCGTGATTGAAAATCCTATGGATTTTTCACACTTGCAATTTAGAAAAATGTAGACTTTTACAATAATATGTATCATCATTCGCGAATAGTTATTTACAAGAAACATAAACTTGAAAACGCAATCAGGGAAATTTTTCATGGAAATCCTACGGATTTTCACGTTGAACTAATTATTGATAAACTCGGCGATGATGATAAATTTCTACTCACTGAAGACCAAATACAACAACTGCAACAGGATACTATAACAACGATTAGATCAGTGATCAAATTATGCAATATGCCCATTCTTGCCTGCGTGTTGAAGAGTTAATGAGAGTATTAAGCTACTATCATTGTATTAACTTGCAAAGATAAACTTTGTTTTTAACAATGAGAAAAATGACTTAAGTGACTCAAAAACAACCAAACAAATATACCCACAACGAATTTCACTATTATAACTTCCGTGTAGTTCATTGATACATAATACCTGCCACTACAAATTTTGTTCTACTTGAGCGCACATACCTGTTGAGTAAGAATTTTACCTGTTCATTGTATTGTTTGTAAACATTGAAGTATTTATACATGTCGATTCATAGTGAGAATTTTACCTGTCCATTGTGCATAACACACACAAACATTGAAGTATTGTATACATGTAAAATCGTTGGCTACAACTTATACTCCGCTGAGGTAACCAAAGGAGAATTTTCGGTTTGACGGATCAGCATTTTAATATTCTTAATGTTTGAATTAACTGCACGTTTCATATCATATTCATTTCCCAATTCTTTCCTAATTCTTTCCACGATAGTAAATAGCGGGACAAACTTACGTCATTTTCATATTTGAAACTTTCGTATATCGCGTGTTGAATCCGTTTAATAAAACTGTATGCCTTAGGTAACATATATTTGTTCCTTTGAGTGCCATATTCAATGTCCTGAAAATCGGAGAGGATTCTATCACAGTTTAACTTATCTGACAATTGAATCTCCTGAGTTTTCAAATTTGAAATCTCAGTTATAACCTCATTGATATTTTCAGAATTCATATAAAAATATATATATTTCTAATATATTTTTCAAAAAATAAACAGTAAATCATGATGAGCGGTTATCATTCATTGGGTCACTTATTAGGCCGCTGTGTCTTTCATAGGGTTCTTTCATTGAGAGTATTTTTCTCTGTTGGTTATAATCAGAGATCTTTTACTTTGAGGTTGTTCACTTTGAATCTCTCTTTGAGATTTTCTCTCTTTGACCCAATGACCGTTTCTCTTGGCCGATAATTCATTCTGAATTATCCTGTGGGGTTACCCTAATGCGATGGAGAGCTTATATTACATCCATGTTTACTGTTTATTTTGTCATACCACAAAGCATATTCCCCGATAAGGGACCTAACTCATCAAATAACGGGTTAGAAACCTAAGATGATATGCTTAGGGGAATGGACGTCACATGATACATAGGACAGCAAAACAATGGATTATAGAATGACGTCAATGGCGTGGTATTTTATACAATGAATAAATGAATGGATGATAATGGATGAATGAATGAATGAATGATAATGACGGGGCGGGTCTACATTCATACGTGACCAATCATACAACCCAGATAAAATCCCAGGTTGTATGAATACAAAAAGTATCCACACACCGTGCGATAGTGTGTGGGTTGTATGATTATTCACGTATGATTTTCGACGATAAAGCCCCAATAATATAACAGACGATATGGTATATAAGCTGGTTATACATGAAAACAGAACACAGTGGTGTACGATTTTATTCTTTCGTGTACTTAATAATGATTATTGACAGTATTTAAGCAAAACCGAATGCCTGCAAAAATCATCAAAAAATGAATACAACTGTTTGTAAACACTGCGTATTCGATTCATTTTCTTACAAAACAGATAATTATATCTCCGCTGAGAATCATGATTGTTAAAAAATCAACCAATAGAATTAATTGAAAAAAAACTCGAAATTTGGTGACCGAACCCATTGAGATCCATAACTTTTTCATAAGCCGATATACCAACACGAGTTATTCCATTTTGATGCTATATACTATAGTATAAAATGAAATTTAAATGTATGTAAACTGAATTTTTGTCCGGTTGTCTTGGAGACAGCCGTCTTGGTTATATTCGCTGCAACAAATCGTACTAAGGTTTTACAAATATTGAAATATGTACCGGCTTCAGCTATTGATTGAAATACCATTTCCTCGTTATTTTCAGTATGAAATGACCTTATAGGCCTGGCATTTTTCGAGTTTTTCCACTTTCCCCCAATTTGGTATTCTGACTTTGTGTGATAGCTCGTAAATTATCTAAAAAAAATTATCAGTTTTAATACTATTTATGTGATCAATAACAAAAGCATCCTTGATCAATCCGTTATATGCCTCATACACGAAACGATGATTAAGATAACTTTTCCATCCAGTGGTAAACCTCAAATGCCCTAGATTATTCACAACACCGACTGGTTTCTTTAGTCTGCAGTGTCTGACAATACCGTCACGAGACGCTTCATAATTGCAGATCACTGGATTGGGTTGACATTCTTGGTTCAATTATATACTAAATATTATTTGTCTAATTTATATTTGGTTTAATTATTACTTGAGAAATTTTCCAATGTAGTCTTGAGGTGTTCTTATGACTTTGTCAGGGGCACAGTCAGAGTCATTGATGGAGTTTTTAACTCCATTATCATGATAGCGCTTTAACTCTCTTTATCACTTACCACCGCAACTGAGACACAACTGCGATTTACCACACATCCCTACCCCACATCGTATGCAAGGGGAGGGGCCACAACTCCCCCGACGAAAGCTTTGCATATGATACCCACAGAACTCCTTTCTGCATGATTTGTTACATGAGGTTACTGATCCAATCATAAGCCATTTGCAATGATTCATTATATAATAATTTTCTTATTTAAATACTTGTTTTAATTATAATATGGAGGAGTTTGAGAGATTATCAAAAATGACACCTTGGAAAAATACTAAATTCAATCTCGATAGAGTCTCCGTAGATGTACCAAAGGGTCTAATAAGTGATAGAACCATGATAGGTAAAATTCGTGATTGTTTTAATGAATTCAAGCGTGATGGAGCATCTCAATGTTGGTCAACATTTCGAATTGATGGTAGCGTTGATGCTACCATGAACGACGAAAAAGCAGCAGTGATAATCTCACATCTTGAAAAGAAAAATTAGTTTTTAGGGTGAAATTCATTATCCGTTAGGACACGGGGATTGGATTATCAGAGATAAGTTTGAACCAATCTTGAAAGATAAAAGAACTGTCACTGTGAGTCGAGATTCCAAACCTGGAATTCTGACTGGAATTGACAATCCGTATTACCAGAGGTCATATTATGTAACAGCAGTTGTTTATGGAATCTATCCGTTAAATGATAAACCAAGTATTGAAAAATTAAAACCAATGAAACTATCATCGCTGAATTGTGTAGCAGATCGAATAATAGAACACTTCACAAATGCGTTGCGTGGAAACAAACTGACTGATCTAAGACGCAAAAAAAATAATAAATGAATGGGGACTAACGGTGAAGGAGCGCGGATCAACAATTCAAAATGTGGCAGCGTTAGAACGAATACTAAAATTTCCAATATCAATAACGACGATAACAGGCGAGATATTATATGAACCAAAATATTAATCAAGAGGATCCCCAATCAAAATTATTGATCATAACAAACACGCGTTGATACATGCAGTAACAATATTTCCGCGAGATAGAATAATAAAATATATACCCGCGGAGTTCTCCCCCCGAATTCTCGGGAAAAGAATTCTCTGAGGAGAAATTATTTGATTTTATTTACGAGTTAAGTAAAAACGACCCCGTGTCAGTGTGGTTACTTCACAGTTTTTAGCACAAAGAAGGCAAATTCGATCAATCTGTAAGACCCAATGAAGAATTATACCGCACTGAAGCCCTCCAAAACGAGATGAAAACACTAGCTAGTGGTTTTTCAACGGAACACGATGAACAATTATTAACAAATTGTTTTACAATTCCGTCGGTTGCAGCTCATTTTGCGAGAAAGAAGAATATGTGGAAACCAACAAGAGCTGAATTTCTATCAGATATCAAATAAAGTTGTGCGGAATATAACCATGGCGGATTATGGAATACAAAATATGACCGCGAAAGTATTACTTCGGTTGATATGGTTGCGTGTTATCCTGTGAGTTTTCTCGGGTACGGAGAATGTGCTGAGTACTTCAAGCGATTTGAACATCCCACACATGAAATGACCAGTGTTGCGATTAATTGATCACTACCTGATTTTGATTTAACCGGATTCGCTCGTGTGGTATCATTTGAGTTGGCTACAGGACTTCATCCATGCAGTTATCTTTGGATTGGTAGACATATATCTGAAAAACACTGGATGCCAATAGTGCTATTACGGTATATGATTGATTCTGTAATGCTGATATCATTGATTGTCAGTGAAGCGATTATAATATATCGAGCGCAGACTGAGGTCTGGTCACCAAAACCTGATAGTCTAGATAGTATAATCAGCGAAAACAAAAAACAATTCCCCGATCTCGACGAAGAGTATATTTTGAAATGGTCCAAACAGATATTTGAAGTTAGAAATAAACAAGCGAAAGATCTCGGTAGAAAAATAATTGGTAAATTCACTCAGGGTGGAAAGTATGACAATAACTGGTATTCTTCACGATTGGTTATAGATAACGTTGAATACGATTTTATAATCGCAGATGTAAGATCTAAGAGTATATATGTAAATCGTAAAGATGCCTTCTTGTCCTATGGAACAAAATTAGGTACAATTGTTACTTACAACGATGGATACAGTCTTCAGTATATACATTTAAGAGCGTCTATGCTGGCTTATGCTTCTATTAATTTATTTTCAATAGATTTCCTGAATTTGCGGTCAGGGTAGCTACTGATTCGTTTTATATAAACGCGAAACACAGCGAAGCAGTGGCTGAACTCACTAATTCAGACGAGAGTTGGGGATCGTGGAGAATTAATAAGGAAATACCGTGTGATTATTCCAAATCAGTAGATGTTACGATTGAAAACAATTACTTGAAAAATGATCAGATATCAGAACTATCTAATGCACCGTCGATATCTGATCCAATATGTAGATATACAACAGTTTATTTAAACGGTTGTGGTGGGTCAGGAAAGACGACTCGTGCGATTGAATTTTTTCGAGGGAAATCAAACATGATTGTGCTAACACCGACACACAGACTTACCAGAGAGATGAAACGAGAAGTTAAAGCGTGTACTTATCACAGTTTCTTTCGATGGAAAGGCGATGAATGGACTTCTGATCGAATAGGTGAGAAATTTATTCCTTAGGTCATTATTTGGGATGAGATATGCACAGTGTCGTTAGATGTATTACAAAAGTTTCTCGAGTGGCTATTGTTATCAAATACAGCGGTGATAATGTGCGTCGATCATGGTCAACCACCACCGTTTGTCGGTTTATCTCCACATGACTGGCTGAAGAATTTTGTAGACTATTTTGAAGAAATTAATACTGATCATAGAGCACTTGATGAACAATTACGCGAGTTCAAGAAACTAATCAGATTACAACCGGATAGAATCCAATGTGAAATAGCGCGTGAAATAATTTCGGAAACTCCATTAAATGATTTCTGGGAAGCGTGGAGACCAAACGATTTGATAGAGGCAAGCAGAAAAATAGTCAGAGACACACTTCAGATGAAGTCATTTGAATTGTATAAAGAAAAATTCGCAACATTTCCAGTGCCGCTATGTTATAGACCTTCGGATACACGAAGACAAAATATCGAAGTTGATATTCCAGGCCTGACAAAGTCAGGGAAAGAGAAGTAGAATTTAGTGTTAAATGATATTGTGCTGGTTGATATCAATGTCGTCAAAGATGCATTGCGTGCTGATAAATCCCCATTGACTCTAGGTTACGCAGCGACAATACATTCTTCACAGGGATTGACTATATCCGATACAATTGTTTGGATGGTAGATAATCACATCGAGTGGTCGAATTTAGTATATCTCGCAGTGTCCGGACTACGAAGAATAAATCAACTTCGAAGAGTTGTTCTAAATGATAATGACATTACAATCAATGATATTATCAGCGATGACATAATCAGAAAAAACTCTCTGGTTCTAAACAACAAGACAAAAAATAATAATAGAGAATTTGATATTGATGCTGAATTAATAATTACATTGAAACAACAACAGAATAATTACTGCGCGAGTTGCAATTGTATAATGAATTCGTGTTGGTCGGATAAAGACTCTCGACAATTTACCGTAGACAGAAAAAATAGCAGTATTGGTCATACCAGAGATAATGTGATGCTGACTTGTCTTGAGTGCAACAGACGAATAGATGCTAGTTAAGACCACGCGGCGGTAATTGAGTATCCTCGGGTATCACTTGTAGTTGTTCCCGAGTAAATCCTCGCTGAGGAGCAGTTGAATCCAAGTGAAATATTCCTTGTCCTTTTATCTATTCTGTTAATCCTTTCCAGGCTCTTGAGGTTCTCTGGGGGATTTGGTCCTTGACCCGATTTCCACCTTTGTTGTCTCGCGAGATGTGCCGATGTCATATATATTTGCGAATGACTCTCAAGAACAAATAAAACTTCTTGTCATAAGTTGTCAATAGCTGGTCCCGAAGCAAGAAATCGATAAGACCATCAATGACGACTTGACCACATTCTACTCATCGCTCTGCAAAAATTGCACGTAATACTGGCGAATTGGGTGAATGTCTAGCTTCTCTCGAGTTTGCTTTACTTAAACGTCTCGCGAAACCCTTGATCGGTTTGCTCGTATTTCTTCTGAAGTGCGTCTTTCAACGCGAGGTAACTCAGCAAATCGGTCGCGTATAAACGTCTAATGCTTTACCCTTTAATAACGCACTAAGATGAAGTGACCAATCCTTTTTCCGTTATTGTACAGTGACATATCATTCGAACCTGTTTAGATAACTGTCCATGTTATCTTTGTCATCTTCAAATGGGAAACTTTTACATCTCAATTTAAAATTATGTACCCCCCTCCCTTTTAATTTGCAATAAGTCAGAATTTCATTGATATTCTTCTCCTTCTAACCGTACCTGTTTTTCCCTAAATAGAGTGGACAAAGTTGCCCTACTTGAAGACGACAAAAGGTATGCCGTTGAACACAAATGGAACAAAGAAGATTCGTTACTTCACCTTAACAATGCGTTATGGAAGGGTAAAACATTAGACTTGTATTCGCGTTTATCCGCGACCGATTCGATGAATTACCTCACGTTGAAAGACGCACTTCTAAAGAAATACGAGCTAACCGAGCAAGGGTTTCGCAAGAAGTTTAAGTATAGCAAACATGAAAGAGACGAGACATTCACCCAGTTCGTCCGCTAATGAATCCAATATTTGGATTAAATATGTACGCACGTCATTCATAATTAAACTTTGTATTTATATCGTCGTCAATAGTGTTCTGCTGTGAATCCGGAAATCCCACCCGTTTATCTTGTTAAACTGATAGTGTTGATTTTAGCAAGGTTTATTTTTAAATTAGTTATTACAGTAAATCGCAGTGGCGTCACGAGGAGTTGCGGACCGCACTGGCTGACACCATCAAACACGAAAATTACTGCCTATAAAATGTTCAATTTTGGTGCAGGAAGGAGGTATATTGGGTGACACCATGAGTTACAGCACACGACTGTCTATAACAGTTTTTATTTTTGTGCAAGGAGGTTCAAGGGGGTGATACCATGGATTACCGAACATGACTGTCAGTAAATGTTTTGCATTTTTGTGCAAGAAGGAGGTCCATGGGGTGGTACTAACAGCTGCATCGCTTGGCATTTAGCATTAAGAGGTTAGTGTTAGCACTTGTTGTCCTAGTGTCAGGATAAAGTGACTAGGTGGAACATCATGCCCCAGTGCTAAACATCAATATAAACAACCACACTGCAGACATCATAGTGATATGACTGATTTTTTTTTACAAAGCCACATTACATATCCATATCACACACACACCAGCTGCTGTGGTTTTGAACATTTGTTTAATATCCCAATGAGATTCTGTACTGGATTATGAAGTTATCCATAACCATGAGAAATTTTATTCTGTTAGGGCTGTTGTCCAGTGGGAAGATTCACTATGGAGATTAGGTATGGAAAAGTCATGTATAAAAAGAAGTCTGATTAAACAACTGTCATACTGACTTTATCCATATTTGAAGATAATGGAAAATAATAGTAGAGCAAGAGAGACCGATGAAGCAACTGATGCAAGTAAGTCTTTCTTTACCTACTTTATCTACCAGTTAATTTAGCTCATAAATGGAGAGCTGTTTAAAACTGGAACAGACTAATTAATTTTTGAATACAGATTCAATAAATATGCAGTCCTATTCCTATATGAAGTCATATTGTAAACTCTGTAAGATAGGACATTTCATTCCAATAATTAAACATGCTAATATTCAACACATTTCTTGTATGACATTATGCAGATACATACACACATATCTGAAGTTTTTGAATCAACAGCCATCAATACATTACTAAAATGTGGATTACATGTGTCCGAAACTGAACATGGTATGAACAGAGAGATGAGCGATGCATGGTAACCCTAGTTGGCAGATTTGGCAAAGCAACACCTTAAATAAATCTACAATTGGTTATACTTGTGGTTTCAGAATTGAAATTGCCAAAAAAATCAGGAACTTAATAGAAGTTTAGTTTGATCTGTACCCTATCCATATGCATACTTTGTCCAGGGTAATGTAATCTTAGCAATTAACATACGTAGCTAATGGCTAATTAAGATAAGTGCTAATTGGTAACCGGAGTCTACATCACATGTAGATTGGGCAATGCCAGGATTTCACAAGGAAAATACATTCCAATCAACATGTTCAATACAGAATTTAAATACAGTATGGTACATTATTACTGATATCACATCATTAGATTATTTCATTGTTAGGTTTTGTACTCTACAGCATTATATCACACTAACAATTTAAATCGAAACAAAGTAATAAAAATAGGAATAACCAGCCTCATATTTAAATCATATGACAAAGTTTGATCATGTAACATTAGAACTGAATATTTCAGCCTGAAAATCCCAACATTACTCCCACAAAATCCCAAATCTCAACTGAATCCCAGTATCAAGACATTTTATAATGAAGTGTGCATAGAAAGATTTTGATCAAAACTAGCAAATTAAATCTTATGACTGAAAATGTATGCTAATACAGTACACATAGTAAAAGTGTACATGTGCTAGAGCAAATTCATTATACCCAATTCTTCGTCGACTTGGTAGCATTGTTTACAAATACTAAATGTAAAAATGAACGTTCACAAGTATTTTTGCACAAGTTTATTTTATATCCAGCAAGTGACAATATTAAATACTTGCCCTTGAAGTGCGTTGTAATCGTCTAACAAAAGCTTTAGAACTGAACTATCATAATATGACATGAAGTATGCAATTTAAAGGTGAACATGTGCACCTAAATGTAATTTGAGAGATATTGTTAATTAAAAGTATAATGGAGATTGGATTTGTTTTCCACAAACAATTCATTAAGGTTTATAAAGACATTTGAAATCATCATTTTGTATGTCATGTGATAACATGAAGTCATATATAATCGCATCACACCTCAAGCATGGAAACATCAAGCACATCCTAACTTTGCAATCTACTTACTTTCTTTAATTCTTTACCTCATTTGATGCCTCTACACCTAATCTCATGTAAGCACCTCTGAACTGCTCTACCTAATTCACATGGAATATGTTTTGACACTGCTAAACCATTCTCATTAATGTGCGTGTAAATATTACCATTTTTAGCTGGTTTTCATAGTGCCACCTTCAGGGAAAAACCCTATTAGATACTACATTCAGTAATATGAATGAGTATTATGTCAGATCATGTGATCATTGTTTAAGCACTAGTCCTAATCTTGCTATTTAAAGTAACTAGGTCAGGTTTTCCACTCATCAAAATGAAGACTGCAGTTTCATTCAGTACTTTCTAGAGTTTGCATGATTAGAATCAAGACAGTCAAAGCAATAATAACATAGGTGAAGGATCTGATGTTGATATATACATTAGTGTGTTTTTATATTTTATCAAATAAAGGGGGATTTAGTAATGTAGATAAATTTCAAGTATGAAATATGGCAACTATGGTTGGTCACACAGCTTCAATGGCTTGATGTGAAAAAGCTTTCTCTAGATTTTAAAGCACATAAAAACTATTACATGAAAAATCATTATACAACTATAATGATCGAACATTACTCTCAAATCTTTCTACACACAACAGATGTGTACCAAAAATGTAAAATGGTTCAAATTGAACATAACATGTACTACATTGCTGTAATAGGTAATAGCATGCCTATGTGTATCGCGTCAAATAGGTAACATGCTATATTTATAGTGCACTGCACTGTGCAACTTTGGTATATCAACTCCCTACAAAGCTATACACTCTATGAGGTTAAAGACAGGACAAGAGTCTGTATTTGGAGTATAGAAATTAGTTTATGCCAATTAGTGGACAAAAGTAGTGGATTACAGTAAATGCCAAGAAAGCATGGTCTTCATTTTCCCATATTCTTAGCAAACAAAAGTAATTACAAAATATTTTTCATCTCTACTACAATATGAAATTAATTTTTTCCTTGATCAATTTAACATATCAGTGCAATGTTTAACACTTTATCATTTATAAAATGTTTATGATAGACTGATAATATTAAAATGAAATTATTAAATCACACATCTTCCAATTTTAAAAAAAATCGGAAAATCTAGACTAACAAGATTAAAATGAAATAATTAAGATAAATTATCAATAAGATGCAAATCTGACATTCAAATCATAATTTCAAATTTTCCTGTTCTTCCTCTTTCCCCTGAGAATACATATCCAGTTCCGTACCTGACTCACGCTGGATGCACATTTTCGTACAAATAAATACAAAAACAAATATAAGCAGACATAGCATGCTCTGTCCTAATAACAGATACGGAAACCATAGCGGGCTTTTATTCTCCATTAGATAGCCTAAATATAATGGATTTAGCATTGTGCCACTTGAGGCTCCAATCAAAAACAGGGAAGCTATTTTTCCAGAAACTGGCATCACATTTTCTTCTGTCCATGTGAAGATCGTAGGGAAGATGATTGACATGGCAAAACCGCTGAGAGAAGAAAATACCCAAACAACTGGATCAAATAAAAGAACACTCCCAACTGTAAAACTGGCAAGGGAGATAACCATGAAAGAGCAGTATAGGAACAGCATTTTAGTTGGATGCATTAGACGGATGATAAAGATTCCTAAAAATCGTCCAAACCCAAAACTTGCCCAGTATACTGCTGTGGCAAGAGAACCTTTCAACTTTGTCCAGTTTAAGTGAAGAAGGCTAAATGTCATAAGGTAGCTGGCAAATGTGTCCTCCACAGCACAGTAAAGGTGAAACAACAATATAAGCAAGATAATCATTCCAATTTTTTTAAACTTTGAAAGTCGAGCAGATTTTCTTCGACTAGCTTCATTTGTCAATTGCTGTTCCTTTGTCCGTGGTTCTGAATTTCTTTGCAGATAAGAAACAAGGAAAGGAATTGCAGACAGTATTCCAACTATCGAGCTGATCATATATGCATATTGTACTTTTGTCTCGCCCCAGTATTCAAGTTCAGTAGTAACAGTGCAATTGCTAGAATTTGAACAGCTTGACAAAACACTGGTGTGGGATATATTACCAGCTGAAGTACTTTGTGTCTGATTCTCATCACTCATTTCAGTTTCCCTTAGAGCTAGAAATGGTTCTGTTATCAATGGCGAAATTATACCACCAACAGCAAAAGAAAAGTGTACTGCTTGCATGTAAGGTCGACCTTCCACTCCCCATATTGCAGCAATCACTGTATTTCCACCTGAAAAATACACAAAAATGTAAAATACATTAAAAAAAACGTTACCTAACAAAATACAATAGTATACAACATTTTATCAGTTTCTATGGCAACTAATGGATAGAAAAAATGACAGTTTCTATGGCAACTAATAGATAGAAATAATGACAGGCCTCAGTTTATTCCTTCTTGATGGTACCTTAAACTGTATACTCACTGGTAAGACAAGTCAACCTGCAAACAACAAGGATCATGATCTGTTATAATGCACTACAAATCAGGGTCTATGCTGACTACTTCTAACAAAACTGCATTGACTCAGATCTGCTGGTGCATTCTGAAGGGCAGATCTGATGGACTTGACTTACAAGTAATTATATGTAGCAATCACAAAATGTTTTTGAAAATGTTTTCAACATAGTTACAGACAATGTTTTTTTGCATATATTCTATAAGCCCATGGCTTTAAAAGCTCAAACATTCCAGTCACGACAGAAAGTGATGTAAGATGTTGCTTTATACTTAAATTTCCATGACTACAGTAATCTTCAAACTGACGAGCTATGTTAATAAACATTGCCAACTCTTGTCAATAAACATTGCCAACTCTTGTCAATAAACATTGCCAACTCTTGTCAATAAACATTGCCAACTCTTGTCAATAAACATTGCCAACTCTTGTCAATAAACATTGCCAGCTGGAAAACAAAATTGTGAAGCCCACCACCATAACTACACTGGGGACAGTGAGTGATAGTAAAGAATCAAGAAAGGCGACAAAACGGACTGTAAGAACTATCGGGGCATCAGCCTGCTCTCCATACTTGGCAAAGTATTTATGAAGATCATCCATAGAAGGGTACTCAAACAGCGGGAGGAAGCAGCACGAGAGGAACAGGCCGGTTTTCGACCTGGAAGAAGCTGCTGCGACCAGATCTTCACGCTCCATCAAATCCTCGAGGAAAGAATTCGGTGTGGAAAACGCACAATCATGGTGTTCATTGATTTCTCCGCAGCGTTCGACAGCGTCCATCGCCCTGCCTTGTGGAAAGCCCTGGAAGCGGAAGGATACCCACCAAAATACATCCGGCTACTTATCAACACCTATGATGGGTCAACCAGTCAAGTTCGAGTCCAAGGAGCAAACACGAAGGATTTCTCGGTGAAAACGGGCGTCCGTCAGGGATGCGTGCTCTCACCTAGCCTCTTTAACATCGTGGTCGATTGTGTCATTCGCAAGGTATTCCTGGGACGTAGAGGGATCACTTTTGGTGCAGGGCCCGATGAACATGCCACAGATCTAATGTTCGCGGACGATAGTGCATTTCTCACTGAGGACGAAACCGAAGCAACAGAAATTCTGCAAGAAATCGCAGATGAAGCAGCTATATTTGGGTTAAAGATCAACACCGCCAAAACAGTTGTCATGACATCGGACAACACCCCAGCAACCGTCTGCCTTAACGGAGTCTATCTTCAGCAAGTAGAGGAATTTAAATACCTGGGGTCCATAATCCGAAGCAGATCAATAGCGGCCTCCACCGACATCTCGCATCGCCTGGGACTGGCAACATCTGCGTTCGGGTCACTAGCTTGGTGCATATGGAGAAAAAAGGCCCTTTCGGTGGTGACCAAAGTGCGTCTATACCGCACTCTAATCCTCCCAATACTACTATATGGAGCAGAGACGTGGGTCCTCCTAGACGCGGACCTCAAGAAGCTGGAGGTATTTCAAATGCGCTGCCTCAGACGAATACTGGGAGTAAACCTTCTGGACAGAATCTCAAATGTGGAAATCCGGGCCCGATGCTCTCACCAACCGACAGTGGAATCACTGATTAGACGTGCTAGGCTTCGCTGGTTTGGCCATGTCTGCCGAATGGAAGAGAGGCATCTACCGTATCAAGCCCTGTGGCGCACCAGACCGGAAACCTGGAAGGTCTCAAGAAATGCACCAAAGAAAACCTGGATCAAACAAGTGGAAAAAGACCTGGCGAACTATGGCATGACCTCGGCACATGCCAAGGAAAATGCCACGCGGAACCGAAAATGGTGGAAGGAAATAATTGAATTCATCTGCACGGGCAATTTACGAGCAGCACCCACAGTTTCCTATCAACTGCGACCACGCTGATTGGATGGAAACTACGGGACCAAATTGAATTGAATTGAATAGTAAAGAAGTCACTAAACCTCTTTTATTCACAAAAGTTTTGGTGATAAGACCAGTATTGCATCATCCAGTTGGCAAGATTTGTCAAAAAGTATGATAGAACCAGTGTTTTAGTTTGCAACTGGCAAAGTTCCTTGACAGGATATGATAGGACCAGTGTTTCATTTTGCAACTGGCAGAGTTTCTTGACATGGAATGAATGGACCAGTGTTGCTTATTCCAGTTGGCTAGGTTTCCTGACAGGGTATGATAAGACCAGCGTTGCATCATCCAGTTGGCAAGGTTTCTTGACAGGGTATGATAGGACCAGTGTTGCATCATCCAATTGGCATGGTTTCTTGACAGGGTATGATAGGACCAGTGTTGCATCATTTAATTTGCAAGGTTTCTTGACAGGGTATGATAGGACCAGTGTTGCATTATCCAGTTGGCAAGGTTAGTGACAGGGTATGATAGGACCAGTGTTGCATCATCCAGTTGGCAAAGTTTCTTGACAGGGTATGAAATGACCAGTGTTGCATTATCCAGTTGGCAAGGTTAGTGACAGGGTATGATAAGACCAGTGTTGCATCATCTAATTTGCAAGGTTTGTGACAAAGTATGTCAGTATGATTTGAATTTCGAGTAGTTTTGACAAAATGGAGTATGACACTTCTTACACTGATCATCGCATCATTCAATAAGCAACAGTCATATAAAGATAAATATTTTGATGAAAGAGAAGAAAGAAAAAAAAATTCTTCATGATTCTGTTTGGGGTTTTGAATTGTTGAACAAGATTAATTCCCAAATTATGCTAAGAAACATAGTAAATCCCAAACTATGCTAAGAAACATGGTAAATCCCAAATTATGCTTAGAAACATGGTAAATCCCAAATTATGCTTAGAAACATGGTAAATCCCAAATTATGCTTAGAAACATGGTAAATCCCAAATTATGTTTAGAAACATGGTAAATCCCAAATTATCACAAGTTTATAATGATTTGAAACAAACAAAGCTTTTTAAAATCTGAATGGATTTCATCATGATCTTTTCATAAATCCTGCAAAATACTCTGTGTGGACCATTAAATAAACAACTTTGTCATGATATATACAAGCAATGGGACCAATATAAAAATTTGTTGCCTTTACATTTGGCCAACATAGGCAGTTCATACAACAGAGTGGGCAAAACCTATCATAACTTTTTTTCATGGGTGGGTACAGGTATAATACCTTAAGGACACAACGGGCATATGAGCAATGAAAAAAATAAAGTACTAACCGTAAATAAAAACTAACAACACGATTTAGTAAAACATTTAAGCATGAACTTAGCATATTATTATTAAATTAAAAAAGGAATAACTTATAAATGATTAACTTTAAGATGTTCATTTTATTTTATTTTAAAAAGAATTTTAAATTTTTGTTTTACAAGTAATTCAAGCGCAGCTAAAGTCACCAAATCGCATGGGCCAATCTGATTGTGTAGTAATTTAGCATGGTCTGATGATCTACAGCTAGAATACTAAAGTAAAAGAACAATACCAGTATCCAATCCTCCAGCACAAGCTCCAGCAATTGCTCGCATTGTCACCATGAGTGGAAATTGAGAACACCATGGTGCAATGCCACCAGCCAAAGACATGCCCATAATTACAAGAAAAAGAAGCAACAGCCGGTTGAATTTGTCGTACAGCATCCCAAAGATCAAAGAACCAGCCAGATATCCCGTGGTTCCAGCAGTTAGCAGCCAGGAGGATGTGGCAAGGTCCTTGTTCACTATAAGACGCAGGTCAGGAAACGCTGGCCCTGTTTGTCCAGCAAACAAGCCCTATAGATATAAATATAAAGATAGGTAATAATTTTATGATGGCGGATACTGTGGGAGAAACAAATGCAATGGGTCAAACTTTAATTTTTAGTTAGACCACAATATTCAACATTATACTGTGCATGATTCAGATATAAAATGAATTAAAACTTAAAACAAGATTTTTCTTTAAACAAAATTTTATTAACTTTAATCTCATGATAAGCAACTGAAATAAATGTATTACTTAGCATAAGAAATAATTAGTGTTTATACTGTAAGCGAGACAAAAGTACATGGGACTCATAAGATCTTTTGCTGTACTTCTGTCTCGCTCACAATATGCAACAGTATAAAAACTCATGAATAGACACAAACCTGACCTTATTTATTATATGCTACCATTTACTAAATAACACATTTATTTAAACTGCTTCACACAAATAAAAAGAATAAAAATATCGTTTAAAAAAGAAATCTTGTTCTAGCTATTTATGACCAATTTGCACAAAATTCCTATTATGATGTTATGTCACGATAGACCTGCTGTTATGTCACGATATCGTGACAATGTCTTGGAGTTTGTATGTGCTTAAAAGCACCCAATATGTTTTTGACAAAAACCAAAACAAATGGATGATTAACTAATCATCATGTATATACAATAATGAGGGTTCTCTTTCTTACAAGATTTACTAATCATCATGTATAATGTATACAATAATGAGGGTTCTCTTTCTTACAAGATTTACTAATCATCATGTATAATGTATACAATAATGAGGGTTCTCTTTCTTACAAGATTTACTAATCATCATGTATAGTGTATACAATAATGAGGGTTCTCTTTTTTACAAGATTTATTAACCAATATGAATCTGCCTGAGCAAAACCATCACTAGTACATACTGAGCTTAAGTTCTGTTTATTGGTGTTGAATCTCAAACTGGTTATAGTTGTGTTTCTTGGTGGTGAATTTACCAAACAAACCCAAGCCATTAAGTACTGGTTATGGTCCATTCCTTGGTGATTAAATTACTGTAGCAAACCTATGACTATTAAGAACTAGTTACAGTCAGGTGTCTTGGCGAATCTACTCAAGAAAGTCAATGACCGTTAAATACTGGTTACAGTTTTGTTTTTTAGTGAATCTACCCAAACAAGCACATGACCATTATGTACTGGTTACAGTTCTGTGTCATGGTGAATCTACCCAAACAAACCCATGACCATTAAATACTGTTTACAGTCTTGGTTCTTGATGATGAATCAACCCAAACAAACCCATGACCATTATGTACTGGTTACAGTCTTGGTTCTTGATGATGAATCTACCCAAACAAACCCATGACCATTAAATACTGGTTACAGTCTTGGTTCTTGATGATGAATCAACCCAAACAAACCCATGACCATTATGTACTGGTTACAGTCTTGGTTCTTGATGATGAATCTACCCAAACAAACCCATGACCATTAAATACTGTTTACAGTCTTGGTTCTTGATGATGAATCAACCCAAACAAACCCATGACCATTATGTACTGGTTACAGTCATGGTTCTTGATGATGAATCAACCCAAACAAACCCATGACCATTAAATACTGTTTACAGTCTTGGTTCTTGATGATGAATCAACCCAAACAAACCCATGACCATTATGTACTGGTTACAGTTGTTTATTGGTGAAGTATTTACCCAAACAAACCCATGACCATTAAATACTGTTTACAGTCTTGGTTCTTGATGATGAATCAACCCAAACAAACCCATGACCATTATGTACTGGTTACAGTCTTGGTTCTTGATGATGAATCTACCCAAACAAACCCATGACCATTAAATACTGTTTACAGTCTTGGTTCTTGATGATGAATCTACCCAAACAAACCCATGACCATTATGTACTGGTTACAGTCTTGGTTCTTGATGATGAATCTACCCAAACAAACCCATGACCATTAAATACTGTTTACAGTCTTGGTTCTTGATGATGAATCAACCCAAACAAACCCATGACCATTATGTACTGGTTACAGTTGTTTATTGGTGAAGTATTTACCCAAACAAACCCATGACCATTAAATACTGGTTACAGTCTTGGTTCTTGATGATGAATCAACCCAAACAAACCCATGACCAATAAATACTGTTTACAGTCTTGGTTCTTGATGATGAATCTACCCAAACAAACCCATGACCATTAAATACTGTTTAAGTAATAAAGCACATGACCATTATGTACTGGTTACAGTTCTGTGTCATGGTGAATCTACCCAAACAAACCCATGACCATTAAATACTGTTTACAGTCTTGGTTCTTGATGATGAATCAACCCAAACAAACCCATGACCATTATGTACTGGTTACAGTCTTGGTTCTTGATGATGAATCTACCCAAACAAACCCATGACCATTAAATACTGGTTACAGTCTTGGTTCTTGATGATGAATCAACCCAAACAAACCCATGACCATTATGTACTGGTTACAGTCTTGGTTCTTGATGATGAATCTACCCAAACAAACCCATGACCATTAAATACTGTTTACAGTCTTGGTTCTTGATGATGAATCAACCCAAACAAACCCATGACCATTATGTACTGGTTACAGTCATGGTTCTTGATGATGAATCAACCCAAACAAACCCATGACCATTAAATACTGTTTACAGTCTTGGTTCTTGATGATGAATCAACCCAAACAAACCCATGACCATTATGTACTGGTTACAGTTGTTTATTGGTGAAGTATTTACCCAAACAAACCCATGACCATTAAATACTGTTTACAGTCTTGGTTCTTGATGATGAATCAACCCAAACAAACCCATGACCATTATGTACTGGTTACAGTCTTGGTTCTTGATGATGAATCTACCCAAACAAACCCATGACCATTAAATACTGTTTACAGTCTTGGTTCTTGATGATGAATCTACCCAAACAAACCCATGACCATTATGTACTGGTTACAGTCTTGGTTCTTGATGATGAATCTACCCAAACAAACCCATGACCATTAAATACTGTTTACAGTCTTGGTTCTTGATGATGAATCAACCCAAACAAACCCATGACCATTATGTACTGGTTACAGTTGTTTATTGGTGAAGTATTTACCCAAACAAACCCATGACCATTAAATACTGGTTACAGTCTTGGTTCTTGATGATGAATCAACCCAAACAAACCCATGACCAATAAATACTGTTTACAGTCTTGGTTCTTGATGATGAATCTACCCAAACAAACCCATGACCATTAAATACTGTTTACAGTCATGGTTCTTGATGATGAATCTACCCAAACAAACCCATGACCATTAAATACTGTTTACAGTCTTGGTTCTTGATGATGAATCTACCCAAACAAACCCATGACCATTAAATACTGTTTACAGTCTTGGTTCTTGATGATGAATCTACCCAAAAAAACCCATGACCATTATGTACTGGTTACAGTCTTGGTTCTTGATGATGAATCTACCCAAACAAACCCATGACCATTAAATACTGTTTACAGTCTTGGTTCTTGATGATGAATCTACCCAAACAAACCCATGACCATTAAATACTGGTTACAGTCATGGTTCTTGATGATGAATCAACCCAAACAAACCCATGACCATTATGTACTGGTTACAGTCTTGGTTCTTGATGATGAATCAACCCAAACAAACCCATGACCATTATGTACTGGTTACAGTTGTTTATTGGTGAAGTATTTACCCAAACAAACCCATGACCATTATGTACTGGTTACAGTTGTTTATTGGTGAAGTATTTACCGAAACAAACCCATGACCATTAAATACTGGTTACAGTCTTGGTTCTTGATGATGAATCTACCCAAACAAACCCATGACCATTATGTACTGGTTACAGTCTTGGTTCTTGATGATGAATCTACCCAAACAAACCCATGACCATTAAATACTGTTTACAGTCTTGGTTCTTGATGATGAATCTACCCAAACAAACCCATGACCAGTAAATACTGTTTACAGTCATGGTTCTTGATGATGAATCTACCCAAACAAACCCATGACCATTAAATACTGTTTACAGTCATGGTTCTTGATGATGAATCTACCCAAACAAACCCATGACCAGTAAATACTGTTTACAGTCATGGTTCTTGATGATGAATCAACCCAAACAAACCCATGACCATTAAATACTGTTTACAGTCTTGGTTCTTGATGATGAATCAACCCAAACAAACCCATGACCATTATGTACTGGTTACAGTCTTGGTTCTTGATGATGAATCAACCCAAACAAACCCATGACCATTAAATACTGTTTACAGTCATGGTTCTTGATGATGAATCTACCCAAACAAACCCATGACCATTAAATACTGTTTACAGTCTTGGTTCTTGATGATGAATCTACCCAAACAAACCCATGACCAGTAAATACTGTTTACAGTCATGGTTCTTGATGATGAATCAACCCAAACAAACCCATGACCAGTAAATACTGTTTACAGTCTTGGTTCTTGATGATGAATCTACCCAAACAAACCCATGACCATTAAATACTGTTTACAGTCTTGGTTCTTGATGATGAATCTACCCAAACAAACCCATGACCATTAAATACTGTTTACAGTCTTGGTTCTTGATGATGAATCTACCCAAACAAACCCATGACCATTAAATACTGTTTACAGTCTTGGTTCTTGATGATGAATCTACCCAAACAAACCCATGACCAGTAAATACTGTTTACAGTCATGGTTCTTGATGATGAATCTACCCAAACAAACCCATGACCATTAAATACTGTTTACAGTCATGGTTCTTGATGATGAATCTACCCAAACAAACCCATGACCAGTAAATACTGTTTACAGTCTTGGTTCTTGATGATGAATCAACCCAAACAAACCCATGACCATTATGTACTGGTTACAGTTGTTTATTGGTGAAGTATTTACCCAAACAAACCCATGACCAGTAAATACTGTTTACAGTCATGGTTCTTGATGATGAATCTACCCAAACAAACCCATGACCATTAAATACTGTTTACAGTCATGGTTCTTGATGATGAATCAACCCAAACAAACCCATGACCATTAAATACTGTTTACAGTCATGGTTCTTGATGATGAATCAACCCAAACAAACCCATGACCAATAAATACTGGTTACAGTCTTGGTTCTTGATGATGAATCAACCCAAACAAACCCATGACCATTATGTACTGGTTACAGTTGTTTATTGGTGAAGTATTTACCCAAACAAACCCATGACCATTAAATACTGGTTACAGTTGTTTATTGGTGAAGTATTTACCCAAACAAACCCATGACCATTATGTACTGGTTACAGTCATGGTTCTTGATGATGAATCTACCCAAACAAACCCATGACCATTATGTACTGGTTACAGTTGTTTATTGGTGAAGTATTTACCCAAACAAACCCATGACCATTAAATACTGGTTACAGTCTTGGTTCTTGATGATGAATCAACCCAAACAAACCCATGACCATTATGTACTGGTTACAGTTGTTTATTGGTGAAGTATTTACCCAAACAAACCCATGACCATTAAATACTGGTTACAGTCTTGGTTCTTGATGATGAATCAACCCAAACAAACCCATGACCATTATGTACTGGTTACAGTTGTTTATTGGTGAAGTATTTACCCAAACAAACCCATGACCATTATGTACTGGTTACAGTCTTGTTTCTTGGTGATGAATCAACCCAAACAAACCCATGACCAATAAATACTGTTTACAGTCATGGTTCTTGATGATGAATCTACCCAAACAAACCCATGACCATTATGTACTGGTTACAGTTGTTTATTGGTGAAGTATTTACCCAAACAAACCCATGACCATTAAATACTGTTTACAGTCATGGTTCTTGATGATGAATCAACCCAAACAAACCCATGACCAATAAATACTGTTTACAGTCATGGTTCTTGATGATGAATCTACCCAAACAAACCCATGACCATTATGTACTGGTTACAGTTGTTTATTGGTGAAGTATTTACCCAAACAAACCCATGACCAATAAATACTGTTTACAGTCATGGTTCTTGATGATGAATCAACCCAAACAAACCCATGACCAATAAATACTGTTTACAGTCATGGTTCTTGATGATGAATCTACCCAAACAAACCCATGACCATTATGTACTGGTTACAGTTGTTTATTGGTGAAGTATTTACCCAAACAAACCCATGACCATTAAATACTGTTTACAGTCATGGTTCTTGATGATGAATCAACCCAAACAAACCCATGACCAATAAATACTGTTTACAGTCATGGTTCTTGATGATGAATCTACCCAAACAAACCCATGACCATTATGTACTGGTTACAGTTGTTTATTGGTGAAGTATTTACCCAAACAAACCCATGACCAATAAATACTGTTTACAGTCATGGTTCTTGATGATGAATCAACCCAAACAAACCCATGACCAATAAATACTGTTTACAGTCATGGTTCTTGATGATGAATCTACCCAAACAAACCCATGACCATTATGTACTGGTTACAGTTGTTTATTGGTGAAGTATTTACCCAAACAAACCCATGGAGCCATTAACACAAGTAACATTAGCTAAATAAAGATGTAAAATAAATCAGAGAATGCTCATCTATTTATGCTTATTCTTCATTAAAAACATGTACATGTATTTAGAACAGAAATCTCAAACTCAAACCAATTTTTGATGACCCACGGGCCACACCAATTTTATCTCTCGTAACACCTTGTGACGCCAATAATTTAGCAGGCAATAGTTTAATATGGCCGCATTTTTAAAATCCCTGATTTATAAAAACTTTCTTAATTCTGTGCACTCTCATAAACACATTCACTGATGTTCTAAAAATTACATTACCCCCCCACCCCACCCCAATACCATGTGCACACAGAATATAGTCTTTCACAAATGCAAAAAAAATCAACAAACTAAAAGTGTAAGGGAGTGTGTGTCAGTTTGATTTTATGCTGTATGAGATCAAGCTGTAGTTCTAGAATGGAAGTTTCTTTAAATGTTAAAACGTATTTTTTAATTGTATTATACACTTAGTGACATTTTGTCTTATTTTGTGACTGCTTCAGTGGCCTAGTGGTTAGAGCATCCATCTCAAATTCATGAGGTCATGGCTTCAAAACCTGGCAGTTTTATCAAAGACATCAAAATGGTACTAACAGATGCGTCGCTGCAAGATGGTCTGCACTAAAAGGTTAGTGTTATGACTGGTCGACCTGGTGTTTGGATAATGTGAGTCAGTGGCAAATGATGTGACATGTCTGGCATGAAACCCCAGTACTAGACCTCACTATAAAGATAAAGTGCTGCACTGCACTGCAGACATTGTAGCAATACGACTGAATTTTGTTAAATGATACATTAAAAATCCAAAATCACAAGCACACATACACACTTATTTCATTGTTCAATTTGCCATTAGCCTTTATATGTATATGTACACTGAATCGGATGGAATAATCAATTAGCAGTGGTATCTATTGTTCATTACTAATTTCTGAATGATGTGAATCGCACACAGACACAGCAACACACACATGAATTAGATATAAATAAATGCATAAAGAAACGAGCACAATGACGGCATACCAGCACAATGAATGAAATACATATCGAAACAGAAAGCAAAAACTTGGATCTATAAACGGTATCCCTCTTTATCCTCTGGATGACTCTGGTTTGATCCTTCGTAGTGACGGAGGCATCCTTCGCTTCAGTTGTGTCTCCTTCTCTATCAACGTTATTGAGGAATGATGTCTTCTCATGATCACTGCACAGCTTAGAACAGCCAGTCGGGTGATGTTCAGGTGTTTCATCAATAGTATTACCAGTCATTTCGGATTTTCTAGAAATAAGTTTAAATGTGACAATAAGTTCAAAAGAAGCAGAAAAAAAGGAGGAAGAAAATACTACAGATGACAAACCATTGTTTTCCTTTAGCACTTGTTATCATTATTTCTTGCAGAGTTTCATTAATATCATAGACATATAAATATTATTTTATATTTATAAAAATATTATTATTATTATTATTATTATTATTATTTTTATTATTAACTGATAATTTCAATCACATTGAAAATGTTTGATAGGCTGCATCTCGCTTGGAATATAAAATAACTATATCTTGCTAGACTGCATCATGCTACTGGTTATAAACTGTAATTATATCGGTGATCTGAAATTGAACATGCGTGACTTGTACAACTTTGGTTAATAGCTTACCCTTGGATGAACAGATTTTTCCGATACGATCTTGTTATATATCAATTTAAGTTACAATAGGCTTATTCCAGATAAGATAGACGTATAATTTTCTTTCTTAAGTTTGCTTTACTTTGTTAGAGAATACGTAATGTGCCAAACCGGCAACAGCGAATGGTATGGCGCTTGCACTTAAATCTACCCTGTGCTAAAAATAGACCATAACATCAGGTCTCACAGGAAAGTTTCGTATGTTGACCTAATTTTTAAGGTAGAATGCATTAGCTTAATTATCACAGCCTTTGTTATTTCTCACATAAGCTAAATCTGTAATGTGGTTTAGATTTACTTTGAGTTTGGCTTGGAAATGTGTTGACTTGTTGTTGACTGCCTGTCACAGACTAACAATATAGATAAAATGCATAACGTATTTACATGTGGTATAACGGGTCTCACTAAAGTCCTAAACACCACAAGACTCTCCAAGAATACCCGAAACTTTACATAATACCCGCTTAAGTTTCAACAACAGCACAAAAAGACCACAAAAAAACAAAAAACAAACAAAGACTGCGAATAATTAGCGATATTTTTATGTAACAGGAAAATTAGTATGGCCAGGAGTTACCAAGGGAAATAACTTCCGTTTTGTCGAAGATTGTTCCGGTACAGTAACGTCAATATTTATCAACATTTATAAATAATTAGCAATACAACAAATCAGTCGTTAAGTAAGTTAAACAAATAAGTAAAATGATTGTATATAATTTTTTTATCTCAATAACAATTTAACTAATCCTCATTCTTTTATTTTGACAATTATTAACATAGAGCATAATCAATTCAAATAAATGAAAAGTATGGTGCATTGCAATTTAATGAAGAAATTGTGAATAAAAGAATTATATAAATAAATTTAAAGAGATTTGATGAGTAAGAATTCGTTTTCGTAGATTATCGGAAATAGGGCCATCAACCAATACTATAAATAATTGATAGTAACAAAGTCCGTATGTGTTTTCTTTTTTTTTCTTCTTCTTCTTCCCACTTCTTGGTACGTTTTTGCGAGATTTGGTGCAATAATGGGGTGTTCTTGGGGTGTTCAGCAAAACCGTGGTATAACGGTACCAATTGTATATATCATTCAGAAATAAACAATTAGCTGTGATTGGTGCATTATGTAAGAGTTGTGCTTTAAGTTAGGCTTTTAAAAAAATAGTAAAGCCTATTGGGAAACATGAGATTATGTTTATTCATATCTAGATCATATTTTGTATTTTTTTTAATGACTTGTCATTAAAAAAAAATGTGGCACACGTGTGAAAATGGGTCTGTTGTGAAAAGAGAACTTTACCCCTGTCTAGTTTCAGCAGAGTTATCTCTTTTAAATGCAATGGCATACCTGGTTTTGTTTTTGTTAACTTGACAATCTACCATTCTTCCCTCTGATAGTGTGTGACATGCATGCTAAATGAAGTACGATAAAAAGCAAGATTATGAAGTAGGATAGAAAGTAAATGCATTTCACAAAAGATTAGCACTGAGGTCTATGGAAAAGCAATTGGTAACTGTGATTCCATCTGTCTGCTCATCCCCATCATCATCATGTCTCTTGACCTAGTGTGGTCGTTGAGGCACTGTGCTGTTGAACATCTGATCACTTCCCTCCACTTCTCTTGATCACGTTCCAATGCCCGTGTCTCCGCAAAGCTTTTCAAGGTCCATTCTGTGATGTTGTCAGTCCACTTTTTTCTCTGTCTACCTCTCCTTCTGCCACCTTGGACACTATCCTGCAGTACTGTTGTGGATAGACTGTTGGCTCTAGTGACATGACCATACCATTTCAGCTTTCTCTTTTTGACAATGGTGAGGAGGTCTTCATAATGGCCTACTTTGTGCCTGATGGTGTTGTGCACTTCTTCATTTGTGATGTGGTCCATGTAAGAGATGCCAAAAATGGCTCTCTAGCATCTCATTTCAAGTGGCTGAATTTTTCGTTGTATTTCTGCTGTCGTGGTCCAGGTCTCACATGAATACAAAAAGATTGAGATGACTAGTGGTCTCAATAGTCTGATTTTAGTTTTCAGACAGATATTCATGTCTCTGCAGATGGGTCTTAGCTTTGACATAGCTACCGTTGTTTGTGCTGCTCGTGATTTTTTTTTAATGGAACCAAGATATTTAAACTGGCCCACTGTTTCCAGTTCTTGTCCTCTGACTTTAATCTTGGCTGAGATTAGTTTGCCACTATGTGCTTGTCTCCATGTCAAATCTGGAAGATATTTCATCCAGGTTCATCACTAAGGTGGCAAGCTCATCTTCATTGCCTGCCAGCCCATCAATGTCGTCTGCAAAGCAGAGGTTGGTGATGTTACGCCCTCCGATGCGGGCTGTCTCACAATGGTTTTCCAGTGCTTCGCCCACGATGCTCTCTAAGTAGATGTTGAAACGCGTGGGTGACAGAAGACAGTCCTGATGTACTCCAACTGTTATCTTTAACCAGTTTGCCACAGAACCAATTACTGCACTGGTAGCCTTGGCTTACATCTGCTTGATGATCTTGGTCAACTATTGACCCATTTTGTACTTCTTCATTGTGACCCACAATGCCTCGTGCCACACTCTATCAAAAGCTTTTTGAAGTCTATGAACACGTGAGAGATGTATTGTAGATGTTGTGAGTACTTTTCAGACAGAACCAAGACACTGGACATTTGTTCTGTTGTGCTTCTTCCACTCCAGAACCCTGCCTGTTCTTCTCCGATTATTTCTTCTGCTTGTGGGTTCAGTCTGTTCAAGATGATCTTCAGCATCACCTTACTAGCATGGCTGATCAAACTGACAGTTCTGTAATTTTGGCTTCAGCTGCAGATTGCCTTTTCGGGGAGTGTTATAATCAGTGACTGGGTCTACTGTGCTGGCCATTCACCTGTCTGCCAGATCTTGTTAAAGATTTTTGTTAGTAGTCACCCATCTAAGAGAAGGTAAGTTTTGACTTAAAACCTTTGCTGCCATGCGACTATACCCTCTCATGGGAAAGGATATGGGAGTAAATCCTAACGAACATCTGGAGACGGAGTCCCTAAAGCGATTGGCATTGTTTTCGGTGTAATCTTGGCAACTCATGCACCGCCATGATGTATCGGCTTGTCCGTTACCTCGGAGTCATCAGCCTCGTGAAGAGGGGGAATCAGTGGCAACTGATTATCCATATCATCCTACCCAGACTTGTACCCTGGAGAGGACATTCCAACTTCACATCACAGCGTCGACACAACACTCAAATCAGCAGTTTACCGGTTATAAGTCATCGCTCGATTGGCATAGTCAGACTCCAGGAGTACCTTCCGACGGTTAGAAAGACCAACAGGTCTCAATGGACAGCTACTACCGTCCGCCTCATGCTGTGCAGCCCCCAGACAATAAGGTGCCATCCCGCCTCAGTTCGTCTTCCTTACTGGACTTTAGATGCAAGTGTAACTGACAAAGCGGACTGCAACTATTGCACCAAGAAACAGTGAACGAAACCTGACTAGGAAACCTCTAATGCTCAATTAAGGTACCTGGTATATCCGGACCATGCTGACTGGACTCTCAGATACTGTCCAGGCAATCAGCGATATTCGAAATACTAAAGTCATCAATTAAGAACTTGCTTGACTCCAAGTCGACATTGCCACACCACAGGAGACGGCTTCCAGATTTCGAGTCCCTCAGAAAAGAGAACTAAACGTTCGTCTGGCAAGAAAAGATTGCGGACGAAGCCAGAGAGTCTGGTGTTGGATTCGCCATCAGAAACTCTCTCCTGGCAACCTTACACTCCCACACTAAGTTCCACTGCATGAGTTTTACAATGAATTACACTTGCTCATCGCTCAACGCTAGGTTGGGTGCAGACAATGACTATTGGCCTTTCTGTCTTGGCAAGTTTGGTTTTGGGAAGATGAATGAGAACGGACAGCGACTCCTGAAAATTTGGTTGTACCACGATCTCAACATCACCAATCCATTCCTTCAGACAAAGCCACACAGCATGAAACGTCTTGGAGGCATCCCCGGTCGAAACACTGGAACCAACTGGACTTGATTATTATGAGATTGTCTGGCATGAAGGGTGTGCTTCTTACTCGTACCTTCCACAGTGCTGACTGCGACAATGACCATTCGCTGGTGTGCTGAAAATGAAACTTCAGTCAAAGAAGATACACCGCTCTAAGCAGGAGAGTAAACCACGTATTGACATGAGCAAGACGTCATATCCAGATAAGGCTGAGGAATTCACCTATGCCCTCTCCAAGACAAAGTGCAGAGGTTAGCACGTCAGTGCACCAGTGAATATTGGCTTCAACTCTGTCAGAGCATCTTGTCTTCAGCAGAGAGCGGAACATCATATGACATAAATAAAGCAATGGATTCCATGAAGAAACTGAGAGCACCACTGAAGTCTGCCGCAGGCGATACCATCAACGACAAGGGCAAACAGATGGAGCATTGGGTAGAGTACTATTCTGAACTGTACTCTAGAGAGAACCACATGACCAATGATGCCCTCAATGCCATCGAAAACCTCCCGCTCGTGGCCGAAGTGGACGAGTATCCTATGTTTGGCAGACCTAAAGTTGGCCCTAAAGAAATATTCCTTAGGTAAAGCCCCAGGAAAGGATGGCATCTCAGCAGAATTCATCAAGTGTAGCTGCAGCCTGCTAATCACACACCTGCATGACCTCCTCTGCCAATGCTGGGATGAGAATGCAGTACCGCAGGACATGAGAGATACCAACATCGTAACCCTATACAAGAACAAAGGTGACAGAAATGACTGCAACAACTACAGGGGCATATCCCTTCTCAGCATCATGGGTAAAGTCTTTGCACGCGTCATCCTGAAAGGACTGCAGACATTTGCTGACAGTGTATCCAGAGTTGCATTGCGATTACGGCGCAACGAGTCTCACAATCGACACGATATTCTCTGTCAGGCAACTGCAGGAGAAATGCAGAGAATAACACAAATCCCTCTTCCTGGCCTTTATAGACCTCACCAAGTCCTTCGATCTGGTCCCCAGAGACAGACTCTTCACAATCTTGGTGAAAATTGGATGTTTTCCAAGCTGCCAAGCATGATCCAGTCCTTTCACGATGACATCAAAGGCACAGGGCAGTATGATGGATCAACGTCTGACCCCATAAACATCCATTGCAGAGTGAAACAGGGTTGCATCCTAGCCTCCATGCACTTCGGCATCTTCTTTGCTGTCCTACTCAATCATGCCATGAGGACAGGCACAGAAGGGACCTACCTACACACGTGATCAGACAGCAAACTGTTCAACCTGACATGACTAAAGGCAAAGAGCAAAGTGAGTCAAGCGACCATCAGGGACATGCCCTTCGCAGATCATGTTGTCCTAGTCACTCACACAGAAGCTGAGTTACAAGACCTAATGGACCACTTTGCTAAAGCATGCAGTGAGCTTGTGCTGACCATCAGCCTAAAGAAAACAAACATGATGGCGGACCCCCCAAGCACCATCATGAACAACTATGAACTTGAGGTAGTCAAACAGTTCATGTACCTTGGCTCTACCATCACCATCAACTTATCGCTCGATGCTGAGCTCAACAAGTGGATTGGAAAGGCATCAACAACTCTCTCCATTTTGTTACAAAGAGTGTGGAACAACAGTATGCTGTGTACCATGCCTGCATGCTAACCACTCTCCTGTATGCCAGTGAAACCTGAACTATGTAAACTTCAAAGAGAAAAGACTAAGCGCCTTTTAAATGCGATGTCTCTGATGCATACTCGGGATCATTTTGAATGATCTAGTAACAATCAACGAGGTGCCTGAACGTTCCAAGATTCCCAGCATGGTCACATTCCCCCACCAATGTTGCATCAGATAACTGGGCCATGTAAGTCAGATGGATGAAGGATGGAACCCCAAAGACCTTCTTTATTTGGAACCTCTGGCAAATGGTTGATCAGACCTCCACATCTTCGCTTCAATGATCTCTGCAAGAGTGACATAAAAGCCCTTGACACTGATGCCATCTCATGTGATGAACTTGCTCAAGACAGGCCCACCTGGTGACATGCTCTTATTACTGGTTTGAATCTGGCGAGGACAAGCTATGCTTGCTAGCTGATGAAAAGTGATCTCATAGGAAGAAGCAGCTCAAACACAAACCAGACTCAGTTTTCAAGTACAGCAAGGGCTACCACTCCCGTGTTGGGCTACATAGCCACAGCAGATGCTGCACAAATTTCAACTGGGACATCTCTCATGGGCACACTTCCATAGTCTCTTGAGACTGATGGATGCCAACAACACACATATATATATATATATATAATTTGTGTATTATACTGTTCTAGATAGATTCATCAAATTTAATTATATCTTTTGTACATTCTGCATGCTTAAGCACCACTGTAATTAAATATTAGAATGCAAAAAATTTGTTTGTGTTATACTGAGCTAGAAATTTATATTATATTTAATTATATTTTGTGTACACTCTGCAGGCCTTAGCACCACTGCAAATGAATATTGGAATGCAAGCAATCTGTGTATTATACTGTTTTAGAAGATTCATCACATTTGATTACATTGTGTATGTTTTATAAAGTATGCAGGCTTTTGCACCACATTAATTAAATCAAGCACTTTGTGTATTATACTGTTCTAGAAAGATTCATTAAAATTGATTTTTGTTGTATACAGCCTGCAGTCCTTAGCACCATTTTAACTGAATATTGGAATGCAAGAAATTTCAGTTTTATACTGTTCTACATAGATTAATCAAATTTGATTATATTTTTTAATAGTGTCTGCAGGCTTAAGCACTACTGTAGCTATATATTGGAATGTAAGCAATTTGTGAATTATACTGCTCTTGAAAGATTCATCAAAACTGATTATATTTATTACAGTCTGCAAGGGTTAGCACCACTGTAAGTAAATATTGGAATCCATGGCATTTATGTATTTTTCTGTGTTTGAACGATTCATCAAATTTGATTGTATGTTTTATACAGTCTACAGGCTTTGGTACAACTGTTAACTAAATATTGGAATGCAAGCAATTTGTGTGTTGTACTGTTCTTGATAGATTCATCAAAATTTAGTAACTGAAATTAAATATCAGAATCCAAGAACTATTTTTATTTCACACAATTGAAAGCTTAATTGAAATCATTTGGAACAATAACAAAACAAATAATTCAAAAATAAAATTAAAGAACAGCTCTAGCTCCAAAGAACTCTTAATTGTTCGGTGGGTCATTATAACGGCTTGTTAATCTAGGCAATGCATGAGCATTTCAGTAGTCAAACAGCAACACTGAATGCATAGAGCCATACATGCATTATCACCTTTGTGATGACAAAATTAATTTTTGGATTGATTCATGAGATCACAGTTGTGATGATTGTGTGTGTGAAATTTCATGGCAATCCTCCATGCAGTTTTAGGAGACAGATTAGATACATGGTGGATGACATATTACCATTCATGAAAGCTAAGAAGCCACTTAAATATTGAGAAATGGTGGAGATAATATTCATCCTTTTTATTGAACAATTAATGGTATAAATATACATTTTGTTACAAATATGTTTCAAATAAGATTGTGAATATAGAAAATACAAAAACATAAACGGTAAAAGCATGTCGACAAATCTTTTAGTATCAAGCACATGGCTGTGTAGATTCTGCCACACATTTCATCCAGATATAAGCCAAAAGAGCAATAATGCCAATAAAAACTGTACATGTAGTGACCTATCAAGATGCTTGTCTTTCCATGATGAAAATAATACATGCACATGTATACATCAAGTTTCACAGAATTCAGTGAACATGCTAATCTGCTTGATATATTAGATGGTTTTATTTTCAAATTAACATAACACAGTCTGTAGTTCTGATTTTTCAAATTACCATGACAGTCTGTAGTTCTGATTTGTCAAATTACCATGACAGTCTGTAGTTCTGATTTTTCAAATTACCATGACACAGTCTGTAGTTCTGATTTTCAAGTTACCATGACACAGTCTGTAGTTCAGTCTGTAGTTCTGATTTTTCAAATTACCATGACAGTCTGTAGTTCTGATTTTTCAAATTACCATGACAGTCTGTAGTTCTGATTTTTAAATTACCTTGACAGTCTGTATGACAGTCTTTAGTTCTGATTTTCAAATTACCATGACAGTCTGTAGTTCTGATTTTCAAATTACAATGACAGTCTGTAGTTCTGATTTTCAAATTACCATGACAGTGTGTATGACAGTCTGTAGTTCTGATTTTCAAATTACCATGACAGTCTGTAGTTCTGATTTTTAAATTACCATGACAGTCTGTAGTTCTGATTTTTAAATTACCATGACAGTCTGTAGTTCTGATTTTCAAATTACCATGACAGTCTGTAGTTCTGATTTTCAAATTAAAATGACAGTCTGAAGTTCTGATTTTCAAATTACCATGACAGTCTGTAGTTGATTCTTAGAACATATAGATATGATAAAGCAAAACTCGAATCCTCCCCACTATAGCAATCCTTCCCTGGACAGTTAATAATGTACAGAAAAATTATTGTAAATGATTGCTTTCCTGTTACATAGCTTTATTTTTGCCAACTGATAAACTACATTTTAATTTACTTACTACATTACATGTACCGATCACATTGGTGCTCTGGTATTTTTTCCTCCACCTGTTTCCACATAGATATCAAATAATTACCATGTTATCCCCATAAACATGATTTTACAGAATTTTACCATTTAAAAATGTGGAATATAGTAAAAATTAAACCAAAACTTAGTTCTGTTATGAAAATTAATATGACCTTTCCTGAAGGTCAGAGAGAGTTTTCAGGGGTACATGAATTGAACAGTGCGGTGATAAAATTGCCCATCCTCATCTGGGCTGCCCTCATTAAAATGGTTGATCTCTTCGTGAAAACTCCATAATATGACCAATGCTGTACCTAGGATTTCATGGGCAGAGAATATTGTGCCCCTGTCATCCAATTTGGAAGACAAAAATTTCGAAGTGATAAAGACAAATACTAGATAGTATATAATGGACTTGTAGTGTTAAAGAAATGTGGTATTTGCTATTATAGTTTATCACCTAAACTTAGTCATCTGCACTGCACTATCACATTTTACTTGGACCCATTCATTACTGATATAAGTGTTTATCAATTGCTCAAGTAACAAACGAGAAAAGAGTAGCAATGTACAATTTCCATTCTGGATTTTGCTATATTTCCCAGCACTATAATGCTAATCCACATTTCTATGTTCATTATTTCTCAGCATTATTATGCTAATCCACATTTATGTGTTCATTATTTCCTAGCATTATTATGCTAATCCACATTTGTGTGTTCATTATCTCCCAGCATTTTTATGCTAATCCACATTTATGTGTTCATTATTTCCCAGCATTATTATGCTAATCCATATTTGTGTTCATTATTTCCCAGCATTTTTATGCTAATCCACATTTGTGTTCATTATTTCCCAGTATTATTATACTAATCCACATGTGTGTGTTCATTATTTCCCAGCATTATTATGCTAATCCACATCTGTGTTCATTATTTCCCAGCATTATTATGCTAGTCCACATATGTGTTCATTATTTCCCAGCATTATTATGCTAATCCGCATTTTAGTGGGATACCAGTGATAATGTGCTCAAGATGCAATACTAATGACCGTCCCTTAAATAGTTGGAACAAGATATTCAAGATGGCCATCCTGTTGGAGGTCTGATAAGATCCTATTTCATTCCAGACAAAATATATTTCATAAGCCTTTTAATAAAAACAAATACATAACCTCTATAGCTTTGGAGAAGATTGTAAAGATGGCTAGCAGAGCTGCCATATTGGAGGTTTAAATGGCCTCATTTTCATTTAAGAGCAACTAAATGAAGAATTTGACTGAAAGGCCTATTGCTGCTATGACTACCCATTATAGTAAGAACTTATAACGTGATTATCAAGATGGTTGCCATGATCATCATATTGTAGATCTGACCAGCAATAAGTTCACTTTAAGACCAGCAAGTCATCATTAGAAGCCTTTTAATACAAACCCCATTTCGAAACAACCAACCCAACATTAGAAATCTTTTAATGTAAATCCCATGTCTGTATGACCATCCAGACATCAGAAGCCTTTTAGCAAAAATTCCATGTCTGTATGACCATCCAGACATCAGAAGCCTTTTAGCAAAAATTCCATGTCTGTATGACCATCCAGACATCAGAAGCCTTTTAGCAAAAATTCCATGTCTGTATGACCATCCAGACATCAGAAGCCTTTTAGCAAAAATTCCATGTCTGTATGACCATCCAGACATCAGAAGCCTTTTAGCAAAAATTCCATGTCTGTATGACCATCCAGACATCAGATGCTTATTGAAAATCTCATGTCTGAATGACCAGACAGATATGAGAAACCTTTTAGTGTAAATTCCATGTCAATATGACCATCCAGACATCAGAAGCCTGTTATTGTTAATCCCATATCTATATGACCAACCAAACATCATCAGAAGCCTTTTAGTGAAAATCCCGTCTATATGACCGGCTTTATTGAGAAGTAACAATAGTAAGATTTTGAAATGAATAAACATTGGCAACCATACTGGAGGTCGTTTATGAACAACTACACATCATAATTATTCCTGATGGCTACGATGTCAGTCTAATAATCACCATTTTCATTTACGCCCAACAACCAATAATTTTTTTAGGTGAAATCCAATGGCGATGTGATCATCCATTCAGTTGTAACAAGATTTAAATGATGGCTATCACAGTGGACATAATTGATGTCCATGGGGCACTATTTTCACTGAGGACCTACTAGATGTAATAAGTGTTTTAGCGAAAATCTGTTGCTATGGGGATCCATTTTGAAGACAGAAATAACCAGATTTACAATATTACCACATGTCTTTATAAACATCCATTCTGGATTAGTAGTGGTAATAAGATTTTCATCATTTTGACCATGTCAGATATCTGACCATTTTCAATTCAGATGCATGGAATGTTTAATGACAATCTTGTCAGTAGTTGGTAATGGTAACAAACTTGTACTTATAAGCATACAACTGATAGCCCATGGCTGAAGGTAAGCTATTTAGTCTATGACCAGTCTATTAAACTCAGCATCCATGAAATCCATTAAAATTGGTGCCACATTCAGAGTATCACCAAAAAGTATGTGAGTTACCATGGCATGCTGAGCACTGCAATGCAGCTACATTCAAAACTATACAGTAAAACCTGCTTGAGCAAACACCTCCATATAAAGAACACTTGTTTATACAGAGCATTTAAGAACCTCTTTCCTTATCTCTAATAAAATATAATAAATATAAATAAAAATATCTGATAAAGGACAATATTCAAAGGACGTAATTAAACTGTCCTTAAATGCCCATTATAACTTGGAGTTACTGTACCATATTACAAGTCTGGACCAACTGCAAACAACACAACCATAATGCCTTGGCAGATCAGGGTCTATGTTGTTTGTTTTATTGATTCCTTCTACAGTGTATGTCAATGTTATATATGTTGTAAGGTTCTTATGGCAGCAATATAAATGCAATATAAATGTAGTAAGGTTCTTATGGCAGCAATATAAATGCAATATAAATGTAGTAAGGTTCTTATGGCAGCAATATAAATGCAATATAAATGTAAGGTTCTTTTGGCAGCAATATAAATGTAGTAAGGTTCTTATGGCAGAAAATATAAATGTAGTAAGGTTCTTATGGCAGCAATATAAATGTAATAAGGTTCTTATGGTAGCAATATAAATGTAATAATGTTCTTATGGCAGCAACATAAATGTAGTAAGGTTCTTATGGCAGCAATATAAATGTAGTAAGGTTCATTTGGCATCAATATAAATGTAGTAAGGTTCTTATGGCAGCAATATAAATGTAGTAAGGTTCTTTTGGCAGCAATATAAATGTAGCAAGGTTCTTATGGCAGAAAATATAAATGTAAGTTTCTTATAGCAGCAATATAAATGTAGTAAGGTTCTTATGGCAGCAGTATAAATGTAGTAAGGTTCTTATGGCAGTAACAACAATGCAATCAAGTTCTTACTGCAGGAACAACAATATAACAATGTTCTTATTCCAGCAACAGGGGCCCCGAGTGCCCGAATGGTCTAAATCGCTCACCATTACGGATCACTGCCATCTTTCCTCTGTCTGCATGAGTTCAAGTCTCAGGCTCGGCTAATGTGGGTATATGAGAAAGCTTGCCGGTAACTTCTCATGGGTTGGTGGTTCTTTCCGGGGGTTTTCTGGGTTCTTCCGCCACCAATAATACCTTCCAAGGAAAAAGAATCAGACTAGTATTGGTAAAAAGTGAAGGTTGTAGTTTTCCAGCCACATTTCTAAAGAAGGTACTGTAATTTTGAATTGGGATTTTTTTTGTTTTCCTTTTTGTAATTTGTTTAAACCAGCTCCTTAAAATAAACTTGATGATGAGAGTAAGGTTTGATTTGTTACAGTGATCATTCTCCTTTACTTTAATTTGAGCCTAAGGAATCACTGAATAATATGGGAAAAAAATGCCTAAATAACTGCACTGTACAACAAAAGAGCACAATATGTCAAATGTCTGACATGCTGAGTTAACATCCAGTCATTTCAGCTTATATATTACAGATCTTGCAAATAGGCCATTTTGGAAATCTTAGTCACATTCCCAACTTCCCCACTTGCACATCTTAAATTTAAGTTTTGACTTGTGACATTCAATTGGTCAATTTAATATCAGACATATGTTTCAGCAAATCAGATCACTGGATCCTAGACTTAAAACTCCATTTTCACCATTTTGCATACATTTCACCTTTCTACCAATCTAACCAAAGTTTGGAAGGAAGGAAATGATTTGTTACAAAAACTGACATTAAACATTGTTTAAAATAATCAAGATGTTAGTTTTAATTGACATTCAAATATTCAGTTCAGAATTCAGATGTGCCACCTTTTAATTCAGTTAGTAAAGCCACTCATAACTTTGTTCATTTTTGGGAGTACTCCAAAAGTAGGGATGTCATGCATTCTTTATCTTCCTCTAGTGACTAACCTAACAACAATTACATTTGTGCATGGCGAATAATCTGATTAAAGGAGGCATGAAGTTAGGTAGACCAGCTATTTGAAGCAGATCTGAGAAGTTTGAAATTTAATATGTTTGTATAACTATCATAAACAACATGCTTGACCTTGTTCCTTCATTTTGTATACCATATATTTATATTGGAAGCAAAGTAATCTAGAATAATATCACATAAGGATTGCCTATCGTATCTGACATAGCATGATGTTGACTTATTTTGTTTATAATGGTGACATTATCAAATCTAGTCGTCCAGTTGTAGACTGAAATTGGTTTACCCATAAATGATGCATATTAACAATGGATTAAGTTTTATACATAAAAATGCCTGTGTTTGTCAGTTTGAAGAAGAAATTGTTGATATTGTCTAGTTTTCAAGGCATCCAATGATGTTTAAGACCATCAAGATTCAGTATTATTCAGGTGATTTGGCATAAATTACTTTTTCATGTAAAGGCATTAGGGCTATAAATCCAAACTGAATTTTATTGCCAAAATCCACAATAGGACCATCTATGTAACTGAAAGACTTGAATTGGTGAAACATCAGATAAGACTTAGACAAATGAATATTTACATAAGTTTGACAATCTACATTACAGAAGTATATATTTTTCAAGGTTCAACATTTATCTGGAATTTGTTCAAAGATTTTTTAAATTGTGATAATTGTTTTCCTTTATGGTGTATAGTGCATGCCTACTGAAATATCAACATGCATATATCAATAACATCAAGAAATAAATTTGTTATCAAAGTCTCATCAGAAGTCCAGGAAAAGCGAGTTTGTTATCAAAGTCTCATCAGAAGTCCAGGAAAAGCAAGTTTCTTAACAAAGACTTGTCAGTAGTTGAGTAGATAAGTAAATTCATTAACAAATACTTGTCAGTAATCCAGGAAATAAATGAATTCATTAACAAATACTTGTCAGCAATCCAGGAGATAAATGAATTCATTAACAAATACTTGTCAGTAATCCAGGAGATAAATGAATTCATTAACAAATACTTGTCAGCAATCCAGGAGATAAATGAATTCATTAACAAATATTTGTCAATAATCCAGGAGATAAATTCATTTACAAATACTTGTCTATAATCCAGGAAATAAATGAATTCATTAAGAAATACCTGCCAATAATCCAGGAGATAAATGAATTCATTAACAAATACTTGCCAATAATCCAGAAGATAAATGAATTCATTAACAAATCTTTGCTAATAATCCAGGAGATAAATGAATTCATTAACAAATACTTGCCAATAATCCAGAAGATAAATGAATTCATTAACAAATCTTTGCTAATAATCCAGGAGATAAATGAATTCATTAACAAGTACTTGTCAATAATCCAGGAGATAAATGAATTCATTAACAAATACTTGTCAGTAATTCAGGAGATAAATGAATTCATTAACAAATATTTGTTAGTAGTCCAGGAGACAATTATTTTTTTTCCAGTGATTACTGTGTCCTTGATCAATGTCACACAAAACATGAACCAGTTCTAAATGTAGTTGAAGGATTTCAACTTATGACTTGTTAGATCTAGGATAATTAGTTCTTCTTCCAAAGGCAAGACATGCATGGCAATGTATTTATCATCAAGTTCTGGACAAATAGGTTTCATTTCCTCCATAGCAGCTGACAAACTGGAATGTAGTTAAGGTTGTCTGTTCTGCATGCCCCAGGAAGGTATATGAAGCTGTGAGTCTGTGTGTAATAAAAATATAATTGAAAAAACAATAACTAGAAAAGGAGATAGTCATACATCGTTGAGATATATCTCAACTGGCACCATTTGTATGTTTAAAACCCCTACATTCCAGGCTGCTATGTAACAATCTTTGTCAAAAACTGGTCTGCAGGGATTTTTAAGTAAGTTTAAAATAGCAATTTTTGACAGACTATCGACACATGATGGACAAATTGTAACAGTTGTAGGCAGATAAATCCTTCTTAATAAACTGTAGTAATACAAAAAGATAGACAAAATTTAAAGATGAGATTTGTTTTCAAATGTACTTAAGTGCTGTAACAGTTCTAGTAAAACATACCTGGGAGACAAACAAAACACCTTTAACATAGAGGATATTATTTAGAATTTTTTAAATCATTTTCATATGAACTATTTGAGTAATCCGGGGTATCCTGGCATTTATATTTTTTAACATTGCCTTTCCATAATATGATGTACGTTTTAATGGAACAAATGATAAAATTAAAATATATTAATTCCTTAAAACATATGGCAAGAATCTGTTATATCGATCACATTCTAAGATTCTTGTCATCAGAAAGCTTATAAACTAAGTTCACATCAAAAAACTTTTCAACGGATGGAAGCTGTAACAATTTACAAGAATATGTTCTACTGTTATTGGACACTGGCAATTCATGCATTCTAATCAAGGTTTGCTCTTCATTGAGATATGCATGGGTCAGGTTTGTATTTCTTTATTCAGAAATACTATGATAGAAGATTTTTTGTGGTAGTCAGTTCTACTGAGAAGACAGTGGTGATGCATTGGGACTGATTATAATGATTACTGACAATGCTGAGGAGATCTATTGGGACTAATTATCAGGACTATTGTGATTGCATTGAAAATGTACTATTGGGACTGATTATGATTACTGAGACTTCAGTGGGGATGCATTGGGACTAATCATTATGACAAGTGAGACTGCACTGCAGTAGATATATATTGGGATTGATTAAGACTACTGAGATTAAAGTGGAAATGTTTTGGGACTAATCATGACTAGTGAGACTGCAGTCAATATATAGTGGGATTGATTATAACTACTGAGATTAAAATGGGGATGCATTGGGACTAATCATCATGACTAGTGAGATTGTATTGGGACTGATTATGCGCTGTGCTATAAACTGGAACAGTCTGAATTACTACACCTGTCAATTTTTCATCACATCATACACTCATTAGGTGATTTGTATTAATACAATAGATCTCATAAATAACATTGCTCAATACATAACTTTGACCAGTTGGGACCTGCATATCACAGTGGCTACCAGCTCATGTTGCTCTTTCTTGCATGTTCAGGGTTTGACCCCTACATTCTACATGCACAAGTAACCAATCATACAGGGTCAGCAGTTTTATCAAGTTCTCCTGTTTAACTCAACTCAGAGAATATATCTGAGAGCACAAACAATGGAACAAGTACATTTCCCAGTGAAATAAAATCAAGATGCAAAATGAATGTAAAAAAAAAGGTTAAATGAAAAATATATGATCAATGCATTTTGAAATAAAATGAAGACTGCAAATGCAAAAATGCATAACAAAAAATGTTAAATGAAAATGTAATAAAAATGTTAAAAGAGTTCATCAAAAGAGTTCAAACATTGTTAATTTCATGCTAGCTCTAAAGTTCCATCATCAAGAGTCTTTATAATTATGGAAATATGGAATCAGATCCATTAAACCACCAGACGATTTGTAAATCCTTACAAACTATGGCATTCTTTTTCTTGATGCAGACTTGACACAGATGTGATGACTTCATTGCCAGTAGTTGTAATATTTGAATGAAACAAAGAAACAAAATTTACAAATACTCAACAAAATAATATATTTTTGTACTTATTGCATATTTCTATTTATCATAAATTAAACATTCTTTCTGCATTATATGCATCTTCTATTTTATTAATGCAAAGTTCAAATTAGACAATATACAAAAACTAAAGTTCTCTCATTTTTAACACCCTAAGATTAGAAAAGACTGTCTTAGGTTCACAAAATCAAGAAATTCCACAAAAGGATTTGGCCGAATATGCAAAAAAATAACTTTTCTAACCAAAACCTTAATGCGTAATTTCATCAATCTTAACTTAGATCACAAGCTCAAAGGAGCAAGTCAGTACATCATAGACTAATGTGCCTTAGCTTATTAATGATTCATGCTTGATATGGTTGAAATAAATTAATATGAAAAACTTTAACCAAACGCTTAACAAACTGTTTTGACATGTTGCCATTGTTAGAATGATGGCTGTTATGTCTCACTTTCCAAAAATCTGGGCTAAAGCAAGGCATGATACAACATTAACCAGACTAGATGGTAACAATATACTGTTTTACTCACTGGAAAAACATCACCATTTCATGGACCCATCGAATAGGGTTCAGGCAGTTGCCACTGTAATTACAAGAAAAGGTAAATGAAAGGTAAGAATCAAAAAAGCTTTCCCTGGCAAAAATGTCATTTATCAGGGGTAGCATATTTTTAAAAATCCCTGGAAAAAATGTCATTTATCAGGGGTAGAATATTTTTAAAAATCCCTGGAAAAATGTCATTTATCAGGGGTAGAATATTTTTAAAAATCCCTGGAATAATATCATTTATCAGGGGTAGAATATTTTTTTAAATCCCTGGAAAAATGTCATTTATCAGGGGTAGAACTTATATTTTTAAAAATCCCTGGAAAAATGTCATTTATCAGGGGTAGAATATTTTTAAAAATCCCTGGAAAAATGTCATTTATCAGGGGTAGAATATATATTTTTAAAAATCCCTGGAAAAATGTCATTTATCAGGGGTAGAATATTTTTTTAAATCCCTGAAAAAATGTCATTTATCAGGGGTAGATAAATAATAATAAATAAATCAACTAGTTTTAACCAATTAAAATACCTAAGAGTATAATGCCACTATGTAGTAAAACAATTACTTGATTACATACCTGGCTATTCGTCAATAGAATTTTCTACCCACATATTTGTATTACCTAAGCTGTAATATTCACTAATTTTATTTCAAGTTTGACAGATGCTGAAATGTCAGTATGGACCAGTCATAAGAAAATTTCCTACATTATGAACATTTTGAGGGTTCAACTTCTAAAGTAAACTGAAGTCTAAATTACCTAACCAACATAAACTGCTCTGGTGACCTAGTGGTTAGAGCGTCCGCTGTAGAAGCATGAGGTTATGGGTTAAATCCCTGGCAGAGTCATACCAAAGACTTACAAAAATGGTACATACAACTGCCTCACTTGGAGCTCAGCATTAAGAGGTTATTGTTAGGACTGGTCAGCCTGGTGTCAGGATAATGTGACTGGATGGGACATCATGCTACATTGCTGCAGCATGATGCTCCAGTGTCAGACATCATTATAAACTGCCTCACTGCAGACATTGTAGCGATATAACTGAAAAACTGTTAAACCTACATTAAAAATCCTAATCAAACAAACAAACAAAACATAACCAATACTACCAGCCAGACTCATTTTTCAGCAACATAATTAAGTTCCTGGACTTTAAATGAAAATGGATGAATGGACAAACATCTGACCAGGGACGACATTTTGAAGGGGGGGGGGAGACATTTGCCGTAAATCTGACACAGACAGGCACCAAAACATTCATAAAAAAGAGACAACTAGAAGAGCTTCAAAATATGATGATGACCCTTCTCCTCTTACCATCATCTCATTTTTGATTTGTTCTTCATCAGCAGCATCTTTACAAATGAAAACAACCATGCTGATGAGAATGGCTCAACAAAGAATTAAAGACAAAAATAAAAGAATAAAAATTGGTAAAACTTACATCATGTATCCCAGCTGGTTGACTTTGTCGAATGTTATTTGGATTTGAATATAATATTTCTTCTTTTCACGCAATGGAATCCATAAGACTGACTGGTTCCTTGTTGAGTTGATAACTTGTGTATCATACTGAACAGACATCTCGACACCAGTCACCAAGACTGGAAAGTAGTTTTCATTTATCAAGGTGAAGTAGTTCTGGAAGCAAAATATAAAACAAAATCATGTACCAACTTGGATACATAATTATATTTATTTGTATTTAAAATAAAACTATTCAAATTTCACTCGTCTTCTCTGAGCTAGATGCTAACAATTTTCCTTTTGTTAATAAGCTCTTATTCTCCCTGAAATTTTTTAATTATAAAAGTTTAAGATTTTAATCTAAATTTGATGCATGAAAAGTTGTTTTCCAACCTTATTCTGTAGTATTTCTAAAACCAGTTGAAAGTAACTGCAAAAACTGAGACTAGTCTCTCTCTCTCTATAGGAGCATAATCAAAACAAATTTCAAAAATGTTCTTAAGTATGGATTTTAAATGAACATATCTGACCATATTATTTACTAAATATTCTTTCTATTAGTATTCTCAATCAGCACTTCATGGGGCAAGTGATTGAAATTTTACCTTGTTATTTCAAGCTAGATGAGTCAATGTTCAAGTCTTGAAATCACAAAATTATGTACATACAGAAACAGCATTAATGTCTCTCTTATTAAGTTACAATTACATCCAAATTCAAACAAGCTAAAATTACAAAAAAATATATACAAAAGATGCAATTGGATCTAAATTCATACTGAAGTTAAAATTACATACAAATTCAAACAAGTTACAATTACATACAAATTCAAACAAGTTACAATTACATACAAATTCAAACAAGTTACAATTACATACAAATTCAAACAAGTTACAATTACATACAAATTCAAACAAGTTACAATTACATACAAATTCAAACAAGTTACAATTACATACAAATTTATATAAAAGTTGCAACTACATGCATATATAAATTAATATGAAAGTTATAATGATGAGACACAAAGAAGTTAAAAATACATCTATATTCATTCACAAGTTAAATGTACATGTATATTCACTTACAAGTTAAATATACATGTATATTCACTTACAAGTTAAATGTACATCTATATTCACTCACAAGTTAAATGTACATGTATATTCACTTACAAGTTAAATGTACATGTATATTCACTTACAAGTTAAATGTACATGTATATTCACTTACAAGTTAAATATACATCTATATTCACTTACAAGTTAAATGTACATGTATATTCACTTACAAGTTAAATGTACATGTATATTCACTTACAAGTTAAATATACATCTATTTTCACTTACAAGTTAAATGTACATGTATATTCACTTACAAGTTAAATGTACATCTATATTCACTCACAAGTTAAATGTACATGTATATTCACTTACAAGTTAAATGTACATGTATATTCACTTACAAGTTAAATGTACATCTATATTCACTCACAAGTTAAATGTACATGTATATTCACTTACAAGTTAAATGTACATGTATATTCACTTACAAGTTAAATGTACATGTATATTCACTTACAAGTTAAATGTACATCTATATTCACTTACAAGTTAAATGTACATCTATATTCATACAAAAGCTATCATTACATCTAAATTCTTACAGACATTAAAATTATATCTAAAGCATGGAGAGTAAAATTACATCTATACACAATCAGAAGTTACATTTACTTCTAAATTTTCACATAAGTTACAATTACATCTAAATTTATACTACGAATTATCAGCAAGATCCAAGGTTTCTACAGCTAAATTTTCACATAAGTTACAATTACATCTAAATTTATACTACGAATTATCAGCAAGATCCAAGGTTTCTACAGCTAAATTTTCACAGAAGTTACAATTACATCTAAATTTATACTACGAATTATCAGCAAGATCCAAGGTTTCTACAGCTAAATTTTCACAGAAGTTACAATTACATCTAAATTTATACTACGAATTATCAGCAAGATCCAAGGTTTCTACAGCTAAATTTTCACAGAAGTTACAATTACATCTAAATTTATACTACGAATTATCAGCAAGATCCAAGGTTTCTACAGCTAAATTTTCACAGAAGTTACAATTACATCTAAATTTATACTACGAATTATCAGCAAGATCCAAGGTTTCTACAGCTAAATTTTCACAGAAGTTACAATTACATCTAAATTTATACTACGAATTATCAGCAAGATCCAAGGTTTCTACAGCTAAATTTTCACAGAAGTTACAATTACATCTAAATTTATACTACGAATTATCAGCAAGATCCAAGGTTTCTACAGCTAAATTTTCACAGAAGTTACAATTACATCTAAATTTATACTACGAATTATCAGCAAGATCCAAGGTTTCTACAGCTAAATTTTCACAGAAGTTACAATTACATCTAAATTTATACTACGAATTATCAGCAAGATCCAAGGTTTCTACAGCTACATAGTGTTGCTTAACAAAACTAACGATACTTTTGAGTGCACAGACGATTTGTGCTGGCATTTTACATTGGAATTGTATTGTCAACATTCATTTACATCAAAAAAAACTTGCAACCAAACCAAATATAAAAAATGATAAGGGTGTAAATTACTGCAAAAAGAACATAGACAAGGCAATACAAAATAATGAAACACACTCTTGCTTCTTTAAAAGTTTTAAGGCAATACAAAATGATGAAATACACTCTTGCTTCTTTAAAAGTTGTAAGGCAATACAAAATAATGAAACACACTCTTACTTCTTTAAAAGTTGTATGGCAATACAAAATGACGAAACACACTCTTACTTCTTTAAAAGTTGTAAGGCAATACAAAATGACGAAACACACTCTTGCTTCTTTTAAAGTTGTAAGGCTATACAAAATGACGAAACACACTCTTACTTCTTTAAAAGTTGTAAGGCAATAAAAAATGATGAAACACACTCTTGCTTCTTTAAAAGTTGTAAGGCAATACAAAATAATGAAACACACTCTTGCTTCTTTAAAAGTTGTTGTAAATACAGTTTACTCCGTATCTGATAGATTAGTAAACCTTTTTGTCTAGCCTGTCCTTAATTGAGCCTAGTAACTAACTTAAACAATGAGGTTAACCTAAGATGCACTGACGCACATCAGTACCAATTTAATCACAATGTCGAATGTGAATAACGTGTTTATATTAAAACTGCTTTATGACTTTTCAACTTTATTTGGAAATTGATCAGATATGTACAAAACAAATTATAAAGTGTTCTCATAAAGGGCCTATTACCATAGCGGTCCTGATATGATATAATATCAGCCCGTGACACTTTAGTACCCAGCTTTAATGTTTCCTATTACTCAAATGGCATCTGTTCTTACCTATTACAAGGCATGTAATTAAGATAATCCAGGATAAGTAGTTCACTTAGCCATTATTTTGTACCTGGCTTGGTTTTACTGCTAGTATACAGTGACACTAGTTATCATGCAACTGACAATCATGTAATTACCAAGTGAAGACGGTTGGTGTGTGTTATGCACATTTCAACCCTTTCCACTACCAGACCAAAATAAGACATATAACGAATTTTCAGTTAACCAAATTCTTAATGAGCATTCTGAAAAATAAGCACACGATCTTACCGAAAAATTTAAATTTAACCAGTGCCTGGCTAACACCAAGTTGGCCGGGTTACAAAGACCTGAGATTGATATTTCTGATTCTGAAAGTGGCATTTCCTCAAAGAAAGATAACAACAAACAAAATAGAGGTGTTAGTGGTGAATGAAGATTTTATTCATTTTGAGTCGATCAGACTGTATATATTGCTACATTTTGACTTGGATCTAATGAATTATGATCTGGTGAGTTGAAGTGTTGATTTATAATGCGTCATCTTATGTGTGAGAAGTGCAGACAAAAATATAACTTCCATCAAAGTTGGAATGATATATTTTTGTACAATCTTCATAACTAACTACATTATAGGTTTGACATTTCATATAAAGATAACTCATGTAGTTTATTATTTCAATCAAAAGACTTCCTTGTGACATGAAATCATTTTATCACTTACAGAAATAAAAAAAATACTATGAATATATATATGTATTCTTTTAAATTTCATTGATATATATGTATCACTTTTAACATCATAAGACATTTTAGAAAACATCTCTCAATATTAACATGCACTCACCCTGATGCTGTCAATAATTTATTGGAAGGTCACTGCTATACACTTTTAACAGCTAAGTGTTGGTGGGTGGTATGTATATAAAATTTACTGGCAAGTACAATTAATTGTATGTACCATAATAAAGAAGGAAACAAATCTCTCTGACACATTGACATACACCTGGCTTGGGTGAAGGTATGGTCTTTGGCTTTTCAACTGAACATCTCTTGGAAATATAAAAAACACAAGTAGTCCCGCTGTTGCTAAACACAGAAATACTGCCAGGCCCACATACAGATAGCTGAAATTGAAGAATAAGCAGACAAAATAGACTCAATTATGCCTTAAGGAGCTACCTCTGATAAGTAAACACAAAAAAGACCACTTAAGACAAGTAACTGCAAAACAGGATATTTGAAGCAAACATATTTCTTTTGCATGTCATCTCAAAATAATTCTGTTTAAGGCAAGTGATTGCTTAATGGAGGTGAACTTGAAGAGAGATTTGACTTGACACAATACTGTGGTCTTTAGTATTTTTGTTGTTACTGTTGTGTAAATGTATCCAAAAAGAGTATCAATTGTCTTGTACAAAAATGTATCCAAACAGAGTATCAATTGTCTTGTGCAAATGTATCCAAACAGAGTATCAATTGTCTTGTACAAATGTATCCAAACAGAGTATCAATTGTCTTGTACAAATGTATCCAAATAGAGTATCATTTGTCTTGTACAAATGTATCCAAATAGAGTATCAATTGTCTTGTTCAAATGTATCCAAACAGAGTATCAATTGTCTTGTACAAATGTATCCAAACAGAGTATCAATTATCTTGTAAAAACATATCCAAACAGAGTATCAATTGTCTTGTACAAATGTATCAAAACAGAGTATCAATTGTCCTGTACAGAATCCCCATTGGAAAAATTACTTTCTCATTTACCAAACATGTCATAACAGGAATTGTGTTATAACAGGAATTGTGTCATAACAGGAATTGTGTTATAATAAAGGGCCTTACAGTAATGGAGTGATATGGGGTCATGCTACCAAGCAGAGTTCTCAAAAGTGCTTTATTACGCATAATTGGATGCAAATATTTGATCTGGGCTGTAGTAATGGAGTGCTCAGGGAATATGCTAGAAGGTGAAGTGGGAGAATAAATTGCCTAAAAAGTGTAAACTTCGCTTTGTTTTATTAGGAAAATGAAAACCACTTGGCCCTCCGATTGTTTTAGAGGTACATGTACATTGACTAACCCTACATTTTGAGATACACCCTCACCTTAGCCAGATCAGTTCAACTGCTTATTTTGTAGCAAAATGTAGTCTTCATGCCATCAAGTAGCTAGTGTTGATATCAATTACGCTGACAAACAAATTCTTGCACATTCACAGACATATATTGATAGCTGATTAACCATTACCTCTTTCTCAAGTAAGTTACACCCTATCATTGTCATCATGTACATGGTACAGGGGTTGTTTCAAATGCATTTAGAAAGCTTTCAAATTGCCATTATTGTATCATTTAAAAAGCATACAGAAAATAAAATTTAAATTAAAAAAATATTGATTAAGGGTAGTTGATTAAACATTTTAATATCATGCAATTACAATAATGTATTTTGGCTACTCAGTTAAAATTTGTTACAATGTAGTTTCTTTTATTCTCTTTTTAAGTCATATGGCCAAAATAACTTGGAAAATTGCCTCCTTGAAAATAAAGTATTGCTTAAATCCAATGTTAAATGTAAATATGGATACTGGAAAATAGAAGACATAATTCAAATAAGAGAACACACACATACACACAATCTTTGAAAATATAAACAAACATAAATTAATTAATTTGAATTTGTAATAAAAACATCAGAGGACATAGTTTCAGTTTTTAAATTGTCAGACTCCTGAATAAAGACATTAAAAAGCAAAGGTTTGAAAATAAAGTTAGTAAATAAAGTTTTCCAAATCAAAACAGGTTTTTGTCTCGGATTTTACAAGTTACAAGTCCTTTCCAAAATGAGAGAAAAGTACATTTTCAAACACTTCTGCAACAGACTTACGTTCTGCGAGGCTTTAGTCTTTTGTCATTAAGTGGAATCAATGCAATAAGTTGTCCCTCTTGTTCTGAAAAATAAATTGAACAATTAAATAATAACCATGGCAACATAATAACTACAATCACTAAGGGAATCAATTAAATAAGTTGTCCCTCTTGTTTTGAAATATATATTCAATAGGAACACAATAATTATAATGAATTATATACATATATTTTGATACATTAAAGACAACTATTAATTCGGACAATAATTATAATGAATTATATACATATATTTTGATACATTAAAGACAACTATTAATTCGGACATCTATAATTTGTCTTACTTGAGGCAGCGCTGTTGGGTTACTTCTTAGTTTGAAAAATTACATAAATCACCCACTGCCATTCATTGACTATTTTGCATGTCATGGTAACTTGATCAGACAAGATTGAATTCCAAACAAACCACTGGCCTTATTTATTCTCAAAACTATGGTATTCATGGTATTCAAATGCCAATAGGAATAGACTAGACAGATATCGTCAAACTTGTCTGCAGAGTAATATCTTCAGGTAATCCAAATAGAGCAATAATATTTCCTAATAAAAACCAGAAGTGTAAACTGGTTCTGGAATTGCATGTATGTGTGTGTGTGTGATTTGGATTTTTAACATAGTTTTAACAATTTCTCAGTCATATCGGTTTGATGTCTGCACTGTGGCACTTTTATAGTGATGTCAAGCACTGAGGCATCATGCCACAGACATGTAACATGATGTCCCAACCAGTCATATTATCCTGACACCAGGCTGACCAGTCCTAACACTAACATCTTAATGCTGAGTGCCAAGTGAGACAGCTGTTAGTACTATTTGGTATGATTCAGTCAAGGATTGAACCCAAATTTTTGAGTGATGAGCTAATGAATAAACAAATAAAATAATTTTAAAAAATATAAAAATATTAAAAATTATGCAGTTTTTGTACACTTAACATTTGTTTTAAAAATACGTTCAAATGTTTTGATTAACATTTTTCTCCGACATCAGGGCAAGACTTTTAAACTGACCATTTATTTTGGCAATGCATTATCTTTCACTTGAAAACACTAAATCTTATAAAAAGTTTTTTTTTTTTTTTTAAAAATATACTTATTCCTTCTGAAAGTCATTAGCTTTTAACAATTTATTTCGGGACACAGAAGTCAAATCTCCAGATTTTATTACATTACAGATTTTATTACATTATTACAGATTTTATTACATTAGTTTGTCCACTGTCTATAATACATGTACTTATGTCATGGATGGTACCTTTAGGAACGTGCCCATACCCCCTGCACGTGGGACATGGCACGCCGCCAAGTAATAACTCGGTGTACCCGCTGTCACTGCTGGTATTATCAATTGTTGACACAGAACCGTAGTTCGGAGATGACAGCCTGCGCAACATCTTCGAGTTTTCTCTATTCAATTCATCCCCAATGGTACAATCTTTTTTGAACATATACACGTTTTGTTCTAAAACCAGTCCCTTATTTATGCAACGAGTGAAGGATAAGGAAGTTTCTACTATGTCGTGTGTATAGCACGCTTGCTTGCAATTTGTCACTTAATCATCCACCAACTTGACAAAGTTTTGAGTAGCCTACTTCGTTTGTAGTATATGTAGGCAGATAGTATACACCGGATTTGTCTCTTTAATGAAACGAAAACTTGGGGAAAAGCAGTATTATTCATGTACGAAACGAAACATTTAACAAATGCACTAATTTTGTGAAAGATTTTACTTTCTGGTACGATGGTCATCTACTTCATGTTCAAAACTGTCAAAAACTGATCTTCTGTTTTTAAAAAATCCAACTATTTACAATCTAAAATATAAATACTAAAATAACGTGATCTATGTTGAAGTCAGATTTATTATCTATCCGTTTAAAGAAAAAAGCTTGTCAACAATCACAATATATTTGTGGTCTGTCCCTGTTTCGACAAACGAAGTGTTATACACTTATATGGAAATTTAACAATAATGAATTTATGGACAGACTGAAATAACATTAATCAAATGGCGTGTGTTAATGCCCGCACATAAGGGCAACCTTGCCCCCTCCCTCCCGTACCTCTCAACTATACACGTGTCTTGGCCTACATCAGTAAAACTAATTAGCTTACCACTACATGTTTGTGCATCCACCCAAAACAAGTATGCAGACGTTCTTGATGACGTGTTAATATTCGGCTACATTCTCATTTGTTTGTACCCCTCAATGAATTGTAAAATCGAAAAATATGAGAACAATAAATATGAAAAAAAATTCTTTAAAATGCATTAAAAATAATAGATTTTTATAATTTAAAAAATGTGTTATCATTTCATTCATGAACATATTTCTAAAATTCATCTTCTGTTTCAAACCAGACTGGAGTTTCCTTTACCAACACGGCGCGATATTTGCGTGGACGAGTCTATTGGGGGGGGGGGGGGCAGAAGAAGAGGATTGTAGGATTCAGTGTATACTTTTACAAAGTGTGCTTCAGAAGAAACAACTAAGTAAACAGTAAACAACTAAGTCCGTGCCAGGATGTCTGGATGATTATTGAATTAACTCTGGTTCAGATTGAATCTGGGTCACGCGTACTTATCCAGTCACATCGGGCACAAAATATATGAACCTTGCACTGGGTGCCGAACACCCTCGCTACGTCACTACAATCCAGTAGAAGAAATCACTCAGTTCAATATGATTAAAGTCGATCATCAGAGTCCGACGTGGGATCTGATCGACACCAATAAGAGGTCGGGACCCCGAGTGGCCGAGTAGTCTAAAGCGCTGTCCTTTACGGATCAGTGCCATCTCACCTCTGTCTGCGTGGGTTCGAGTCTCAGATTCGGCCAATGTGGGTATGTGAGAAAGCTTGCCAGTAGCGTCTCGTGGGTCGGTGGTTCTTTCCGGGTTCTTCCTCCACCATTAATACTGGCCGCCGTGTATAGCCTATATTGTGCTGAAAATGGCGTTAAACCATAAAAAACAAAACAAACAAACCAATAAGAGGTAATGTTCTGTGGACCTTGTGATTCACGAATGAAATCACAAGTTTCAATTTTCTGACAGTGACGCAAGCCATTTGGAACATACAATGACTAGCGATAACTCGCTAGAACGTCAGTTTGCACTGCTTTATCTGATATGACAGTGAAAGTAAACAGACTTTAAAGTCAAGGGTCACCAAAACACGAATAGTTGTATCGGATTAGGTGTTCTGGCTCTGTTTTGTCCTTGTTAACAGATTTTCCTTTGCTGCTGGCCAGTAAGTATTGGCTGAACATACTTTACGGCGAATGCAACCGTAGTGGATGCAGTGGTGAATTTCGCTTCGTCGTTGTAGAAATAATCTCTGAGCGTTTTCGTACCTGGTGCTACAAAGAACGATTGAACATTTTCACCTGTTAAAGCGATGCTTCTAGAATAGCATTGAGTTGGTGGGTTTATTTCAGGTTCAATTTCTATTTGGCGCTTAACAAGATTATATTTCATTGTAACACTCTGTCTCTAGATTCCTCAACATCATCTCCGCGGTCAGAATCCATCACGTACCCACCATGTCGGCCAATTCTGCGCGCCGTGTAAATCTACACAAAGATTACATTTCTATAAACATTGGATCGCGTGTTTTTTTGTGTAAAAAAATCTCCATTTTGTATCAAGAAAGAATCATCGTACTTTAGTTACGTAAAGTGATATTCATAAAGAGAACAAAAAGTCCACATTTTGAATCAAAATGAAAATTAGATTCCTAAATGTAAACATGGAAATACACTCCATAACTTTCATGAACCTGTAACCAAGAAAATCATATTTACTATGTATCTTTTAGAACCCTACAAAAAATACATTATATAAAAGATGGAAATGTATACATTTAAAAAAATTCTGCATCTTAATAAAAGTTTCCAATTTTGCAAGAAGTTGTCCCCCACAAAATCGTCTGCTACTCAACGTGTCAACTTGCCGCTAAAACGGGATTCTCAAGAAATTCCCAGGCGTATGAGTCTGTTCTTAAATTCTGAAGTTATTTTTCCCCATAAACAAGACGTTGTAAACACATTACATCCCATTCATTGTTGTTTCTCTTCCACATAATAGCTTTTTTATATATAAGATGTTGAGCTTTAAAATTGTTTTTTTTTTTACAAGATCAGTTTAGTTTGCTTAATATCACTTGCCATTTATTGGCATTGTTACGTTTAATTTTGTAAAATTGGCTATAAACCTGACCTAATTACTCGACTGGACTGCTGACAAAAATAGTACAAAGTATTTCATTTCTATAGCCCGATGGACAATTATTACATTTTTAAAGCTGTGAGCAGAACAGTCCGACATATCATGGGTCATGAAAACACGGGGGTGGTATCGCGAGTGTCCAAAATAAATATTATTTGGAACAGAGTACTTTCTTGACAATTGTCTCATTTCAAATGGTATGCATTGTACTATTTTATGTTCGTCAATCGATCGAATTCGGTATGTGTTTTTGCTTCAATGTTATCATGAGTGGGAATAGACCCAATTCACACTCATGTTAATTGTCTGCATCTATCGGACGAGGTCATCAGTGGCAATCGTCCTAGCACACACTTTCGTGGGAGGTTATAAGTTGGTCCGTGTAAGGATATACGTGATATTATTCATGTGTACGCTGTACGCTGTTTATTGGGGTATCAGTCCGAGGCAAGGTTAGAGGAGAGAGGCCATGCCGGCACCGTGTCACAGGTTGGTTCTAATTTATTCCAGTATATTGGTCTAATTTTGTCGTCTTACACGAATTTTGACAAACTCTGTGCTGTTCTTGTGTGGGTTAGCCAAAATGTTTCTAACTGGATTACAACTATTGGAATTTCCTAAACTAGTGTGCTACCTTGTTGTTGTTGCCACCTGGCCCATATTATCTGGGCTTAGAACCACTTTATACGGTGTTATGGTTAGAATCTAATATTTAAGTATGTATTGTTGCAGCCTTGTGCTGCCGAACATGATGGTCTTTGGTGTTTGGACCACTTTATGTGAAGTAATTTTGAGCCATATTTGTATCCTTTTATTTGTTTTGCCACCTTACGCGGCGTGGCCCGTTGGGTGTTGAGCCACCTTATATAATCTTATTTTGGGTCTGTTTTGTACTGACCTATATGCTTTAACTTTAATAATAGCTATCTTCTTCGGTCTTCGAGGTTGTGTTATATTGGAGATGGTAATATATGAGCAATCAAAGGCTATTACGTTATAAGATGTTGATACCATTTATCCTCCCATTGATTGTTTGATGTATGTTTGAATAATGCTATGCATTTCGATTATACTGCACATAAGGGGTGCATGGTTTGTGTCTTTTAATTTTAGCTTTGCGGCTTCATCTGCTAAGTCTTTACTTAAACTATCGAGCGTTCGTCTTTATAGTCTTCAAGCAAATTATCTATCCACACAGAAGCAAAAGGGAAAAAACAATCCCAAATATCATATCCACACAAACGTAGGCGAACGTATACAAACACAATATTTACTATCTGCACATACGTACGCGAACGCATACAGATACAATATCTACTTTCTACTCAGACTCCAAAATTCACATCTATTACATTCCTATTAAACCCAACTTCCCTTGCCCGTATACAGGCCAATATTCCTTATGTTAAATTCCCATTGTCTGAATATGTGCCCAAGGTGATATTAAAAGTCTTGTCCGAATAAGTCCCCAAGGGGGTTCGTAATGTATTTACCCATTATTCATATAGTGACCCCTTTAACTACGTTCCAAAACTTGCGAAAAGTTGACACGGATTTATGGGAAAAATACATATCCCTGATCGGTGATCACTCTCTTAACGAATTAGTTTGCTTAAACAAAATTCAGTACAAAGACATGATTTGTGCCGACACGTGTATTCATTAGCCCAATCATAAGATAATATATTGAAAGCGCGGCGCATTACATCAGCAACATGCTCAAAAGGTGAGCAATTAACTAACGAAATAAATGCGCCAAAATGTAAAAGAATCAATTTCGGCCAAAACTCCATCTTGAATATTCACGGAAAGTGATGCAACTAATTCAGAGGAGGATGACGACGAATCAGGCGATGTATAACATTGGTGCATATTCGGATAATATGATCGAAGAAAAAAAATGAATCAAGCGTTGTGAACGGCATTATAACAAGTTAAACATGCATGTATAACATCAAGCAGTGACTCTACGAAACTGGACCTAAAAAGAATAGAATCTGAATCTGATAATGAACACAAGTGTAGCTCTGACGTTAAATCAAAATACAAGTCCAGACATTTTTTTTTACAAGTATGGCAGGATCTAACAAGTGTATGTCTTGGTAAAATGATGCTTCTCTTGGTATCAGCAAAATAAAGGAAAATCCTTGCTCTATATTCAATGTAGAAAAATAATTAAATATCTTAGAACGGTTCCGGCTTCGATAAATGAATACCCGAAGGACGGTCAATTTAAACCAAATACAACGTCTGCCAAACAAAATAGAATCAATATTTGTAAACATAAACGACCAGATATACAGTCTGACAAAATGCATGTATGTGTTAGACGCATCAAACTAAATGCAACTAAGGAAATCAAACATCAATCACAAGATGCTAAACTTGAAATGGATAAAAAAAAATTATAAAAAAAAAACAACTGTATGAACGAAACAAACAAAATGTAATCGAATTGATAAAAGCTAATACAAAGCATTCTGAAAGGAATCACCAGCAGAGGACTTTCACATGATGTACATATGAAATCATACCATGATGCCACCACTGAGGTCTCAAAACAGAATTGAAGAAAACTAACAGTAAATATTATACAAATATTGTACAAGTAGGAGAAAATGGCGCGGACAGAGGCCAGGAACTGCATCAATTTTCGATCAACTATATGACCCTTATCAACTCATTGCTCGTCCAGGTAGATAAGGTCGTTTTATCTTGCTTTCATCTTAAACGAGACGTGGACATGCCGCAGTATGACGACATATTGATAAATATTGGCATGTAGTTTAACCTAGCATACGTATCAAACCACGACATCTTTAACATTATACTTTCCTTCACTCTGACCAAGTGAAAGATTCGGACGCAACAATCTTATTGCTCAATTTGCAGTGTTACTGAAGTACTGAAGTCAAAGTCTAACAACTTGAGTAAAGCGACGCAATTAAGTAATACTAACATAGGCAACATAAAAGTCCATCAGATTCAATAAAAATCACAATGAACGAAAAGAACCAAAAGTGCATAGAATAAATAGGACGGTAACAGAAGCATAACCTTTTCCTTGCAGTTTCGTTGTTTGAACGATAAATTCATAATTTCATATTTACATCTCAGTCTCGTTATTTGAACGGCAAATTCATAACTTCATATTTACATTGCAGTTTCTTTACATGAACGATAAAATCATTACATACATGCCTTTGCTTTGGTAAGTCGTTATATGAACAATATAACCGATATTACTAGCAATTACATCTGTTTCGTTATACGAGCTATACATATTTGTAAATTCATACATATACTTGTATTTGTTGATCGGGTGATAAGACGTTATTCATGTCAGTTTCAAATCCCTTTCGTTGAAATCATCCTTTGAAGTTTCTTTCATTGAGTTACATGTTGTTGATAATTCCATGTTAGGAATCTTATAATTTTCTTTATCTTTTGTTTATAATGGTAGCAAATTTGTTTTACATTTAAATTGCGTTTATAAATAAACATCTTATTAACGCAGTTACATTCAGTGTCTTCACTAATCTAGTCCCAACCCCGCTTCATCCTGTGATACACAGTATCAAAGCGATACCAAAATGCTTTTATTAATGTGTGTTTTAGGAACTCAATTTTCGTGTCTAACTGGTGCTTTGTTCTAAAATTGTAATACTAATGCAGTTTTTATATATAAAAAATGTATTTTCAGTCCTAATAATTTGATTTCCAATAACTTCAAGGCAAAATTTTTAATCGCTATCGACTATTACAATGGTGACCAGATTTTAAATTGCGTGAAGAAAAGATATATCGTATGGTTTAATTGTCATAATATAGGGTAGTACGAATTTTATTTTCATCATGCATAACTTTCATTGTGATATCACAGCACGCGACATTCAATCCCAATTGCGCTGGAACACACCTTTAGGTTGACCTTGTCCTAAAATGTCCGCGTATTTAACATTGCCAGATGTTTTTATCTCGGCTTGTACATAATGAGCTTTCAAAGGAATATAGCTTAGAAGATCCAAATAAAGTAAATAATCGCCTTTTAAGGGAATGTGCTTTCAAATTCTAAAAACTCAAGTAACCGTTGCTGAACCCATGTATGATCTATATGACTTTCAGTATAATCAGTGCTTATCAAGATCACGAGTGTGTCTGACCTATTTGCCCAGCCTTAAGGTTACTTTAAAATAGACTGACAAGCTAACGTATTTATTAATGTTGCTGGATGTACTTTTTGAATTTTAACACCTTACAAAATGAGTGCATTACTTGCTCTCACAATAATTGTAATTACATTGCTAACTGGTTGCAGATCGAATTATGTTGGTGAATTTTCCAACTATGAAGTTGCCCTGCATAACATTTTGCAGCGGATGGAAACTTTGGAAACACGATTGTCGGAATGTACACAGAAAACATCACTTTTACAGCAGTCTCAATGGCGTCAGGAAAACGAGATCCGACTTCAAGCTTCTAAGTTACAACAGTTAAAATCCAGAGCGAGCATCATGGACGAAAATGAATCCAAAATGAAGAAACTCGAGCAAAGACTTAGAGAAGCTCTTGAAATTATAGACAAGTTCGTAAACGAAGTTGAAATGACACCGCTACAGAGAAAATTCGACAATACCTCAAGTGACCAACTTCAAGCTTGTGAGAAATGTGAACAAGATACACTAAGCCAGAGTTTGAGCCATAGTTCAGTCAGAACAAATCTTGACCCAATAAGTTTAAATGGAGAGATCAATGATACGATATCGACATTTCCCAGAAATAAACGGATCAGCGGGCTTGGGAAACCTAACGTGGCCTTCGATGTTACCATGCACGGCTTTTTTGCGACTACACTGGCAGCTCACGAAGTCCTTCCATTTAATGTAGTAAATTTAAATGTCGGAAACGGATTTGATTCAAACCTTAAATCTTTTATTTGTCCCGTGACGGGTATTTATTTCTTCGCAGCTACAATTACTCGCACTAATGCGAAATTTGAAGGCTCCATTGTTATTGACGGAGTTGAAAAGATCATTATTACAACTGGTAATTCTGCTTCTACATTTGAACAGTCAAGCAGTTCAATCGTGACTCAGTGCTCAAAAGGACAGAGGGTTTATGTTTTTGCTCATTTTGGTGCTCCAATCCAAATAAGTGGAATGTTCTCTGCATTCTCTGGATTTTTGATAACTGATTTGGAAAGCGGTTCGAGTTAATATCATAAATAAATTACAGGTGAATTTCAAGCCTAGTTATAATTAATTGCAAACTAAATATTACAATCTCATTTCAGAAAACATAATTTTTATTTTCCTTCTCACTAACAGTGTAATTCAGTATGCAATCTTCCACTGGAGTTATTTAATTACAAAACCGGAGTTATTTTATCATATTAACTGAACTACGTATATAGTGTAAATATCCAGTGTCTCGTCTTAAATCAAGTATAAAGATATTTCCTAGTTTCGGAAGACAAATTCGCATTTCTCTTCTTGAAATTCATCACGAGTTCTTAGTCAACAACTTACAGTAAGTTAAATTGTTAAGAAAGCAATATATACAAAAAGTTATAGTTTTATAGATATAATATAATAGATACGATACTGGTAAATTAACGTTTACGACGTCTTAATTCAGTATCGAGTGGTTTTTTGCGGATGGGGATAACGACGAATTATTTACTCAAGTCATTATTGTGGGAAATAAAAAGATAATATACGGATCAAACTTTTTACTTAAAACATGCTTTGGTAATTTGATTAACGACGTAAAATTATCTATAAAAAATAAATAAACAAAAGATCAAAACTAATGTAATGACTATTATTCGCGCAGTCCAAAAGACATGTTCAATACAAAAAAATGTTTCTTTCTTCATTTACGGTGATGATGAAACTAATCACTGGTTAGTATTATTATCCGTCTTCTCATAAAGTTTTCAAGGTCATTCGGATTATCAGCCAGTTCGGAAGTTATCATTTTGCACGTTTTCTATTTTCCTTGTACCATTTTGTGTTATTTTAGCAACCATCATGTATAGAGATTTAAAAATATGAACCCTAGGGCTACTACATGCTTAGATTAATACTCAAAATTTTTAGGGCCAATATCATTGAGAATAAAAAGTTGGTCACGATAACCTATTTTTATTAAAGTTGCCTATAATGACAGATGCTTCCACGTATAATGTTTAATAATGACACTGATACAGTGTTAAATAGAGGCTTGCCACAAACAATCAATAATGTAGGAGATTTCTACCCTGACCCAGGTACTACTACCATGATAAACTATGACACGATTCCCTGCAGAGAATTCTTCAACTGGTCAGTAACACATCTTCAAGAAATAAACAACATAAGTTTCAATTTAACGACAACAGGTCCAACAGTTGTTTAAATATTGTCAGATATGATTCATACACGGAAAGCATCTCTAACCGTAACAAGGATGCGTAATGTAATATATCAAAAGAAATATAGGCCTAAGGAATAAATATAACCTTTCCAACGTATATGTATATCAGAACGAAGATAAATCAAGTAAATTTAACAGAAAATGCATTCCATGTTATTGTTGAGTTTTGTTAAAACATTGATTGACATAGTGTGGCACTGTGGCATAAGCTGACATCTCTTTCTTTTGCAAATAGTTTACTTCGTGCGTTATTAGTTACTAATACTACATGTTTAGTGTCACTCTAAAATTACACCAGACTTATTCAGAGAGGTTTTTTCAATTTAACTTTGTACGACTGCTGTTTTTATGGTTACATATCCTACATGACCAAATAGCGATATATTTTAGAATAGTTGGAATCAGAAGATCGTATTCAGTACATAATATGAGCGAAGCAGGACGTTTTGGCGCAGTCGATTTGGCGCCGGCCGGTTTGGCGCCGGCCGTTTTGGCACGGGCCTGTTTGGTGCCGGCCACTTTGGCGCCGAGCAATTGTTATTCTTGTTGAGAAGTAACAATATATTAGTGGTGCAGGTAAGGACAACATTGATTACCTCAGCGATCAAAGAGATGTAGTGTGTAAGTGAACTATGAAGTGAAAAATGAAAGTAAAATTATTCCAATGATGAGCCTGTTTGTTATTAAAATAACTTTAACTAAACCTATGTTATGTTCATTCATCAGTAGAATGAACTGGCCGTCATCTGCAGCTGTGTGAAGACGGGCTTAACATTCGTTTTTCAACTCGCATCGCCAAAATCTTTGAAGCTTATCGGCACTGTATTTATCAAAAACGTATTGATATCCATCGTGCGCGTACTTTTCTTGACCACGCTTCGATTTCATAACGCTCATTTCCCCCCAAAACACTTTTACGTTAATACATTTGACAGCACACTGATATAAACAAACACCTATATAGAAGTGGGTTTAAGCCTGAATGGCTAAATCGTCAATCCTATGCGTAGACTTCTTTTACCTTATCATTGCTTTCGTTTTCAAATATGAATAACACGTTAGACATCAAAATATTAAAATGTTAATCTTTAAGTGGTCATGACTCACAGGACAATATACAAATAGAGTCAATTATCTTAAGCGTCCTGCTTATATTGTTATTTCTTAATCCTTTTGTAAATGCCGACATGGCCTCTAATTATCTTAAGGATAATGTGTAATCTTTAGATGTTAATCCTTTTGTCGGTGCCAAAACTTCCAGCGCCAAAACGTCCGGCGCCAAAACGGCCCACGCCAAAACATCCTAGCGCCAAACCGGCGACGCAAAAACGCCACGGACCGTAATATGGGATCCCCCTGTATCTGATATGTAAAGCATACGTCTAGCTCTATACATTTAGACTATCTCGAAATGTCATTTTTTCGTGGATATGTTTATTTATAAACGTCACAGACTCTATCGCTAATGCAAGCAATCCACACAGGTTGTGCAGACCGTGAACTATTAGATTAACTAATCTATGAACGTGAATTGGCCCAACACGAGCAACTAGACCAGTGACTGGTAAAACCTCCATTGTCATTCTACACCACTCACGTTCTCAACTGTAATCCAATTCTCATTGCTGTATTTGCAATCAATGAATCTGACAGTCGTTGTTGACAAGCTTCATTAAACAGTTTATAAGAAGTATAGTTTCTGTGTATGGTAAAGTAACCGCTTGTGATGGGACTCGAGTCACTAATCCTTCTATCTTATCCGTAGCAACGTTTTTGATGTTTTTAACGACTCGCATTGCTACATGTTTAGCGATTGGGGCAGTGCGTGAAGACAATATAGCAGACTCCTTTGGTACATCTATGATAAATTCAAGAACAACGTCACCGAAGCCAGTTCCATAACATATTGGGTTAGCAAATATTTTTGTGTTGGAGCCAGTGTTCTCGCGTTACAACGCACATGGGTCTACCACGTCCATGTATGATGTACGATGGTCAGTATAACAAGTATCAGGTAAATAATGTACAGTCGTATCGTTATTTTTTCACCTAGAAGATTTACAACATTTGCGCCATGATCTACACCAGTAAAAATAATATGTGACAGCCGATTACTAAGACATGAAAGATACATAGCCGTTGAAGGTGTAATCGATATCAAATTAACCAGTTGTGCTGTTGGTTGTTGTTGTTGTGGGGTTTAACGCCATTTTCAGCACACGATAGGGTATACATGGCGGCCAATATTAATGGTGGAGGAAGACCCCAGGAAAACCACGGAAAGGACCACCGACCCACGAAAAGCTACTGGCAAGCTTTCTCACATACCCACTTTGGCGAATTTGAGACTCAAAAACCGACGCATATAGAGGTGAGATAGCAGTGATCCGTAACGAAGAGCGCTTTAGACCACTCGGCCACTCGTTCTGCTGGTGAATATCCAAACAGTATATACCCCGTAATCACCATGCACGTCGTTTCAGACTTGCTTTCGTAACTAACACTGACAACGTCAGAAGTTAAACTTATCTGCGTCGTCGTTGTTGTTGTTTTAGGGTTTAACGCCATTTTCAGCACACGATAGGCTATACATGGCGGCCAGTATTGAAGATGAAGCAATTGTTTTTCATGCAAAGACCAGGGATTGAATATCATTAGGCAAAATTATACCCTTCAAGTCTGAAAGGGAATCATTTGTGGTTTTTTTAGTGATACAATTATAAATGCCGGTGAGTTGATTGTTTTTTTTTTTTTTGCAATGTGTTTGTGTCGGTCATATTCTGTATTGTATTTGTCTTGTATTCTAAGTATGCGCTTTGTATTGTTTAAGGTTTATATCGTACCATTTCATCTCACATTAAAATCCCACAATCGACAAGCGAGTGTTATCATTTCAACCCTAAATAAGACAGATTCAACTGTTAAAGAATATTTAATAACTGTTAAAGATCAGCAATATGTTAATATTTGTAATTTCATCATGCAGAAATTATAACATTATTATCTCAACTTCGCATCATAGCATCTGAAACTCTTAATTGAAATATCAGAATGATAAATGTATAACCCCAACATTTTGGTCTATCTTTATTAAATTAAACCCAGTCTTAATGAATAAATGTTTAGCTCCAACAATTTGATCTATTCATACTAAACCAAACCCATGGTAATGAATAAATGTTTAATTCCAACAGTAGCCTTGATGCCACTGGCCGATCTTCGCATCGACACGCAAACCAAAAAGCAAATAATTTCGAAATCTGGAGGTAACATCTTTCTAGGAGGTGACATCATTTGCTCCCTCTTAAATGGGGTCACAATGCCCCCAAGAACGAAACCACTCCCTGATGTACCAAGAAGAAGAAGAAGAAGAAGAAGAAGAAGAAGAAGAAGAAGAAGAAGAAGAAGAAGAAGAAGAAGAAGAAGAAATATAGCAGCGGTGTCAAGACCAGGTCACAACTTCTAAAACAAAGAGAAAAGACCCCCGTTCTACTGTCTAAATAAGCAATTCGGCCAGGACGCAACCTTACATTTGCAAACCACGACCTGTAGCGACGATGATCGGGTCTCCAGTAGCCTCAGGTTCTTTTCCGTTGCTGGTGATGCCTGCCAAGCCCAATTTGAGTCTTTCACATTTTTCTTCATCTGATGCAACAATGAAAAAGGCGTCTCCAAGAACTTCCAAGATCAATCCCATCATACAGGTTACGAAGGGGTTCCGAAAGTGTATTGTGCTCCCAAAGCCCGTCTGAATAGTCTCCGTTTAATTCAAGTGAAACGATGGTTACAAGAACAAGCCACATACAATTGACATAAACCCATTCGACGAAGATTTTCCAGACGTCGCACCAGAGTGGAGGACACTGATCATCAATAAGAGGCAGATTTAGCTGATATATCTCATTTGCCCACCTACTATCGTGGCTACAAGTATTTCTTTTGTGTCGTAGACTTCTTTTCATAATTTGCCTGGGTCATGCAATTGACCTTCAAATCGAGCAGCAAGTTAGTGCGAGCACTCCATCTGATATTAAAACAAAGTGCTTTTCACTCTCGTCGATGGCAGATCGACGAGGAATCGAATATCTGAACAAGCTTTCCAAAAATATTAAAGAAACGTGAGCTTATCCATTTGTCACCATCGAGAATTCTGATATCAAAGACAACATCGTGGCACGTGTTCAACGCACCTTGAAAATGATGTGCCACCCACGCAATAAGTGACTCTCGACATCAAAGTGAGCGCCTGTTGGTACATGATTGAATTTCTCTCAGATGTTCAAGCTAGTTGTGTAGAATATGGACACAGAGGATTGTTGAATACCATATATAATTCTAAAAATGTTATTTCGGTTGATATGGTTGCGTGTTATCCAGAACGTTTCCTCGGTTATGGAGAGTGCGCTGGGTATTTTAACTGATTTGGACATCCCACGCACGAGATTACACGAGCTACGATAAATGGACCACTACCAGATTTTGATCTAACCGGATTCGCTCGTGTAATATCATTCGAGCTTTCAGAAGGACTTCATCCGATTTGTTATGTTTGGTTTGGTAGACATTTCTCTGAAACATACTGGGCACCAATAGTGTTTTTACGATATATGATTGATTGTAAAATATTGATATCGCTGATTGTCGGTGAGGCAAATATATCATATAATACGCAGACTGAGGTTTAGTTACCACAGTCTTAATAAAATTATTAAAGATTATAAGGAAAATTGTCCTGATCTCACCGACGACTGTATTATTAAACGATCAGAGGAGATCAATGATAAAAACGCTAAAGTTCTCGGTAAAATAACAATCGGTAAGTTTACACAAGGAGGAGCATATGATCACAAGCGGCATTATTCACGATTAATTCTAGATGATGCTGAATACGATTTTATAATCACGGATATAACAGCTAGAGATATATTTTTCAGTCGTGAAAATGCTTACTTATCTGACGAAACAAAGTTAGGAACTATTGTTAGCTACATCGATGGCGAATCTTCTCAGTATACACATCTGCTATGAAAAAAATTTGTTTGTCATATATTGTTAGGATAGATTTTTAGTAAAAATAATAAGATTGCCATTTTCTTTAAATTGTATTAAAGTAATGTTTTATTCATTTATATTAAAGTAAGTTTCTAAAATATATTAAGAGTAATTTCATTGGTTTTTAAAGCACAACTATATAGAATAAAAATGGTTGCTGCGCAAGTGGAAAAAAGGCAGTGTATATAGCCATACTGCATAAAACCAGTAAAAATAACTAAAAGCTTTGCTAATGTACGATGCTGTGTGGAATTGTATTACGAAAAACATTATACATGCCATTTAGCTGATTCAGCTGAAAAAGACTCATAGGTTCTATGAGTAAAAATATATATTCTGTCACCTAGACATTGGCGAAAGTCCAATTCGGTTAATAAAAGTGGAGTAACCTTTCTCTAAAGAACTTCTAATGACACAAAACAAAATGGCTTCCAACAAACGGATATCCATATAACCAAACGAACATAAATAAACTATAAGACTAAGTCTTATGACGTAAAACAAAATTGGTTCCTACCTGTTGAAACTGGTTCTTACCTGGGGAAGAGTTAGCATCTTTTTCTGACTGGTACATTGAGGGTATGACCTTGTTTAACCCTGACACTGACCGAATGCGTATAAATAGAGTTGCACATTTGGGTTCAGGTTAGTTTTTCCGTATCAGCAAGAAAATAGATGTTTGTCTTCTTATTCCAGATGTAGCTGTTTCTCATCATCGTTGCGATACTCTTTTAAGAGAGTCTGAACTCTTTCTTCTCTCTCTCTCTCCCACCATGGACGTTGACGTTAGTTAACTAACGAGTAATTCCTTCTCATAGCAAGAAATGAGAAGAGGGTTATGAAAAGCTAATCACAACCTAACTAAAACTTTCATAACAAGTGATGATAACTTTTTTCATAACAAGTGGATGGAGAATATTACCGTATCTCTGACCTCTCGCAAAGCCAATGTCCCCAAGATGTAGCCGTATCTACACCGTTATGAGTGACTATTTCTTTTGAGAGAGTGTTTTCATAAAATTAATGGAGAAGAGACTACTGATAAAATGACATTAGTGGACGAATATCATAAATAAAGATGCCACACGTATAATTACGATCATGGGAGAGATTCGCACCAACACATTCACGATCGTCAGACTTCATACCGCCAATGTTTGCAGTTTCATTGCCTGGAACAGATACACAGCTATCCTATTCACGTGTCCGATCCGTTATTCTACCTACATGCTACATTGCTCCTGCTGGAATGTCTTCACAAATTCCTAGTAATGTATGTGCCAGTATCTACGCCCTATACAGTTCCAGTGACTAAAACTCCATTCGACTATGGTTCCTTGATCCTACGTAGACAGCGATTGAAAACCAAATCCAGTTTCTTACGTAGACGACTACCAACTCACCCCACAAAACAACGTCAGCAGCAGCCCTTCAGTGACCTCCGCCAGCTCAAAGAATCCTAAAAGTACTCTTACACGGTAAATTAACTGTGTATACATTTACTATCAGCGCCCAGAACATTCTGAGTTCCGCCGTTTAATCCAGTTAATGTGACTCAATACTATTGACATTATTTCTAGGAGTGCAATTTTTCTCTGGAAACACCAGATTCTCAAGTACAGGTATGTCTGTTATCACATTAGATATTTTTAAAGGTAATAAATCACAAAATCCTGTTAAATGGCTAAATCATTTTTTACAATGGGCTAATTTTTATGATTTATCAGAAGGTAAAACATTGAATGCATTTCCTTTTCACCTTCAACAACATGCTAAAGTATGGTATGAATCACTACCTGATAACGTTAGGAATAACTGGTCAAGTCTAGTAACTGCCTTTACATCTCGGTTTCACACTGACGATATCATTTTAGATTTATCAATTTTACAAACTCGACAAGAATCGTCTGAAACAGTTTTGGACTATCTAAATCGTCTCTTACAAATTGCAAATAACCAAACTATCTCAGATTAAATATTGTTAGCAGTTGCATTACAAGGTTTAAAACCAGCCATTAAACAAATCGTAATGAATAAAAACCCAACAAATATGGATGATTTACGTCAAGCCGCAAATTTAGCAGAGAAATCTCTAGTCACAACTGAGAATGATGATTGGTCAATACTTAACACAATTTTAGAGGAACTTAAACAACTTAAAGATGAAATTAAAGCAGTCAGCTCAGAACAGAACACAAAACAATGTACATATATTATCTCAACCCTTCGTACGTGCCAAAAACAAACTATTTCGGCTACATTGCTCTAATTCTCATCATTATACATTGTCTTATCAGACAGCCAATTTTCCAAACTATTTCTCCAGTTCAGTATATAAATCTCGCGATAACTATACATATCAGTTACCTCCTCGTGATGCGCGTAGTAAGCCATTCTGTCTCAGATGTGGACTTTTTTCAGACACATGGAAAATTATGTCGTGCACTCGATAAACAGTGTTACTTGTGTCACAAAACAGGTCATTTTGCACGAGTATGCTTTTCCCCACAACAACAATATAAATTCGCGCCAAATCAAAGGTCACAACCTTGCCACAAACAAACTCGAGAACCACAAATCACATTAATCACACCTATTCACAAAAACATCGTTCCTCTTTTTGTTAAAATCACGAATGCATTAGCTGACACAGGCGCGACAATTTCGGCCATCAACCTAAATTTTTATTCTCGCGCAGGATTCAATCCACGTCAAATTCAACCATCAGATATTTCTAATATTGTTGCAGCAGGTGATGAAAGACATCTCGTTTCCGGCATTATTCAACTTAATTTGAAAATAGGAGGAATACGCTTCTCTCATTCATTCTACATTGTACCTGCCTTACATCATTCAGTCATTTTGGGCATAGATGTTTTGACTAAATACAAAGCTGTAGTGAATCTAGATACACAAACGCTCTTTTTGCTAGACGATACGGTAACCATTAATCTGATTCGCATTCAGTCTAGTTTGGCACGCGCCAAGAAAAGTACGATAATACCACCGAACTCACTTTGTTCTATTTCTGTTAGCATCAGTAAAATAAAAAAGGAACACCTGTTTTGCTAGAACCATCTCATAACATCTCAAACTCTACAGTCTTACCAGCTAGAAGAATTGTAACGGTTGAAAAAATGAACTTTGTTCAAATAATGAATCCTACTCCAAAACCAGTACATATACGTGCAAATACCGTATTAGCTTGTGTAGACGTACTACACCCACAAACCATATTTACCATTAATGAGGACACTTTTGACAAGAATACAGCATCTGACACACCCGACATCATGAACACACAAACTAGCAAACCACAAGAACCAATTAATTTTGATTTACACTCTTCAGATTTGACAATCAGGAAAAACAGGAACTTCACTCATTTTTGAATTAACACAGAGATGTTTTTGCCTTAAACTTAGACGAATTAGGAACTACTATGGTATTTACCCATCGAATAGAGACAGGCGATTCCATGCCAATTCGTTGTCAATTTTATCGTGTGTCTCCGCACATCAATAAAGAAATTGATAGACAGGTAGATGAATTATTAGAACACCAACTAATCGAACCCAGTTCCTCGAGTTATGCATCTCCAGTTGTTTTAGTCTAAAAGAAAAATGGTGAATATCGCTTTGCTATTGACTATAGGAAACTTAATCAGGTGACACAACCAATGACATTCCATCTTCCAAGATTACAAGATGTCATTGATGCAGTTGGACAAACTCAACCATGTCTTTTCAGTACATTAGATTTAAATTCAGCATTTTGGCAAATTAAAATGGATCCACTCACAAAACATAAGAGCTCCTTCATAACATCACGTGGTCTTTACCAATGGAATGGACTCCGAAATGCGCCCGCCACATATTGTGTTCTTTTAGGTCATGTAGAGGTATACCATGGTCAACATGTCTTGCATACATAGATCGTATTATTATTTTTTCCAATTCATTTGAAGAACACTTAGCACATCTTGAACTTATTTTCGATCGATTACGTCAAGCAAACTTGACACTCAAACCATCAAAATGTGTATTTGCAGCATCTGAAGTTTATTTATCTTGGTTATAAATTCTCAACAAAAGGACTCAAAGTAGATGAATCCAAAATAGACACAGTTACACAGTTTCCTGTTCCAAAAGATGTTAGAAGTTTTCTAGGTTTGTACAATTATTACAGAAAATTTGTCCAGGGATATTCTACTATAGCAGCACCTTTAAATAAATTATTGACAAAAGACAATTCATTCCTTTGGACAGACAAGTATCAAAAAGCATTTGAAACTCTTAAGACAGCCTTGACCACAGCTCCTATCTTGGCTTATCCTGATTTTAATAAACCATTTAGACTCATATGTGATGCCAGTGGTACAGCTCTAAGGTATATCTTGTCTCAACTAGGGACAGATGACAAAGAACATGTTATTGCTTATGATGGACGAGCATTAACAAACGCTTAAAAACAATGGTCAGTGACTGAACAAGAATGTTTAGCAGTCTCAGAAGGTATCAGAACGTATCATGTTTACCTATCACATCAGAAATTTACTGTCATTACAGATCACAAGGCACTAGTATGGCTTAAGACAGTTAAACACACATCAAACAGATTAATTCGTTGGTCACTTCGCTTACAAGAATACGATTTTGATATCCTATACACTCCAGGCCATAAACACACCAATGCTGATGCACTCTCACGTCGAAACTACGACCAAACAGATAACACTGAGAGCAAATTAGAGGAATCTCCAGCATACACTAACAATCAGGTTACTCAGTTAGAACCATCAGTACACTCCATTCAAGACGAAATGACAGAAATTACATTCTTTTACGATAAGGAAGATACTCCTAACCTATTTCCAGTACACACTAATGATAACATACCTAGCAGTATTTCTTCAGAACTACCGGATCTCGCCCAATATCAGCGCGAATGCCCTGATTTTAAGGACATGTATGTTTACTTAGAACAAGGAATATTACCTGAAAACACTCGTCGCGCAACAGCTATTCCATATGAAGCAAGCCAGTATGAATTAATCAATGGTGTCTTACATAATTGTTTTCCATCCTCGAACAAAACACAAAACTTCTTCAGATCAACTCACAAAACAAGTTGCTTTGCCCACAAATTTGAGACTCGATGTCCTTCTTTCTTATCACGATTCAAAAGCAGGAGGTTGTCATTTAAGTGTTCAAAGAACATATCAAGCTATCAAACAGAAATACTATTGACCTAAAATGTATCAAAATGTGTATGACTACATCACATCATGCTCTAAATGTCAGATTATTAAACGGGACACAAATGCACGAAAAGCCCCATTGCACCCATTGCACCCAGAAGACGTATTCTCTAGGTGACACATGGACATTTTGTGCATGCCAAAAAGTAAGGAAGGTTATCAGTCCATCTTATTGGTGACAGATAGTTTGTCACATTGGTGTGAAGCCTTTCCATTACGTTCTCAAACAGCAACAGAAATCGCTAGTGTTTCGTGCAATGAGATATTCACACGTTATGGTGCACCGCGAAAACTTGTCAGTAATCGTGGACGAAACTTTATGTCTCAAATTGTACTCGCACTTTGTGAATTATTTCAAGTAACACGTCATCATACCAGTTCATACCACCCTCAAACTAATGCTCTCTGTGAAAGAATAAATAGTACCATCAGCCAAGCGCTCCACGCGTGCGTACTGCAGTAAACACGAAGATGATTAGCCGTCCATATTACCCAGCGTAATGATGGCATTCCGAATGAGTCCAGTAGTAATTTCTACTGGCTACTCACCCTATTACATAGTCTTTTTGGGAAAGAAATGACCTTACCCTTAGATGTGTCTCTTACACCTAAAGAAACTGTCCAGAAAGGAACGCAACAGTACATAGATCAGTTAATTCAAAGATTAAAAATAGTTGAAGAACTAGTTAAAGCAAATACACGTGAAGCGCAAAACACAAGCAAACAGAGGTTTGACCAGAAAGCAAAGGAACCATCCTTTCGCGTTGGAGATTATGTACATTTACAAATCTCACATATACCCGTAGGGTTATCAAAAAAGCTTTACCCCCAATGGGAAGGTCCATATTATATTACTCAATTAGGTCCGAATAACACCTACAGATTGCGCCGTTGTTCCGACAATAAGAAATGAAATCACTTGTACACGCAAACAGGCTTAAGCACTATTAAGATCCTAAGGATTATAGACCTCCGACCTCGGATACAGTCAGTACACTCCCACAGTCGACTCAGGCACCACATGGTCGAGCAAGCAATGATCACGCACCAACCAACAATGATACCGAATGGTACTCAGTTGATAAACTTTTGAAATCTAAATGGATTTCTGGAAAGAAGCATTAGTTGGTTCAGTGGACCGATGGATCCACGCCATCATGGCAGCCAACGGAGAATGTTTCTCAGGCATTAAAAGAAGAATTTCACAGAACGCGCACGCAATCGAATACACGTCGCAAACGACTAGGTCGAGTATTTCGTAATTGAATTCAATACGAAATTCAAAAGAAAAAAGAGAACAAATTCCTTCGTATTTGGGAGAGAAAATTATAGTCCTATTGTCCATTCCATTCTTTCTTCTCATACCTTCTATTTCTCTTTTCTTCTCTTGCGCGCAAATCTCTCAACTTCTTATCTTTCTCTTTAAGGTATGGGAGGAATATGGACTTGGTTCATAGGATTGTGTTCTTTTTAACTCTGAATTCAGAGTACATAGCATCAGAGCAAACATCAACAAAAAAAACAAAAACAATTTGAAACATGGGTTATCTCCAGCATCTCCCACTTTTGTATAGTTCAGCCTGTAAGTGGATTCACAGTTTTAAATCAGGCTTACACGGACTTGTTCAATTGAACGTATCGAATATTGTTACAGAGATGTCAAATGTAGCTACATAATGATATTATTTCACAGTTATAATAAGTCTTAAAACGAATACGCGGTATAATACAGCAATCTCATTAATGAATGGATTCGACAATGTTTAGAGGTTTTTCTCTCATAAAATCATACAATTGTATGAATGTATGTACCTTATGGTACTGTGTCTTGGCGCATTCGCCATAGAAACGGCTCTAATGCCTTCCAACCAGTCAGAAGCTTCCTTCTCTAGTTTTGCAACATCAAATGATGTCGCTTTTGATCATTATAAATGTATGATTGAAATGATAAAATAGTCGAAGTGTTCGAGCGATTACTCGACACAGAGATCAGGTAATGCATAGCTCTCACGACATGAGCAGCTATTGGTCTATATACGGCCAGCTTCTGAGTCAAATTTGTTTGAAACGATAACTGCAATACATTCTCTTTCACACGTAACAGATAACGTTGATAATACATGTACATTTCAAAGCTGCACTAGACCATACCGTACCAAACGATTAAATGATATTTTCACTTACTGTTCTTAGGTTAATTCACAGGCGATACATATTTCATACATGCACAGGTCAAAGTTTGATTGCAGGTAAACATACGTCATGGTTATTAAGGCTAGAACAACATTAAATTTTCAGTTTCCTAACTCTTGATTATTACTAAATTTTTACGCCATTTTCTCTGCAACCATTCTTACTCCAAAAGTTACTGTTAATTCTTTGTTGATATTATATATGCAGTAGGAAGATCAGCTCAATATCGGCTCACTAGCATTATTCATAAGAACAAGAATTCTTTCATCACACTTCGCTGAAGCAATATAATAAGCGTACACACCCATAAATATGTTCTGTTGATGTTATACAAATAACATATAAAAGAGAAAACGAAATAAAGAAAAAGGACACAAAAAGGAGTACACTTAAACAGAAAAAGAAAAATAAAGATAACAAGAACTGTATGCTATTATTGTGTGTTACAATCGTCAGACAAGACCAGAGTAGAGGTAGGTTTTGTCAAATTTTATAATGCAAAGCTCTTTAAGTCTACTTAAACTTTTAACTTTTATTCAATGTCGTACTATGTAGTTTCATAGTATCTTATGAAGGTATCCAATGCTGTGAAGTTTTCTTCCCATTGTGTTTTTTGGGAATTTTATCACATATTTTGCATTGTACACTTTATTGAACTTTTGAAATTGATTGCGTATTGTGCAATATACCTTTTAATTGTATTTCTTTATTTTGCAATATACCTTTTCATTGTATTTCTTGTATTGGCCATATACCCTTTAATTGTATTTCTTGTATTTTGCAAAATACTTTCTCATTGTATTTTTTGTATTTTACCTAGTATTTTGCAATGTATTTGCAGTGTTTTACATTGTATCTTTTAACTTTGCGAAAATGTCTCGCAATGTTTTTTTATCATTGTATTTTTTATCTTTCATCTTTACATTGTTTTGATGAATGAAATTTATTTTTCTTTTCGAGCCTCGAGAACTCGGCACAAATGACCCAGAGGGTATTGTTAGGATAGATTTTTTAGTAAAATTAATAAGATTGCCATTTTCTTTAAATTGTATTAAAGTAATATTTTATTCATTTATGTTAACGTTTCTAAAATATATTAAGAGTAATTTCATTTGTTTTTAAAGCACAACTATATAGAATAAAAATGGTTGCTGCGCAAGTGGAAAAAAGGCAATGAGCCATACTGCATAAAACCAGTAAAAATAACTAAAAGCTTTGCTAATGTACAATGCTGTGTGGAATTGTATTACGAAAAACATTATACATGCCATTTAGCTGATTCAGCTAAAAAAGACTCTTAGGTTCTATCAGTAAAAATATATATTATGTAACCTAGACATTGGCGAAAGTCCAATTCGGTTAATAAAAGTGGAGTAACCTTTCTTTAAAGAACTTCTAATGACACAAAACAAAATGGCTTCCAACAAACGGATATCCATATTTGGTGTGACGACACCAAAACGAACATAAATAAACCATAAGACTAAGTCTTATGACGTAAAACAAAATTGGTTGTTCCTACCTGTTGAAACTGGTTCTTACCTGTGGAAGAGTTAGCATCTTTTTCTGACTGGTACATTGAGGGTATGACATTGTTTAACCCTGACACTGGCCGAATGCGTATAAATAGAGTTGCGCATTTGGGTTCAGGTTAGTTTTTCCGTATCAGCAAGAAAATAGATGTTTGTTTTCTTATTCCAGATGTAGCTGTTTCTCATCATCGTTGCGATACTCTTTTAAGAGAGCCTGAACTCTTTCTTCTCTCTCTCTCTCTCCCACCATGGATGTTGACGTTACTTAACTAACGAGTAATTCCTTCTCATAGCAAGAAATGAGAAGAAGGTTATGAAAAGCTAATCACAACATACATAACAAAAACTTTCATAACAAGTGATGACAACTTTTTTTTCATAACACATCTAATATCATCAATGCTGGCTTATGTTTCTATAAACCTGCTATCGATGATAAATAAATAATTCCTGACACCGCGGTCAGAGTCGCCACGGATTCATTTTATATAGATAGCAAGTATATAGAAACAGTGGCTCGTTTTACAAATTATGATGCGCGTTGGGGATCATGGAGAATAAAACAAGAAATGTTACATGATTATGCTGAATCAGCGGATGTTACGATTGCAGATAATTACCTGAAAAATGATCAGATATCAGAATTATCGTCTGCGCCATCTATATCCGATCCAATATGTAGATATAAGACTGTTTTGATAAACGGATGTGGCGAATCTGGGAAGACTTCTCGTGTGATCGAATTATTTCGAAAGAAGTCAGACATGATTGTACTAACACCTACACATAGACTCGCCAGAGAGATGAAAGAGAGAGGTCACACGAGTATAATTCTTGTGTGATCGAATTATTTTGAAAGAAGTCAGACATGATTGTACTAACACCTACACATATACTCGCCAGAGAGATGAAAGAGAGATGTGTTAATTCCTGCACGTATCACAGTTTCTTTCGGTATAGGGTGATGCATGGACTCCTGATCGAATAGGTGATAAATATATTCCAAAGATAATTATTTGGGATGAGATATGCACAGTGTCGTTGGATATATTAAACTTGTTTCTTGACTGGCTGTTACTCAAAAGTACAGCTGAGATAATGTGTGGCGATCATGGTCAACCACCGCCGTTTGTCGGTTTGTCTCCACATGATTGGTTGAAGCAATTTGTAGATTATTAGGAAAAAATTAATACTGATCATAGAGTTCTCGATCCAGAAATAAGCATGTTTAAGAAATTATTCGGATTACATCAGTTAAAATCCAATGTGACATACCACGAAAAATAATGTCAGAAACAGATATAAATGATTTTTGGGAAGCGTGGAGATCAGACGATTTGATTGTGGCAAGTAGAAAGATAGTCAGAGATACACTTCAACAGCGGTTGTTTCAATTACATAAAGAAAAATTCCCAACGCTGCCAGTGCCGTTATATTATAGACCAGCTGATACACGAAGACAAAATATTGAAGTTGATCTTCCTGGGAAAATAGAAGAACAGACTCTCGTATTAAATTATATTGTTCTGGTCGATATCATTTTGCTGTTGAAGATGCATTGCGCGCTGACAAATCTCCCTGGACGATTGGATACGTAATGTCAGGGGTTAACCATTTCTGCTACAATTGTTTGGTTCATAGATGATCGCATCGAGTGGTCGAATATAGTTTATCTCGCTGTATCACGAGTTAGAAGAATAAATCAACTTCTTAGAGTCATTTAAAATTTTAATGACAACACCAATAATGAAATTGTCAGAGTTGATATAATAAGATTAAAAAACTCGCTGGTTATAAACAATGTGATAAAGAAAAAAATTGAAGATTTGTTAATGATGTTGATTTTATAATGATGCTGAAACAACAGCAGAAGAATCACTTTGCGAGTTGTAATTGTGTATTGATATGGTGTTGGTCTAAAGACAAAATCCACACCACTTTACCGCAGACAGAAAAGATAGCAGTCGTGGTCAATACACGTGAAAATGTCATGCTGACCTGTCTTAAGTGTAATAGAAGCAGAGGTGCAGTTAAGTTATCGCAGTGGTAATTGTGTATCCTCGGGTATCCTTTGCAACTGTTCACGTGTAAATCCACGCTGAGGAGCAGTTGAATCTAATTTATAGATTGCGGTTCTACCCGTGGATCTTGTTATGTTAGATATTTTGAGTGATGTGACACTCCAAATAGGATCAGTTGCTCTTTATTTTACCTTCCTTAAGCTCACCTAGTTCATATAAATATCTTACAGTCACAATACCGAGTAATTTTTGGTTTGAAAAAATCATTTCGTGTGGGTATATATTTGTTTGATCGCGTTATTAGGTTTCATATTGATTGTTCGAGTAATTTCATTATTTAATGCAGCTATCACACTTGGTAATCTTGCAACCCATTAACGAGATCTCTGGTCTTGAATAAATTCCTTCGCGTATTGATATCCAAATAACCGCTCAGCAAGTGTTCGATTAAATCGTTCAACATATGCCTGATCGCGGTGTTTTGGGGTATGCTCTCGTCTGATGGTGACATTATGTTGCTTCATTAGTGATAGCACTGCACCCTGAAATTCCTTGTCAGGATCAACCTGTAGCATATTTGGCAACTGAAAAGGTCCTCGTCGATAAATTAGTTCAAACGCAGAAGCTACTTCTGATGCTGTCTTTGTCATTAATGGCTCAGCTTCTTTGCATCTACTCGCAACATCAACTACAGTTAACGCGTACTTGTAAGTCAGACTTTTGACAGTATCAAGTGGGAGAAATAATATATCCACCTGATAAACTTCAATTTGAACGATGACATCAAAATGTGCAAAGTGAATTGTTCCGACGGTGGTAAATAAATCTGCCTATCGCATGTCTTGATAACCAATCTGCTGCAGTAGCTTCCTTGACTTTTGATGCTTTGGCGAGTTTATTAATTGCTGATTTAATCCTCCAGTATCCTCTTGAGGAATAATAAAAAGATTCCATAATAATATTAATCCGCTGATTAAATACCGGCACGGGTTGTTCCTCTTCAAAGCAATAGTTTACCCTTCATCTCAGATCTTACTAACCAGTTAGCTAATGATTCCTTGAAAGATTTATTCGTAATATAATTTAACGCGTGAATCAATTTCACATCAGCAATATGTCTATGTTGCAGATTGCTACTTTTATAAGCAACATCATGAGCATGGCATGCCTTATCAATTTCATTGATAGGATTTTCACTTGATCTTGGTTGGTCTTGATTATCAAGTCGGATATCGAGTCTGGTTCCAGGGCCGGAGTAATTATGTCCTGGAAGATGTTTATTTCCTGGGTATTTGGCCCATAGAGTCCCTGGGAGTTTTGTCAATTTTGCTGCAATATCACTTCCTCGGTTTTTTTAAAATCATCACCTGATTTCATAGAAATTAATCTAAATTTCTTAGTACTCACATTGTGCGCACTTGCCGGTGAGCGCTGATCTGTTATTTTTTGTTGTAATTGTTGTTGAGTCTTTTGTGCTATTACGCGTCTTACAATTCACACAATATAGATCCGTAATTTATTCATAATAACATGAACGTAACTGATTTTTCGGCAACAAAAACACGAGAACCTGTTAAGCATCATGCAGCGCTACCAAATTCCATCAGAATAATTATCATTGGTGAGTCTGGAAGTATAAAAATGCAAATGTTACTTAATCTGATAATGAGATGGTTAAAATTGGACAGATTGTATTTAGTGGCACCATCTGTAGATGATCATCGGTGTTATGGTGTGTTTAAAGAATTTAATGAAAATGCAAAGACGATAAACGAAGATGTTATTAATTTTATCACTGATATCGATGAAGCACCGAGCTTTGATTCCATTGATAGATCTATTAACAATATAGTCGTATATGATAATGTGATGCTGGACAAACAATCAAATCCAGCTAAAATATTTTCCCGAGGTAGACATAAAAACACAGATGTGATTTATGTAACCCAGCGTTATACACAAATCCCAGAAGTGATCAAAGACAACTGTACTATTCTTGCTGTGTTTAATGAAGTTGATACTCACACACTTAGAAATATTTATTGGACCTGGTGTGGCGGCGATATGGATTATAATCCTATTATAAATGTCTATAGTCATGCTAAATCACCCCCTCATGGATTTATAACAATAAATTTACATGACCTGGGATCAAGATATCGTATCGGATTTGATACAATATTCAGTTAAAACTCTAGCAGCAGAGAGGGCGCAACAACGAATATGCGACTCGAAAGTTAGAAGGCTTAGTTCTGTTTTTTGAAATTTCATTAAGGCGACTGATTTGCATATTTAATTTAAGAAAAATAATTATACGACTGAATTTTTTTATGCGCCTTGATTTCGACATTCAAGATTTCACATAGAGAGACTTATTTGTAACGTCCACCTATCGAGTATTTTAGGAAAGTATTCTGCGATAAGGTCACTGAGTGATTTCTTTAGTTGTTCGGTTGCAAGTTCAGGTATTACAAATGTCTGTAATTGTTGTTCGGTTATTTTGAGATAATTGAGAAATACATAATACGATGGTTCTCTTGTTCCGTAGCGTTTATGATACTCTTTATGGATTACGAAGTTACGAATTTCTCGACTAATATATTCAATATCGTCTATGATCTAATTTAAATACTGAATTGTTTCAATGATCTGCTGTTTTAGGTCATCGGAATAATGCTGTGTAATAGTCGCAAATAAATTCCTCAATTTATCAAATATACGACTGAGTTCAGGATAAATTGTGTCTGAAAGAAATGTAAAATACCCCTCTCGTAGAACTAGGCTATTCGATGTGTCATAAAGAAATCTTAACGAATTATAATCAATCAAAAAATAATTTTGAGAAAGTGTTTTTCTGTACTCTGGTTGTGTTATAAACTTGTTCGTATCTGTGGTAAAATCATTCGAGGTTGGTTCCGGTATTTGTAAAGGTGTCCGAGAAGAAATTTCAGGAACGGTTCTGAGCAATGACTGATAAATATCTACAACATAGCCTGGGGAGTTTATCTCGATCGCGGCTGATATTGTCGGTTCGTGGACTATTATAGGAAATTTTGATTCTTTTCCCGTAATGGATTTTATTCTACTTCAATCCTTATTATTTTTGTTTTCAAACACCAGAGAATTATTCGGCTGTTGACCCGCGAATGATTTTGATATAATATTTGGCCAGCTGTGATATACTCGTAATTTTGCAAGCGCGATTTTCATTACCGGAATTGCGTTTGGAAAGTCACGCTGAATTAAGGGTTAGTTGAGGTTATTGAGATCATGGTTGTCTTTGATGGCGTTGGGTTAGCCATCAACGAATTCATCGAGTAACTCGCGATATACTCTAATGTCCATGATTCCACCTTGAAATATTCGTTTGCAAATATAAGCGGCTTTATTAATTATTTCTGGCGAGTGATTTCCAGCTCGTTTACCCCTATGAGAATTTCTAATCGTGCTATATCGGAGAAAATATTATTAGGACAGGCAACAATACCACTCCAGTGAGTTCCACTCAGAGAAACTTCCTCACCTTCAACAACAGGTGTATCATCAGATCTTTCTTCAGGTCCCAGTCCCAGTACCCGAACTTGTTAAAATACCATCACCCACATCTGTTATTCTTTCTTGTTGAGGTGGAGGAAGTTGATAGAAAGGCTCATGGTTTGAAGATTTTTGTCTCTTCCTTTGTTGTCTTCGCTGTTTCAGTTCTTCTTTTCGCTGTTTTAGTTCTTCTTCTCGCTGTTTTTGTCCTTGCATTTGTTGCCGTTTTTGTTCTTCTTTTCGTTGTGTTTGTTCTTCTAATTTTTGCTCATTTAGTTTTCATATCGATCATATCATTTATATACCGCATCGAGATATCTTATATTCGATGCATTTTTTTGTATCAACTCGACTTGTTCTAGTTTTAGTTTTATAAAGTACATCAACCCAGTGTTTCATAACTCTAATATATGTTTTATATCCCGGTTTCAGCATTCTTTTCTATCTTCGTAACGCGTAGCAACAATATCGATAAAATCATCGGAACTACTTTTATCGATTGTTGTTAAAGTATCCTCAGCAAATTTATTATGTAATTCCTCGACTATTTCTTCATCGTTTTTTTCGGACCAGATTGAGATCTTTCCGGTTGTGGTACTTGACGAGGAAGATTTTGTAAACGTCTTGATGTTTTTCCGGTTCTCTCCGTGATTTTTTTCAAGTCCAGGATGAACACCCCTTACTACTTTTTCTCCTTCTCTCTTTACATACATAACGTATTTAGTGGTTGTAGTAACGGGTTTGAATATTTTTTATGTGCCTTCTACAAAATCAACTTCAGATTCTTGTAGTTGCTGTAATTTTTGTCTGACTGAATCACGGACGGTTATAAAATTTCTTAATCGCCGCTAGTCGCTCTCGAGCTAATCTAGTTATTAACGATTCTACTATCATTATTGTTATATGATATGATTTAAATCGTAGCATCAGATAGGGTGCGTCAACGGATATGCGTCTCGAAAGTTAGAAGCCTTAGTTCTGTTTTTTGACACTATTTTTTCGGCTTCGTAGGAGGTCATGGTTTGACAAACAGACGCCTCTAAAAAGTTGCAGGGTTCGCCCTCTGCTGCTGCAGCTGAAACTATGATAGATCCACTGAACGAACTTACTATTACATCAAAATGGTTGAAACTTCGTGCAGGATATTATTTTAGTGGTCAACATTTGCTGAACGCGATTGCTACCATGTTTAATGTACTATTTGACAAAGCTTTTGCAGACAAAAATGACATCGTCGAGTACCACAAAGTAGCTCGTCGCCATCTGATGAAAGTTAAAGAGGACAAATAATTAGGTAATATATTCTGTTCTCAATTGTATGAAAATTTGGGTGGAGACGTTAAAATATTCAAGGGTGTAAACATACCAACAATTTCAGCAACTTGGTCTTTCTAAAGTGGTGTCGTTCCCCGGTACAAATGAACCCCGATATGTTGGAGTACAACGTGGTGGGACACACCTCCGTAACCGTTACTGCGTGTTATTTCTTTTAAAGTGGATTCTGGCACGAACAATTACCAGGAAGGCCGAAACACACAGCATGTTCACAGCACACTTGTACATCCTCACTATTTACCGAAATTAAATTATTAGTCAGCATGGCGAAGAACAATATATTGAAACGTGTCAGTGCCAGAACACAACCCTACATGACGCCATTGGTTACTACCAATGGCTCAGACGTATCTCTATTGTCCTGGACTCGTGCCTTCATGCCATCGTAGAAATGCTGCACTACGGATATAAATTTTCTCGCTTAAAACAAAGTCACCGCGCAAGTCATTCTTGTCATCCAGTTACCAATCTATGGTGTATTTATATTACAGGTAGCTGCGTTACTTTGAATTCTTGTATTTTCTGTATGTCAAGCAATGCACACTAATGAACGCAGACGGTCATTACCATGAGAAAATACTATAAAACAAACAGTGGAACTGATAGATACACAAATGTGTGCTCTAAAGATGTCTTCTGTACACATACATCATAGGCATATTTGTCATTATTCAATCTAAGTTTCACTCTGTTCATAAAAAGCTATTAAGTATGGGGTGAACAGAAGTAATGTGACACTGTGGATGTGTATGCCAAACGAAATACAGAAATATAATTTTCACCACCGTTTCAATATAATACGCCTTGGTGACTATTTAGATTCGTATTTCAACGTTGATTATTATGTGTCTGTTTATATGGTCGCGCCATGTTGGCTTTGTCCAGGTACTCCAAGAAAAATTCAGTTAGCTCCATTTATATTTCAGTGACATTTTACTGGCAAATACCGCTGAAGATAAGGATTTGGATACACACGTCACGATGTCAAGCAGGAAAAATTAGTATAAAACAAATTCTCTCTCTCTCTCTCTCTCTCTCTCTCTCTCTCTCTCTCTCTCTCTCTCTCTCTCTCTCTCTCACACACACACACACACACACACACACACACACACACACACATACACACACACACATTATATATTGTGACCATGTGTATGGAATCTCGTACAGAGGATATTGATATGAAAACTTCTACAGAGGGCCTCAGCACTGAATTCCGTACAGATGACATTTTATTTAGATATACTGGATTGAAAAAAATTAAAGTTACTATCAGTACATCTATAGCAAACAGCGGCGCATCTAGGTTAGTATTGCAGTATCAATATTCTCTCGAATATGAAATTTTGCAATGTGAGCAAGGAGCCACATATTTACAGAAATATTATTATGTATTCAATCGAAATACACAGATACAATCTAATATCAATACAAACTAAGAACACACACACACACACACACACACACACACACACACACACACACGATTATTGACAAGACCATCGAGACTGTTAACATTGTAATAACAGGAACACTGACGGCATATCTACACATATAGTCAAAACTATCAATACAAAGGACACGCTTTGACAAAATGCAGTTTAAGCTGTGGACAGAATTACATTATGGGCAATGATAACATGTTTACACATGGTCTGAGTTATTAATGAATTTAAGGTCGCGCATAGCTATTAAGAAAAACATGGACACTCGTTAACGATATATCATGAAAAATAGAACACGCATTAACATGGAAATAGAATGAATACAAAACTGACATGGCTATGCATGAACAGTTGTGACTCAGAAGGTTAGTACACTCAGGTCCTAAAGTATTACAAAATGTCACTAAAGCATAAACTTTGACAAGAGGCATCTTTAATGTATATTTTTTTTCTTTTATATAGATGGAATGAGGACATTGTACACGTGTCGATTCTAAATAGTAAAACATTAATTATGTTGTCATTTATAAAGATGGAATGAGGACATTGTACACGTGTCAATTATAAATAGTAAAACATTACTTATGTTTTCATTTATAAAGATGGAATGAGGACCTTGTACACGTGTCAATTATAAATAGTAAAACATTAATTTATGTTGTCAGTTATATAAAGATTGAATGAGGACATTGTACACGTGTCAATTATAAATAGTAAAACATTAATTTATGTTGTCAGTTATAAAGATGGAATAAGGACATTGTACACGTGTCAATTATAAATAGTAAAACATTAATTATGTTTTCATTTATAAAGATGGAATGAGGACCTAGTATACGTGTCAATTATAAATAGTAAAACATTAATTTATGTTGTCAGTTATAAAGATGGAATGAGGACATTGTACACGTGTCCATTCTAAATAGTAAAACATTAACTTATGTTGTCAGTTATAAGGATGGAATGATAACACTATACACATGTCGATTCTATAAAGAATAATTAAACCAAAAAGAAGATTACAATTGGACTAAAACACAAATTCTCTGTCTGTCTGTCTCTCGTCTTAGGACATCTTTTACACGATATCAAACATCATGCTTTATAGTACTACATAAATAACCTTATCGTTAATACTTTTTCTTCATGACAAGACCCAAATGTTTTGTAAGATAGTTGGTTGCGAAAGATTAAAAACAAATACGAATATGCCGTCCTTCTTTGACAAATGCTTATGAGCAACTGATTCTATTATAAATATATTGTTAATTGTGGAACATCTTTTGCGAAAACGTACTTGCTACTAATGAAAACTGTCAGTATCATCAGTTCACTTAAAAAGATATTCAATACAGCCATTCAATATTTTTGTAAAACCTTTCCGCATTGCCACTGTTAACGAAATACCTCCGTAATGGTTGAGATTTTGAACAGAGTATATTTCATGTAACAGATAAATTATGGGTTTGATCCCGTTCTTTTCAAATATGCCAGGAAGGATATCTCCATTCAAGTTTCTTTGAATATTTCATTTGCCAAAGCGTCATGTCCGCTTGGCTTCTTTAACACAACGTTTTGGTGCTGCGTATAATTACATCTATAGCAATTGGTTCTCAGAATTTCAGTTATTACTAAAAATGTTCTGAATCAGCTTCTGTAGTAGCCTCGACATCTCCAGTAAGTGAATGTCTTTAATAGTCAATCCACTGAGATTTTGCAATATGAGTAGTGTTTCTTATTACGTTATTATACGCTGTAACATCATTCTAAAACATAAAGGTTGTTTCAGGATTGGACAAGTCTTCGTCGCTTGTTTTAAAAACTGTCTTACTTCTGCCTAATCAAGGTTTTAGATGTCGACACTGGAAACCTGCACTAAAACGAAAGCTATAAATAGTATCTTACTACAGCATGGAGACTAAGACCAAAAGGTTCACTCCGGCCAATCAATTAATATTTAGATAAATAGTTTCAACATTCAATTAACAACCACCGTTTGACCGATAGATTGAGGCAGGTAGACAATAGTACACCATGAACAATCAGAACATAGTTATATGAAAAGTCTAAATGGAAATAAAAAATAAGCACGAAGCACAACAACTAGAGCGAGACAATTGGATGTCACGAATTAATTATATCCAGTGAAAACGAAAATAATTATGGTCGTGCCAAGTTTTATTTTATCTTGAGATTATCGTAATTTTTGAAAACCAAATTCAACATTGACCCTTCTAGGCTTCATCATCAACGAGAATTTATTAAACCCTGCCAAATGAAATTGACATTGAATAGTATTAAGCATTACAAGAACGAGTCAGTTTATCTTCAGCATTAAGAGGTTAATGTTATGAGGAACCGTGGCAGACCCAAAGAGACCTGGCGATAACTTTGGAGCGAGAACTAAAGACCAGAAGCCTCACCCTGCAGACTGCCATCGCAACAGCAGCCGATAGACCAAAATGGTGCTCACTTGCTGTCGCCTCAAGCACCAGACGGTGCAGAGAGGATTGATGATGTTATGACTGGTTGGCCTGATGTCAGTTTAATGACATGATGCCCTTGAGCTACACATGACTATAAAAAATCCCACTGTAGACATCGTAGCAACATAACCTGCTTCTACCTTACTTAATTGAAATGCGACTCACCTGTCTTTGAACCCCTATATTACTTGAAGGACATTGTTTAATGATGTGGCACGTACTTTAATTCGTGTATAAATACAATGGTCATCAAAGATTGGATCCACTGTTTTGAACCAGAAATCTGAGAAATAACTGCACTCGGATACGCATGTGATACAGCAGGTAAGTGCCCTTAATACTTGGGCAAATATAGATAACTTTGGATCCTATCCTCGGTGCATGTGCATCAACTGGTCCCTACATTGTCTACTGTATTTAGTTTTCATTATGCAAGCTTATTGTGGTTTACATATCAATCCCGCGTGCAAACTTCCATAAAGTGGGCATGCAATCAGATAAACGCTACTGCATATTGAAAGTTTATTGAAAACGAGGACTTGAGGATTAAATGGCCGTTAATTAAAGTGAAAGTAACAACTGTAAAGCCGACTTTAATCTAATGTATGATGTGTAAATGGACAATGACGCAAGATATGTCGCTAATTTCACATTTCGTCAAGGCGGGTTTTAACAAATTTCATTCATTGATCTGATATTTCTAAACTATTTTAGTAGCTACTAAAACGGAAATTATGGTAAAATTTTATTTATTGAAATATTTTATGTGAACTTTTATTATACGATTTCAGTGACTTTCAAAATATATTTATTTTATATTTTTATTCGAAAAAACAATGTAATGTCAAATTATTCTAGATGTGTGTTTTTATTTAATTTAAAAACAATTTTATATTTTAATTTTGTCTCAAAATATTGTATTTTTAATCTAGATAATTATGGTAATAAAATCGATAGCTATAGCTGAACGTTAATTAACACAATATTTTTGGAATATTTATATCCGAGATAATTGTCCTATATTCATATTATTCGTCAATAACGTACTAAAAGCACTGTCCGAAACGTAGTTCCAGGGTCGCGTCATATAATGAGGCAGGATGACAATATCACACAATAGAAAATCAGAACATATTTACATAAATAGTCTAAATGTAAATTTAAACTAAGTGCGAAGCAGACCAAATAGACAGTAAACATTATGTTCAATCTTAGATCTAATTTACATTTAAATCATCTATAACGCAATCGAGATGACACCCTTTGAGACTGGGCTGTGTTTCAAGAAATAACAAACACGTATGCGAGTGACAATGAAAATTTATTACACTCTCACACTAATGAGTAGGAAACACGAGAATAACATAAATACAAAGGTACATAATATGGATATAACACAAATAAATAATTGGACTCAAAGACTACTATACCAAACTCATGTAGTCGAACACTACTGTATGGAATTCATGTAGTCAAACACTACTGTTATTAAACTCGTGTAGTCAAACACTACTGTTATTAAATTCATGTAGTCAAACACTACAATGAAGCACTACGACGACATGACCACATGCGTATCCAATGTTGACTCGGCCCGCTTTCCGGCGCGGTCACTCCCACCCTCCAGACTTTCATGCACCTACACGTTGGTACTTAACTGGCGGTCTAACGTCGTAATGGTGCACCAGATATCTTCATATTCACTCACTCATCTGGTTATTCACACCCAGTGAGCTGAATATGGAAAAGAAACAACTTTCCGAATAGTCTGCTTTAATTGTAACTACATTAAAATATATGACGGTTACGAATGGGTTAATATAACCCGCCTGAAATATTCCTCATGTATGACTGTAAAGTACGAATTGTATGCCATTAAAATAGAAATACGATATACTAAAACATTAATACATACATAATACGTTTTCAACATTAGTTATAATAGCGACCAGATAAAATTATCAACAGGAGTATGCACATGGGTCCATATCCCTGTTAATAATCTGAGTCGTATAATCTCGCTACTAACTTGCATAGGTAAAATTGAATTACAAGTACGATAAAATAACGCAACCATATACTATAACATTGAACGTGTTTTACGAAACTGAATATTAGTTTTTTTTTAAAAAAAAGAGTAGATTAAAAAGCATACAATTCGCCCAACTCTTTGGCTCAAAATAAATGAAAATGGCAATCCTGCCCTGACAGCTAAATACATTTAAAGCTTCTCTCTCATGGCTGTCCCTTTCAAAATTTATACATGTTATATATAAAATTGTGCGCATTGATATGTAACACGCACGTGCCACGCAAACAGTGAAGGCGTCACGCATTACAAAGAAAACGTATATTTATAAAAAAAAAAAAAATATTATGGCGCGCGAAACACGACACCTTGGTAGTAATTAAATGTATGATGGTCTAACCAGGCCATATCAGGCATTTCGTAACATCATCGTAAGTTTTGAAAACCAAATTCTACTTGACCCTTCTAGGCCTCATACGCAATGAGGATTTATTATACCCTGCCAAATGAAATTGACATTGAATAGTATTAAGCATTACAAGAACGAGTCAAAATGACATTGAATAGTATTAGGCCTTACAAGAACGAGTCAGTTTCATTGCCACAATGTACTCATAGCATTTTTGCTTCAGTATTAAACAAAAGACAAATAATTAACCTTTTATATAATCAAAAGGACAACGACATTATGATTTTCCCTGCCACGGAATATATTTATAGTAAATTCTTACTTAAGAGAGCAAAGTAACAGCCTTGAAGGTTCAATACATTAACTAACATGAACACGATGGCAAACATGAATAAAAATGTATCAAAAGACCTTTTTTCAAGTGTACGGAATGTTCACCATCAGCAAAGATTTTCATAGCACCAATTTCATGGACTTGGTCTTTTATAATCAAATATAATTTTAAATTCCAAAGTTCTTCGAGAGTTTAAATTTTCCGGATATTGATCCTATTTGGTAGAATGGTGTGCTTTAAAAATGTTCATTCATATCGCTACGATATCTGCATTGTGGCAATTTATAGTGATGTCTAGTACTTGGGCATCATACCGTAGACATGTAGCAATATGTTACACCCAGTCACATTATCCGGACACCAGACCTACCAGTCATAACACTAACCTCGTAATGCTGAGCGGCTACGAGACAACTATTAATATCATTTTCATAAGTTATAGTAATACACAGCCGGGGTTCGAACCCGTGACCTGCAACATATGAGGCGGTCGCTCTAAGCACTAAGCCACTGGAGCACACCTCTAGAAAGGTGTAAATATAGAATGGCACGAACAGCAAATTGCGCCACCAGGACATTTAATTAAACAATTAAAGTGTAATTACTAAAGTTGTTTTTAAAAAAAAAAAATTACATGTATTGTTGAACTTATGCAATTGTTTCAATTATGTTATAAAAAGAAAATATTGAGGTCTGTTTTCCCGGTTGTTTTACATAGGTTACTAATACGGGTGAACGAAGAAACCGGCTGATGAATAAACAAACTGCTTAAGCCATAATATTGTATGAATGAATATTATCTATGACCTAATAATCTTCTTTAATTTATGTTTAAACCTTATTAAACAATTTATATTTAAACAATATAATTTTGTTATTAAAAAAAATGATGTTTTCGTAATTTTGTCATGCTCAGTTGATTGCAGTCGTAACAATAAAAATGCTCCAAATAACACACACACACACACACACACACACACATACACACACACACACACACACATACATACATAGATACATATATATATATATATATATACCTGCTGCATGACTATATATATATATATATATATATATATATATATATATATATATATATATATATATATATATATATAGCAGCAGAGGAGGCGTAACGGACAACGTTTTTAAACAAGTTTTCAATGGATTAAGGCTTAAAACAATGAAATCAGGCAAAAAATCAATGAAATCAGGCCAAAAAAAATCAATGAAATCAGGCAAAAAATAATAATGAAAAATCAATGAAATCAGTCAAAGAAAAAATCAATGAAATCAGTCAAAGAAAAAAATAATGAAATCAAAATAAAGAAAGCCTCCATTTGCCAAACGAAACGTCTTCAACCGAATATTTTATCAAGTCCGATACGATATCGTGTCCCAGACCTTGTCTGGGGGGAAAATCCTTAGGACGAAAATCCTTTCAGGATGAAAGTCTTTACGACTTTACAAACAGACTTATTTGTAAAACTTCGTCTTGTAAATCAATCAGATTATTGGACTGGTCAGTGAGTTTGAAATTAATTCTGGTTAATGAATTATTATGACATCGCATATAGACTGGATTAATTGGGGATTCAATGATTAGAAACCCTGGAGGAGCTGTTGGTGCAAATGAATACAAAATATATCCTTGCTGAGCTTGATTTGATCGTTCTAAATTTATTTGATAGCTTCCTTCGATAACATCACATACTAAATTGATCGCTATCACCGATGAAATATTCACATTTTCAGGAGCGATATGCCTGCCACTACCATCTGGGTCATTATTATGTGTCAGGATTTTTATTTCCGGTGATGTTGTTTTTTTCCATGCATCATGAATTATTTTAAAACCAATATCTATGGTGTCACTGAGAGATTTTTGTAGTTCTGGTACGTTATATCCTGGTATTTTGAATGCTGGAATATCTTTGACGGAGATTTTATATCCATTTGCAAATAAATCTCTTGTTTCAGGACTACTGTCACCTAATACCTCTTGAATAATTTGTGAATGAAATGTTTCCATATCACTGATGATTTTGTTACATGTTTCTACAACGCTGATAAATTCATATCGGGTGAGAGAGCCTGATTTAAGAGATATTAACAACAGTGAAAAATCATTATTGAACGCTGTGAAATTTTTAGTGATTTTATCCCGTTGAATTAAGTAGTATTTTCTCTTAGTGAAGGGATCTGTCACTCCATTAAAAAAATTCATTATATTGTAATCGCTATAGCTTTTTACTGGATTATCAGATTTTATCCTGTCTGTGATATAATCAGTTTTTTGTGGTTCTGGTAAATCAACGGTTTTCCACCCTGATGGTAATTCAGGCCATCCTAGTACGGTTCTAATAGAACTCTGATAGATATCTACGACGTATCCTTCTGTGCTTATCTCAATGGCAGATGATAGTGTTGGCTCATGAACCGTTATAGCTATTTTTGATTCTGCTCCAGTAATCGATTTTATTCTACGTTGCAATTCGTTATTGATTTGTTCGATTTGGTATGATCCGGTTGGTATGGAAACAACGTTCCAGTCTGGGGTACCGTCGTCTTTATTCTTATTTGCAAATACCAGTGAATTATTCGGTTGTTGACCACCAAATGATTTTGACCTAATATTTGGCCAACTGTGGTATACTCGTAATTTTGCTAGTGCGATTTCCTTCACTGGGACCGGAGAGGGGAAATTCACACTGAATTCTGGATTCGTTGAGGTTATTGAGATCATGCTTGTTTGTACTGGGTTCGTCGATTAAACGATTGGCTCTCTGATCCGTTTGTTGATATCTACACACACGCGTATAATAGTCTTTCCGAGAAAAATCATAACAGGGAAAATTTTTAAAAATGGGGAAACGGCACCTTTTTCATATAAAATAAAATGTAATGTGCCGTTTCCCCACTCAACATAGAGCCATCAAATTGAGGTTCTATCACGAAGAAATTCTTCTATAGTTGTTGGAGTTCTGGACATCTTAACGTCTTGATTGACAATTGATCGATATTGATGGCCACCGCAATCCATACACAACTGATATTTTCCCCGAACACCTTTTCCACAACCTCGACATGGTCTTGGACCATCCGATTTACCGAGTTTTGCGAACATTGCGTGTGTTCCACAGAATTTCCCGTATGAGTTTTTTCCACACGGGGTTATTGTTTGTTGTGATAGCCATACGCATTTATTTGTAGCGAGTTTGCAAGATGGCATTGTATATAAAATAATATCATTTAATTAGACATTTGAAATTATATATATATATAAAATGATATCATATCATATATTTGATAAAAAAAGTGGATGCGGTCCAATAATTGATTCATGATGGTATAATCTTATCAAAACCAATTATTCAATCGATGGGGCAATTCCATGTGTGGGACAACTATGAACAATTTGATATGTTACATTATCAAGGAAAATCATGTGTTAATGAGATTATTTTACAACAACGACGCAGAAAGTTCATCTGTGATATTGATTCTAAACCAGATCTTGTTGCGGTTAGAAAATACTTTCAACAATATGGTACCGTTGATGTATTTGAAACAACAAAAGGATATCATGTTGTTGTTGATCTTATTGTGGATTTTCAAACACATCGGACATTAATATCAAAGGCTGCAACGGATAATCCTGATTGGAACATTGATAAGATTGCTGGGGTCTACAGTATCAAGTTGCCCGGGACCAAATAAAAATCGCCTAACAGTATTTGTAAACGATCGTTGGATGGTCCTGTTGATCCATTAATAAGTGTACACGAAAATGTTCCAGTGGGGATTGTTGAATTTAATTATCCCGTGAACACTAGCGTTTAAGATGAAAATGTTATTGCAATATCAACGGCGCTAACTGGACAACCCGATCAAATAATCTCACAAATAACATCAAGTGGAAATAGAATCACATTTGCTAGACGACCTGGACACTATTGTGTTATTTGCAAACGACGTCATGGATACAATGCTGCATTTGATGTTATTGAACCGAGTTGTGATAATTGTCTGGTATATGAATATGACGATCATTATGATATTATTTGCCCGAGATTTCACGGGAAAAAGATTGTTGTAAATAGGGACAACTTGGACTCAAGAATCGCTAATTATTTATCGGGATCTCCTGACAATGCCGTAGATGCTGTTGCATCGCCGTTAACAGCCACAGAAAAATCAGCAGGATATATTAAATACTTGATGGGGTTACAACGAGATAGCTACGGGGGTGAATTTCCCACGAGGGTTCCTGATTTTATTTATACGGAACCACCAGCACATATTTCAGGACGAGGTTGTATTGGTAGCAGTGATGATTATTTAGATGGTTCAGCTTGTGGAATGGGGAAATCAATTGCTGCGTGGAAATCAATCGCAGATGATTCATCTGTATGCTATATCAGCTATAGAAAAACATTATCGAGTAAAACCGCAGCTGATCAACAAATTCAGTTGTATAATGAAATCGCTGGTGATATTCATTTTAATGAAAAATTACCCACACGAGTTGTTGTTCAAGTTGATTCCTTGACGAGGGTTACAGGAACACCTAGCACTGTTATCGCTGATGAGCTTCATGGAATATACCGTCAGATCTTTTCGAATCCATCAAGAAGTAAACCAATGTGGGAAAGGTTTGATGGGCTAATCACTACTGCGAGACATTTTATTGCGTTGGACGCAGATGCCAACGACGATGACAAGAAAATACTCTCAATGATGCGTCCTGGAATAAAATTCATTATTAACGATTATAAACCGGACAACGGGAAGAAGTTTTATTTGGAAAATTCCAATGAAGAAAATTACCAGCTGTTATGGAGATATCTCAATGATGGCACTAAACGATGCGGGGTATTTTGCCATTATAAGCGCCATGGAAAATTTTCTGTAGAAGAAATCGCTAAGGAAGCACAACGAAGAAATATTTCTGAAAAACACTATCATGCTGATACCGATAGCATTGTTAAACACAAAGACTTTTCTGATCCCGTTGCGGCATTTGCTAACACCAGGATGGTGATTTTTAATCATACACTCGAAGCAGGAGTATCTATCATTGATGGACAATTTGATGTGTTATTCGTATTCTCGTTTGAAGTTAGATCTGTTGAAGCCACTAAACAGGCAATTCATCGATTCAGGAATATTTCTGAAATTCATTACTCGGTATCAAGAAAAATATCACATGGGTTGCCAGTGACCCGGGAAGATGTTATCGCGAGAATAATTAATAATGAACGGAATTTAACCGCATCGGAACGGGATAATAGACTGCCTAACATATCTGATATCAATACAGGTTTCGGCCAAGCATATATCAGTTACATTGTTGAGGAAAATGCATCAAGATGTTTCTTTACTCCACGGCTAATCGAATCTATGAGACGTACGGGATATGAAATTGTTACAGTTTCCCCTATGGATTATACAACTTGGAAACCAACAAAAAAGTCCAAACTGGATAAACTACTTGAAAAATACCCCGACAACAGAAATGTCTCTGATGATCTGTTAATGAGTTTTGGAGAGCGTGTGAAAAATGCATCCTTGGTAAATAATCCCGAGATCACCGATAATGACATTGAAAACCTTTTTTCTGGAAAAATATCCAACAGGATCAATTATTACGAATATCACGATGATTTTAATTTATCACCATATCAGCAGAAATTAAATTATCTTAATTACATCTATCAGTGTGATATTAGCAAACTTCCCCCAGAACAAATTGAACAACATTACAAAAAAATCCCTGCTGTGATAAATTATCGGGAGAAAATAATTGCTGATCACAACGATGGAAAAATATTTCAGCGAAAAGTGTTTAGAAGCGATTGTTTATCTCCGAGACAGCAAGATGAAATAATTACCGAAATTATCAAATTGGCGAAATTACCAAATGTTGTTCCTGATGACCTAACAACGACAATTATTCCCGTGAATAACCTCAATGAAGCTGTATCAGCGATAATTACGGACAAAGAAAAATATAACACTTTGATTAACAACTTCTCTGAATTGTTTCCCGGGACCAAATTAAAATCAAGAAAAACCACGGTCCGAAGAAATATCATAGAGAAAATCAAAATGATTTATAAACGATACGGTGCTGAATTAACCGCGGATAATAAGATAATCCCAAGCCGGGGCAATTATACTTTAACGTATCCTAGTTGGCCCATTCCTGATTGTTTTAATGACAGTGGATGGCGAGAAACATTTATCACCGATGATTATGAAATTGCCGGTAAAGATATTTCCGCGGTAAATGATCACACAGCATGGCTTAAATTTCATATTTGGACGGTTAATGGCTGGTTGGTCCGGTATCAAATACACTAAAAAATTAAAAATGTTGAATCGGCACCTTTTCATATAAAATAAAATGTAATGTTCCGTTTCAACACCGATCGTGGGACAATGGAAACATGTAATGGATATCTTTTTAAAGATTAACTATAATATATGATTGCGACAGAATCAATCGAACAAATGCGTCAAAAATATCCCAGTGGGAAGTTTTCAGAGAAATTCAATAATGGGCGCCGCAAAATATCTTACAAGGGTCCAGATGGAATTGTGCATCCGATAGCAACCCGAGTAAATCGAGATGCCACAGCACGTGTCCGTCTCTCCAGAAAATATCAACAGGCTTCTTCCAGTAGTTCATTTCAAACGCAAATTGAAGTTCAATAATTAAAAATAGTAATGACCTATCTGAAATGTGATATAGATCATTCAGGGACAACCCCATTGTTCTGTCAAAGTGAAATATCACAATGGGAAATTCAGGACAGTTCAAAAATCACGAAGGGGAAAAATGCTTGAGAACCGATCTGAACGATTGCAACATAAATTTTCTCAACGACAAAATCTCGTTAAATAGGTCTATGATTCCGTTCTTGTAGTTCGTTAAATTATTTTTTTACGACGAAATTGTTCATTGAAAGGTTCTTTGGATAAAGAATTTCATCGACTTCACGGTCCTGGTCAGGAATATGCTTTTTCCATGAGTCATCGGAGGGTTGTTTGTGTTTTTTTCTTTTAATGGCTCTACCATTGATAACTCTGTCATTGTTGGTGATTTTATCATTGATGGTGTTGCCATTGGCTTTGCCATTAGTGACTTTTTCCGCATACACTTCATTTATTTCAACGGCAATAGAATTATACTCTGATAATAAAGAATTATATTTGTTAGTCAGCGACGGATACACACACTACAATGTTTGGACCGTTAATGGATGGTTCTCTCGATATGATATGTCGGATTGATCAAGGGAAAAGTGGGGAAAGTCACAGTATTATTTATTTTATATACAATTATGTGACTTTCCCCATCAAAGATAGAGCTGTTAAAACACTTCCACAATGGTGTTAAAAATCATCTGACGTGTCATTGATGTCAAAAAAATATTTTATGTGACTTTCCCTATCAATGAAAGACTTCTACGGTGACTTTGTCACTGGTGTTAAAATCGACCACGTGACTGAAAAACCCACAAAATATTTCAATGACACTATAAATAAAAATATTTCATACTGAATGAATCCTAACAGCTTTTCTCTACGAGAATTTCAATGCAAAATCGACTACTTAACCCGACGAGGTTTTTTATGAAAAATCATCAAAAAATGACTAAAAATCATCAAAATCATCAAAAATTGGCTAGAAATCAATGAAAATCAATCCTAACAGCTTTTTTCTACGGAAAATCCCATGCAAAATCGACCATTTGACCGTAAAATCTCTTTGACATTTTCAAATGAAATCAGTGAAAAAACAACCAAAAAGGCATAAAATCAGTGAAAAAACCACCAAAAACCACCAAAATGACATAAAAAAACCACCAAAAGGCACTATAAATAAAAATATTTCAATGGCACTATAAATAAAAATATTTCAATGACTCTGTTGCAACAATCAATAATTGTATCAGTATCATTCATTATATAAGCTTCAGATGGTAAATTAACAACTCTGACACAATCTCATCTCAGATGCTAAATATAACAGCAGTGAGATTTTTCTAAAATAATTATTTTTTCTGCATCAAAAATATATCACCACTTTTTGTTGTTGTTATTACTGTTACTCAACTGTTATTATTTACTAAAGCAATTTCGCAATAACAACAACAAAAAGTGGTGATATATGTTTGATGCAGAAAAAATAATTATTTTAGGAAAAATCTCACTGCTGTTATATTTAGCATCTGAGATGAGATTGTGTCAGAGTTGTTAATTCACCATTGATTTTTCATTATTATTTTTTGCCTGTTTCATTGATTTTTCATTATTATTTTTTTGCCTGTTTCATTGATTTGTAGCCGTTTTGATTGGGTTTTAAGCCCTAATCGATTGAAAACTTGTTTAAAAACGTTGTCCGATACGCCTCCTCTTTCTTTTTTTTTGATTTCATCCTTTTTTTTTGACTGATTTCATTGATTTTTCATTATTATTTTTTGCCTGTTCAATTGATTTTTCATTATTATTTTTTGCCTGTTTCATTGATTTGTAGCCGTTTTGATTGGGTTTTAAGCCCTAATCCATTGAAAACTTCTTTAAAAACGTTGTCCGATACGCCTCCTCTTTCTTTTTTTTGATTTCATTATTTTTTTTTTTGACTGATTTCATTGATTTTTCATTATTATTTTTTGCCTGTTTCATTGATTTTTCATTATTATTTTTTGGCCTGTTTCATTGATTTGTAACCGTTTTGATTGGGTTTTAAGCCCTAATCCATTGAAAACTTCTTTAAAAACGTTGTCCGATACGCCTCCTCTTTCTTTTTTTTGATTTCATTATTTTTTTTTTGACTGATTTCATTGATTTTTCATTACTATTTTTTGCCTGTTTCATTGATTTTTCATTATTATTTTTTTGCCTGTTTCATTGATTTGAAGCCGTTTTGATTGGGTTTTAAGCAATAATCCATTGAAAACTTGTTTAAAAACGTTGTCCGATACGCCTCCTCTGCTGCTTCTCTGCTGCATGACAATGGTAATCCTTTTAGTGAGTGGCAGTAGTGTGTACAACAGTATTATTCTAACAATATCCATCGGCTATGCTCCTTCTCAGTTTCAGATCAACAGTTGCCTTTGTTTACAATGTCGACGTATAAGATCGATTTTCATAAAACCGATGCTTCAATTTTCAATTTAGCTGTTAAGAAGTCAAAACAAATGTGAGAGTCAAAGAATTAGTGAGAAAAAATCTGCTCTAACGATAAAACCTTTATTCTTTCCAATTCAAATTTGTACGTTCAAATTAGACCAAGCATGAACCGTGTCAGAGCCACGCAATGTTCCCAAATTCGATTTTAAAACCTGCGAAAGCATTTTTACGAGGGTGTACAATAAGAATCCAATAAAGAACGGCCGCGTGTTGAATCTCAAACGGCACGGGGAAAAAAGTTTTTGGTTTCGTCTTCGTGCCTTAACGTTTATACATCCGGCTTAACGTTCCTAATAAACCCTTAAACGTTTGACCGGTTAGGCAAGAAACACGTTTATCTAGAAAACAGATCGACTACTTACTGGTTCAAAACCGTTACCGATCTGGCATCAATAGAGCAAGAAAAGAACGTTTCCAGGGGCTGATGTTGGGAGTGATCACGACCTCGTCATTATGAAATTCCGAGTGAGGCTGAAGAAAATTAACACGCAAAAGAAATCCAGGCTCAAATTCAACCTTGAACAACTTAAGGACCCTAACATCTGCAAGTCATTCCAAGCCACAATTGGAGGAAAATTTGCTCCACTTCTTGTGATGGATGTTGATGTTAAAGTGATGACAGACACTTTCAAACGTCATGACAACAGCTGCCAAGGACGTCGTTGGCCTCCATCGCCCAAAGAAACATCCCTGGGTTACATAAGAGATGCTGAATCTAAGTGATGCCTGAAGAGACCTCAAAAACACCAGACACACAACAGGGGCAATGAAGTACTGAGAAATAAACAAGAATATCAGACAAAAACTTTAAGAAAGCAAAGGAAGATTGGATTGGACAAATGTGCACAGAAATAGAGACCAGTCTGATAAATAATAACAGCAAAAAAGCAAAAAAGCATTCCAAATTGTGAAAGACCTCACCAGACAGAAGCACCCAAGAGTCAGTACCATTCAAGACGAAAATGGAAAATGCATCACAGAAGCAAGAAACATTGTAGAAAAATGGACTGAGTATTTATTGTAAAGAACTCTACAACCATTCGCCCACAGGAGACCCATAGGTTCTTGAAGTTCCAAACTCCACAAACAATGATGATTTCCCCATTCTCAAAGAAAAAGAAGAGGTGGAGTCAGCAATAAGAGCACTGAAGAATGGGAAGGCAGCTGGAGTAGACAACATCCCAGCTGAACTTATCAAGAATGGTAGAAAATCAGTGATAGAGCTACTAACACAATTTTGCAACAACATCTGGCAGACAGGCGAATGGCCAACACAGTGGATTCAGTCACTGATTATAACACTCCCCGAAAAAGGTAATCTCCAGCTGTGCCAAAAGTACAGAACAATCAGTTTGATCAGCCATGCTAGTAACGTGATGCTGAAGATTATCGTGAACAGAGTGAACCCACAAGCAGAAGAAATAATCGCTGAAGAACAGGCAGGGTCCTGGAGTGGAAGAAGCACAACGGAACAAATATTCAATGTTAGGGTTATCTATCATGTGTTTATAGATTTCAAAACGTTTTTTGACAGAGTGTGGAATGAGGCATTGTGGGCCACAAGGAGGAAGTACAACATGGGTCAAGAGTTGACCAACACCATCAAGCTGCTGTACGTCAAGGCTACAAGTGCAGTAACTGCTCAAGGTTCTGTGGTGAACTGGTTCAAGACAATAGTTCGAGTACGGCAAGGATGTCTCCTGTCAAATACGTTTTTCAACACCTTATTATTATTTTGAAAACCAAATTCAACATTGACCCTTCTAGGCTTCATCATCAACGAGAATTTATTAAACCCTGCCAAATGAAATTGACATTGAATAGTATTAAGCATTACAAGAACGAGTCAGTTTATCTTCAGCATTAAGAGGTTAATGTTATGAGGAACCGTGGCAGACCCAAAGAGACCTGGCGATAACTTTGGAGCGAGAACTAAAGACCAGAAGCCTCACCCTGCAGACTGCCATCGCAACAGCAGCCGATAGACCAAAATGGTGCTCACTTGCTGTCGCCTCAAGCACCAGACGGTGCAGAGAGGATTGATGATGTTATGACTGGTTGGCCTGATGTCAGTATAATGACATGATGCCCTTGAGCTACACATTACTATAAAAAATCCCACTGTAGACATCGTAGCAACTTAACCTACTTCTACCTTACTTAATTGAAATGCGACTCACCTGTCTTTGAACCCCTATATTACTTGAAGGACATTGTTTAATGATGTGGCACGTACTTTAATTCGTGTATAAGTACAATGGTCATCAAAGATTGGATCCACTGTTTTGAACCAGAAATCTGAGAAATAACTGCACTCGGATACGCATGTGATACAGCAGGTAAGTGCCCTTAATACTTGGGCAAATATAGATAACTTTGGATCCTATCCTCGGTGCATGTGCATCAACTGGTCCCTACATTGTCTACTGTATTTAGTTTTCATTATGCAAGCTTATTGTGGTTTACATATCAATCCCGCGTGCAAACTTCCATAAAGTGGGCATGCAATCAGATAAACGCTACTGCATATTGAAAGTTTATTGAAAACGAGGACTTGGGGATTAAATGGCCGTTAATTAAACTGAACGTAACAACTTTAAAGCCGACTTTAATCTAATGTATGATGTATAAATGGACAATGACGCAAGATATGTCGCTAATTTCACATTTCGTCAAGGCGGGGTTTAACAAATTTCATTCATTGATCTGATATTTCTAAAAAAAATTTAGTAGCTACTAAAACGGAAATTATGGTAAAATTTTATTTATTGAAATATTTTATGTGAACTTTTATTGAACGATTTCAGTGACTTTTTTCAAAATATATTTATTTTATATTTTTTTTTCGAATAAAAAATGTAATGTCAAATTATTCTAGATGTGTGTTTTATTTAATTTAAAAACAATTTTATATTTTAATTTTATCTCAAAATATTGTATTTTTAATCTAGATAATTATGGTAATAAAATCGGTAGGTATAGTTGAATGTTAATTACAATGTTTTTGGAATATTTATATCCGAGAAAATTGTCCTATATTCATATTATTCATGAATCACATACTAAAAGCACTGTCCGAAATGTAGTTCCAGGGTCGCGTCATCTTTAACGTACATTTGTTTATGCATTAAAATCACTCCTTCAGCATATTGTGCAACGTCATTGGCATACAGAATAGTAAAATATTAATGTACGTGTCATTTGTAAAGATTTAATGTGGACATTGAACACGTATCGATTCAAAATAGGTTCATTAACGAATAAGAATAATAAAACTAGATTAAAAACAACTCTCTCTCTCTCTCTCTCTCTCTCTCTCTCTCTCTCTCTCTCACACACACACACACACACACACACACACACACACATTATATATCGTGACCATGGGTATGGAATCTCGTACAGAGGATATTGATATGGAAACCTGTACAGTGGGACTCAGCACTGAATTCCATACAGATGACATTTTATTTAAATATACTGGATTGAAAAAAAGTAAAGTTACTATCAGTACATTTATAGCAAGGGGCCCCGAGTGGCCGAGTGGTCTAAAGCGCTGTCCGTTACGGATCACTACCATCTCACCTCTGTCTGCGTGGGTTCGAGTCTAAGATTCGGCTATTGTAGTTATGTAAGAAAGCTTGCCAGTAGCTTCTCGTGGGTCGGTGGTTCTTTCCTGGTGTTTTCCGGGTTCTTCCTCCACCATTAATACTGGCCGCCATGTAAAGCCTTTAATGTGCTTAAAATGGCGTTCAACCATAAAAAAAACCCAAACATTTATAGCAAACGGCGGCTCATCTAGGTTAGTATTACAGTATCAATATTCTCTCGAATATGAAATTTTGCAATGTGAGCAAAGAGCCACATCTACAGAACTATTATTATGTATTCAATCGAAATACACAGATACAATCTAATGTCAATACAAACTAAGAACACACACACACACACACACACACACACAAACACACGCGCGCGCGCGATTATTGACAAGACCATCGAGACTGTTAACATTGTAATAACAGGAACACTGACGGCATATCTACACATATAGTCAAAACTATCAATACAAAGGACACACACTTTGACAAAATGCAGTTTAAGCTGTGGACAGAATTACATTATGGGCAATGATAGCATGTTTACACATGGTCTGAGTTATTAATGCATTTAAGGTCGCGCATAGCTATTGAGAAAAACATGGACACTCGGTAACGATATATCATGAAAAATTGAACACACATTAACATGGAAATAGAATGAATACAAAACTGACATGGCAATGCATGAACAGTTGTGACTCAGAAGGTTAGTACACTCAGGTCCTAAAGTATTACAAAATGTCACTAAAGCATAAACTTTGACAAGAGGCATCTTTAATGTATATTTTTTCTTTTATAAATATGGAATGAGTACATTGTACACGTGTCGATTCTAAATAGTAAAACATTAATTATGTTGTCATGTATATAGATGGTATGAGGACATTGTACACGTGTCGATTATAAATTTAAAACATTAATTTATGTTGTCAGTTATAAAGATGGAATGAGGACATTGTACAAGTCTCAATTCTAAATAGTGAAACATTAATTCTTGTTGTCAGTTATAAAGATGGAATGAGAACATTGTACACGTGTCGATTCAATAAAGAATAATTAAACCAAAAAGAAGAATACACTTGGACTAAAACACAAATTCTCTGTCTGTCTCTGTCTGTCTGTCTGTCTCTCGTATTAGGGCATTTATTACACGATATCAAACATCATGCTTTATAGTAGTACATAAATAACCTTACTATTAATACTTTTTCTTCATGACAAGACCCAAATATTTTGTAAGATAGTTGATAGCGAAAGATTAAAAACAAATACGAATATGCCGTCCTTCTTTGACAAATGCTTATGAGCAACTGATTCTATTATAAATATATTGTTAATTGTGGAACATCTTTTGCGAAAACGTACTTGCGACTAATGAAAACTATCATTATCATCAGTTCACTTAAAAAGATATTCAATACTTTTGTAAAACCTTTCCGCATTGCCACTGTTAACGAAATACCTCCGTAATGGTTGACATTTTGAACAGAGTATATTTCATGTAACAGATAAATTATGGGTTTGATCCCGTTCTTTTCAAATATGCCAGGAAGGATATCTCCATTCAAGTTTCTTTGAATATTTCATTTGACAAAGCGTCATGTCCGCTTGACTTCTTTAACACAACGTTTTGGTGCTGCGTATAATTACATCTATAGCAACTGGTTCTCAGAAATTCAGTTATTACTAATAATGTTCTGAATCAGCTTCTGTAGTAGCCTCGACATCTCCAGTAAGTGAATGTCTTTAATAGTCAATCCACTGAGATTTTGCAATATGAGCAGTGTTTCTTATTACGTTATTATACGCTGTAACATCATTCTAAAACATAAAGGTTGTTTCAGGATTGGACAAGTCTTCGTCGCTTGTTTTAAAAACTGTCTTACTTCTGCCTAATCAAGGTTTTAGATGTCGACAATGGAAACCTGCACTAAAACGAAAGCTATAAATAGTATCTTACTACAGCATGGAGACTAAGACCAAAGGGTTCACTCCGGCCAATCAATTAATATTTAGATAAATAGCTTCAACATTAAATTAACAACCACCGTTTGACCGATAGATTGCGGCAGGTAGACAATGGTACACCATGAACAATCAGAACATAGTTATATGAAAAGCCTAAATGGAAATAAAAAAATAAGCACGAAGCACAACAACTAGAGCGAGACAATTGGATGTCACGAATTAATTGTATCCAGTGAAAACGAAAATAATTATGATCGTGCCAAGTTTTATTTTATCTTGAGATTATCGTAATTTTTGAAAACCAAATTCAACATTGACCCTTCTAGGCTTCATCATCAACGAGAATTTATTAAACCCTGCCAAATGAAATTGACATTGAATAGTATTAAGCATTACAAGAACGAGTCAGTTTATCTTCAGCATTAAGAGGTTAATGTTATGAGGAACCGTGGCAGACCCAAAGAGACCTGGCGATAACTTTGGAGCGAGAACTAAAGACCAGAAGCCTCACCCTGCAGACTGCCATCGCAACAGCAGCCGATAGACCAAAATGGTGCTCACTTGCTGTCGCCTCAAGCACCATACGGTGCAGAGAGGATTGATGATGTTATGACTGGTTGGCCTGATGTCAGTTTAATGACATGATGCCCTTGAGCTACACATTACTATAAAAAATCCCACTGTAGACATCGTAGCAACATAACCTACTTCTACCTTACTTAATTGAAATGCGACTCACCTGTCTTTGAACCCCTATATTACTTAAAGGACATTGTTTAATGATGTGGCACGTACTTTAATTCGTGTATAAATACAATGGTCATCAAAGATTGGATCCACTGTTTTGAACCAGAAATCTGAGAAATAACTGCACTCGGATACGCATGTGATACAGCAGGTAAGTGCCCTTAATACTTGGGCAAATATAGATAACTTTGGATCCTATCCTCGGTGCATGTGCATCAACTGGTCCCTACATTGTCTACTGTATTTAGTTTTCATTATGCAAGCTTATTGTGGTTTACATATCAATCCCGCGTGCAAACTTCCATAAAGTGGGCATGCAATCAGATAAACGCTACTGCATATTGAAAGTTTATTGAAAACGAGGACTTGGGGATTAAATGGCCGTTAATTAAAGTGAACGTAACAACTTTAAAGCCGACTTTAATCTAATGTATGATGCATAAATGGACAATGACGCAAGATATGTCGCTAATTTCACATTTCATCAAGGCGGGGTTTAACTAATTTCATTCATTGATCTGATATTTCTAAACTTTTTTAGTAGCTACTAAAACGGAAATTATGGTAAAATTTTATTTATTGAAATATTTTATGTGAACTTTTATTGTACGATTTCAGTGACTTTCAAAATATATTTATTTTATATTTTTTATTCGAAAAAAAATGTAATGTCAAATTATTCTAGATGTGTGTTTTTATTTAATTTAAAAACAATTTTATATTTTAATTTTGTCTCAAAATATTGTATTTTTAATCTAGATAATTATGGTAATAAAATCGATAGCTATAGCTGAACGTTAATTACCACAATATTTTTGGAATTTTTATATCCGAGATAATTGTCCTATATTCATATTATTCGTCAATAACGTACTAAAAGCACTGTCCGAAACGTAGTTCCAGGGTCGCGTCATATAATGAGGCAGGATGACAATATCACACAATAGAAAATCAGAACATATTTACATAAATAGTCTAAATGTAAATTTAAACTAAGTGCGAAGCAGACCAAATAGACAGTAAACATTATGTTCGATCTTAGATCTAATTTACATTTAAATCATCTATAACGCAATCGAGATGACACCCTTTGAGACTGGGCTGGGTTTCGAGAAATAACAAACACGTATGCGAGTGACAATGAAAATTTATTACACTCTCACACTAATGAGTAGGAAACACGAGAATAACATAAATACAAAGGTACATAATATGGATATAACACAAATAAATAATTGGACTCAAAGACTACTATACCAAACTCATGTAGTCGAACACTACTGTATGGAATTCATGTAGTCAAACACTACTGTTATTAAACTCGTGTAGTCAAACGCTACTGTTATTAAATTCATGTAGTCAAACACTACAATGAAGCACTACGACGACATGACCACATGCGTATCCAATGTTGACTCGGCCCGCTTTCCGGCGCGGTCACTCCCACCCTCCAGACTTTCATGCACCTACACGTTGGTACTTAACTGGCGGTCTAACGTCGTAATGGTGCACCAGATATCTTCATATTCACTCACTCATCTGGTTATTCACACCCAGTGAGCTGAATATGGAAAAGAAACAACTTTCCGAATAGTCTGCTTTAATTGTAACTACATTAAAATATATGACGGTTACGAATGGGTTAATATAACCCGCCTGAAATATTCCTCATGTATGACTGTAAAGTACGAATGGTATGCCATTAAAATAGAAATACGATATACTAAAACATTAATACATACATAATACGTTTTCAACATTAGTTATAATAGCGACCAGATAAAATTATCAATGGGAGTATGTACACGTGTCAATATCCCTGTTAATAATCTGAGTCGTATAATCTCGCTACTAACTTGCATAGGTAAAATTGAATTACAAGTACGATAAAATAACGCAACCATATACTATAACATTGAACGTGTTTTACGAAACTGAATATTAGTTTTTTTTAAAAAAAAGAGTAGATTAAAAAGCATACAATTCGCCCAACTCTTTGGCTCAAAATAAATGAAAATGGCAATCCTGCCCTGACAGCTAAATACATTTAGAGCTTCTCTCTCATGGCTGTCCCTTTCAAAATTTCTACATGTTATATATAAAATCGTGCGCATTGATATGTAACACGCACGTGCCACGCAAACAGTGAAGGCGTCACGCATTACAAAGAAAACGTATATTTATAAAAAAAAAAAAATATTATGGCGCGCGAAACACGACACCTTGGTAGTAATAAAATGTATGATGGTCTAACCAGGCCATATCAGGCATTTCGTAACATCATCGTAATTCTACTTGACCCTTCTAGGCCTCATACGCAATGAGGATTTATTATACCCTGCCAAATGAAATTGACATTGAATAGTATTAAGCATTACAAGAACGAGTCAAAATGACATTGAATAGTATTAGGCCTTACAAGAACGAGTCAGTTTCATTGCCACAATGTACTCTTAGCATTTTTGCTTCAGTGTTAAACAAAAGACAAATAATTAACCTTTTATATAATCAAAAGGACAACGACATTATGATTTTCCCCTGCCACGGAATATATTTATAGTAAATTCTTACTTAAGAGAGCAAAGTAACAGCCTTGAAGGTTCAATACATTAACCAAGATGAACACGATGGCAAACATGAATAAAAATGTATCAAAAGACCTTTTTTCAAGTGTACGGAATGTTCACCATCAGCAAAGATTTTCATAGCACCAATTTCATGGACTTGGTCTTTTATAATCAAATATAATTTTAAATTCCAAAGTTCTTCGAGAGTTTAAATTTTCCGGATATTGATCCTATTTGGTAGAATGGTGTGCGTTAAAAATGTTCATGCATATCGCTACGATATCTGCATTGTGGCAATTTATAGTGATGTCTAGTACTTGGGCATCATACCGAGACATGTAGCAATATGTTACACCCAGTCACATTATCCGGACACCAGACCTACCAGTCATAACACTAACCTCGTAATGCTGAGCGGCTACGAGACAACTATTAATATCATTTTCATAAGTTATAGTAATACACAGCCGGGGTTCGAACCCGTGACCTGCAACATATGAGGCGGTCGCTCTAAGCACTAAACCACTGGAGCACACCTCTAGAAAGGTGTAAATATAGAATGGCACGAACAGCAAATTGCGCCACCAGGACATTTAATTAAACAATTAAAGTGTTATTACTAAAGTTGTTTTTTTTTAATAAAAAACAAATTACATGTATTGTTGAACTTATGCAATTGTTTCAATTATGTTATAAAAAGAAAATATTGAGGTCTGTTTTCCCGGTTGTTTTACATAGGTTACTAATACGGGTGAACGAAGAAACCGGCTGATGAATAAACAAACTGCTTAAGCCATAATATTGTATGAATGAATATTATCTATGACCTAATAATCTTCTTTAATTTATGTTTAAACCTTATTAAACAATTTATATTTAAACAATATAATTCTGTTATTAAAAAAAATGATGTTTTCGTAATTTTGTCATGCTCAGTTGATTGCAGTCGTAACAATAAAAATGCTCCAAATAACACACACACACACACACACACACACACACACACACACACACACACATACATACATATATATATATATATATATATATATATATATATATATATATATATATATACATATACCTGCTGCATGACAATATATATATATATATATATATATATATATATATATATATATATATATATATATATAGAGAGAGAGAGAGAGAGAGAGAGAGAGAGAGAGAGAGAGAGAGAGCAGAGGAGGCGTATCGGACAACGTTTTTAAACAAGTTTTCAATGGATTAAGGCTTAAAACAATGAAATCAGGCAAAAAAAATCAATGAAATCAGGCCAAAAAAAATCAATGAAATCAGGCAAAAAATAATAATGAAAAATCAATGAAATCAGTCAAAGAAAAAATCAATGAAATCAGTCAAAGAAAAAAATAATGAAATCAAAATAAAGAAAGCCTCCATTTGCCAAACGAAACGTCTTCAACCGAATATTTTATCAAGTCCGATACGATATCGTGTCCCAGACCTTGTCTGGGGGGAAAATCCTTAGGACGAAAATCCTTTCAGGATGAAAGTCTTTACGACTTTACAAACAGACTTATTTGTAAAACTTCGTCTTGTAAATCAATCAGATTATTGCACTGGTCAGTGAGTTTGAAATTAATTCTGGTTAATGAATTATTATGACATCGCATATAGACTGGATTAATTGGGGATTCAATGATTAGAAACCCTGGAGGAGCTGTTGGTGCAAATGAATACAAAATATATCCTTGCTGAGCTTGATTTGATCGTTCTAAATTTATTTGATAGCTTCCTTCGATAACATCACATACTAAATTGATCGCTATCACCGATGAAATATTCACATTTTCAGGAGCGATATGCCTGCCACTACCATCTGGGTCATTATTATGTGTCAGGATTTTTATTTCCGGTGATGTTGTTTTTTTCCATGCATCATGAATTATTTTAAAACCAATATCTATGGTGTCACTGAGAGATTTTTGTAGTTCTGGTACGTTATATCCTGGTATTTTGAATGCTGGAATATCTTTGACGGAGATTTTATATCCATTTGCAAATAAATCTCTTGTTTCAGGACTACTGTCACCTAATACCTCTTGAATAATTTGTGAATGAAATGTTTCCATATGATTGATGATTTTGTTACATGTTTCTACAACGCTGATAAATTCATATCGGGTGAGAGAGCCTGATTTAAGAGATATTAACAACAGTGAAAAATCATTATTGAACGCTGTGAAATTTTTAGTGATTTTATCCCGTTGAATTAAGTAGCATTTTCTCTTAGTGAAGGGATCTGTCACTCCATTAAAAAAATTCATTATATTGTAATCGCTATAGCTTTTTACTGGATTATCAGATTTTATCCTGTCTGTGATATAATCAGTTTTTTGTGGTTCTGGTAAATCAACGGTTTTCCACCCTGATGGTAATTCAGGCCATCCTAGTACGGTTCTAATAGAACTGATAGATATCTACGACGTATCCTTCTGTGCTTATCTCAATGGCAGATGATAGTGTTGGCTCATGAACCGTTATAGCTATTTTTGATTCTGCTCCAGTAATCGATTTTATTCTACGTTGCAATTCGTTATTGATTTGTTCGATTTGGTATGATCCGGTTGGTATGGAAACAACGTTCCAGTCTGGGGTACCGTCGTCTTTATTCTTATTTGCAAATACCAGTGAATTATTCGGTTGTTGACCACCAAATGATTTTGACCTAATATTTGGCCAACTGTGGTATACTCGTAATTTTGCTAGTGCGATTTCCTTCACTGGGACCGGAGAGGGGAAATTCACACTGAATTCTGGATTCGTTGAGGTTATTGAGATCATGCTTGTTTGTACTGGGTTCGTCGATTAAACGATTGGCTCTCTGATCCGTTTGTTGATATCTACACACACGCGTATAATAGTCTTTCCGAGAAAAATCATAACAGGGAAAATTTTTAAAAATGGGGAAACGGCACCTTTTTCATATAAAATAAAATGTAATGTGCCGTTTCCCCACTCAACATAGAGCCATCAAATTGAGGTTCTATCACGAAGAAATTCTTCTATAGTTGTTGGAGTTCTGGACATCTTAATGTCTTGATTGACAATTGATCGATATTGATGGCCACCGCAATCCATACACAACTGATATTTTCCCCGAACACCTTTTCCACAACCTCGACATGGTCTTGGACCATCCGATTTACCGAGTTTTGCGAACATTGCGTGTGTTCCACAGAATTTCCCGTATGAGTTTTTTCCACACGGGGTTATTGTTTGTTGTGATAGCCATACGCATTTATTTGTAGCGAGTTTGCAAGATGGCATTGTATATAAAATAATATCATTTAATTAGACATTTGAAATTATATATATATAAAATGATATCATATCATATATTTGATAAAAAAGTGGATGCGGTCCAATCATTGATTCATGATGGTATAATCTTATCAAAACCAATTATTCAATCGATGGGGCAATTCCATGTGTGGGACAACTATGAACAATTTGATATGTTACATTATCAAGGAAAATCATGTGTTAATGAGATTATTTTACAACAACGACGCAGAAAGTTCATCTGTGATATTGATTCTAAACCAGATCTTGTTGCGGTTAGAAAATACTTTCAACAATATGGTACCGTTGTTGTATTTGAAACAACAAAAGGATATCATGTTGTTGTTGATCTTATTGTGGATTTTCAAACACATCGGACATTAATATCAAAGGCTGCAACGGATAATCCTGATTGGAACATTGATAAGATTGCTGGGGTCTACAGTATCAAGTTGCCCGGGACCAAATAAAAATCGCCTAACAGTATTTGTAAACGATCGTTGGATGGTCCTGTTGATCCATTAATAAGTGTACACGAAAATGTTCCAGTGGGGATTGTTGAATTTAATTATCCCGTGAACACTAGCGTTTAAGATGAAAATGTTATTGCAATATCAACGGCGCTAACTGGACAACCCGATCAAATAATCTCACAAATAACATCAAGTGGAAATAGAATCACATTTGCTAGACGACCTGGACACTATTGTGTTATTTGCAAACGACGTCATGGATACAATGCTGCATTTGATGTTATTGAACCGAGTTGTGATAATTGTCTGGTATATGAATATGACGATCATTATGATATTATTTGCCCGAGATTTCACGGGAAAAAGATTGTTGTAAATAGGGACAACTTGGACTCAAGAATCGCTAATTATTTATCGGGATCTCCTGACAATGCCGTAGATGCTGTTGCATCGCCGTTAACAGCCACAGAAAAATCAGCAGGATATATTAAATACTTGATGGGGTTACAACGAGATAGCTACGGGGGTGAATTTCCCACGAGGGTTCCTGATTTTATTTATACGGAACCACCAGCACATATTTCAGGACGAGGTTGTATTGGTTCCAATGATGATTATTTAGATGGTTCAGCTTGTGGAATGGGGAAATCAATTGCTGCGTGGAAATCAATCGCAGATGATTCATCTGTATGCTATATCAGCTATAGAAAAACATTATCGAGTAAAACCGCAGCTGATCAACAAATTCAGTTGTATAATGAAATCGCTGGTGATATTCATTTTAATGAAAAATTACCCACACGAGTTGTTGTTCAAGTTGATTCCTTGACGAGGGTTACAGGAACACCTAGCACTGTTATCGCTGATGAGCTTCATGGAATATACCGTCAGATCTTTTCGAATCCATCAAGAAGTAAACCAATGTGGGAAAGGTTTGATGGGCTAATCACTACTGCGAGACATTTTATTGCGTTGGACGCAGATGCCAACGACGATGACAAGAAAATACTCTCAATGATGCGTCCTGGAATAAAATTCATTATTAACGATTATAAACCGGACAACGGGAAGAAGTTTTATTTGGAAAATTCCAATGAAGAAAATTACCAGCTGTTATGGAGATATCTCAATGATGGCACTAAACGATGCGGGGTATTTTGCCATTATAAGCGCCATGGAAAATTTTCTGTAGAAGAAATCGCTAAGGAAGCACAACGAAGAAATATTTCTGAAAAACACTATCATGCTGATACCGATAGCATTGTTAAACACAAAGACTTTTCTGATCCCGTTGCGGCATTTGCTAACACCAGGATGGTGATTTTTAATCATACACTCGAAGCAGGAGTATCTATCATTGATGGACAATTTGATGTGTTATTCGTATTCTCGTTTGAAGTTGGATCTGTTGAAGCCACTAAACAGGCAATTCATCGATTCAGGAATATTTCTGAAATTCATTACTCGGTATCAAGAAAAATATCACATGGGTTGCCAGTGACCCGGGAAGATGTTATCGCGAGAATAATTAATAATGAACGGAATTTAACCGCATCGGAACGGGATAATAGACTGCCTAACATATCTGATATCAATACAGGTTTCGGCCAAGCATATATCAGTTACATTGTTGAGGAAAATGCATCAAGATGTTTCTTTACTCCACGGCTAATCGAATCTATGAGACGTACGGGATATGAAATTGTTACAGTTTCCCCTATGGATTATACAACTTGGAAACCAACAAAAAAGTCCAAACTGGATAAACTACTTGAAAAATACCCCGACAACAGAAATGTCTCTGATGATCTGTTAATGAGTTTTGGAGAGCGTGTGAAAAATGCATCCTTGGTAAATAATCCCGAGATCACCGATAATGACATTGAAAACCTTTTTTCTGGAAAAATATCCAACAGGATCAATTATTACGAATATCACGATGATTTTAATTTATCACCATATCAGCAGAAATTAAATTATCTTAATTACATCTATCAGTGTGATATTAGCAAACTTCCCCCAGAACAAATTGAACAACATTACAAAAAAATCCCTGCTGTGATAAATTATCGGGAGAAAATAATTGCTGATCACAACGATGGAAAAATATTTCAGCGAAAAGTGTTTAGAAGCGATTGTTTATCTCCGAGACAGCAAGATGAAATAATTACCGAAATTATCAAATTGGCGAAATTACCAAATGTTGTTCCTGATGACCTAACAACGACAATTATTCCCGTGAATAACCTCAATGAAGCTGTATCAGCGATAATTACGGACAAAGAAAAATATAACACTTTGATTAACAACTTCTCTGAATTGTTTCCCGGGACCAAATTAAAATCAAGAAAAACCACGGACCGAAGAAATATCATAGAGAAAATCAAAATGATTTATAAACGATACGGTGCTGAATTAACCGCGGATAATAAGATAATCCCAAGCCGGGGCAATTATACTTTAACGTATCCTAGTTGGCCCATTCCTGATTGTTTTAATGACAGTGGATGGCGAGAAACATTTATCACCGATGATTATGAAATTGCCGGTAAAGATATTTCCGCGGTAAATGATCACACAGCATGGCTTAAATTTCATATTTGGACGGTTAATGGCTGGTTGGTCCGGTATCAAATACACTAAAAAATTAAAAATGTTGAATCGGCACCTTTTCATATAAAATAAAATGTAATGTTCCGTTTCAACACCGATCGTGGGACAATGGAAACATGTAATGGATATCTTTTTAAAGATTAACTATAATATATGATTGCGACAGAATCAATCGAACAAATGCGTCAAAAATATCCCAGTGGGAAGTTTTCAGAGAAATTCAATAATGGGCGCCGCAAAATATCTTACAAGGGTCCAGATGGAATTGTGCATCCGATAGCAACCCGAGTAAATCGAGATGCCACAGCACGTGTCCGTCTCTCCAGAAAATATCAACAGGCTTCTTCCAGTAGTTCATTTCAAACGCAAATTGAAGTTCAATAATTAAAAATAGTAATGACCTATCTGAAATGTGATATAGATCATTCAGGGACAACCCCATTGTTCTGTCAAAGTGAAATATCACAATGGGAAATTCAGGACAGTTCAAAAATCACGAAGGGGAAAAATGCTTGAGAACCGATCTGAACGATTGCAACATAAATTTTCTCAACGACAAAATCTCGTTAAATAGGTCTATGATTCCGTTCTTGTAGTTCGTTAAATTATTTTTTTACGACGAAATTGTTCATTGAAAGGTTCTTTGGATAAAGAATTTCATCGACTTCACGGTCCTGGTCAGGAATATGCTTTTTCCATGAGTCATCGGAGGGTTGTTTGTGTTTTTTTCTTTTAATGGCTCTACCATTGATAACTCTGTCATTGTTGGTGATTTTATCATTGATGGTGTTGCCATTGGCTTTGCCATTAGTGACTTTTTCCGCATACACTTCATTTATTTCAACGGCAATAGAATTATACTCTGATAATAAAGAATTATATTTGTTAGTCAGCGACGGATACACACACTACAATGTTTGGACCGTTAATGGATGGTTCTCTCGATATGATATGTCGGATTGATCAAGGGAAAAGTGGGGAAAGTCACAGTATTATTTATTTTATATACAATTATGTGACTTTCCCCATCAAAGATAGAGCTGTTAAAACACTTCCACAATGGTGTTAAAAATCATCTGACATGTCATTGATGTCAAAAAAATATTTTATGTGACTTTCCCTATCAATGAAAGACTTCTACGGTGACTTTGTCACTGGTGTTAAAATCGACCACGTGACTGAAAAACCCACAAAATATTTCAATGACACTATAAATAAAAATATTTCATACTGAATGAATCCTAACAGCTTTTCTCTACGAGAATTTCAATGCAAAATCGACTACTTAACCCGACGAGTTTTTTTATGAAAAATCATCAAAAAATGACTAAAAATCATCAAAATCATCAAAAATTGGCTAGAAATCAATGAAAATCAATCCTAACAGCTTTTTTCTACGGAAAATCCCATGCAAAATCGACCATTTGACCGTAAAATCTCTTTGACATTTTCAAATGAAATCAGTGAAAAAACAACCAAAAAGGCATAAAATCAGTGAAAAAACCACCAAAAACCACCAAAATGACATAAAAAAACCACCAAAAGGCACTATAAATAAAAAATATTTCAATGGCACTATAAATAAAAATATTTCAATGACTCTGTTGCAACAATCAATAATTGTATCAGTATCATTCATTATATAAGCTTCAGATGGTAAATTAACAACTCTGACACAATCTCATCTCAGATGCTAAATATAACAGCAGTGAGATTTTTCTAAAATAATTATTTTTTCTGCATCAAAAATATATCACCACTTTTTGTTGTTGTTATTACTGTTACTCAACTGTTATTATTTACTAAAGCAATTTCGCAATAACAACAACAAAAAGTGGTGATATATGTTTGATGCAGAAAAAATAATTATTTTAGGAAAAATCTCACTGCTGTTATATTTAGCATCTGAGATGAGATTGTGTCAGAGTTGTTAATTCACCATTGATTTTTCATTATTATTTTTTGCCTGTTTCATTGATTTTTCATTATTATTTTTTTGCCTGTTTCATTGATTTGTAGCCGTTTTGATTGGGTTTTAAGCCCTAATCGATTGAAAACTTGTTTAAAAACGTTGTCCGATACGCCTCCTCTTTCTTTTTTTTGATTTCATCCTTTTTTTTTGACTGATTTCATTGATTTTTCATTATTATTTTTTGCCTGTTCAATTGATTTTTCATTATTATTTTTTTGCCTGTTTCATTGATTTGTAGCCGTTTTGATTGGGTTTTAAGCCCTAATCCATTGAAAACTTCTTTAAAAACGTTGTCCGATACGCCTCCTCTTTCTTTTTTTGATTTCATTATTTTTTTTTTGACTGATTTCATTGATTTTTCATTATTATTTTTTGCCTGTTTCATTGATTTTTCATTATTATTTTTTGGCCTGTTTCATTGATTTGTAACCGTTTTGATTGGGTTTTAAGCCCTAATCCATTGAAAACTTCTTTAAAAACGTTGTCCGATACGCCTCCTCTTTCTTTTTTTTGATTTCATTATTTTTTTTTTGACTGATTTCATTGATTTTTCATTACTATTTTTTGCCTGTTTCATTGATTTTTCATTATTATTTTTTTGCCTGTTTCATTGATTTGAAGCCGTTTTGATTGGGTTTTAAGCAATAATCCATTGAAAACTTGTTTAAAAACGTTGTCCGATACGCCTCCTCTGCTGCTTCTCTGCTGCATGACAATGGTAATCCTTTTAGTGAGTGGCAGTAGTGTGTACAACAGTATTATTCTAACAATATCCATCGGCTATGCTCCTTCTCAGTTTCAGATCAACAGTTGCCTTTGTTTACAATGTCGACGTATAAGATCGATTTTCATAAAACCGATGCTTCAATTTTCAATTTAGCTGTTAAGAAGTCAAAACAAATGTGAGAGTCAAAGAATTAGTGAGAAAAAATCTGCTCTAACGATAAAACCTTTATTCTTTCCAATTCAAATTTGTACGTTCAAATTAGACCAAGCATGAACCGTGTCAGAGCCACGCAATGTTCCCAAATTCGATTTTAAAACCTGCGAAAGCATTTTTACGAGGGTGTACAATAAGAATCCAATAAAGAACGGCCGCGTGTTGAATCTCAAACGGCATGGGGAAAAAAGTTTTTGGTTTCGTCTTCGTGCCTTAACGTTTATACATCCGGCTTAACGTTCCTAATAAACCCTTAAACGTTTGACCGGTTAGGCAAGAAACACGTTTATCTAGAAAACAGATCGACTACTTACTGGTTCAAAACCGTTACCGATCTGGCATCAATAGAGCAAGAAAAGAACGTTTCCAGGGGCTGATGTTGGGAGTGATCACGACCTCGTCATTATGAAATTCCGAGTGAGGCTGAAGAAAATTAACACGCAAAAGAAATCCAGGCTCAAATTCAACCTTGAACAACTTAAGGACCCTAACATCTGCAAGTCATTCCAAGCCACAATTGGAGGAAAATTTGCTCCACTTCTTGTGATGGATGTTGATGTTAAAGTGATGACAGACACTTTCAAACGTCATGACAACAGCTGCCAAGGACGTCGTTGGCCTCCATCGCCCAAAGAAACATCCCTGGGTTACATAAGAGATGCTGAATCTAAGTGATGCCTGAAGAGACCTCAAAAACACCAGACACACAACAGGGGCAATGAAGTACTGAGAAATAAACAAGAATATCAGACAAAAACTTTAAGAAAGCAAAGGAAGATTGGATTGGACAAATGTGCACAGAAATAGAGACCAGTCTGATAAATAATAACAGCAAAAAAGCAAAAAAGCATTCCAAATTGTGAAAGACCTCACCAGACAGAAGCACCCAAGAGTCAGTACCATTCAAGACGAAAATGGAAAATGCATCACAGAAGCAAGAAACATTGTAGAAAAATGGACTGAGTATTTATTGTAAAGAACTCTACAACCATTCGCCCACAGGAGACCCATAGGTTCTTGAAGTTCCAAACTCCACAAACAATGATGATTTCCCCATTCTCAAAGAAAAAGAAGAGGTGGAGTGGAGTCAGCAATAAGAGCACTGAAGAATGGGAAGGCAGCTGGAGTAGACAACATCCCAGCTGAACTTATCAAGAATGGTAGAAAATCAGTGATAGAGCTACTAACACAATTTTGCAACAACATCTGGCAGACAGGCGAATGGCCAACACAGTGGATTCAGTCACTGATTATAACACTCCCCGAAAAAGGTAATCTCCAGCTGTGCCAAAAGTACAGAACAATCAGTTTGATCAGCCATGCTAGTAACGTGATGCTGAAGATTATCGTGAACAGAGTGAACCCACAAGCAGAAGAAATAATCGCTGAAGAACAGGCAGGGTCCTGGAGTGGAAGAAGCACAACGGAACAAATATTCAATGTTAGGGTTATCTATCATGTGTTCATAGATTTCAAAACGTTTTTTGACAGAGTGTGGAATGAGGCATTGTGGGCCACAAGGAGGAAGTACAACATGGGTCAAAAGTTGACCAACACCATCAAGCTGCTGTACGTCAAGGCTACAAGTGCAGTAACTGCTCAAGGTTCTGTGGTGAACTGGTTCAAGACAATAGTTCGAGTACGGCAAGGATGTCTCCTGTCAAATACGTTTTTCAACACCTTATTATTATTTTGAAAACCAAATTCAACATTGACCCTTCTAGGCTTCATCATCAACGAGAATTTATTAAACCCTGCCAAATGAAATTGACATTGAATAGTATTAAGCATTACAAGAACGAGTCAGTTTATCTTCAGCATTAAGAGGTTAATGTTATGAGGAACCGTGGCAGACCCAAAGAGACCTGGCGATAACTTTGGAGCGAGAACTAAAGACCAGAAGCCTCACCCTGAAGACTTCCATCGCAACAGCAGCCGATAGACCAAAATGGTGCTCACTTGTTGTCGCCTCAAGCACCAGACGGTGCAGAGAGGATTGATGATGTTATGACTGGTTGGCCTGATGTCAGTATAATGACATGATGCCCTTGAGCTACACATTACTATAAAAAATCCCACTGTAGACATCGTAGCAACTTAACCTACTTCTACCTTACTTAATTGAAATGCGACTCACCTGTCTTTGAACCCCTATATTACTTGAAGGACATTGTTTAATGATGTGGCACGTACTTTAATTCGTGTATAAGTACAATGGTCATCAAAGATTGGATCCACTGTTTTGAACCAGAAATCTGAGAAATAACTGCACTCGGATACGCATGTGATACAGCAGGTAAGTGCCCTTAATACTTGGGCAAATATAGATAACTTTGGATCCTATCCTCGGTGCATGTGCATCAACTGGTCCCTACATTGTCTACTGTATTTAGTTTTCATTATGCAAGCTTATTGTGGTTTACATATCAATCCCGCGTGCAAACTTCCATAAAGTGGGCATGCAATCAGATAAACGCTACTGCATATTGAAAGTTTATTGAAAACGAGGACTTGGGGATTAAATGGCCGTTAATTAAACTGAACGTAACAACTTTAAAGCCGACTTTAATCTAATGTATGATGTATAAATGGACAATGACGCAAGATATGTCGCTAATTTCACATTTCGTCAAGGCGGGGTTTAACAAATTTCATTCATTGATCTGATATTTCTAAAAAAAATTTAGTAGCTACTAAAACGGAAATTATGGTAAAATTTTATTTATTGAAATATTTTATGTGAACTTTTATTGAACGATTTCAGTGACTTTTTTCAAAATATATTTATTTTATATTTTTTTTTCGAATAAAAAATGTAATGTCAAATTATTCTAGATGTGTGTTTTATTTAATTTAAAAACAATTTTATATTTTAATTTTATCTCAAAATATTGTATTTTTAATCTAGATAATTATGGTAATAAAATCGGTAGGTATAGTTGAATGTTAATTACAATGTTTTTGGAATATTTATATCCGAGAAAATTGTCCTATATTCATATTATTCATGAATCACATACTAAAAGCACTGTCCGAAATGTAGTTCCAGGGTCGCGTCATCTTTAACGTACATTTGTTTATGCATTAAAATCACTCCTTCAGCATATTGTGCAACGTCATTGGCATACAGAATAGTAAAATATTAATGTACGTGTCATTTGTAAAGATTTAATGTGGACATTGAACACGTATCGATTCAAAATAGGTTCATTAACGAATAAGAATAATAAAACTAGATTAAAAACAACTCTCTCTCTCTCTCTCTCTCTCTCTCTCTCTCTCTCTCTCTCTCACACACACACACACACACACACACACACACACACATTATATATCGTGACCATGGGTATGGAATCTCGTACAGAGGATATTGATATGGAAACCTGTACAGTGGGACTCAGCACTGAATTCCATACAGATGACATTTTATTTAAATATACTGGATTGAAAAAAAGTAAAGTTACTATCAGTACATTTATAGCAAGGGGCCCCGAGTGGCCGAGTGGTCTAAAGCGCTGTCCGTTACGGATCACTACCATCTCACCTCTGTCTGCGTGGGTTCGAGTCTAAGATTCGGCTATTGTAGTTATGTAAGAAAGCTTGCCAGTAGCTTCTCGTGGGTCGGTGGTTCTTTCCTGGTGTTTTCCGGGTTCTTCCTCCACCATTAATACTGGCCGCCATGTAAAGCCTTTAATGTGCTTAAAATGGCGTTCAACCATAAAAAAAACCCAAACATTTATAGCAAACGGCGGCTCATCTAGGTTAGTATTGCAGTATCAATATTCTCTCGAATATGAAATTTTGCAATTTGAGCAAAGAGCCACATATCTACAGAACTATTATTATGTATTCAATCGAAATACACAGATACAATCTAATGTCAATACAAACTAAGAACACACACACACACACACACACAAACACACGCGCGCGCGCGCGATTATTGACAAGACCATCGAGACTGTTAACATTGTAATAACAGGAACACTGACGGCATATCTACACATATAGTCAAAACTATCAATACAAAGGACACACACTTTGACAAAATGCAGTTTAAGCTGTGGACAGAATTACATTATGGGCAATGATAGCATGTTTACACATGGTCTGAGTTATTAATGCATTTAAGGTCGCGCATAGCTATTGAGAAAAACATGGACACTCGGTAACGATATATCATGAAAAATTGAACACACATTAACATGGAAATAGAATGAATACAAAACTGACATGGCAATGCATGAACAGTTGTGACTCAGAAGGTTAGTACACTCAGGTCCTAAAGTATTACAAAATGTCACTAAAGCATAAACTTTGACAAGAGGCATCTTTAATGTATATTTTTTCTTTTATAAATATGGAATGAGTACATTGTACACGTGTCGATTCTAAATAGTAAAACATTAATTATGTTGTCATGTATATAGATGGTATGAGGACATTGTACACGTGTCGATTATAAATTTAAAACATTAATTTATGTTGTCAGTTATAAAGATGGAATGAGGACATTGTACACGTCTCAATTCTAAATAGTGAAACATTAATTCTTGTTGTCAGTTATAAAGATGGAATGAGAACATTGTACACGTGTCGATTCAATAAAGAATAATTAAACCAAAAAGAAGAATACACTTGGACTAAAACACAAATTCTCTGTCTGTCTCTGTCTGTCTGTCTGTCTCTCGTATTAGGACATTTATTACACGATATCAAACATCATGCTTTATAGTAGTACATAAATAACCTTACTATTAATACTTTTTCTTCATGACAAGACCCAAATATTTTGTAAGATAGTTGATAGCGAAAGATTAAAAACAAATACGAATATGCCGTCCTTCTTTGACAAATGCTTATGAGCAACTGATTCTATTATAAATATATTGTTAATTGTGGAACATCTTTTGCGAAAACGTACTTGCGACTAATGAAAACTATCATTATCATCAGTTCACTTAAAAAGATATTCAATACTTTTGTAAAACCTTTCCGCATTGCCACTGTTAACGAAATACCTCCGTAATGGTTGACATTTTGAACAGAGTATATTTCATGTAACAGATAAATTATGGGTTTGATCCCGTTCTTTTCAAATATGCCAGGAAGGATATCTCCATTCAAGTTTCTTTGAATATTTCATTTGACAAAGCGTCATGTCCGCTTGACTTCTTTAACACAACGTTTTGGTGCTGCGTATAATTACATCTATAGCAATTGGTTCTCAGAAATTCAGTTATTACTAATAATGTTCTGAATCAGCTTCTGTAGTAGCCTCGACATCTCCAGTAAGTGAATGTCTTTAATAGTCAATCCACTGAGATTTTGCAATATGAGCAGTGTTTCTTATTACGTTATTATACGCTGTAACATCATTCTAAAACATAAAGGTTGTTTCAGGATTGGACAAGTTTTCGTCGCTTGTTTTAAAAACTGTCTTACTTCTGCCTAATCAAGGTCTTAGATGTCGACAATGGAAACCTGCACTAAAACGAAAGCTATAAATAGTATCTTACTACAGCATGGAGACTAAGACCAAAGGGTTCACTCCGGCCAATCAATTAATATTTAGATAAATAGCTTCAACATTAAATTAACAACCACCGTTTGACCGATAGATTGCGGCAGGTAGACAATGGTACACCATGAACAATCAGAACATAGTTATATGAAAAGCCTAAATGGAAATAAAAAAATAAGCACGAAGCACAACAACTAGAGCGAGACAATTGGATGTCACGAATTAATTGTATCCAGTGAAAACGAAAATAATTATGGTCGTGCCAAGTTTTATTTTATCTTGAGATTATCGTAATTTTTGAAAACCAAATTCAACATTGACCCTTCTAGGCTTCATCATCAACGAGAATTTATTAAACCCTGCCAAATGAAATTGACATTGAATAGTATTAAGCATTACAAGAACGAGTCAGTTTATCTTCAGCATTAAGAGGTTAATGTTATGAGGAACCGTGGCAGACCCAAAGAGACCTGGCGATAACTTTGGAGCGAGAACTAAAGACCAGAAGCCTCACCCTGCAGACTGCCATCGCAACAGCAGCCGATAGACCAAAATGGTGCTCACTTGCTGTCGCCTCAAGCACCATACGGTGCAGAGAGGATTGATGATGTTATGACTGGTTGGCCTGATGTCAGTTTAATGACATGATGCCCTTGAGCTACACATTACTAAAAAAATCCCACTGTAGACATCGTAGCAACATAACCTACTTCTACCTTACTTAATTGAAATGCGACTCACCTGTCTTTGAACCCCTATATTACTTAAAGGACATTGTTTAATGATGTGGCACGTACTTTAATTCGTGTATAAATACAATGGTCATCAAAGATTGGATCCACTGTTTTAAACCAGAAATCTGAGAAATAACTGCACTCGGATACGCATGTGATACAGCAGGTAAGTGCCCTTAATACTTGGGCAAATATAGATAACTTTGGATCCTATCCTCGGTGCATGTGCATTTATTTTATATTTTTTATTCGAAAAAAAATGTAATGTCAAATTATTCTAGATGTGTGTTTTTATTTAATTTAAAAACAATTTTATATTTTATTTTATGCTCAGCAGTGAATTACTTGATTTTCTAGTTAAAATAATATTGATATTTCACTGCAGTGAAAAAATAACAAGTGAAAAAATAAAAGTGAAAAAATAACAATATTTTTTCACTACAGGAACTACATTTTTGGGTCAGAACATACTTAACTCCCTTTTATTTTCTATATAAATTTATGTGAGCATAAAATAAAAAGAATATTTGCTTGAAACGAGTGAATAACGGATACATTTCATCTCTTGGATAAAAAACTCTAGTATTTTCACTCGTGGCTTCGCCACTCGTGAAAATACTGAGTTTTTCATCCACTCGATGAAATATATCCGTTATTCACTCGTTTCAAGCAAATATCCTCTATTTAATTTTGTCTCAAAATATTGTATTTTTAATCTAGATAATTATGGTAATAAAATCGATAGCTATAGCTAAACGTTAATTAACACAATATTTTTGGAATATTTATATCCGAGATAATTGTCCTATATTCATATTATTCGTCAATAACGTACTAAAAGCACTGTCCGAAACGTAGTTCCAGGGTCGCGTCATATAATGAGGCAGGATGACAATATCACACAATAGAAAATCAGAACATATTTACATAAATAGTCTAAATGTAAATTTAAACTAAGTGCGAAGCAGACCAAATAGACAGTAAACATTATGTTCAATCTTAGATCTAATTTACATTTAAATCATCTATAACGCAATCGAGATGACACCCTTTGAGACTGGGCTGGGATTCGAGAAATAACAAACACGTATGCGAGTGACAATGAAAATTTATTACACTCTCACACTAATGAGTAGGAAACACGAGAATAACATAAATACAAAGGTACATAATATGGATATAACACAAATAAATAATTGGACTCAAAGACTACTATACCAAACTCATGTAGTCGAACACTACTGTATGGAATTCATGTAGTCAAACACTACTGTTATTAAACTCGTGTAGTCAAACACTACTGTTATTAAATTCATGTAGTCAAACACTACAATGAAGCACTACGACGACATGACCACATGCGTATCCAATGTTGACTCGGCCCGCTTTCCGGCGCGGTCACTCCCACCCTCCAGACTTTCATGCACCTACACGTTGGTACTTAACTGGCGGTCTAACGTCGTAATGGTGCACCAGATATCTTCATATTCACTCACTCATCTGGTTATTCACACCCAGTGAGCTGAATATGGAAAAGAAACAACTTTCCGAATAGTCTGCTTTAATTGTAACTACATTAAAATATATGACGGTTACGAATGGGTTAATATAACCCGCCTGAAATATTCCTCATGTATGACTGTAAAGTACGAATGGCATGCCATTAAAATAGAAATACGATATACTAAAACATTAATACATACATAATACGTTTTCAACATTAGTTATAATAGCGACCAGATAAAATTATCAACAGGAGTATGCACATGGGTCCATATCCCTGTTAATAATCTGAGTCGTATAATCTCGCTACTAACTTGCATAGGTAAAATTGAATTACAAGTACGATAAAATAACGCAACCATATACTATAACATTGAACGTGTTTTACGAAACTGAATATTAGTTTTTTTTAAAAAAAGAGTAGATTAAAAAGCATACAATTCGCCCAACTCTTTGGCTCAAAATAAATGAAAATGGCAATCCTGCCCTGACAGCTAAATACATTTAGAGCTTCTCTCTCATGGCTGTCCCTTTCAAAATTTCTACATGTTATATATAAAATCATGCGCATTGATATGTAACACGCACGTGCCACGCAAACAGTGAAGGCGTCACGCGTTACAAAGAAAACGTATATTTATATAAAAAAAAAAAATATTATGGCGCGCGAAACACGACACCTTGGTAGTAATAAAATGTATGATGGTCTAACCAGGCCATATCAGGCATTTCGTAACATCATCGTAAGTTTTGAAAACCAAATTCTACTTGACCCTTCTAGGCCTCATACGCAATGAGGATTTATTATACACTGCCAAATGAAATTGATATTGAATAGTATTAAGCATTACAACAACGAGTCAAAATGACATTGAATAGTATTAGGCCTTACAAGAACGAGTCAGTTTCATTACCACAATGTACTCTTAGCATTTTTGCTTCAGTGTTAAACAAAAGACAAATAATTAACCTTTTATATAATCAAAAGGACAACGACATTATGATTTTCCCCTGCCACGGAATATATTTATAGTAAATTCTTACTTAAGAGAGCAAAGTAACAGCCTTGAAGGTTCAATACATTAACCAAGATGAACACGATGGCAAACATGAATAAAAATGTATCAAAAGACCTTTTTTCAAGTGTACGGAATGTTCACCATCAGCAAAGATTTTCATAGCACCAATTTCATGGACTTGGTCTTTTATAATCAAATATAATTTTAAATTCCAAAGTTCTTCGAGAGTTTAAATTTTCCGGATATTGATCCTATTTGGTAGAATGGTGTGCGTTAAAAATGTTCATGCATATCGCTACGATATCTGCATTGTGGCAATTTATAGTGAAGTCTAGTACTTGGGCATCATACCGTAGACATGTAGCAATATGTTACACCCAGTCACATTATCCGGACACCAGACCTACCAGTCATAACACTAACCTCGTAATGCTGAGCGGCTACGAGACAACTATTAATATCATTTTCATAAGTTATAGTAATACACAGCCGGGGTTTGAACCCGTGACCTGCAACATATGAGGCGGTCGCTCTAAGCACTAAGCCACTGGAGCACACCTCTAGAAAGGTGTAAATATAGAATGGCACGAACAGCAAATTGCGCCACCAGGACATTTAATTAAACAATTAAAGTGTAATTGCTAAAGTTGTTTTTTTAAAAAAAAAACAAATTACATGTATTGTTGAACTTATGCAATTGTTTCAATTATGTTATGAAAAGAAAATATTGACGTCTGTTTTCTCGGTTGTTTTACATAGGTTACTAATACGGGTGAACGAAGAAACCGGCTGATGAATAAACAAACAAACTGCTTAAGCCATAATATTGTATGAATGAATATTATCTATGACCTAATAATCTTCTTTAATTTATGTTTAAACCTTATTAAACCGTTTATATTTAAACAATATAATTTTGTTATTAAAAAAATGATGTTTTCGTAATTTTGTCATGCTCAGTTGATTGCAGTCGTAACAATAAAAATGCTCCAAATAACACACACACACACACACATACACACACACACACACACACACACACATATATATATATATATATATATATATATATATATATATATATATATATATATATATATATATATATATATATATATATATATATATATATATATATATATACCTGCTGCATGACAATGGTAATCCTTTCAGTGAGTGGCAGTAGTGTGTACAACAGTATTATTCTAACAATATCCATCGGCTATGCTCCTTCTCAGTTTCAGATCAACAGTTGCCTTTGTTTACAATGTCGACGTATAAGATCGATTTTCATAAAACCGATGCTTCAATTTTCAATTTAGCTGTTAAGAAGTCAAAACAAATGTGAGTGTCAAAGAATTAGTGAGAAAAAATCTGCTCTAACGATAAAACTTTTATTCTTTCCAATTCAAATTTGTACGTTCAAATTAGACCAAGCATGAACCGTGTCAGAGCCACGCAATGTTCCCAAATTCGATTTTAAAACCTGCGAAAGCATTTTTACGAGGGTGTACAATAAGAATCCAATAAAAAACGGCCGCATGTTGAATCTCAAACGGCATGGGGAAAAAAGTTTTTGGTTTCGTCTTCGTGCCTTAACGTTTATACATCCGGCTTAACGTTCCTAATAAACCCTTAAACGTTTGACCGGTTAGGCAAGAAACACGATTATCTGGGAAACAGATCGACTACTTACTGGTTCAAAACCGTTACCGATCTGGCATCAATAGAGCAAGAAAAGAACGTTTCCAGGGGCTGATGTTGGGAGTGATCACGACCTCGTCATTATGAAATTCCGAGTGAGGCTGAAGAAAATTAACACGCAAAAGAAATCCAGGCTCAAATTCAACCTTGAACAACTTAAGGACCCTAGCATCTGCAAGTCATTCCAAGCCACAATTGGAGGAAAATTTGCTCCACTTCTTGTGATGGATGTTGATGTTAAAGTGATGACAGACACTTTCAAACGTCATGACAACAGCTGCCAAGGACGTCGTTGGCCTCCATCGCCCAAAGAAACATCCCTGGGTTACATAAGAGATGCTGAATCTAAGTGATGCCTGAAGAGACCTCAAAAACACCAGACACACAACAGGGGCAATGAAGTACTGAGAAATAAACAAGAATATCAGACAAAAACTTTAAGAAAGCAAAGGAAGATTGGATTGGACAAATGTGCACAGAAATAGAGACCAGTCTGATAAATAATAACAGCAAAAAAGCATTCCAAATTGTGAAAGACCTCACCAGACAGAAGCACCCAAGAGTCAGTACCATTCAAGACGAAAATGGAAAATGCATCACAGAAGCAAGAAACATTGTAGAAAAATGGACTGAGTATTTATTGTAAAGAACTCTACAACCATTCGCCCACAGGAGACCCATAGGTTCTTGAAGTTCCAAACTCCACAAACAATGATGATTTCCCCATTCTCAAAGAAGAGGTGGAGTCAGCAATAAGAGCACTGAAGAATGGGAAGGCAGCTGGAGTAGACAACATCCCAGCTGAACTTATCAAGAATGGTAGAAAATCCGTGATAGAGCTACTAACACAATTTTGCAACAACATCTGGCAGACAGGCGAATGGCCAACACAGTGGATTCAGTCACTGATTATAACACTCCCCGAAAAAGGTAATCTCCAGCTGTGCCAAAAGTACAGAACAATCAGTTTGATCAGCCATGCTAGTAACGTGATGCTGAAGATTATCGTGAACAGAGTGAACCCACAAGCAGAAGAAATATCGCTGAAGAACAGGCAGGGTCCTGGAGTGGAAGAAGCACAACGGAACAAATATTCAATCTTAGGGTTATCTATCATGTGTTCATAGATTTCAAAACGTTTTTTGACAGAGTGTGGAATGAGGCATTGTGGGCCACAAGGAGGAAGTACAACATGGGTCAAAAGTTGACCAACACCATCAAGCTGCTGTACGTCAAGGCTACAAGTGCAGTAACTGCTCAAGGTTCTGTGGTGAACTGGTTCAAGACAATAGTTCGAGTACGGCAAGGCTGTCTCCTGTCAAATACGTTTTTCAACACCTTATTAGAGTGCATCATGAGCGAAGCCCTGGAAAGCCACTGTGGGACAGTCAGCATTGGAGGACGTAGGTGACCGGACAAAATGTCCGCGGACAAAATGTCACGGACAAAATGGCACGGAAAAAATGTCATGTGGACAAAATGTCAATGGACATAATGGCACAGACAAAATAGCAGGGACAAAATGTCATGTGGACAAAATGTCAGTGGACATAATGGCACGGAGAAAAAATTCCGGAAAAAAACATTCTTCCGTGAATAATCAAGGGGAACTAACCATTGAAAACAGTATTAATGAAACCAATATTCGTTTTGTCTCTTTTTTTTCTTCATCGTTATCTACGCTGCTTTATCTCAGCGCCGTCATTTCCTCTCATTTTAATTACCTATCTCGTCGCGGCGCGGTCAGTGTTATGTGCCAAAGCAAGTTTGGTTTCAGCCCGTTGAGTACGTATTGGCCTCAAATTAAAAACACAATTTTACCAGATGACTATTTGTGTCGCCTTAAATAAATTAATTGCTAAAGCTGTAATTGGAGCATGAGCTGGATTTCAAATTTTGGGCTTGCCCCATGAATATCGTTACACTATATATAAACACTTCCAGAAACTAAAATTAAAAATATTACCACAATGTTAGAATTCGTTACATCACAGAAAGGAAATCGTAAGCTTATCGTTCAAGGTTACTTTTCTACGAAGCATTCGGCGAACAATATTGAAAAAGCCTTTGGCGCTGTGAAAAAAGAACGTGCACAGCGCGAGTGCACACAAAAGATGATGACATTGTCCATGAAGTTGCAACTCACAACCACACGGTAACTCATGGTCAAGTAGAGGTCGAAAGAGCACGAGCCGGCATGAAAAGAAGAGGTGAAACAACTGAAGAAACAACACGATCAATTGTTCAGAATGAATTGATGAATGTTCCAGTTTCAGCAGCGCATCTACTTCCAAAACGAACAACATTGGCACGACGTCGTCAGAAGGTGCAACCAAACGATCAAGATGACATCATGAGATATTCTTTGACGCAGAGCAACAGACCTTTCATCCGTATTAGGAGAGACGACATGATCATCTTCGCAGCTGATGATGATTTGGAATTCCTTTACAGATGTCAGCACTGGTTTGTAGATGGAACATTTCGAGTGAGTCCAAATGGATATGACCAACTATACACGATTCATCGTTTTATTAATGGCGAAGTTTTCCCGGTAGTATATGCACTACTATTTTCAAGAACAGAAGAAGCATATCAACATCTGCTTCAGGAAATTCTGATATTGAAAGCAAGTGTGAATCCCGATTCAATTATGGTTGATTTCGAACTAGCAGCAATTAGAGCATTCCAGAACACATTCCCGGCAGCAACAATCACCGGATGCATGTTTGGAGGAAATTGCAAGCGGAAGGATTCTCGGAACGTTACAGAAATGAACCAGATTTCTCACTTCTCGTCAAACGACTTCTTGCTCTGGCTTCGTTCCACCACAGGATGTTATTGATTTGTTTGAACATTTACTCGAAGATCCAGGTTACAGTGACATAGATGTTATCTGTAATTACATGGAAGATAATTTCATTGGTAGATTAAGAAGAGCAAGAAGAGGGCCACCCAAATTCTCAATTCAACTTCGGAGTCAATTTTCTAGAGTAATCGACAACCTCGCAGCAATAACGCAATGGAGGGTTGGCACAATGCATTCAACAATGTTGTCGGTTTCGCGCATTCGACGACGACCAAACTTGCACGGAAACTACAACAGGAACAACACAGCACTCAACTTCTTCGTCGTCAATTGGAACTGGGAACAACGGCTGGGAAGAAAAAGAAAACATACATCCGCGTCAACGAGGCGTTGCACACTATGGTGACCGACTACAACAACCGAGATCCAATCACATATTTAGGAGACATTGCATGTGTTTTAAACATTGATGTTGTTTGACTTCATTATTTATTAATTAGGCTAGATATAATTATTATAATTAAGTTAGATTAAATTTGAATAAATAGATTAGTGAATTTTTTCATTGGTTTTTCCTTCTTATACTTTTTTATGCAAATTTTTGGACCGCGGACATTTTGTCCGCATGACATTTTGTCCGTGCCATTATGTTCACTGACATTTTGTCCACATGACATTTTGTCCATGCTATTTTGTCCGCGGACATTTTGTCCTAGCACCGAGGACGTAACATCACCAATCTACGCTTTGCAGATGACATTGATGGGTTGGCAGGCAGTGGAGATATGTTTGCCACCTTAGCAAAGAACCTGGATGAAACATCTTCCAGATTTGACGTGGAGATAAGCACAGAGAAGACAAAGCTGATGACAAATAGTGGCAAACCAATCTCAACCAAGATTAAAGTCAGAGGAGAGGAGCTTGAAACTGTGGGCCAATTCAAATATCTTGGTTCCATAATTGCCGAAGAAGGATCAAGATCAAGAACAAAAATTTTGTCACGAGCAGAACAAACAACGGCAGCTATGTCAAAGCTAAGACACATCTGGAGAGACAAGAATATCTGTCTGAAAACTAAACTCAGACTATTGAGAGCACTAGTCATCTCAGTCTTTCTGTATTCATGTGAGGCCTGGACCCTGACAGCAGAAGTATCCAGGCACTTGAAATGAGATGCTACAGAACAATCCTTTGCATCTTTTACATGGACCGCATCACAAATGAAGAAATGCGTAACACCATCAGGCACAAAGTAGGCCATTATGAAGACCTCCTCACCTCTGTCGAAGAGAGATAACTGAAATGGTATGACCATGTCACTAGAGCTAACAGTCTATCCACAACAGTACTGCAGGGCAGTGTCCAAGGTGACAGAAGGAGAGGTAGACAAAGAAAACAGTGGACTGACAACATCACAGAATGGGCCAGGACATGTTTTGCAGAGACACAGGCATTGGCACATGATCGAGACAAGTGGAGGGAAGTGGTCAGATGTTCAGCAGCACAGTGCCTCAACGACCACACTAGCTCAAGAGACTGATGATGATGATGATGATGATGATGATGATGATGATGATGATCTGGAAAAACATTGCGTGCAGAAATACATATAAGATATTTAGCGTGAAGAAAACAGCAGGGAATACATGTAATTGGGTTCGTATTACTAATAGAGAAATTGTATCTATTTTTTCTATTTTTGTGTCTTTACCCCTGGTGGAAGGGTGTTGTTTGATTTTCTAAGTTTGTAATAATAAGACATGTGTAGCATAATTGGTGAAGTTCTACAGTAACAATTGACAAGTTAAATCGACAAGTGCGATAATAATACGTGTGCTCTTACATCCTGTATTTTCAGATGAAAACATTTAAAATATATATAATACTAGAGGACGATAATACTTGATCAGTGCTTTAAAACAATGAGTCGGAGATGACATCCGTCTTTCTGTATATAAAGGTGTTTCGTGATGAATTGCTTGGTGGAAATGTAATATTCTTTGTAATACAGCAAACACTTGTTACAAGGACAAGCTTTAATCCAGCCATCTTGTCGTAATGAAGGATACAATGCTTTTCAAAAATGTCTATAACTGAGAAAGTGATCCTTGTTTGGTCGTTTACAAACTAATGTGACAGTGTGAAGGAGTCTCTCTCTCTCTCTCTCTCTCTCTCTCTCTCTCTCTCTCTCTCTCTCTCTATATATATATATATATATATATATATATATATATATATATATATATATATATATATATAGTGTGTGTGTGTGTGTGTGTGTGTGTGTGTGTGTGTGTGTGTGCTTCGTATCTAACATTATCATATGGTCGATACATTTTACATATAATGTGTGCAGTTTAAAATTTTTTATATGACAACTTGATAATATGTCACTTATTGTGATACTGATTGGTCCAAATAAACCCATGAAATTCCAGCGCAGTATTCTTTTTACTGATTTTCTAAGCTCACGTGAATTTTACTTTACCCCTCGTTCTGAAACTTTGTTTAAGTAGTACTATCATCATTTAGGTGGCTATTTATTGAATGGATTTTCCAAAGAGAATGGTGGAAAATGGTCACGTCTGCCTATATATAGAACATTTTTCCCACAGGGATTCGTTACGCCTTATATAGCACATCATCATGTACTGGCAAATGGCGTAAAACTCAAAACAAGAGCAACAATAACAAATACATCTAAGGGTATTGGCTAATTGATAGCGGGTGTATGGGAGGGGTGCTAGTATACCTGTAACATGGAATCCACCTAATGTGCAAGAATAGCCGACCTCTGTTCAGAGAAGAATGTGTACATAACCAGTAATTATACGTCATATTGTACACATTCTTTCTGTATATAAAACTCATTAGTTAACAATATAATATGTTATGCTATTCTCTAGCACAATCCAGATAAATATAAAATCACAAGGAATGATAAAGCCGTTGAAAAAATAATATGTAAGACATTATAGATGTTTTAGCGAGGAATTTTATGTCTGAACCTGAATATCCCACAATAATGCTAAAAATGTATCACTTAATTTTAGACAGAACGCTAATATTCCGTTGTAATAAATATTGTTTCAATAAAAAGTGACTATAGTTTGTCATTTGACATCCACCTGAAAGAAGGCTGACTCTTTTTTCATCCGAATATATTTGTATTTTAAAAAACATAATATTTCTTTAGAATTCTATGCATAGCAAGTTTTAGATATCGATATAACGCGTTTTGCAAAGGTCGCGTTTTTCAGAGGTAATGTGTACTGCTCGAATTCACTTACGATGATGACTTGTCCATACACGTACAAATATTTATGGAAGTGTTGGGAGTTATGTCTATTTAATTGGTATTATATATTGGATTTGTATGCACGATTGGTTGCTATGTATATTTGATTTGTAAAGTGCGATTGACTTTTCGTAAATGAAGGTAGGAGTTGAGCATTCCTGACTAATGTATTTTTTCTAAACAATATAGTACATTGCTAAGTCATTTTTATGATTTTAGATTATATATTTAGGTCAGTATTACTTGTTGATAAATATATTGAAGTGGTCATTTGCCCGTAGATGTTCCGAGAAGGGATCTTTTTGAATAAATGGGGAAATTTACCCTCGAATGGAGAAATAAACATAATTTATTTTTTTCTATCTTAACACCAGCATTTAAAGGAACTAATTTTAGCTGCAGTCATTTATTTTTTGAGAGTATCTTTTTTAAATGATGCACTTAATTTACAAAGTGTTCGATACTACTTTCGGACTAAATCAACATTTTGCTTTTGTTGTAAATTCATATAGAGACATTTTGGATTATAGCATTTTTGATACATAATACTAGTAGCACATCAACACTATTCCAAACTATTAGTAAATTAGCAATTTCAAGATTGGAATTCATTTGGAACACCATTGGAGTTCACAAGAAATATTCTACTTTTAGACACTTGATAGAATGTTTAGGATAATTTGAGATTCATATCACCATGCTGTAAGCTATTTACACATCTTCACTTTGTGTGCTAGGAAAATAAATTATTTGTAAAAAAAATTTCAAACAAATATGTTAACTATCCATTTTATCTGTTACTTTGTTTAAGACCATATAGGACGATATTTATCAATATTTCACCATTATTGCAGTAAGAGATCTCATATTATGCGTTCATATTATGCTTTGCTGACATAGTTTTGTGGGATTAACTCATGACGACATATTTTCTAAATGCCCTAGAAGTAATTTCGCAACAGTGCGATTGAAACCAGGAATAAATCTGTTTATTGAATGGTAAACGTTCCTTGTTTATGGATAGATATTTATTCTGTGATCGGTTACTCTTGGTCAGTAACATGAGTATCCGTAGGAATTTCAGGAGTGGGTTGCATGTATTACAGATTTAGTGGCTGTTGAAGATAAATACTGATGCGTGAAAAACGTTTGTAACAATAGTTATACTGTCTATCACTCCAGAGATATTGACTGTCTCAAATTTGCATCCAGGAAAAAAAAACTTTCTTCTTGTGTGGACAGTTATTAGTTATTACAGTTTAGAAACAAATTTATTAGCAATTACTGCTTTTTATCAACTCATTATTTCCTCTGTGTTATGTCACAGAAATAAATGTTCTTCTATTGTAGCAGCAGAGAGGGTCAACAGACCACGTTTTCGAGCAAAAATAAGGCTTCCAGATAACGTTTTCGAGCAAAATATGGCCTATAGACTACGTTTTCAGACAAAAAATAAGACTTCCAACAAAATCTCATTTAACCAAAAAAAAAGTCTCCATTTTGCAAAAACGGAGATTTTACGATTTTTTAATCAATTTTGCTCGCAACGATGTGGTCATCCACCCTCTCTGCTGCTATGGGTTAACAAAAAATAAGAAATGATTTGATCAAGTCTTTAGGATCTCACAAACAGACTAATCGCTAACACCTCTTTTTGTAGATCAATTAGATTATTGGACTGATCTGTGAGTTTGAAATTAATTCTGGTTAATGAATCATTATGACACCGCATATAGACTGGATTAACCGGAGACTCAATTATTAAAAATCCTGGAGGAGCTGTTGGTGCAAACGAATAAAGAATATATCCTTGCTGAGCTTGATTTGATCGTTCGAGATTAATTTGATAGCTTCCTTCGATAACATCACATACTAAATTGAGCGCAATCACTGAGGATATATTTACGTTGAACGGAGCGATATGCCTACCACCACCATCTGGATCATTATTATGTTTGAGGATTTTTATTTCCTGTGATGCTGTTTTTTTTCCATGCATCATGAATTATTTTAAAACCAACATCGATGGTGTCACTGAGAAGTTTTTTTAGTTCCGGTACGTTATATCCCGGTAGTTTGAATGTCGGAATATTATTCACGGGAAATTTATATTGTTTTGCAAATTCTGTTCTCGATAGGGGATTAACGTCATCTAATATATCCTGAATAATTTTTAGGTTAAATGTTTCCATATCGTCGATAATTTTATTGCATGTTTCTACGACGCTGATAAATTCATCTCGGGTGAGAGAGCCGGATTTAAGAGATATTAACAACAGCGATAAATCATTATTCATTGCTGTGAAATTTTCGATAATTTTAGGTTCGTTAACAAAATGATACCCCTCTATTCTATCCCCTGTCTTCTCTATTCCAGTTGATCGGTATCCGAGACCAAAGAAATCTATAGTGATTCTGTGATCTTTATAACTCCTTATTGGATTATCGGGTTTTATTCTGTCGGTGATATAATCAGTTTTTTGTGGTTCTGGTAAATCAACGGTTTTTCCACCGGGTGGTAATTCAGGCCATCCTAGTACGGTTCTAATAGAACTTTGATAGATATCTACGACGTATCCTTCTGTGTTTATCTCAATTGCGGATGATAGCGTCGGTTCATGAACTGTTATAGCGATTTTTGATTCTTTTCCAGTAATCGATTTTATTCTACGCGCGAATTCATTATTGATTTGTTCGATTTGGTATGACCCTGTTGGTATCGAAACGACGTTCCAGTCTGGGGTTCCGTCGGGTTTATTCTTATTTGCAAACACCAGTGAATTATTCGGTTGTTGACCACCAAATGATTTTGATCTGATATTAGGCCAACTGTGATACACTCGTAGTTTTGCTAGCGCTATCTCCTTCACGGGGACTGGGCTAGGGAAATTCACACTAAACTCGGGTTCCGTTGATGTTATTGATATCATGCTTGTTTGTACTGGGTTCGTGTTCTCCACTATTTGTTGAAGTAATTCCATCGGTGTTGTCATCGTTGCTATACTGTTGTTGTCGCTCTAATTTTGATACCGCGGAATCATAAATACTGACCATCACTGAGAACTCACAATTTGGTATGGTTGAAATTATTGAGATCATTTTGGTTTTTGGGTTCGTGTTTTCTGATTCCATCGGTGTTGTCATTGTTATTATATTCATGTTGTTGCTCTAATTTTGATATCGCTGAATCAAAAATACTGACCATCGCTGAGAATTCACTATCTGATATAATTGTATTATCGAGTGACGACGATATCATCAGGGATAACTGCGAATATGCGGTTGATGCAATATGAAATTGAATTAAGTAATTCTGCAGTTTACTCTGGCTGCATGATGATATCTTTTTTGCTATCCCGGTTGATATACCCCCGATTGTAGCCACCGCAGAAATGCAAATTGGAACTACAACCGGGGCAATCATTGTAACCGATGCAAGTATTATTCCGGCGCCAGCGAGAACGCTTGACACCGAGTGCACAATAACATCAATTGCGGTGATTCTTCGTCGGTATTTTTTTATTTTTATTTGATACTCCTCAGTGAGGGTTTTGAGTCTATTTTGAAATTCTCTGACCTGATCATAGCGACATTGCGTTGATGAAATCATTTTTATTTTAAAAATACTAGTGTTTTCAATTGTGAAATCCGAACGATTTTCCTTTCAATTTAGTTATTTACTTAAATCCGCTACGAATTCCACATACCAGGTTGCTGAAACCCTAATCAAATTTTTATCAGTAGCTGTTATAGTGAACTTTTCAGTTGTATCCTTGTCGATGATCGTTGAAATCGTATTATTGACCCCGGATGAACTCGACGATGATATATTAAATTGAGTCAATGGTGTTACTAGTGTTAATCGATAAATACCTTTAACGGTTGCAGTGATATCTAATTTATTGTTTGTAGGTGTCCACGCAAATGATCCGTGTTGGATTGTATATACTACGTTGTTGGTTTTCTCATGAGGAATTTTTGTTTTTTCAATGATTGTTATCATCCTCGAAAAATCACCTTTGATGGCTTCGATGAAAGTTTTTGTCTCATCGATGGATTTTTTAATATCCGGGAGTTTTATTTCAATTTTATCCAACGGGGTTCCAATAAATTTATCAATGACATTTCTACGAAATGATGTAAACTGTTTTCCGTGTTCTTCAATTTTAGATTGAAGTGTTGCTAGTTCTAACAGAGAATTATTCAACTCATTGTCATGGGTAGCAATCTTATCAGTGATCGTAGACACAAGTGCACCTGGTTTAAGTCGTCCGTCGTTGGAATATAGCGCAATAGAGTTTTCAGCGGCGTCGCGCTGCCGTATCAAAATGTCATTCAATGACACATCACTGGATATCAATTTACCCTGTTTGTCCTGAAATACAACTATTTCGTTCGGGTCAACATTTACTAAATTTAACGTCTCAGCTATTTCATCTTCAATTAATTTTTTTATATCCTTGATAGAATCAGGGGGTGCAGTGCCATCGGGTTTGGGTTTCAAAGATCTCCCCCAAATATCAATCATGTTATTGTAAAACTCTTTCTCTCTCTAAAATCGTTTTTGACGACTTCGTTGAAAAATCTTCGATTTTCGCCAGCGATTACTAGTGTATTCATTAACGACAACATGTGGTGGTTTTCCGCTTGGGTTACTCAAGGAGTTAGAAATAGCGTTAAGGACATTTAATACTTCGCTGCCACATATTGGTGGGTCATTCATTTGTTGTGTTGGTAGCGTAGAATACCAAGTCTTCATTGGAAGGGTTTTTATATAACGCATAAACTCTTTTGGTGGGGCTAATCCATATGAATCAAAATAGACAATCCCACGTGGATCAATAGCGTATGCAACCCAGTGAGTTCCGGGTCCGGTGCTGTTATCTAAATTAATGATTCCGGTTTCAACGCTGTTTGGTTGATGTGGTAATTGATCTTTCATAAAGACACCTCTGAAGTTTTTAATCACGAGTTTTTTAGCAGCATCGAGTAAATCAAAATTGGACATGGGAACCATCAAAGACTCTCCAATTAATAAACCGGTCCTAGTCTTAGACCCTTTCCGCTGTACCACGAATACGGGGTTCCTGGTAGTCTTAGACCCTTTCCCTTTTTTTTATATCCTTTCCCAGTTGCCTTCTTTAGTGCCATTCCTGCTGCAGTACCAACGGCTCCTAACGCTGCCGCTTTAGCCACCGCTGGGGCTGCTGCTGCAATCAATGCTGGAATCGCAGCTAACAACGGAAATATACCGCCTGTTTTAATCATATTTTTGATAGCAGCCGCAGAGAGAGTAATCTGGACACCCTTTTTTGCTACTAGTGCATCATTGAAATGTTTCACCTGACGAGTTGTCAGCGATAATTTATTTGCACCACCAGTCATTTGGTTGGGTTTCAACGTGATTGTGGTTCCGCATTTTTTAGCTGATTCCGATTGCAATTTTTTTAATTGACCGGGAGTTAACGCAACACTAATAACACTATATGACATATTATACATAATTGATTGATTCTAATGGAAAAATCCTTCGGATTTTCAATTACATGTTTTCCACTGGTGCATCTACCACTCTCATTCTTCCACCAACACCTTCGAGTAGCATTGATTTATCACTAAGAATGACAGCAACCGCTCTATAATTAGCAATACCACCAGGACGGGTTACACGGGCTCTAAAGTGTATATCAACGACAGATTGTCTCATCAAATCGAGATGTTCCAGTGAGAAGTAATAGATCGGATAGAGACTTTTAAAATCCAATTGTGATATTTGCAAACCAGTATTCACATTTAGATCACGTGCCATAAATGACAACAGGTTATGATATACACGAGCAATATGGTTGTGAGTGTAATCAAGTTGTACATCTTCAGATGGTTCCTGTTGTCCGTTTATTCTCAGTGAGACCTCTCTAACACCTAACTGATCAAATATCATATGACTTCGTTGTTGATTACCAACTCGTGCATTATTCTGTAACGCCACAAATATATGACGTGGAGCTGAAACACCTTGTTTTGATGCCAGATGCCAAGTAAATATATCATCAACATTATCTAGTTTAATATCAGTGGTCACTGATAACCAACTCAACAATGATTTTCCTCCTTGTTCCATAAATGATAACAATTTTTCTTCTGCTGTGATTGATGGAGTTAACACTGGCATCCATAATGCCAGTTTTGTTAAAATGACTTTACCATCAGCAACACCAGCATCATGCCATATTGCATCATTATCAGTACCCTTTCGTACAAGCGCTACTGTGTGTTTAGCTCCATAAATAACTTTTCGGACGTTTCTACAGAATCCGAATATATGATGCAGTGGAATTGCACATGAAAATTGTCTACGCTGTCCTTGCAACGTTAATACGCGTGTTGCAAACCCTAGGTTGTAGTTAGTAATATTATTTATGACATCAAAATCACCAGCTGGTCTTGTATATCCGGCTGGTGCTGGATTAACTGAAGAAGCATGTGTTGCCTTGACTCTAGAATACTGGTTGTGTTCAGGGTGATCAGTAATATCCTTAGAAAACATCATAGATGGACCAGCTGATCTTGTATAATCATCAGAGTATCTCGCTAACCCTATGATTGTTGTGGCCACATCAACTTCACGGTCAATGGATTCAATTTCCTTTCCATCAATGAGATATCTAGCGCTTTCAAATAACGCCATGATCCCATTATTAACAAAACCAACTTTGATAGTTGGGTTATTGTCATATGGTGGATCATCATGAGCAGCATCATTTGTTACAAGTTCTCCTTCGATTTCGATAAATGCCTCACACGGTAGAAAATATTTACTGGTATCATCAACTTGAAGTTCAATTCGCGATCGGAGATCTGGTTGTACTGCGTGATAAGAATAAAATTGAAAATCGCGTACAGAATCATCTTTACGCACTGGGGCATCCATATCAAATGCTGGATCAGGTGACCTTTTGAACATTTTATTCTATTTATCAGAGTCTAAATCGCGATTTTCCATTTCATCGTCGTGTTTTTTTAAAGCCACTTCCTGCTATCATGTTTGCTATCATGTTATTTTGGTCCCCTTGATTTATCAAGGGAGTCACCATCGACGCTAATTTTTCATCTACTGCGTTATTTATAATTCTACTAACACTTGCAGGCATTTCCGCTGTAGACGGTAACGGTTTTGAAAATCCTTTGGATTTCATCCGTGATTTCACTAATGATGTTAATTTATTCTTCGCAGTTGAAAACGCTTTTCCAGCAAGATCTCCAACAGCACCAATACCCTTATCACGAATAACATCAATTGCTTTCATTCCTAATTGTTTAGCCAACGGCATCACTTTTGGAGCCATTCTCGCAAATAACCCTAAAATGGTATTACCTAAACCATCTCCGTAGTATGCTCTATAAACCGGAAACCGTGAATTAACTACGTAGACGGGGGTTGGTTTATCATGATTGTAGTGTATGATCATTATTTGAAATCAGAAACAATTTTTCAATTGACTTTTCAATTCAGTCACTATGATACCCACTTTCCACTAACTCGCCAATGAAATCTCGATATGTGCTGATATCCATGATACCACCCTGAAATAATCGTCTACAGATATCAGCTGCTTCATTAATTATTTCCGGTGAGTTATTTCCGGCTCGTTTTCCTCCGATGAGAACTTCTAATCGTGATATATCACTGAGAACACTACCAGGACATACCCCACTTTGGGGTCCACTGGAATCTTGCAATCCACTTCCGCTATAACCAGTTGCTTCATCTAGTTTTTCTAAATCCGTAGTTTGTAAATAATCATCATCACGTGGTATTTGTTGTTTTTTAGGTGAAAAGGATATTTTCTTTGCAGGTTGCTGTCGCTTTTGCGGTTTTTGTTGTTGTTTAAACTCTTCGTATTGATTATACACGTGATCCACCGCATTGATATATTCAATGTATGATGCACTATCTGTCTTTTTTTGACTTTTTTCAGTTTTGATTTTGTAGAATATATCAGCCCAATGGGTTAAATTCTTAACAAACTTATGATGTTCTGGTTTCAACCATTTTTTTCTGTTTTCATAGGACGTAACAACAAGCCTAGGAATTTCTGCTGGATCAGTCTTATCAATTTCTGCTAACCCTTTCTCGTTAAATCTCACGTGCAAACCATCTACTGTTCTTTTTGATTCTATTTTTTGTACAGCCTGTTCTGTTTGTTCAGTTTTCGCTGCTATTTTTTCGAGTTCACCGATAACAGATTTCCCCGTCTCGGGATCATCCCCCAGTATAGCGCGCTCTACTCCCTTCGTTGCTGTTGTTACTGGTTTAAACAATTCTTCAGATCCCGCAGCAAAATCAGTCTGAAGACTCTATCGTTGTTGTAGTTTATTCCGTACAGAGTCACGAATTGGTACAAATCTCTTAATTGCATCTAATCGTTCACGAGCCAATCGGGTTGTTAATGCTTCATTGACCATTATTTGAAATCAGAAACAATTTTTCAATTGTAAAACAATTTTTTAATCCGACCTAACACCATCGTGGAAGTGTTTTAACATCTCTATCATTGATGGGGAAAGTGTGATATTATTTATTTTTTATAAGGATTTCCACACTTTCCCCACTTTTCCATTGATCAATCTGAACCGTCCATCAATTTTTATTCAGTGTGAAATATTTTCACTGATTTTGACATTTTTAATCAAAAAATGCTAAAAAAAAAAATGAAAATCTCTATGAGGGACGGTCACAATCAAATAATGATAAATGGTCGGTCAATCAAAATTGTTCATTTTCTTGAATGAACGCCCGTAGGTTTCTAACTTTAGAATTAACCTCCTTTTTCAATTCGTATTCGTACCCCAATTCTTTTCGTATTCGTTCTACAATGGTATACAACGGAGCGAACACACTTACGTCACTGGAAAATGCGAGAGAGTCCCGAATAGAATTCTGAATTCTCTTGATGAGCGCATACTTCTTTGGTAGCATATACTTGTTAGTGCTAACTCCGTATTCTATATCCTGAAAATCAGACATGATTTGATCAGGATTTAACCCATCTGATAGTTCAATATCCCAACTTTTCAATTTTGAAATCTCGGATAAAATGCTATTCATGTTTTCAGAATTCATTATTCTATAATAATGATATATTTCTAAATGAAAAATATGACGCATTAGACGTAACTAAATCGAATTTTCTGTCCAGTCCCCTTTGAAATCGCAGATCGATAAATCCCCTCTGCAACTTTTCGTACTGAGGATATACAAATATCGAAGTGCCTACCGGCTTCATTCATTGATTGAAATATTTTTTCTTCGTTAGTTATCGTATTCAAAGATTTCACAGGTCTCGCTTTTTTCGAGTATTTCCCAGTCCCCCCTCGTTCGGAATTTTCACTTTGTGTAATAGCCTGCAGATTTGATAAAGAATTGTTTTTCGTATTAGAATCCTTGTGATCAATGACAGAATCATCCTCGATCAATCCATAAAAACACTCATACACGAAACGATGATTGAGATAAGTTTTCTTCTTTCCAGCGCCAAACTTCAAATACCCCATACCATTATCAGAACCAACTGGTTTCTTCAGTTTGCGGTTTCTTACAACACCATCACTGGATGCTTCATAATTTGTGATCACAGGGTGTTGTCTGAATTCTTGGTTCATTCGTATACATAATACTATTGTTTGTCTAATTCATTGTTTGGTTCAATAATGAATCTTTCAATGTAGTCTTGAGGGGTTCTTATGATTTTGTCAGGGACGTTGTCGCTGACAGTGTCAGGGTCAGAGACTTTATCAGGGTCATAATTTCTGATTGATTGTCCATTTTTGATTCTTTTATCATAATAACGCTTCAATTCCCTGTATCGCTTACCACCGCAATTTAGACACAACTGAGATTTTCCCCTGACCCCAACTCCACATAGAATACAAGGTAACGGACCAAGGCTTCCACGTCGAAAGCTTTGCATATGATACCCACAAAACTCATTTCTGCATGATTTGTTACACGGGGTTATTGATCCAATCATAAGCCACTTACAGTGATTCATTATACATAAATCCTTCATTTAAATGCTTGTTTTAATTATAGCATGAGGGAATTAAGGAGAACGCCTTCGAAAAATGCTGAATTCAATGCTGATAAGGAGTTTAAAAGATTATTAAAAATTAGTCCTAAATTTAATATCGATAGACCCAAAAAACGTCCAAGAGACGGAAACATGAAAGAGTTTAAGAGATTATTAAAAATTAGTCCTAAATTTAATCTCGATAAACCAAAAAAACGTAACAAAATTAATCTCAAACGTCCAAGAGACGGAAACATGAAAGAGTTTAAGAGATTATTAAAAATTAGTCCTAAATTTAATCTCGATAAACCAAAAAAACGTCCAAGAGACGGAAACATGAAAGAGTTTAAGAGATTATTAAAAATTAGTCCTAAATTTAATCTCGATAAACCAAAAAAACGTAACAAAATTAATCTCAAACGTCCAAGAGACGGAAACATGAAAGAGTTTAAGAGATTATTAAAAATTAGTCCTAAATTTAATCTCGATAAACCAAAAAAACGTAACAAAATTAATCCTAATTTTAATCTCGATAAACCAAAAAAACGTCCAAGAGACGGAAACATGAAAGAGTTTAAGAGATTATTAAAAATTAGTCCTAAATTTAATCTCGATAAACCAAAAAAAACGTCCAAGAGATTACCCTGGAAAGATGCTCAATTCAATCTCGATATAGTTTCTAATATACCAAAGAATACAATTCTTGATAAAGCCATGATTAGTAAAATCAGAGACTGTTTTAATGAATTCAAGCGTGATGGAGCATCTTATTGTTGGTCAACATTTCGAATTGATGGTGTTGTTGATGCTACCATGACTGATGAAAAAGCAGCAGTGATAATTTCACGTGTTGGGGAAAAACGGTATTTTTTCCGAATCAAATTCATTATCGAAGTCGATGGCAAATGGATTATTAGGGATAAATTTCAGCCAATCCTCAAGAATAAAAAAGCTGTCATTGTGAGTAGAGATTCCAAACCAGGAATTCTAACCGGCATTGACAAACCATACTACGAAAGATCTTATCCCGTAACAGCAATGGTTTATGGGATATATCCGTTAAATGATAAACCCGATATCGCAAAACTAGCTCCTATAAAATATTCTAGTTCACTGAATTCTGTAGCAGAACGAATAATAGAACACTTCACAAATGCATCCCGAGGAAATAAACTAACTGATCTGCGACGTAGGAAAATAACCGAGTGGGAACTGACAGTGAAACAGCATGGTGCAAAAATTTCTGATATAGCTAAATTAGAAGCATCATTAAAATTCCCAATATCAGTAACAACAATAACCGGAGAAGTATTATACGAACCGAAATATCAATCGCGAGGAGCCCCAATACAGATTATTGATCATAACAAACACGCGTGGACACCTGCGGTAACAGTATTTCCACGAGAACGAACCGTGAAATATATCCCTAAGGAGTTCGTCGGGGATGTTTTCTATGAAGAGAGATTATTTGATGCTATTCATTCGTTGTGTAAAAATGATCCTGTGTCAGTGTGGTTACTTAGAAGTGATGAAGATCCCGAAATAGGATTCGATCAATTTGTAAAACCAAATGGTGAATTATATCGCGTTGAAGAATTAGATAATAGAATGAGAAAAATCGCTAGTGATTTTTCACCGGAGAATTCCCATGAAAAACTACTCACGGATAGTTTTACTATTCCATCAGTGGTAGCTCACTTCGCAAGAGAAAAAAACTCATGGCGTCCAACACGAAGTGATTTTCTCGAGGATGTTAAATCGAGTTGCGTCGAATTTGGTCATGGAGGATTGTGGAATACGAAATACTCACGTGATGGTATGATTTCAATTGATATAGCCGCGTGTTATCCCGGAAGTTTTCTCGGGTATGGGGAATGTGCTGAGTACTTCAAACGATTTGGACACCCCACGCATGAAATGACTCGTGTTGCGATTAATGGACCATTGCCTAATTTTGATTTAACCGGATTCGCTCGTGTGATATCATTTGAATTAGCTACAGGGTTACATCCGTGTAGTTATGTTTGGCTCGGTAGACATCTATCTGAAAAGGCCTGGATGCCAATAGTGCTATTGAGATATATGATTGATTGTGGTATGCTAATATCGTTGATTGTTTCCGAGGCTATTATATGCTATCGAGCTCAGAAAGAAGTTTGGCTACCACAACCCGATCTAGATCGTATAATCAACGAACTACGAAAACAATTCCCTGATTTCAATGAAGAAGAAATCATAAATTGGTCTAAGAAGTTATTTGAAATTAAAAAAGAACAAGCAAAAGATCTCGGACGAAGAATAATCGGTAAATTTACCCAGGGTGGACGATACGACAACGCAAAATATTCTTCGCGGTTGATCATAGATGTCGCTGAATACGATTTTATTGTAGCGGATTTAATGAAACAGGGAAAACTTGTATCCCGTAAGGATGCTTTTCTATCCAATGGTGAGAAAATGGGTACGGTTGTTACCTACTGTGATGGATATAATTCCCAGTACACACATTTGAGAAGTTCAATGCTAGCCTATGCTTCTATTAATCTATTTTCGATGATAAATAGATTTCCTAATACCGCGGTTAGAGTGGCCACTGATTCGATGTATATACACAATAAGTACAAATCAGCTGTAGCTAAATTCACAGATCCCGAAGAAAATTGGGGGCGTTGGCGATTTAAAAAGGAGATGCTACATGAGTATTGTGAATCCGCAGACGTTGCCATGGATGATAAATATCTTTGTTGTAACCGTATTGAAAATCAATCAGAATTTTCTAATGCACCACCGGTATCTGATCCAGTATGTAGATACAAGACAGTTTATTTAAACGGTTGTGGTGGGTCAGGAAAGACAACTCGTGCAATTGAATTATTTCGTCGGTCAACCATGATTGTGCTAACACCGACTCACAGACTCGCCAGAGAGATGATACAGCGAGGGGTAAATGCCTGTACTTACCATAGTTTCTTTCGATGGAAGGGTGACAAATGGACTCCTGAGCGTATGGGTGATAAATTCATTCCTGAAATCATAATTTGGGATGAAATATGCACAGTGTCATTAGATGTATTACAAACATTTCTTGAGTGGTTGTTAAACAAAAACACAAAAGTCGTCATGTGCGGTGATCACGGCCAACCACCACCATTTGTCGGTGCATCTCCACATGAATGGCTAAGGGGTTTTGTAGACTATTATGAAGAAATTGCCACTGATTATAGATCAATTGATGAACGATTACGAGAATTCAAAGCGCTAATTAGATTACAACCGGATAGAATCCAATGCGAAATAGCGCGTGAAGTGATTTCAGAAACTCCAATGAATGATTTCTGGGAAACATGGAGACCAAATGATTTGATAATTGCAAGTAGAAAAATAGTCAGGGACACACTTCAGATGAAGTTATTTGAATTGCATAAAGAAAAATTTGCAACGCTTCCAGTACCCCTTTGTTATAGGCCATCGGATACACGAAAACAGAACATTGAAGTTGATATTCCAGGACAGAGTGAAAAACAAATTCTCGTATTAAATGATATTGTGCTGGTTGATATCAGCGTCGTCGAAAATGCATTGCGTGCTAATAAATCCCCGTGGACGCTAGGATACGCAGCAACAATACACTCTTCACAGGGATTGACTATATCGGATACAATTGTTTGGATGGTGGATAATCACATCGAATGGTCGAATTTAGTCTATCTCGCAGTATCCAGAGTACGAAGAATAAATCAGCTTCGAAGAATTGTTTTCGATGATAATGACACAACAATAAGTGATATTGATGTTAAAATTATTGATAAAAAACTCTCCGGTTACAAACAACAGGACAAAAAAAAAACAACGAGAATTTGATATTGATGCTGAATTAATAATTACGCTGAAGAAACAACAGAATAATCACTGCGCGAGTTGCAATTGTATAATGCGTTGGCAGTATTCGGATAAAGATCCTCGCCAATTTACCGTAGACAGAATAAATAACAGTCTCGGTCATGTCAGAAATAATGTGATGTTGACTTGTCTTGAGTGCAATAGACGCAACGGTGCTAGTTAAGACCATGCGGTGGCAATTGAGTATCCTCGGGAATTACCTGTAGTTGTTGTCGAGTAAAACCCCGCTGAGGGGCAGTTGAATCCAGTTTATAGACTGGAGGTCTACCCGTAGATCGTGTTATACTAGATATCTTGTGTGCAGTAACACTCCAAATAGGATCAGTAGCCCTTTTTCTACCCCCTTCAAGCTCTCCTGGTTCGTATAAGTACCTCACAATGACATTACTACCAAGAATTGGTTCTTTGAAATCTTTTTGTGGTTTTTCAGGTATTGACTTCTTTTTAATCGCGTTGATAGGTTTCATGTTGATTGTTCTAGTAATCTCGTTATTCAGTGCAGTAATCACAGATGGTAACCTTTTGACCCATTCACGGGATCGCTTTTCTTGAATGAATTCTTTTGCGTATTGATATCCAAATAACCGCTCAGCAATCGTCCGATTAAATCGTTCTACAATGGCCTGATCGCGATGTAGCGCAGTATGCCCTCGTCGTATGGTGACATTATGATGTTTCATTGTAGATAACACTGCACCCTGAACTTCCTTGCCAGGATCAACCTGCAATAGATTTGGCCAGTGCAGAGGACCTCGTCGATAAATCCTTTCAAATGCAGAAGCGACTTCAGTGGCTGATTTTGTTTTTAACGGTTCTGCTTCTTTGTATCGACTTGCAATATCAACTACGGTTAAAGCGTATTTGTAACCACGATCATGTGGCAGAAATAATATATCAGCCTGATGAACTTCATTAGGAACTGTCACATCAAAATGCGAGAATTGAATTTGTTTAGGCGGTGGTAGATAAATTTGCCATAGTGCCTGTTTGGATAACCAATTAGCCGCAGTGGTTTTTTTCACTTTTGCAGCGCTAGCGAGTTTATGAACTGCTGATTTACCCCTCCAGTATCCTCTTGGGGAATAATAAATTGATTCCATATTATTAATTACCGGCACCTAACATCAATTTACTTTTCATAGCCGATTTTATCAAAAATGAAGCCAATTTTTCTTTGAAGGATTTATCAGGAATAGCATTTAACGCATGAATTAATTTCACATCCGCGAGATGCCTGTTTTGCAGATTGCTGCTTTTATAAGCAACATCATGAAGGTGACAGGCCTTATCAATGGCGTTTATTGGTTCTTCACCGGGTCGGGACTGATTTTGATCATTGAGTCTGATATCAAGTCTGGTTCCCGGTCCACAGTAGCTATATCCTGGAAGGTGCTTTTCTCCGGGGTACTTTGCCCATGGGGTTCCAGGGAGCTTTGCCAATTTGGCTGCGATATCACCTCCTCGTTTTTTTTAAAAACATCTCCGGATTGTAAAATCTTTGATTTTGTAGAAACAAATCTGAACTTTTTAATACCACATGTTGCACATCTACCAGTAAGTGCTGATCTGTTATTTTTAGTTGTAACCGTCGTCACATCATTTGTGCTAGTACGCGTTTTACACTTCATACAATATAGATCCATAATTTATGTATAGAAATATGGATATAATTGATTTTTCGGCGACTAAAACAAGAGAACCAGTTAAGCATCATGCAGCGCTACCAAACTCTATCCGGATGATTATAATCGGGCCATCTGGATCCGGTAAAACGCAATTGTTACTCAATTTAATAATGGGATGGATGAAGTGGGATAAGTTGTATTTAATTGCCCCTAGCGTAGATGATCAACGATGTTATGAAGTGTTAAAGGATTTTAATGAAAACGCTTCAGAAATTAAGGGTGAGAACGCCATTGAATTTATAACCGATATCGATGAAGCACCGAGTATTGATGATATTGATGGAGATATTAACAATTTAGTCGTATACGACGATATAATGTTGGATAAACAAAAAAATCCTGCTAGGATCTTTTCCCGGGGGCGTCACAAAAACACTGACGTGATATATGTCACTCAACGCTACACTCAGGTTCCAAAAGTCATCAGAGATAACTGCAATATTCTTTCTGTATTCAACGGCGTTGATACACATACGCTACGAAATATATGGCAGACATGGTGTTCTGATATGGACTTCAATCAATTTCGAGATTTCTTTAGTCATGCTCAGTCGACTCCGCACGGATTCGCAACAATAAATCTACATGATCCTCGGACACGATATCGTATCGGACTGGATCAAATATTCGGTTAAAATCGTAAAAGAATTATTAACCCAGAATTGAAAGTTCAGCAGCAGAGAGGGTGGATGACCACATCGTTGCGAGCAAAATTGATTAAAAAATCGTAAAATCTCCGTTTTTGCAAAATGGAGACTTTTTTTTTGGTTAAATGAGATTTTGTTGGAAGTCTTATTTTTTGTCTGAAAACGTAGTCTATAGGCCATATTTTGCTCGAAAACGTTATCTGGAAGCCTTATTTTTGCTCGAAAACGTGGTCTGTTCACCCTCTCTGCTGCTATTGTTTTATGTACTGCTTGTTGATGTACACACGCTCCTCTAGGCGCGCTGCTCTTGTTCCGTGCGGTAGTAGCCATATGTCGGCCTCCTAATACCGTACAGCTTTATCTACTTGCTGGTGTATGACGGACTAAGGCTTATCTTGTTTATGTGACAAAACCCCATGTTACGTTGGTCGATCAGGAAGTTTTGATGCTCTTTCTTCAATAAGAAGCACTAGTAGTAAAATTCACGCAAATGTTCGCTGCTTACGACTGCCATCGAAATATATTTAGCTTTATTCTGTTTTTCATTGTCGGTCATTTGGATGGAAATCATCTCAGAGCGGAAGCCGACCAATTGGTTATCCCCAGCACTCATTCTTAAAATTAGCTACGACTGTTTTTTTTTTTTTTTTTTTTTTTTTTTTTTTTGCCGTGCAGTGAAACTGGTGATCTTTATAATAGTCGCTCGTGTCAATGAGATCAAAATCTTTTGTCATATCTTGGTATATATCAGTGGTCATGTCACTGAAATAAAGTCTATTGCCAATCATGGTAGACATCAACGGTCAACATACACAGCAGCAGATAGTCTGTTTCTGGGCAGCCGTCGCCGCCAAAATTACATTAATCAAATGATCTAGTATAAAATCAAATGATTTAACCTAGCAAATGCAATGATCAATCCAGATTCCAAATGATGTCGTTTCACGTGAAATGATTTAACGAACAAAACCGAATGATGCATTTAGATTTCAAATGACGTGGTATTAAATGAAATGATTAAGTGTGAAATGAAATGATTTAACCCAACAAACGGAATGATCAATTCAGATTCCAAATGATGTTGTGTGATATGTATTGATGTAGCATGAAATGAAAAGATTGAATCCCAAAAATGAAATAATGAATTCAGATTTTAAATGATGTGGCGTTAAATGAAATGATCTGGTATTAAATAAAATGATTTAAAGAACAAAACGGATTAATGAAATCTGGTTCCAAACGAAAAAAAAGAGGAAAATAAAAATAGTACACCTTTCCATCGTCAGAATTCAAAAAACCAAAACAATTTAATCGAATATAACATAATGGTATATATCGGGTCCTAAATCCAAATTAGTAGAAAAGAAATACAACTGGGAAAAATAACATTGAATCTAAAATTGCTGTCTCAAACATATATGTCAAATAACATACACACAATATAGCACCACTACATATAACAGATACTGAGACCTAGGCGACCTCTAGCAAAGGTCACAAAAAATACAAGGGAAATAACTTCGAGCAAGGCGAACAAAAAAAAAACAGGCTCGGACGAACAACCTTTTACATAACACTAAGGAAACATAAATACCCAATCGAAAATTCTAAGACTATACACAATACAGCACAATAAGGTGTACACACATTACAGCACAATAAGGTGTACATACAGTACAGCTCAATAAGGTGTAGATATAGTACAGCAAAAAAAGATGTACATATAGTACATCACAATATGATGTACATAGAGTACAGCACAAGAAGGTGTACATAGAGTACAGCACAACAAGATGTACAAAGAGTACAGCACAATAAGGTGATGCTGTTTTATTTTATTTTTAAAAATTTGATATAACCCATTATCCATTGCCTTTCGTTGTTATTTTCATACATCAGTACTCATTAGCTAAATGTCGGGTTCATTCAAGCATGATATGTGCTTCTTCTTCGCCATAAAACACTCCAAGAAGGCAAATGTTTATTGGTCACGTATTAGTCTTTCAAACTGTATGACAAAGCCCCCCCCCTCCTCCACTTTGAATACTTTTGGAAAGAAGTGTGGTGTTTTAAATGCACTAAGAGTCGCGAAGCATGATTTCTAATAAAATTATTTTCGATATCCCAGAAGAAAACTGAAAGAGAGAAAAAACAATAATAAGTTAATGCAAACTAGATCAAATGGAGGAAAAAGAAGTTTTCTTACATACAGAACTTGGACGAATAATGCTTATGTACGTATGTATGGCCGGTAACATGAGACATGTTGATCAAATAAAATCAAGATTTAATTTCTTTAGTTGATAGATCTCGCTTTTTTGAAGCAGAAGAAACTCGCGCAGTACAGGGCAGAACTTGAAGAAAGAAAAAAAAAACACACGCACATTAATTAATGTGGATAAAATCACTTTATGCTGATTGGAAAACGTGGCTCTTGTTTATAAAATACGAAAAGAAACACTTGCCTTTGCTTTGCTCTGCAACTGTCGTATGCAAAAATTTCAGCCGAATGCTGTAAATTCGACCGTCGATTCTGTTTCGGGGTGCTGACATCATGCGTCATAGATAACAGCCCCCCCCCCCCCCGTGATTGTTTGGATTTTCGCTAGCTGATTCGTATTTTGATCAGATGGTTTACTTTCAATACGTTTCATTTAATACCACATCATTCGGAATATGAGCTGATCATTCCATTCTGCTCTTCAGAACAATGCAACTAATGCCAGATCATTTGGAATCTGAATACATCATTTCTTTTTTTGGGGTTAAATCATTTAATTCAAGACTACATAATTTCATTTAAAACTACGTCATTTGGAAGCAGAATTCATCAATCCGTTTTGTTATTTAAATCATTTAATATAATATCACATCATTTGGAATCTGAATTCATCATTTCATTTGTTGAGTTAAATCATTTTATTTCATACTACGTACTTTCATTTAATAATATATCGTTTGGAACCAGATTTCATTAATCCGTTTTGTTCTTTAAATCATTTTATTTAATACCAGATCATTTGGAATTTAAATTCATGAATTCATTTGTTGAGTTAAATCATTTCATGTTAGACTACATCATTTTATCTAATAGTACGTCATTTGGAAGCATATATCATCATTCCGTTTTGTTCTTTAAATCATTTTATTTAATACCAGATCATTTCATTTAACGCAACATCATTTGAAATCTGAATTCATTATTTCATTTTTGGGATTCAATCCTTTCATTTCATGCTACATCATTTCATATCACACAATATCATTTGGAATCTGAATTGATCATTCCGTTTGTTGGGTTAAATCATTTCATTTCACACTTAACTATTTCATTTAATACCACGTCATTTGAAACTTAAAATCATCATTCGGTTTTGTTCGTTAAATCATTTCATGTGACACCACATCATTTGGAATCTGGATTGATCATTTCATTTGCTAGGTTAAATCATTTGATTTTATACTAGATCATTTGATTAATGTAATTTTGGCGGCGACGGCTGCCCATACATGCGCCTTATCACCGTAACACGGTTGATCTAGTTGTATTGGACGTTCCACACCAGGTGCATGCGCAGATCAGGATATATTTACTGTATATAGCTAGTACTGTTGAACTGCAGGATGACCTTTGTGTAACTAATATCAACAATATTACTGTTAAAGACGTTCAACCTGTAAGAATTCAAAATAACTTGTAATATAGTAATTGTTGTGAAATACATATTGCAAATTATGTCAGAGCTACTGGGCCTCCTAGATACTCGTGCCAACCTCACAAGTGGAAGGTCGTGCGTTCGAATTCTGCCCAGATCAGCCTAATTTCACCGCAGTGTGGTGTCTGGGCAAGGTTTTGAATTGTATCTATATAGTATTGAGTTAACTTTCAATACCACACCATTAATGTGATACCAACTACAGTATGAGTTTGGTTTCTGTCAGAATTATTACTATATGTGTACGACGTTGACGTTGATGGCGACAGATTCCTTGAGTAATATAAAATATGGGGTTTGTTTTCTCTTTTTATTGTTGGCCTTTTCTTTCAGACTGCTGTTTTCAAAATGACAGACAACGGATCAAACATTGTACCGTTGGCTGAGTTGTACTCTTTTGTAGTACGTTGTATGGGAGCGGTAGGGATCAATGAAGATGATGCAGGGGCCCTTGCTGACCTTTTGGTATCAGCAGACTATAGGGGTCACTACAGTCATGGACTGAACCGACTACGTAAGTTTGTGTGTGTGTGTGTGTGTGTGAGAGAGAGAGAGAGAGAGAGAGAGAGAGAGAGAGAGAGAGAGAGAGAGAGAGAGAGAGAGAGAGAAGATATTTGATGAAGTTTGTAGATGTATTATCGTTTTTGTAAGTTTTATATAACTAGTAGTGCGAGGCAAAAGGTAGGGTGTGTTGGGATCGTGGTGAAAGGACGCGGTGGTGATAACAAATCACATTTCGCGTGGTGTTTTAGTCCTGTTCAGGCTGTGGTGTCAATCATATTTACACAAGTAAAATGTATCATAAGTTCGTAAAGTGAGTCCAGTTTAAATGTGTTCTAATTTCGAAACGTGTATTACATGTTGGTATTGGCACAGATTGTGCAAGCAATTAAGAGTCTTTCTGAAGAAAATGAAGCATTGTCCTTATGCTAATAAGATCTTTAATCCCCCCTGGGAAAAATGGTGGATGGTTTTTCTTTACTTGTAAAACATGCCAATATGTTGTAGAGACTATTGATGTACGTGACTATAACTTCATTAGATGCAGTCATGCAAATGTTGCAAGTACATAACACAATATTATTTTAATGTGCACGATATTAACCTTAAATTGTACGTAGCTCCGTTAAATCAGTTTTCTATTGCAACAGGAAACCGTTCTTGTTTGTATACTATTTTCTGCATTTGACCCCATTTAAAAAAAACAAACAAACAAATTAGTTTGCTCGCTCTGAGAAAATATTGTATCATCTTATATGTGTATCAGCAGACAGTGTTACGTGGACCCATCAGGAAACTATGCAATTATTCATCCCGCTTGAAAAGAGCGTTGCGCTTGTTATGCAATAACACCCCTTTTCGTGTACAGTAAAGTAAATGCTGACACAGTATAATGCAAGTTTTTGCTATTCCAATAGCTTGTGTCTTTGGTCCTCTGAACCGTTAGTTACGCAAGTAAGACATCTAATATCCCTTTTTCAATGCTGCATTGATTTCGTCTGGGTTTCTAAACTTGGGCCACAACAACACTGGACATGACCTTTTAGCTCTACATCATTGGTCATTCACGTCAGTCGGACTTTCTGTCATGAATCATCGTACTAACACATTTGTAGGTTACTATGGATTTTAGATGAACAATAAGTAACCACATATTTTATAAATGTTTTCCCCTTATTTCATTACACAATTAGGCATTACAGTTTTTGGTGAAAGACTAGTAACCCATATAATAAAAAGAACAAATATACTCTTGGACTCTATATGAATTTACCTGCGTTAAGTTGCCCTTTGATCGGGATCTAATTCACTGGAGAGTCTATGTTACTACCTGACATATTTTTGGGTGAAACGATGCTCTTGGCTGGTCACTTTCAATGTTAATTTGCAGTAGGAGGGTTCATTAACCTGCAACTCCTTGTACAATGAACTCAACCATTGGGTACAATGAATTCAACCATTGGGTACAATGAACTCAACCATTGGGTACAATGAACTCAACCATTGGGTGTAATATTTGATCACACCTTGTATGATGCGGATAAATTAGAAAGCAATCACAACTTCACTAGTATCAAAGTTTACTAGCTCTTTTCGATCGGTTTCAAAACTTTACAATTACAATGAAATTAATTTAATGTTCTCGACCAATTTTCGTAATCGGGATTTAACTTGAATGATCTAAATTGATAAATCCAGAAACTTTATATGTTTTTCAGCGGAACAAAAGTTTATTTTGAACTACTCACCTTGATCGCTTCTTACATGTGTTTCCACTTCTTATGCTAATGAAGTCGTTCAGTGTTTTAATGGCAATACCATTTAACCTCCTGCGCTGATATACCCTGGCCCTAGTGTCTGCACCCTAGACTTTGTGTACTGATAAAGATATTTACGTAATCCCACATTTTAATCATTCGCATGAATATATGGACTTACGAGAATAAGAAATATGAAGTTGGCATGACAAGAGGGTTTCTTGTAGATTCTTGATTTATGTGTAAGTTAGAGAATATTTTCAATTCGTACCCTACAGAGATTCGAACTGTCTGGCATATATTTGTACCTATTTGTATTAATTTATATATGTTGTTATTTTTGTCATAGAACTGGATGAAGCTTAATGGATCAGTTTCACAATGCCTGAAAATAACGCTCTCTTGTTATCTCGCAAATAACGCTCTCTTGTTATCTCGCAAATAACGCTCTCTTGTTATCTCGCAAATAACGCTCTCTTGTTATCTCGCAAATAACGCTCTCTTGTTATCTCGCAAATAACGCTCTCTTGTTATCTCGCAAATAACGCTCTCTTGTTATCTCGCAAATAACGCTCTCTTGTTATCTCGCAAATAACGCTCTCTTGTTATCTCGCAAATAACGCTCTCTTGTTATCTCGCAAAATTTCGCAATTCCAAAACAATGCGCTCACTTCTGGGAGATTTGCAAAAGTATATTGGCATTACAAGGTTTAGGTATGATGTTAACATCTAACATTTCACAATCCGTTATGGCTGTCCGTGAACGCTCAATGGACTGGAAATGCAAAGAAAAATATACGTATAAACTTTTCATCAGATATATGAGTGTGTATGACTGTTTGGTAGAGAAAACAAAAACAGTGATAAAAGGAACAAATTTTGTAAAAGGAAACTGCGTTTTCAGTTTTGGTTGAAAGACACGTAATTGAGATTAAAGTGGCAAGGAACACATCTTATTTGTGTCCGTGAAACGTGCTTTGATAGCTAAGCTGTATATACCTCTAAACATTAGCGACAAATGTTATTAAAACTTAAAAAGAACTTGCTTAACTTGGTTTAGTGCAAAATAATTTAAACTACATTCCAAAACAAAAACTTCTCGTTTGCTTGGCTGTGTGAGAGCATTTTTTTTTAAAATCATATTGAGGAATAGTTTTATTATTGTTAATTATTATTATTATTATTTTATTATTATAATTACTATTAATGATCATACATTTTTATCAACGCTTTAAGTATATGATGTGACGATATGAAGCAGACTTTTGAATTCCAATCTCCTCATCGAAGGCAATATAAAGAACATCCTCACAGCAGCGATAGCCTCGTTGTGATATTTAACGCTCGAAATCAGGAACGGCAAAACGTCAGAAACGCGTAATGTGAAAGAGGTCCATTGATGAGTTGTCATTCGGGTGTACTCACGAATGCTTATACCAACGAGTTTATTCAATCCTTTTCTGTGGATGTTTGCATGGTCGCGGGAGGATATGGATTGGTGCGTGCAAGAAATGTGATTGTGACCCGCCGACCTGGGTTCGAATCTCTGAATAGGACGAATATAAAATATTCTCTAAACTCCATGATACCATTTTTGTCAATATATAATAACGTCGCCCTATTCATTACATTCCTTTGCGCTCACTTTCGTGTAGATTTCAGGACTCGAGCAACCATTTGATTCCAACTTTGAATTGATTGCAATGTTGTGGTTGATAGAATATCGTCTTAAAACAGACAAAGTCCCAAAACAAATTATGGCCACTACAGTAGATACTTGTATGTCATGAAATTCTATATCCAATTTTATAGGTAACAGAAACTCTGAAAATGAAAATTAAAGGATTTGTTCAAGTCTGAACATGTCATATTTGTCAATAAATAAATTAATGTAATACAATATACGTGTTCTCTCATTAATTTCCCTGTATTTCTTGACACGCGATAATAAATGATATTCCAGAAACTAGTATTAAATAACAAAAAAGCGATATATAAAAAAATCACTGGTGAAATTCAATAATTTCAGTGGATCAGCATTAGAGTCCCAATAACAAAATAATTCGAAAAGATATACTTATCAAGTGAAGTGAATAACCAATCTTCTCATTAAAATAATAGTTAAACAAATGAGCGGAAACAAACTAAGTGTTTGATGTTTGTAGAATATTTTAATTATTTTATCATTAAGCGGACCTTTATACCTCTTTAAACTCGTTAGATAAACAGTTCATTAATGTTTAAAATCGTTATACAAACCGTTTATTAATGTTAAACTCGTAATATAAACTGTTTATTAATGTTTAAATTAGTAATACAAACTGTTTATTAATGTTAAACTAGTTATATAAACTATTTTTAATGATAAATTCGGTGTATAAATTGTTTATAATTGTTTAAACTCGTTATATAAACTGTTTATTAACGTTAAACTCGTTATATAAACAGTTATTAATGTTTAAATTAGTTATAAAAACAGTTTATTAATTTTTAAACTCGTTCTATAAAATGTTTATTCATGTTAAACTCGTTATATAAATAGATCATTAATGTTAAACTCGTTATATAAACTGTTTAATAATGTTAGACTCGTAATATAAACTGTTTATTGATGTTAAAATCGTTATATAAACATTTTTCTAATGTTTAAACTTGTTATAATTGCTGTTTATTAATGTTTAAAAAACCTTATAAAAGCAGTTTATTAAGTTTAAACTCTTTATATAAACTGTTTAGTAATGTTAAACTCGTTATTTAAACTGTTTATTAACGTTTAAATTAGTTATAAAAATAATTAATGTTTACACTTGTTATATAAACTGTTTATTAATGTTAGACTCGTTATTTAAACTGTTTATTAACGTTTAAATTAGTTATAAAAATAATTAATGTTTACACTTGTTATATAAACTGTCAACATATTTTTAAACTCGTTATAAAACTGTTTATTAATATTTGAATTAGTTAGGCAAATTGTTTATTAATGTTAATCTCGTTATAGAAACCGTTTATTAATGATTAAACTCGTTATATAAACTGTTTTTTAATATTAGAATCGTTATGTAAACTGTTTATTCATGTTAGACGTGTTATATAAACTGTTTACTAATGTTTAAATTCGTTATATAAACCGTTTTGTAATGTTTAAATTCGTTATATAAACCGTTTTGTAATGTTTAAAGTAGTTATGAAAAGAGTTTATTAATGTTTAAACTCCATAAAAAAATGTTTATTAATGGTTCAATTAGTTATGCAAACTGTTTATTAATGTCAAGCTCGTTATATCAACGGTTCATTAATGTCTAAACTCGTTATATATATATATACTGTTTATTAATGTTATGCTCGATATATAAACCGTTTAGTAATGTTTAAACTCGTTATATATATATATATATATATATATATATATATATATATATATATATATATATATATATATATATATATATATATATATATAGTTTATTAATGTTTAAATTAGTTACGCAAACTGTTTATTAACGTTAAACTCGTTATATAAACCGTTTTTAAATGTTTAAACTCGTTATATGTACGAGTTAATGTTTAAATAACCTATTAAACTGTTTATTAATTTATAAACTCGTTATATAAATAGTCTATTAATATTTGAACTCGTTGTATAAACTGTTTATTAATGTTTAAATTAGATATATAACCTGTTTAATAATGTTTAAATTCGTTATGCAAACTGTTTTTAATGTTAAACTCGTTATTCAAACCGTTTATTAATGTTTAAACTCGTTATATAACCTGTTTATTAATGTTAAACTCGTTATATAAACTGTTAATTAATGTTAAACTCGTCATATAAACTATTTATTAATGTTAAACTGTTAAACTCGTATAATAAACATTTTATTAATGTTAACTTCGTTATATAAACTGTTTATTAATGTTAACTTCGTTATATAAACTGTTTATTAATGTTAAACTCGTTATATAAACTGTTTCTTAATTTTGGATTCGTTATAGAAACTGTTTATTAATGTTAATAATTAGTTCCAAAAACAGTTTATTCATGTTTAGATACAATATATTATCTGTTTATTAATATTAGGCTCGTTATATAAACTTTGTATTATTGTTCTAATTAGTTATGCAAATTGTTTATTATTGTTAAGCTCGTGATATAAACCGTTTATTAATCTTTGAACTCGTTAGATAAACTGTTTTGTGATGTTAAAATTAGTTATATATAGAGAGTTTATTAATGTTAAACTCGTTATATCAACTGTTTAGTAATGTTTAACTCGTTATATAGACTGTTTATTAATGTTTAAATTAGTCATATAAACAGTATATTCATGTTTAGACGCGTTATATTATCTGTTTATTAATGTTAGACTCCTTATATAAACTGTTTATTAATATTTAAATTAGTTATATAAACTGTTTATTAATTATGGACTTGTTATAGAAACTGTTTATTAATGTTTGAATTAGTTATGCAATCTGTTTATTAATGTTAATCTCGATATATAAGCCATTTTATGTTTGTACTCGTTATATATATAACTCGTTAGATAAACTGTTTAGTAATGTTTAAATTAGTTATACAGTGTATTAATGTTAGACTCGTTATATGAACTGTTTATTAATCTTCAAATCGTTATATAAACTGTTTATAAACGTTTAAATTCGTTACATAACCTGTGTTAAGCTGTGAAACTCGTTATATAATCTGTTCATTATTGTTACACTCGTTATATAGATTGTTTATTAATTATTAAATTAGTTAGATAAACCGTTTATTAATGTTAACTTCGTTATCTAAACTGTTTATTATTGTTTCAGATAGTTATAGAAATGTTTATTATTATTTGAATTCGTTAAATAAATTGTTTACTAATGTTAGAATCGTTATATAAACTGTTTATTAATGTTAGACTCGTTATATAAACTGTTTACTAATGTCTGAACTTGTTATATAATTATTATTTAAAGTAGTTATAATTTTTTTATATTAATGCTTAAACTCGTAATATAAACTGTTTATTAATGTTAGAATCGTTATATAAACTGTTTATTAATGTTTGAATTAGCTATTCAAACTGTTTGTTAATGTTAAACTCGTTATATAAACCGTTTATTAACGTTTAAACTCGTTATTTATACTGTTTATAAATGTTAAATTCGTTATATACACTGTTTATGAATGTTTATATTAGAAAAACGGTTTATTAATATTTAAACTGGTTATATAGTCTGTTTATTAATGTTAGACTCGTTATATAAACTGTGTATTAATTTTTGATTTAACTATGCAAACTGTTTACTAATGTTAAACTCATTATATAAACCGTTTTTAATGTTTAAACTCGTTATATATTCTGTTTATTTATGTTTAAATGACTTATAGAAACAGTTTATTAATATTTAAATTTGTTAAATCAACTGTTTATTAATATTTAAATTAATTATATAAACTGTTTATTAATTATGGACTCGTTATAAACGCGTTAGATAAACTATAGCAGCAGAGTCTCTCTTCCCTAAAATCGTCCCGCAGATATAGCGTTTAGTGAGAGGGTAACTCTACCATTTTTTTGTACATCATCAATGTAAATATTTTCTCGTTGAATCTATCTCTTCCCTAAAATTCGTCCTCGACATATAGCGCTCAGTGAGAGAGTAACTCTACCATTTTTTTGCACATCATCAACGTAAATACTTTCTTGTTGAACGTTATAACATCGTTGACGAGTTCACGTTGAGATATAATGCTCGTTCGTTGATTGTTATATAATCAATGAGTTTGTTATAACATCGGATGAGTTTAACGTATCATTGATCTTTTACCGATGTTAGCGTTAACGTGTTAATCAGCAACGGGAAATTATTCCCCCCTGGGGCATTGTAAATTTTCACACCAACGTTGTTTGATTCACTTTGTTGCTGCGTTACGTTAACCGAATTAGCTATAGATACAATGATGAATTAGCGATATAATTTTTATATAAATGGCAAACATCGGAGAAGCACAAATAACTAGATTAACACGAGAACGGTTGGCTGCAATTAAGAAATTTCTCCCGGTGAGAGATTCTTTCAGAGATAATCTTCAAGCGCGTCAACAAGCAAAGACAGATTTTACCGCCGACACCAAAGAATTATTTAAGCCTATAACCGAGGCAACCGGAGAAGTTGTAACCGCGATAAAAGAATCTAAACCTGTTGTTGCACCTGAGGTAGAACAAGATGAAAAATCTCCAAAGAAAACTGATAGTAAAAATAAAGAGCTAAAAAATAAATGTATTGAAGATTTTTTAGCACTTATCGATAAGAAAAGAAATGATCCTGAAGAATTGATAAATTTTACAGCTACTGGTTTCATTGATAGATATAATTATTTGAAACCAGAAGCAAAGAAAGGTTTTATCAGTGATTTAAAAAAATGGATTGATGTGGTTTATAAGATTAGTACAGGGTTAAACCAAGTTAGCAAATTCGATAAACGGTATAGTGCATTTGATGCTGCTGTTAGATTAAAAAATTTTGAAAATGAAGAAATAGAAGAAGCTCAACAAAAATTTGTACCACCAACTCCCACAAAACGAGAACGAAAAAAACAACAACAACGATTAAGACAAGAACAACAACGATTAAGACAAGAACTAAAACGTGTACAAGCAAGTCCAAGAAGGCAAGAAGATCCTCAAGAAGAAGAACTTGAAGAGGATGTATTAAAAAAATTAGGTTTTGGTTATCACGGTGGTAGTTTAATACCTTGTTCAAGAAGTGTCCTCGATGATATATCACGGTTAGAAATTCTTATTGAAGGAAAACGAGCTGGAAATAATTCCCCGGAAATAATTAACGAGGCAACTGAAATTTGTCAACGGTTATTTCAAGGAAGTGTAATGGATATCGGATTATATCGTAGTTTCATAGATGAACTTACCGATGATTATTACAGGGATTAGACATATAGCATTTAAATAAAATGATAATACATCGTAGTATGAACAGAGTATGACCTGTTTACGTTATAAACTCAAGATTGCCGGTTTATAAACTTACGTATGGAAATGGACTCGGTGATATTGTTACTGGATTATTTACTAGAATTGCTCCAAAGATTTTACCTGTTGGTAAGGAAATAGCGTCAAAAGCTATTGGTGTTTTCGGTGACCGAGCTGGTAAAGTTATTGGTGATAGCGCATTTGATATATTAGGTGATGCAAAAGAAAAACTTATGTCATTAGCGAGAGGTAAAAGAATTTCACGAAAAAATCTTCAACTACAGTCTACGGAACAAATGCCACCAAAGATAGGCAGCGCGATTAATAAAATTGCCGTGGCAAGGTTGAGAAAAATTGCTGGCTCCGGGTTAGCGCGGTTAAACATTTAGATCAACTACGTTAATATAAAATGTTCCGGGATGAGATTGATGATGCTTTTAAAGTAGATGATCCTGTATCAAGGAATAATTCTATACGCGATTATCAGTATTTTTCATATCAAACACAGAATCCAAATGTAGATTCACGAATTGAACTTAGATTTGATGACACATCTAAATACTTCTTACCGTGTGAAGCATTCATTGAAGTAGAAAGACAACTGAGGAAACATGATAAAACTGAGTTTGCAGCTGGTGATAATCTTAAAGATCTTCCGATTGGATTTGTCAACAACGGTATAATGGCGTTATTTAACAACGCCCAGTATACAATTGGTTCTAGTAAGATTGAATCCATCGATAATGATGTTGATATTGCAACAACGGTTATAGGTTTAGCTAGATATTCTGATGATTTTATTAAATCTGCGGGTCATTCAATGATGTTTGCGAAGGATACTTCGAATTACGCTGATCATCGTCGATTTATTACAAGAACACCAAATAAGCTAGATAATACTGCCTTCGCTGATGGTTCTAAAAGTGAACCTGTAGTTGTGAGTGATAATCCTAATTACAACGCAGGATTCGCATCACGAAAAGCGAACATAGATAACCTTGGTAGATTTTCATGTACGATTCCGTTGTCGCATATATTTGGATTTTACAGAGATGTCCGAAGAGTAATATTTGGTGCTAGTCATACTGTAACACTCTCACGAAGATCAACTGATGATTATGCTCTTTGGCATGGTCCTGATCCTGTACGAGATGGTACTGTAATGCTGACAAAATTAGCGTTGTGGATGCCAGTTATGACTCTATCATTGGCTGTTGAGACTCGGTTGTTATCGTTTATGGATCAAGGAGGAAAATCGTTGTTGAGTTGGGGTGATGTTACAACGGCTACAACATCTAATATAGGTGCTGAAACTTTTACTTGGAAACTTGCGCTGACGAAGAATACTTCCGCACCAAGGCATGTTTTTGTTGTATTACAAGATTCAAATAGAACTCAAAAAATAGCCGGTGCTGCAAATGATAGTCTACAATTGCGATCTCATATGATATTTGACAAATTTAAGGTCAGTGAAGTGTCATTGCGAATAAGTAATCAACAAGAACCCGCAGAAAATCTTATCATCGATTACGAAAACAATCAAATAGGACGAGTTTATCATCGATTGTGGTCGTTTATGGGTCGTGATCAAAACATCGATACTGGACTACAAATATCACAGGTGGATTTTAAAGAACAATATCCGATTTATTACTTTTCGTTGCAACATCTTGATCTATCTAAGCATTCAACCGTTGATGTAAAATTCCAAGCTCGTATCGGTGAGGCTCCTGGAGGAGGATTTAGAGCAGTTGCTGTTATTATCAGTGATAAAAATATGATACTTGAAGGTGGTGGTGGAAGAATGAGAGTCATTGATGCACCAGTGGAAAACATGTAATTTAATCAATCTGTGTTATATAAAATGTCGTATAACACTATTAATGTTACATTGACACCTGGTCAAATAAAAAAACTTCAATCGAGTTCAGCTAAAAAATGTGGAACTACGATTACGCTAAAACATAATCAAATGACCGGCGGATCAAATAAACTATCGTTGACGAAAACACAGGTTAATCATTTTAATAACGCCTTTAAAACAAAGAAAGGAGTTCAGATTACGCTATCTTTAGCTGCTATTGCAAATATGATAAAAATCGGAGGATTTTTCCCGTTGTTGGCTGCAATTCCAGGATTGATTGCGTCGGCTGCTCCAGCAATTCTTGGAGCGTTAGGAACTGGTGCAGCTGGAGCACTTGCTTCTGGTGTTGTCAATAAGATAACGGGTAAAGGTCTAAAATCTACGAGAAAAAAAGGGAAAGGGATTCAGACTACCAGGAAGTCGATTCACAAGATATTACAAAACCAGTTAGTGAAATCCAACGAAATTTCACCAGGAGAATCCAAAGGATTTTTACCCATGTCAAATTTTGATTTACTCGACGCGGTAAAAAAAACTCCCAATAAAGCATTTCAGAGGTGTATTCATGAAAGATCAATTACCAGCAAAACCACAAATACCAGAAACTGGAATAATTAATCTTGATGATAACACTGGACCTGGAACTCATTGGGTTTGTTACGCGATATATCCAACGTCAATTATTTATTTTGACTCATATGGATTACCACCTCCGATTGAATTTGTCAAATATACTTCGATGATTTAAAAAAAATCCCCATTTGGTATTCAACGTTGCCCACGCAGACATTAACAGATCCTCCAATATGTGGTCGAGAAACTCTTAACGCGTTGATGATTATCTCGGCAAATCCTAAATTACCTCACAAAGCCATCCACGAGTACACGATGATGAAATCGAATTACTAAGTAATTCAAGAATGATTTTAACAAACAAATATGTAGTATATAACAATGTCAGATATTTTTGGAAGATCAGTAACACGTGTTCCTGAATCAGTTACTATCCCACAGGTAAAAAAAAAATCAACAAAGCTATTTCATCGATAGCAAACTTAGATGAATACTATTATAGGATTACAAAAAAACTATCGATGACATTAAAGTAACTGCTGGTGATTCCGCATCACAAGTAACTAAAGTACGTGGTGAATTTTACGATCATATAACTAAATTTAATCAGCTCAAACAGGATATCATTGACACCATTGAAACTCCCATAAATAATTTCTTTGGTGTTCCGCGTGAACACCTTGATTTACACATCGCAAAAGTAAAAGCAGCCGTTGATAATTTATCAAAATTACGAACTGATTTTGATTCTCATGTTGAGCAATTTACTAGTTTACGAAGAAATTTTAGAAAAGCTGATGACGCCGTCGACAAGTTCTTCGGAAAAGATGCAAAACCAGATGATATTAAAAAAAACTCTCAGACATTATTATCAAACTCGATGAAATAACCGCGATTAATACCCGGTTAGATGTTATTCGCGATACGAGATCATTTTCAGATTTAATCACGGTTAATGATAAATCCATCGATGATCCTTAAACATCCATCGATGATCTTAGCACGACCACTAATGGCATCATAACAGATGCAACAAGGATGATAGCAATACTTGAAAAAGTAAAAATCCCTCATGAAAAAAAAATCATTGTCAACAACGTACACACGATTCAATACGGATCATATACGTGGACACCTACAAATAATATTTTACACGTTACTGCAGCCGTAAAGGGAATTTATCGATTAACGTTAGTAACACCAACGTTGTTTAATATATCATCGTCGAGTTCATCTGGAGTCAATAATACTATATCAACAATTATCGACAAGGTTATGATTGAACAATTCACGATTACATCCACTGATAATAATCTAGCTAGGGTTTCAATGACATGGTATGTTGAATTTGTAGTTGATTTAAGTAAACAGTTAAATTGAAATCTTTAATTTTCAATGGAAAATTCTTTGAATTTCATCAGAGAATTGTTGACTACGTTAATAGATAAAATGTCAACAACGTCATTGGCACCAACGGCATTTGAATATCGTTATAACACCGTCAAGGAATTTCAAAATAAACTTGAAGTGTTAATCACCGAGTATAGCAATAAAAAGAAAACATACCAGCGTAGAATTACCGCGTTAGATGTAGCTGTATACTCGGTATCAGGAGTAATTACCGGCGATGGAATAATACTATCATCGGTGGTAATGATAGCTACAGTTGTTGTCCCTGTGATAATATCCGCGGTGGCAACAATCACAGGAGTATTTACCACGATAACAAAAAAATATCATCGTGTTCTGAACAGAAATTACACGATTACACTGTTAAACTTATCACTGTGTCAAACGCTTATTCGGAATTATCAATGTTGATTTCGTCATCGATTGATGATCAAATAATCACCGAAGAAGAATTTTCAAAGATGGTTCGGTTGTATGATTCAACGATTTCAAAATTGGAACGTGATAATAATAATAACAATGGCAACATCGTCGCAAGAAATCCTTCAACGAATAGCAACAAACACCACCAACACAAAAACAAAGTTGATCTCGCTGGTAACGAAAACACCAGAATTCAGCATTAAATTTAATCCTCCGTTGGCGGTATCTGCAATCGCGTTAACGCAATTAAGATGCTACTACAGTTGGCCAAATGTGCGATCAGGACCGTTCAATGGTAAACCTCCCAATAACAGTTTTACATTCGCGTATAGAAAAACTAACCCAGATGGAACAAAATCCGAACCAACCACACATACAATACATTTACCAACTGGTGCATACGATATCGAAGATATCAATGACGCAATCATAGAATCAATCCAGGCAATCACAGGACCGAATAAAATCGACATCAAAGATGAACCTGATAAATATCCTATTGAAATAAAGGGATCCGAACCGTTGCTGTCAACGGTCATCGAAGTAAATTCACCAGATTACTCCGTGGATATATATAACAGCTCAATTAGAACTTTATTGGGGTATCCTGAGTTTATTCCAGGCACCGTCGATATAAAAGATTTACCACGAGAACCGTTGAAATCTGATTATTTTACCAAGAAACGGGATTCTCATGGTTTTTATTTTCGTGATGTTGATGGTATACCTAAATTAACATATGAAGTACAAGAACCAATATTATCTGGTTCTTTGGTGGATTCTAGCGCTGTTGGAAACATTTTTAGATTAATGAACAATGATTTTCATCGATTTCTAAGTTATTTAATAAATGCAATAGGTGAAATTCCACCACGTTGTGATGATGTCATCAAATACATGGAAGTGTATAATGAAATTATCACCGACATGGAAATTCTTAATCAGTTAAATATTAAACATATTCTCGGTGATAATTATACTTCTTCATCGAGAACAGAATTTGCAGCAGCTAATAAAATCCGCGTCGAAGATATTCCCAATTTTAAATTTCCAAGATATAATGAACCAGCAATGCGTAAACAACTCAGTGACACCATCGACAATTACCTCCCACAGATTCACAAAGCATGGTTAGATAGTCTTCCTGCGTTTCACCCAAGATTACCAGAACCTAAATATGCTGACTTCATCGATGATACAACACCAGCTGTTAATCCACAATTAGATTACTCCGATGATGGCTTCTTTCGTACAATAATGGCAGCAGATGAAATAATACACTATCGTGTGATAACAAACGACCAGAGTTCCGAGTATATAACACAAGGTCCAGTCACGTGGACATTTACATCAGCGTCTACAGGAAAAAGTTTCACCGTGTCATACAATAGTTTATCTACGAGATTCAACAACATGAAGCGATTATATCAAACTCACCAACAACAACTTCGAAATCTTATTCAAGGATCTCTCGGAAATTATTTAAATTTTACATGTGTAACAATTACACATGATTTAATCAAGCAACACCAACAACAACTAAATCAAATTATCGCTGATATGAATTTATTAAATAAAACATTATTTGATGTGGTAAAAAACAATGAAGATTTTCAAAGAATGTTTTCGCTAAGAGATGAAAAAACTATATCTGATTATAAAAATTCTTCGAATTTTCCATTCCCAGGGTATGATGTACCAGCGTTAAAAGCATCAACGAGAAAACTCATTGACGAATTCTTCCCACAGATTCACGCGTTATGGTTTAAACTGATTCCGCCAGAAGCAATTTTAACATCAACGAATTCAGTATACCGCAACAACAAACACAGATCTCCCGGCAACGTTGATATATCGTCGGTGATTGCAATACACGTTATCTGTGATGGTATCTTGGGAAGTTTCTCCGTGGACGTTTCAAAATCAAATAGCGCCAAGCAAGGATATATCATGTACACATTTTCTCAGGACGTATCACCAGGGAGTCTTATAGTGAAAAATCCGCCTAATTTGACTTACTTGGAGCCCATTAATTCTTTTATAACCAAGATGAATTTTTCAATAACCGACCAAGAATTTAACCTAATTGACCTTCGCGGGGAAACGCTACAAATAACTCTAGATGTAAAGTCGTAAACGGTTTTCATTTCAAATTAAAAAAAAAACTAAACTGCTTTAATAATGTATCAGCACACGAGAGTATCTATCCATGACAAAGAACTTCTTGTGGACGCTATCAGAGAGGTATTTAACGGAGCAACAACAAGTGAATTCTACGTGGATAGTCGTAAATAACCATAGAAATTCTTCGAATTTTCCCACGGAAAAGTTTTTGCTGACGGATTATCAAATGTTAAATCTTCAGCAAAACGTTATAACCATGGTGAGATTAACCCGTGATCAAATAATGCAGTATACTCATTCGTGCTTATCCGTGGAAGATCTTAAAAAAATCTTGTATATTTTCTAAAATTTTCCATTCACGATTTTGAAATTCTATAGAATTTCCATCTAAAAAAAAATCACTGCATAAACTTTTATACTTCCCTGTTGTCACACACACTAACAGGTATTATACATGACAATTTTACTTCCCTGTTGTTCACCAACAGGTTTTACAAATTTGTTCTAGTAATCGGAGACGCATTCATTACCTGTGTACCGGTTATACGAAGGAGGCTCTCTACGCGTGGGAATCAGCCTGATTGATTAAAGCTTTTATCTGTCTAACCTTACAATTAATAATTTTTCTTTGCTCATATTCAGAACTTAATTGTTTTCGTACATCTTCTACGATCATACATAATGGTACAAACACATTAACGTCTTCAACATTAACTAAACTTTCACGGATAAGTTTTTGAATTCGCTTAATTAAATAATACTGCTTAGCGAGTACATATTTTCCATTGTTTTGTGCAAATTCCATATCCTCAAAATCGGTCATGATTTGATCACAATCTAACCCTGAACATAGTTTAATATTTTGATTTTCGAGCTTGTTAATTTCCGAAATAATACATTTGATATTTTCAGAATTCATATATATGAAAAAGTATATTTGTTTAATTGATGAGTTTCACAAAATGAATTCTGGACCCGCTAAGGTGTTGGTCATCTTAGCATGTCCAGAAGCTTAATGCGATTATAGGATGATGAAGGGTATATATACGATGACGACAACCCCATGATCTAGTGTGTAGGCGGTTGTATACGACGGTACAACAATAGATTATAGGTGATTATGGTTATATACAGATGCAATGACAATGGTATAATACAATGAATTGATTCAATGACAATGGTTATATACAAATGCAATGAATGACGACGGCACAACAATAGATTATATAGGGACAGCACAACAATAGATTATAGGATGATAATGACGACGGCACAACAATAGATTATAACGGGACAGCACAACAATATATTATAGGGGTGATTATGGTATGTACAATGACAATGACAATGGATGACGAGGGCTATTCTACATTCAAGTGCAAAAACAAACCCCAAAATCCAACCCGGTTTGAATGTCAATAATAACATTCACACCACGTGTGACGGTGTGATTTGAGTTTGCACTTGAACTTCGGCTAAATCCCAAACATATAACAGACCAGGTTGTATATAACCACTCATTACAACGAAGTTAGATAGAGAGATGTGTGTTTTTTATTCCTTGTTGTGTATAATTCTGATTATTGACAGCGCTGAATTAATAGTGAGTACTTGTAAAAAAAACTAAAAAAAATAATACGATTATTTGTAAACTTCATGATCAATTTTGTTTCCTATGAAAATCCTTTGAAATTGTAAAGCGATTTACGATTGAAAGTCCTTTGAAATTGCAAAGCATGGATCCCGTCGATATTTATAACAGCCAATCAAAAAATACCTCCGCGTTCACCAAAGGTAACTCTGTCATTGGTGATTTGTCGCACGCGTTATACCTAAGGGAGTTATTTCCCTTGAACAATGCAAGTTTACGTACTTATACATAAACAAATTGAATACTATTATTGAAGCGTTTTGAAAAAGCGGTCTTGGTTATTCCCTCTGCAACAAGTCGTACTGAAGGGGTGGGGGCAAATATCAAAATACCTACCAGCTGAATACAAGGATTGAAATACTATTTTTTCGTTATTTCAGTATTAAACGATCTTACGGGTCTAGCATTTTTCGAGTGTTTCCCAGTCCTACCTCGTTTGGTGTTTTCACGTTGTGAAATAGCTTGTAAATTCGATAAAGAATTATTAGTCCTAATACCATCAATGTGATCAATAACAAAACCATCCTTGATCAATCCATTAAACACTTCATATATGAAACGGTGATTGAGATATTTTTCCCTCCAGCAACAAACCCCAAATACCCTATACCATTATCCCACCCAATAAATTTCTTGAGTCTACAGTGTCTAACAACACCATCACGAGAGGATTCGTAGTTGGTGATCACTGGATGTCGTTGAAATTCTTGGTTCATTTATATACATAATATTTTATTTGTCTAAATCATTATTTGGTTGAGATATATTATTTGAAAATCTTTTTATGTAGTCCTGAGCAGTTTTTATGATTTTGCCATTGGCAACGTCATTGACAGAGTCAGGATTTTTTATTTTTTTTTGTCATAATAACGCTTCAACTCTCTATAACGCTTACCACCACAACTAATACATAACTGTGATTTGCCTCTAACACCTACCCCACAATACAGGCACGGAAGAGGACCTTTCGAACCATTTCTCACACTTTGCATATGATACCCACAGAATTCATTTCTGCATGATTTGTTACACAGGGTCGTTGATCCAATCATGAGCCATTTGCAATGATTCATTATATAAAATACTTTTTTATTTAAATACTTGTTTTAATTATATAGATGAAAAATATTACCGTTGATTACCGAGGCAAAACGCATTCCAAGACTTATTTTAACCTTGATACTGTGTCAGGGTTATCAATCCGAAAATTGAAAAATAAAGAAATTATTAAAAAAATTAAAAGAAGTATTAATTATTTTTATAGAGATGAAGCAGCACATACTTTCACAACTTATCGAATCATACCTGAAGACGTTAACGCGCCAATAATTAATGCGACCATGGACGATGTAAGAGCGGCTGTGATATTATCGTTGTTGCCCGTTGGTGTATCATATATAATGAGAATAAAATATATAAAATACGACGAAGAGAAATTACGATGGATCATCAGAGATAATTATCACCCAGTGATGCGAGATAAGAAAAATGTCATTTTAAATTAAAAAAAAACTAGACCAGGGGCGTTAACTGGAATTGATAGCCATTATTATGAAAGAGATTATCCTGTAACAGTAGTTATTTATGGATTATATGATATAAATGATGACCCCGATTATAGAAAATTATATCCGATGAAAACATCAACGGTGTTGTCGTTGAATTGTGTAGCGGAACGTGTAATGGAACATTTCATGAACACATCACGAGGAAATAAACTAACCGAACAGCGACGTAATAAAATAATATCCTGGGGGGAAACAGTAAAAAACAGCGGTGCTACAATCGAAGATGTTGCAAAATTAGAGTCGTTGTTGAAGTTTCCAATATCTGTAAAAACTATAACCGGAGATATATTACACGTTGAAAAATATAAATCTAATGGAAGTCCCATTGAAATTATTGATCATAACGCGCACGCATGGAGTAAAGCCGTGTTAACATTCCCACGAGAAAAGATTATTAAATATATCCCGCGGAAATTTTACAAAGATGTTTTTTACGAAGAGCGGTTATTCGATATTATTTACGAGTTAAATAAGAATGATCCCGTATCAGTATGGTTGTTAAGAAGCCTTCAAAACGATGATGAGGGACAATTTGATCAATTTGTTACACCGCACGGGGAATTATATCGTACTGAAGAATTAAACAACAGGATGAAAACTATTACTGAACAATTTGTAAAGAATTTCGATGAGAAACTTCTCTCGAATAGTTTTACAACTTCATCAGTGGTAGCTCACTTCGCCAGAGAAAAAAACTCTTGGAGGGCAACCGCTAAAGAATTTCTCGAAGATATTAAATTGAGTTGTGTTGAGTATGGACACGGTGGTTTATGGAACACAAAATACAACCGCGAGGGTATAATTGCAATTGATATAGTTGCGTGTTACCCTAGAAGTTTTCTCGGATACGGAGAATGTAAGGAATATTTTAAATGATTTGGTCATCCAACTCATGAAATGTGTCGTGTTGCGATTAATGGTTGTTTGCCTGATTTTGATATAACAGGATTTGCTCGTGTTGTTTCATTTGAACTTAAACGCAGATTACATCCATGCAGTTATATTTGGATCGGTAGACATATATCTGAAAAAAAATGGGTTCCAATTGTGTTATTGAGATATATGCTAGATAGTAGTATGTTAACATCGTTGTTTGTCAGCGAAGCTATTATATCTTATCGAGGTCAGAAAGAAGTTTGGTTACCACAACCAGATTTAGATGAAATAATAACCTCGGTAAAAGAATCTACAAATTTCAACGATGATGAAATTACAAAAACAGCTAAAATGATATATAATGGTAGAGAGAGAACAGCAAAAGATCTCGGATGAAAAATAATTGGTAAATTTACCCAAGGTGGAAGATTTGATAACGCGAGATATTCTTCGAGATTAATCATGGATAGCGTCGAGTATGATTTCATAACTAAGAATTTAACAAACAGTGGTAAATTTGTACATCTTAGAGATGTATTTTTATCAAATGGAAAAAAATAGGCACAGTTGTTACATACATTGATGGAGAAAGTCCGCAGTTAAGAAGTTCTATGTTGGCGTATTCTGCTATTAATTTATTCTCGATGATAAATAGATTTCCAGAATACGCTGTTAGAGTAGCTACTGATTCGATGTATATACACGAGAAATATCTCAATGTGGTATCTGAATTTTTAAATCCTGAAGAATCCTGGGGAAGTTGGAGAATAAAAAAAGAATTATTACATGAATATTCTACATCTGCTGAAGTTGAAATCCATGATAAATATTTATCATGTGATACATTATCGGAATTATCTAATGCACCAACGATATCAGATCCCATTACACGATATAAAACTATTTATTTGAACGGTTGTGGTGGATCAGGAAAGACAACACGAGTAATTAATTTATTCAAAGATAAAATCAATATGAATGTATCAACACCAACTCATAAACTTGCCAGAGATAATATAATTGAGCGAAATATAAAATCTGATACTTATCACAGTTTCTTTAGATGGAGCGGTGATAAATGGACTCCAGAGCGAATGGGAAATAAATATATTCCACCGGTAATAATTTGGGATGAAATTTGTACAGTATCATTGAATGTATTAAAAATATTTCTTGAATGGCTATCAACGAAAAATATAAAATTATTATGTGTGGCGATCAAGGCCAACCACCACCATTTGTAGGTGAGCCTCCTCATGAGTGGCTAAAGAATTATGTTGATTATTACGAAGAGATAAACGACGATATTAGATCATTAGATGATCAACTACGAGAATTTAAGTATAAAATTAGATTACAACCGGATAATATTCAAGGTGAAATATTTAGAGAAATAATACCAGAAACTCCATTAGATAAATTTTGGAGATCATGGAAACCATCTGATTTAATAATTGTAAGTAGAAAAGTAGTCCGAGATAGACTTCAACAAGAGTTATTTCAAATACACAAAAAAATATATCCTAATGAATTAGTACCACTTTGTTATAGACCATCAAATACACGACAACAAAATATCCTCGTTGATATACCAGGGAAACACGAACAACAAAAACTTGTGTTAAATGATACCATAGATGTTGATTTATCAGTAGTTGAAGACGCATTAAATTCTGATAAATCCCCGTGGATGTTAGGTTATGCGTCAACGATACATTCTTCACAAGGATTAACCATCACAGATACAATAGTTTATGTCGTAGATAATTCCATCGAATGGGAAAGTTTAATTTATCTAGCTGCATCTCGAGTACGAAGAATAAATCAACTACGAAGAATTGTTATTAAAAATCCCTCTGTGTTTCAAAGAATTCCCATTGATATCAATTGAGGCCACGTGGAGGTAATTGAGTATCCTCTGGTATCACTTGTAGTTGTTGTCGAGTAAATCCTCGTTGAGGAGCAGTTGAATCCAGTTTATAGATTGCTGGTCTACCAGTGGACTGGATTATACTAGATATTTTATTACAGTGACACTCCAAATAGGATCAGTAGCTCTTTTTTACCACCTTCAAGCTCTTTTGGTTCGTATAAGTACCTTACAGTGACATTACTACCAAGAATTTGTTCTCGGAAATCTTTTTGTGGTTGTACGGGTATATACTTCTTTTTAATAGCGTTGTTAGGTTTCATGTTGATTGTTCTAGTAATCTCATTATTGATTGCGGTAACTACACCTGGTAATTTCTTGACCCATTCACGAGATCGTTTTTCTTGAATGAATTCTTTCGCGTATTGATATCCAAATAATCTCTCAGCAAGTGTCCGATTAAATCGTTCAACAATTGCCTGATCGCGATGTAGCGCAGTATGCCCTCGTCTGATGGTGACATTATGATGTTTCATTGTTGATAACACAGCACCTTGAAATTCCTTACCGGGGTCAACTTGTAATAAATTTGGCCAGCGTAGTGGACCTCGTCGATAAATCCTTTCAAATGCAGAAGCTACTTCAGTAGATGATTTTGTCTTCAGCGGTTCTGCTTGTTTGTATCGACTCGCAACATCAACTAACGTTAACGCGTATTTGTAACCATTGTCATGTGGTAAAAATAATATATCAGCTTGATGAACTTCATTGGGTCCTGTAACATCAAAATGCGAGTAGTTAATTCGTTTAGGCGCTGGTAGATAAATTTGCCATAAAGCCTGTTTAGATAACCAATTAGCCGCAGTGGTTTTTTTTTTTCACTTTTGATTCACTAGCGAGTTTACTGATTGCTGCCTTGCCTCTCCAGTATCCTCTCGGAGAATAGTAAATAGATTCCATGTTGTTATTAATTACCCGCACCAAATATTAATTTACCTTTCATGGCGGATTTTATCAGCGTTGAAGCCAATTTTTCTTTGACGGATTTATCAGTGATAGCATTTAACGCATGAATTAATTTCACATCTGCGAGATGACGCTGTTGCAAATCACCACTCCGGTAGGCTATATCATGCACACGACATGCTTCATCGATAGTGTTTATATGATTTTCTCCCGGATTAGGATTATTTTGACTATCGAGTCGTATATCTAATCGCGTTCCCGGACCACAATAACTATATCCGGGAAGGTGTTTTTCACCTGGATATTTCGACCATGGTAACCCCGGAAGTTTAGCTAACTTGGCGGCGATATCACCTCCGTTTTTTTTTTTAAAGGATTTTTCACAAATCGATATTTTTTTGCCGGTGACCGCACTTCTGTTATTTTTTGTGGTAACAGTCGTTAGGTCAATAGTCGGTGTACGCGCTCTACATTTCACACAATATAGATCCATAATTATATTTATGTTATATCAACAAATGGAAGTGATCGATTTCTCCGCGTTGAAAAAACAACAGCCGATAAAACATCATCCGATGTTACCAAACTCAATCAGAATGATAATCATTGGACCTTCTGGAAGTGGTAAAACACAGTTGTTGTTAACGATGATAATGAAGTATTTAACCTGGGATAAATTGTATTTGGTTGATCCTAGCGTAGACGATCAACATTGCTATCAAGTGTTAAAAGATTACAATGAAACCGCCTCAGAAGCTTACGGTGGAAGTGTAATTGAATTTATCACAGATATCGACTATGCTCCATCCGTGGAAGACTTGGATGGATTGGTTAATAATCTTGTTGTATACGACGATGTTATGTTGGAAAAACAAAAAGATCCTGCAATGATATTTTCACGAGGACGTCACAAAAACACAGACGTGATATATGTAACTCAAAAATACGCACAGATTCCAAGTATAATCAGAGAAAATTGCAATCTAGTATGTGTATTTAACGGAACTGGAAAATACACACTACAAAATATTTATCAATACTGGTGTGACGGTGATATGGATTTTAATAAATTTAGAAATTTCTTTAGTGGTGCTCAGGCTACTCCGCACGGATTTATCACGTTAAATTTATCAGATCCTCGGACACGATATCGAGTTGGATTAGACCGTATTTATAGCTAATTCGGTTAACGTAACGCAGCAACAAAGTGAATCAAACAACGTTGGTGTGAAAATTTACAATGCCCCAGGGGGGAATAATTTCCCGTTGCTGATTAACACGTTAACGCCAACATCGGTAAAAGATCAATGATACGTTAAACTCATCCGATGTTATAACAAACTCATTGATTATATAACAATCAACGAACGAGCATTATATCTCAACGTGAACTCGTCAACGATATTATAACGTTCAACAAGAAAGTATTTACGTTGATGATGTGCAAAAAAATGGTAGAGTTACCCTCTCACTGAGCGCTATATGTCGAGGACGAATTTTAGGGAAGAGATAGATTCAACGAGAAAATATTTACATTGATGATGTACAAAAAAATGGTAGAGTTACCCCCCTCACTAAATGCTATATCTGCGGGACGATTTTAGGGAAGAGAGACTCTGCTGCTACTATATTGTAATGTTTAAATTAGTTATATAAACCGTTATATATATATATATATATATATATATATATATATATATATATATATATATATATATATATATACTGTTTATTAATGTTTAAATGACTTATAAAAACAGTTTATTATTATTTATATTAGTTATATAAACTGTTTCTTAATTTTAGACTCGTTATAGAAACTGTTTATTAATATTTACATTAATTATGCAAATATTTTGTTAATGTTAATCTCGTTGGATAAACTGTATTGTAATGGTCAATTTAGTTATAAAAACAGTTTATTAATATTTATCTTAGTTATATAAACTGTTTCTTAATTTTAGACTCGTTATGTAAACTGTTTATTAATGTTTACAAAATTATGCAAACAGTTTGTTAATGTAAAACTCGTTATATAAACTGTTTCTTAGTGTTAAACAAGTTATATAAACTGTATTGTAATGGTCAAATTAGTTCTATAAAAAGTATATTAATGTTAAACTCGTTAGCTAAACTGTCTATTAATGTTAAACTCGTTATATAAATTGTTTATTAATGTTTAAATTAGTTAGGTAAACTGTTTATTAATGTTATACTCATTATATAACCCGTTTATTAATGTTTGAACTCGTTTTCTACTGTTTTTTAATGTTGAAATTAGTTATGCAAGCTGTCTATTTATGTTAAACGCGTGATATAAACTGTTTATTAATGTTTAAACTCGTTATATAAACTATTTATTAATGTTTGAATTAGTTATATAAACTATTTATTAATGTTTGAATTAGTTATATAAACTGTTTATTAATTTAGACTCGTTATTTAAACTGTTAATTAATATTTAAATTAGTTTTACGCAAATTGTTTATTAATGTTAAACTCCTGATATAAACCGTTTGTTAATGTTAAACTCGTTACATAAACCGTTTATTAATTTTTAAACTCTTTATATAACCTGTTTATTAATGTAACACTGTTAAACTCGTTATATAAACTGTTTATTAATGTTAAGCTTGTTATATAAACTGTTTATTAAAGTTAAACTCGTTATATAAACTGTTTATTAATGTTAAACTCGTTATATAAACTGTTAATTAATGTTAAACTCGTCATATAAACTGTTTCTTAATGTTAAGCTCGTTATATAAACTGTTTCTTAATGTTAAGCTCGTTATATAAACTGTTTGCTAATGTTTAAACTCGATATATATACTATTTATTAATGTTTTAGATTTGTTATGCAAACAGTTTATCAATATTTAAACTCTTTATTTGAACTGTTTGTTAATGTTAGACTTGTTATATAATCTGTTTAGTAATGTTAAGCTCGTTATATAAACTGTTTCTTAATGTTAAACTCGTTATATAAGTTGTTTATTAATGTTTTAGCTCGTTATATAAGCTGCTTATTAATGTTAAACTCGTTATGTAAACTGAATATTAATATTTATTCTCATTATATAATCAGTTTATTAATGTTAAACTTGTTTAACTCGTTACATAAACTGTGTAGTAATGTTAAACTCGTTATATAAACTGTTTAGTAATGTTCGACCACGTTTGCAGATACCGCATAGTGAACATTTTGAGAAGGTTTCAATATTCCAAAAACCTAAGATATTTTAAGATCGTTTGTCTATGAAATAAAACATTATTTGGTAAAACGTGATGAACTTGATCCCAACACATACATATGAATAACTATTATGTGTACATGTAATTTATATGATTAAAAAAATGTAACAATCAACATTAAGACACATTTTTACTACGCTTTACATATAGAAAAAAGAGAAGAGAGTGGTCCATTTAAATTAATCACACAAAAATCTCCACAAAGAGTAAATAGTTTGATCTCAGGAAATAATATGCAGCCATCCATCTATATGTGTTTACATGTGCGCTCGCGCTCGTGTGTGTGTGTGTGTGTGTGTGTGTGTGTGTGTGTGTGTGTGTGTGTGTGTGTGTGTGTGTTTTAGCTATCAAATATCAGAATTCACATCGCTATTTAGTTCATCTGTGCTTCAGTCTCAGGTGTATGTGTCTTGTTTTTAACGTTAACATTAGCATTAACAAATGAAAAGGTGTTTGCCTTCTTTTTCCTTTAAAATGTCACAAAATCAAGGTAAAGAGTTCCATTTTATGTCATTGTCGTTATTTGTCTTTAATGATTGGTCTGGTTTCATATGTTATATATTATTAACATTTTACTGTCTTTGTAGAAAACAAAACATTCGAAGAAGTGTTTTCGTATATTCAGTAATAGCATTATTGCCTACTTGTAGATATCTACATCGAAGATGTCAAATCCGGGACAACCGCTAGTAATGCTAAACCGGAAATAGTGAAGGAAACCGTAGCAACAGCTCTTGTAGATGGGAACAATATACTAGGTATTTTTGTTGAGACTATAATTACAGCTTTCTGTAATTTTTTTCTTCTAAATTTTATGTGATATATTAAATGATAACCGCCCTTTACCTTAGTACTGTTTCATTTTGTAAGTTTTTGTTCTAAATTTTATATTCCAACAATTGATCTGATATATTAAATTATATATGTCCGTTACTTTAGTACTGTTTCACTTTCAATAATTAACTGTTCATTTTGCTTTGTGTTCACATTTTTGTTTTAAAGCTATTAAAATACTTTTATTTTATAACTATTCAAGTAAACTTTCCTTTCTTCAAATTCACAGGTCCTATTGTCGGACGGTTCTGCATTGATCTTGCAATTAAAAAGGCGAAAGAGACTGGTGTTGGTTGGGTTTCTGCCAGAAGTATGTATTACATATTTATTAAATACAATCATTTTATTAACAAAGGAGTCACTTTCTTTGATTCACTGCTGATCCACATTTGCAATCGAATATCAATTCGTAGACCAGTCCAAACCTTTTTTAGTATGAAGAGGTTTATTTATTAGATAGAGTAAGTTTATGTATAAGAAAGTTTTTACATACCTGATTAGAAGAAACTATGCGGAATATCGAAGTGGTTTAAACACCTTGTAGCGAAATTTATTGAGAATTTTAAGATACATGAATGCAATGTTGGTCATATGTATCAGAAAGTCCATATACATGGATATTATCTGATGTTGAAGTAAGTATACAATCCGAATGAAAACATAATGGAATATAAATTTAATTACATCAGACAATCTGACTTAATTTAATAAAATAACCATATGAATATTTTTTTTAACAAAGTCAATAATACATAGTCACCAGAGAGCAAATGTTTATTGATAGGGACAGGACCAAAGTTAGCGCATCTATAAATATTTACTCCAGAAACTCAAAAAGTTCAAAACACAGCTGCACGGATCATCTTTAAAGTACCTCGATCAGAGCACACCTCACCACTGCTCTGTACCCTACACTGGCTATCAATTTGATACAGAATCAAACACAAAATTTGTTCTCTGTGCTATGTTTCAATGACAGACTCCAGTCCAACATACCTATCCAGCCTCACCAATGTGTATACACCAGCTAGGTACTTACGCTCTTCTTCTGGGAATCGTATACTCATTATTCCTACGGTGAAAACAAAGTCATATGGACAGCGTTCGTTTGCATACCAGGGCCTGACGACGTGGAACGAATTGCCCATTGAAATCAGACACAAAGACACATTGGTCCCTTTTAAGAGTGCTCTTAAAACTCATCTGTTTCGACTGCAGGGAAAAACTTAGAGACCTAATCATGTTGTGTATCTTATATGTTTTCACCATGTTTTTATGTTTTCCAATTTCATTGTTTTTGTCATTTGTTGCTCTGTAGTGTAGTCATATCATTATTGATGGTGTAAAGCGCTTAGAGCTTTTAAAGATTAGGCGCTATACAAAGTCCTCATTATTATTATTATTATTATTATTATTATTATTATTATTATTATAAAGCTATTTTAAAAATACAAATATATAGCAAACATAAGCATGTAACAACTTCAACTTTGCCCAAATTACACAAGGCAAGAAAAGAATAATATGTTACAATATGCACTCGTCAAAGCATGTTGGACCGTGATTGCTCACCTATAATACATTAGTCTAAAAGTCAGATAAAATCGACAGAAGACCAAATGATGTCATTCGAACTGCACGTTCACCAGGTCATATTGGAAGCGAACAGTTGCATGTGAGGCCACCAGTAGCTACAACCATGGTAGAATAGTTATGTAATATGTCATGAAATATTCATACCAAAGTTTATTCAAATTGTGAACAGTTAATTGGAGATATCAAAATTATAATTTCCCCTTGTTCATATTGAAGTCTCATTTCACATTTTTTTTAGGGAAACTCTAACAACAGGACTTTGATAGAAGATGCTTGTAAGATACTTTCCTGCAAATATTTTCCAATTGTAGCGCTGTGTTTTGTTAGAAGCTGTAAGACATACATTTTCCACGTTGATCCTTTGGATGTCAAGCATTTCCTAATGAAGCCACACAAGAGCACATGTACAACTTAGGAATAGTTTGTCGTAAGAATAAATCCTTTACAAATTCATTAGCATTGGCATCGACGTTTTCCAGCAGTTATTTAAATGTTGATGAATACATAGGTCGAGCATAGCGTACGACGGTAGATGTACGTAGGTAACACGTATGATGGAATGGTAATACAAGTAATTAGTGGAACTCTCTAATGATATCTGATTGATGTGTATGAGATCCTCTTGTTCATGAACAAGTAAACGAAGTAAGTAAAAATGGGTAGTTCGTGCATAACACACCGTTGTAAGCTAACAAGCGTTGCCTATCTTGTGTTCAGTCTTATTTGCCTCATCTACAGATTTATTTCAAGATGCATGTATTTTCTCGCTGTTGCACTCCTCTGTTATTTAGTTTGAAATCTGAGTACCCTCTAAACTGTTTATTCATTATATTCCAGATTCAAATCATTTTGGTATAGCTGGATGGTACGGTTTGCGGGCAGTGGATAGTGGAATGATAGTAAGTCTTGCAGGAAATAATGATAAATTAGGACCTAGAATTCGGACTTTATCAAAAAGGAAACAAACACTTCTCTCCCGTTCCCCCAATCATCGTCTTACAGCAAAATTACATGAACCATCATGCATAATTACTCGTCCGCCTTTACGTTACTAACACAGCTTACTATCAGCCACATGCAAAAAAGTGTTTATCCCAACCATTCGTTCTTATACCATTGCCAATTGCTGAAGAAACGATTTGACCAAATTCACGTAATCTGATGCAAAATGTGTAGTCGGACAACATTCAATTTTATCCCTAATGGTCATTAATCATAGTATCGGATGGTTTGTCGTCAGACGTTTGTTAGTACAAGCTTTTGCTAATCATACTAAAACTGCTGACATATAGACACTATTTAAATTCTAGTTAGTTATACTCCCTGGTATTATCCACACGTGTTTTCCCAAAAGAATTGTAAAACGCCTAGTTGGTCCGAGATCAATGAATGACGCTTATCTGACCTCCAATATCGTAGATATCTTCAAACAATTTCTATTTCTTCTTATCATGTATAGAAATATATTTAAATATTTCGTTTCTGCCAGAAGAATTCGTGTGATGTATACATGGCATAAAATAAAAATTGGTTCCGAGTTGATGTCTAAGATGACGGCCGCAGAGGCCATATTGAAAATATTGGTATCGCCAATCTTTCTTATGTGTCGGAAAATCAACATAAGGTTTTCAGTAAAAATGCGTTTTATGTTATATAGTGTGTCGTAGATGAAAGCGAATTGTGCTAGTCGGATGTCCAATTTGGCCGCCACAGCAGTCTACAAAAATATCATTGTCACTATTCCTTCTGAAGATAATGTCATAATGGCATGGGATTTAACAAGATTTCCTACGATGAATTTTTGGTCAAGGGAGAAAATGGTGCCGATCGGACCTCCAACATGACCCCACAATGTTACCGTCTTTCTCCGACATTGCTGGTAATAACGATATTCTACTTTTACCAAGAGATTTATTATGGTGTCTAGTTGTGCCTAAATGCAAATGGAACAAACGCTTTTATTCAACATTGCAACACTGGCAGCCACTTTGATAATGTTGTTATTCGTACTCTTAAAAACGGAAATTCGTATCAGTATATGGTTTTCACCAGAGGACTTCTGATAACGGTCTTAGAGGACTTCATTTAAAAGGTGCTTATCTGTTTGTTGCTAGCATGGTGGCCAACTTTAAAATCTTGTTATTGTTCCTCCTCTTACTGGGAATTTAACATTAGAAAACTTCTAAACTGGTTCCAAAAGAATTATAATGAAAACTTACTCCCAGTATGGCACGCCATAGTGGCCATCTTGGTATATATCCACAACACAATCCTATTAGAAAATATTTTCATCGATGAAGAGTCATAGATTGCTTCAACACTCAGCAAATAAAAGGAATAAATGATTTTATCTTGAAGTCCTATTCATTCTTTCTGGCAGGTAGTGTGTCAGTATTTTCGAGGGACCCTTGTTTTCACTCTTCTATTAGTCATCAAGACTTGTTATGGGAGAAAATAATTTAGATATTGTACATTACTTTTTGTTCGAAAATTGTATGAAGTCCGTCTGATAGAAATCGATATACATTTATTTCAAGCATATCTGTTATGTCAGCATCTTGATTTTACTCAGACTGATACAATTAAACACGATTAAATAAATAAAAGCATCCGATATGAATCGATCTGAATGATACACTGTTGTTGTGCAAATCCATTAAGGGCTATATTCCCTACAGGAATCTTTTGATATCTACATTATCTTTAATATTTTTCATGATATTTGATCAATGTTAATATATCCCCTGGTATATGCTTTCTATTTCCTTTTTTATTTGTTTATTTAGGGTATGGCCTTTACTAACGCATCACCATTGCTGGTACCAACACGAGCAACGAAGGTAAGGTCCCTTGATAGTTAACAGGTACTGGCAAAAATAACATTGTCATTCATAATGCCAGTAGTAGAAGTCCCATTGGTAGTAATTCTTGTTGTAATGGTCTATGCATGTCATCTGTTTTTATATATGGGCAAGTCAGCGTTTATGGCAACTCAGAAAATATGCAAAACAAATATATTTTCTTAAAGAATATATCGCCCATGTTAAAAATTGATTTTCAAGCCTTGTCTCCGTACCAGGTAGATAAACGGAAAAGGGTCGGCGAGTCAGGCATGATTGTGAAAGTATCACATTTACATGCTGTATAAGTTTCAAATTTTCCAACAATTACTGAGATCTGCAGTACATTGCTCCTTCCCATTTTTGTCGAAGAAGAATTTCTTCATATACCATTAAGGATTTAAAGTATATTAAAGTATTAAAGAAATATTTCAAACTCATTGAATGTCACTGGCTAGAAACCTGTAGTTAAAATGTTACAGTTGTAAATATATTTTTCTTCACAGAAATCTGATACATTTATATACTGAATATATTTTTTAATATATTTCTGTAAGCATTATTATACTCCTGTCATGGCCAATATATATATATATATATATATATATATATATATATATATATATATATATATATATATATATATATATATATATATATATATATATATATATAATCTTAAATTTAATGGTGAAAAAGTCCCTAACTATAACTTCTAATATACAAACAAGATTTATTTTTACGCCCTCTCCCCTCCCAAATCTGAAACCCATTTTTTTCATCAATAAAATCCCCATCACCTAATACAACCTATTTCAAAGCCCAATTTGGAGCCACCACTAATCTGACGCTCGGGGACATCCCCCCCCCCCCGTTCTGCCCCCCCCCCCCCCCCTACGCCTCTGCCTATTGGTTCTTGTCCCAGCCTTCAACGGTGAAAATTATCTTTGCTAAGTTTTGGTGTAAGATTGGTTCTGTGCTTTTTTATAATATATCATTTCCAACTAACATTATCTTTTCTAAGTCCTGATGAATGAATGGTTCTCTTCTTTCTTGCAATATTATTATTATTGATGTAAGGTCCCCTATTAAATATAATGCTAGAAAATCGTTTGCGGAGTAGATTCCTATATTTTAGGTGCAAATTGGTAACTGGAGGATTTTATACATAATCTGTTCAAATATTCTTGTCTATGGCTCAAACTAATTTGAATTCCACAAACACAATTCAGTAAGTTATAAGTTTTGGTTTGTGTTTTTTGACGATATTTTTATTCGTTTTCGTAGGAAGTAATAGTATAGTAAATATACGCTTTTAAAAGTTAGTATGTTCACCCTCTCTGCTGCTCCATGTATTGGTGACACATTTATGTTTTGACAGAATTCAGATATGTTATCACATATGTGGAGACTAATATTCGTAGTTGTTGTGGACGTTGTCATAATCTTTATTGTAATCATCATCATCATCATCATCATCATCATCATCATTATTTTTGCTTCATAATAATAAAACACGTCGCTTGTAAATCATTTCATCATTATTTCACGTTAGTCTAGACTATGTTTCGAGAGTGTACGAGTTTAATGACTGTACTCTTAAGTAGTCCCTGGCAGTAAATAGTTTTATAAGGAAATCACCGTCATCTTATTATCATGGCTATACTAATTTCGTGGCTGGTTGATTGTAAAATACAAATAGCATCAGTCGATATATGAAGAAAGTGCTATAGCTAGCTTTACATTGAACTGTTGATATAAATGGTGTAACCTTACCTGTGTAAACTGAAGGTATTCATAGAATATTGAATTCCATCACTTTATTCTTAACAAGGATGAATACGATTCGTGTTCTGCTATATTGTGAGGGATTTATTTTTATCTTAGCAGTAACTTGAATAAGGTAGTATTTCGTGATTGTTCAAAACCTCGGATAACTGCGAAACGGGGTCCATATATTGTGGAGGCAGAATATGTTTCAAACTTTAAAATTAATTTACTTTCAGAAAATTTTGGGTACCAATCCAATATGCGTGGCAGCACCGGCCAAATATGGGGACAGCTTTGTCCTTGACATGGCCACAACTGTTGTGGCCTATGGAAAGGTATAGTTTCAATTACAGGCTAAACTGTTTAACAGTACTATTTGTACCTATTTTTCGAGTGCGTTTACAGCTATAAGAAGAAGGAAATCTGATTAAAATCGGATCTCCACTGTCCTACTTAAAGATCTGAATGCGACCCCTTAGAGGTCATAGTCTGGTGACTAATTACCTTAATTGCTAATAATATCAGCCAATCAGACGTCTTATACCCAGCGTTTGGGAGACTCAGAAGTACGACCGAAGAGCATCAATGTTTGTCGAACGATTGTATTCACATTTTTGACCCGTAAGTGGTCATTGTTAGATGTTAGGAAAATTGCGATCCAACTTTATTCAGGTTTAGGAAATTAGCTGCGACTAATTTTCAAAGGAATAGTATGATAAAGTTTTGGACCTTTCTAAATATACACCAAATGTTGTGCACATGTTGTAAATGATATCCATCCTCAACTTATCAAACACCTTCCTGGTTCATCATCTCTACATACACAGACACAGTAGACTTCCTGGCTTCAGGGGGAAAAAGATGCAATAGTGAAATAAGTACCTAAACCTCAAAGGGACTATACCGACACTTCTGCTGCTCTTTTTGTATCTTGATTTCAATAGACTACTATCAGATTTTTAGTGTGGAAATTTGATGACATAGAAACATAGATAACCATCTAATCAGACCTGTATCATTAATTAGATAAGATTTTATAAACAAAGAATATATTGTAGCCACCGTAACAAACTTGGATATGTTCAACAAAGGTCTAACGGGCTGCACATCTCTATATCCAATTTTCTGAAAGCTGGATTTAACATAGATTCCTTTCTGAAAGCTATCCACGTGATATTGGTGTTTCTCATGACAGCATATTTTTAGTCCCACTTTTCCTTACATTAACCAGTCTAGTATGTCGTCCGTAGACCCAAATGCAAATCCTTATCCTAACAAACAAATTTTTATACTACTTTTGGTGTATACTAGTTAGTCATTATCAAAAAAACACCAAATATCAATCTTGTAAATACTTCAAAGTACTACGGACATAAATCATCACCTTGGTTATCAAACACTACACAAATATTAGTGTTTCGTGTTTAGGCTGTTTTAAACAGTGACTATATTGAAGACAACAAGCTTTGTAACATGTAACGAATAATTTATTTTCCTGAAAAAAACAAAGTAAAAATGAGAAAAGAACTTACGGTTTTACGAATCAAATCCAAAAATAATCCAAGAACAATCCAAGATTTAAAAAATAGATGTCCTAGTAACAAAATATTCTAATAAAACTGAATTCGAATCCCGATGAAATTCAAACTGGAAGGCAATGAAGTATGCTATGGTCAGTGTGAGTGTCAGCGTCCTACCGACGTGTCAACAATCCTTCGTTGAATCACAGAAAATAAATATTTCAGTGTTTGAATTCTGTGTAATTTCGATAGCTGTCCTTGTCCAAGAATAAATTTAGAGCACAATTATTTCAAAGGAAAATAATCTCTTAGAATCCAAATAATTTTAAGAATAATTAAAACATTCAGTTCAAGCTTGCTACATATAAAAGGTTTGAACGTCTCCAATGTTAAGGCAAGTAATGACTATTATTTTTCGATACATCAAAAATAAATCTAGCTAGGGCGAAAACAGATGCCCGGATGCGGGTCAGTCCACAAGAAAAACAGAGTTTGAAACAATTGCTATATGTTATTTGTCACGTACAACCAGTTTGGCCTCGATTTCACTTTATACAATTACTACATGTTATTTGTCACGTACAACCGGTTTGGCCTCGATTTCACTTTATACAATTGTTGCATGTTATTTGTCACGTACAACCGGTTTGGCCTCGATTTCACTTTATACAATTGCTACATGTTATTTGTCACGTACAACCAGTTTCGACTCGATTTCACTTTATACAATTGCTACATGTTATTTGTCACGTGCAACCGGTTTGGCCTCGATTTCACTTTATACAATTGTTGCATGTTATTTGTCACGTACAACCGGTTTGGCCTCGATTTCACTTTATACAATTGCTACATGTTATTTGTCACGTACAACCAGTTTCGACTCGATTTCACTTTATACAATTGCTACATGTTATTTGTCACGTGCTACCAGTTTGGCCTCGATTTCACTTTATGAATTGTATTGTGAGAATGAATTTACATATATTTAACAAACGTTGTTTACTTCAACATTGCATTTTGAATCAATGTCAGGATCTAGGTCAGCTTTAGATACAATTTTTTTATTATTATATTTACATTAAAAAAACCTGAATTTCTGGAAAATGTCAAATCCAGTACACAAAATTACTTACAATAGCATGTACTGGAATAAAATATATAAAAAAAATAACAAACAAAATTAAATTTAGCAAAATTTAAATTAAATCAAATATACATAACAATAGTTGATTTTCTTTTGCCAGTTCAAGCTACAAACCAATCCTCTGCAATTGTCTGAGTATATTTAATGAAATCAGAATCGTCCATCATAGCCAACTATCTGTATATAAAGAAGGATTCTCGATGTCATTGAAACACTACATTGCACAATCTTGGGACAGAATTAAACCTCCATTTTTACCACAGAAACTACATCCCCACAAGCACCTTTGATTTAGATTAGAACCTTCTAAAATTAATTTTTTCGATTTTCCATTTCTACATGGAAAATCTAGCAAATACTTAAATTTGACAAACCGTTAATTTTCAATTCAATACAGAAGCAAATTCAGTCTGGAAAAAATTACTTCAGATACTTTATTTATATTGCTTGGCAGAGATCAAAATTCCGCAAGCAAGCTTCAGAACACGAAACACTATCATTATAAAGTGGCATTCTTTATATATATATATATATATATATATATATATATATATATATATATATATATATATATATATATATATATATATATATATATATAACATTGACGTGGGCATGCGCCGATGGCATATAGGCTGCACTAACTCACACATACATCCTAGAAGGGAGGAGGGCCTTAATTGGAGTGCATACCCAATCAATGTCCATCAATAGCCGAACACGTTTTAGCCGTATTTTTCACTACCACCTTGTGAGGTTGATGTGGTTTTATTGTTTTATTTGTTTTGTTTGCTTTGTATTTTGTTATCTATTTTGTTAACTCTTTTGTTTTGTTTGTTGTTTGGGGGAGTGGTTTCTTCTAAGTTTCTTTGGAAGGGGGTTTGCAAACTTAGTTGAGGAATTTTCTCGTGACGTTTCACCCGAGAAAATCGTCGGAATTTTGTGGGACTGTGATTTATACAACGCGTTTTTGACTGTTTATTTAGAGAAGATATATTTTATACCATCATCCTTTTATTGTATTTACCTCTCGTATAATTATAACATCTGATCCTATTATCTTCAAACTCTTTTACGTTTGAAATGTTAACTCCTTAAGTTCCATCATCTCCTAACTGGCTGAGTTGAAATTCATGAAACTATATTATCTTACCATTGTGATAACCATCTGCTGGAGTGTGCATTCTTGACTCTCGCCACTGAGATTCCCAGGAAGTAAGTGTCAAAGTTCAACTGTACAAATATTTTCCATTAGGATCCCGTTTTCAAATATTTTCTGAGCAAACTTCCAAGAAATGGGGGATTCTGTACCAGCAGCATGTAGGATGTTATACATCAGACTCGTACATATCTCCTGACGAGTAAACGTTATTAGAGCCGGTGTCCAGTGACAGTGGAACACAGTCTTGTTGTGTGTTTTGGCTTCACAATGGAACAGTCTTATTACGTGTGTATTCGCTTCACAGTGGAATAGTCTTGTTGTGTGTATTCGCTTCACAGTTGAACAGTCTTGTTGTATTCGAGTCACAGTGGAACAGTCTTCTTGTTATATGTATTCACTTCAACCTTGTGAGGCACGTGTGCGTTTTGTTTCATTTATTGATTTATTTTTAAGCAACGGGATGTCAAGAGAAATTAAGGAACTTTATGATGACGTACCACAAGAGAAAATCTTAAGCTGTTTGAAAAAAACGTAGTATTTGGTTTATAAACATCTGTAAGAGAATTGCAATCTCTTGGTTGAAGAACCTGGTGTTTCCATTAGTGAGGGGGTCTGAACTCAAATATATCAAGGTTATAATTAAATTTAAGAATTGTTTTCAGACCAAACTTCATTTATGCAGCTTTTGCTGAGAGACATATATTTGTGACGCAGTTTGAATTATGACCTCTGGGTCATCGTATGTTTATTGAGATTACAAAGTGGACTGGGGTTCTAATATGTGCAATGCAGTTGATCCAATGTCTCAATTTGCATCAAATACACAAAGAGGTTTAAATAGACAATAAATCCCTAAAATATTACATTAAATAATAAAATACACGTTAGAAGTGGGAAGCACATAGATCTTAAAGTCCCAATTCGAAACGTAAATCTTTAATTCGCATAAATACCTGTATACATGTACTGTAATCTGAATATGGTTTTATATATAAAACCAGTGTAAGCTTTCCAACTATTTTTGTAATTCTAGATTTTCAGTCACTAGGCGAAATATTAAAAATTAGTGTCGATCGTTTAGCATAAAATTATATAAATAATTGTGCTGATACGAACCCTAACTTGCCTATTTGCATTATTGATCGCCAGGTCAATGCCTCCCACACTTACACTTTTCGTTCCGTTTAAAATTGTAACAACCTAATCATTTATTTATGTGGCATGATATTTAACAGTCAACGCAACACAGTAATAACTCATACGTATATATTTATGTTGCATAATATTCACAATTAACGAACACCGTAATAATTCATGCATATATATGTATGTGGCACAATACTGAACAACTAAAGAACCCATGACATTGGACGTGTCATGGAAAGGATGCGTGTTTCATTTGCATGGAACCTCTCATATTTTCAGCCTGAATTATTAACAAAGAAAATGCTTTAAAATAGGCCAGAGAGAGAGAGAGAGAGAGAGAGAGAGAGAGGAGGAGGAGGGGGGGGGGCAAATAACTGCAATTTGGTGTGGCTTCTTGGCGCTGTGTACGCAAGCTTTTAATGTTTACTGGAGATAAAATCAAACAGGGTTATGCATTCTGTGCATTTAAATCTCTCGTGATATTTCAGGATCCATCTAATACATTGTGTTTAAAATTTGTTTTATAAATCAGTCCTTCATTATGTTTTTTTCCACACCCATTAGGAACAAAGTTGGGTTGCAATAATATACCTTTTCAATAGATGAGGGATTGTGTTGATTACCATTTTCGCATCTATTCACAGGTAGAAATGGCACACAGAAAAGGCGAACTGATACCTCCAGGGTGGGGAATGGATGCGTCAGGAAAAGTGAAGTCACTATTTGTCATCTTTCTCTCTCTCTCTCTCTCTCTCTCTCTCTCTCTCTCTCTCTCTCTCTCTCTCTCTCTCTCTCTCTCTCCACACTTCTTTTATTTTTCTTCTTCTTCTGTAGAGAATAATAAATCTGGAATAAATCTTGGATTATCTTGTGCTTAAATGTCTTCGAATATCTGTATGATTGATATTATGAGACTGCTTTTTGTGATTTGTGCTCTTTTGTTTAGTACGTTAGATGCCTTTTGCTGAAATGCCCATGCTGATATTTTGTCATGAACTGTTACAAATCATACAGATAACAGAAACAACTGTATGAAACGGTCTTGTGTCAGATGAGGTTATTATTTTTCACTTTTATTTCAGGAAACGCAGGATCCGGGTGAATGTCAATGTCTCTTTCCTCTCGGAGGGACAGAGAGAACATGTATGTAACAACTGTTCAAAGTGAATATGAGACATTGCATTCATTGCTTGTTTGTTGCTTGTGTTTTTATTAGTTTTTGTTTATCTATAAAACATAATAGAAATTTCCTGCAATGTATAATTTAAAGGCGTAGATAAGTGACACCATTTTGCTTGTTACAGCTATACAATCCACTGAATCCTAACATGTGACAACTCTTACAAGTCATTGAACGCCTAAATTGGCACGGCCTTGTGGTTGTCATTCTGTGATCGACATACATATATCTAAACGACATAACTGTACAAATTTTTATCAGCAATTTCCTTTTCTTTTTTGACTCTTAGTATAACTCAGTTTTGCAAACACTAAAATGACTAGAAATATAATTTGCACAAAATTGCCAACAAATGTTTCAAATCGGTGGGGAAATCCACAATCTGTGGGGAAACATTCAGCAGGTGGAGTCAGGTTGCGGTGTAAACTTGAAATAAACCACAGAAAGAAAGGTGTTGTTATGTTTACGTTTAGGAGTAGACCTATCTGTTTTCAGAACAAAACACTGCACACCCTGAACAACAACTTCTATCTACTAAGCCAGAATAATCTGCATTACGTTTTGAATTTTTTTCTAAACTTTGATATTATGTTTCAAACGTAAACGAAGCCTGCGAAATTAAACATTTATTTATACCATCTACAGACAAGGATAGTTTGTTATATTATTAGTTTTAATCCGTGGTGATCGTTGTCTTCCGTCGTCATTCGTCGGTTGTAGCACAAATCTTGTATTGTTACTCCTCCTCAACTTCTTTTAGGATTGCCCTACATCCTTACACGCACATTCAGTTGGACATCTACTATCATAGCCACATCAGCCATCTTGAACTTTTGTAATATCACTACTCCTTCTAAAAGGATCGTTTAATTAAAATGGTTTTTTTCTCATTAAAGGCAGCTTGTACTATCTAGTTGTTCCTTATTAAAATGTTCTAAGGTCTAATATGACCTCCACGGCAGCCATCTTGTTACAGCTGCACTTCATGAACGGATGGTCATATCAACGTAGGATTTTCACTATATACTTTAAATGGAGTCTAATGGGTCATATCAACGTAGGATTTTCACTATATACTTTAAATGGAGTCTAATGGGTCAAAAGTGAAAAAAGTGCCGATCTGATTTTCATAGTGAACCCCAAAACAGATGTCCTGAAATATTGTTATCGTTATTTATTCTGACTGAAAAGTCATACTGACATCGGAATGTCACCAGAGAACTTTTTATACTGAAGACTGCTCGCGATTCTAAAGAAACAGCCACATCGAAAATTTACGGAATGGATGGTTATACTTTTTTCTGATATATTGTTTGTTTCAAATGCTCATCTCTGCAGTTTGGTAATTTGCACAGAGTGTAATTTTTAAAGAGAACGAATATACCAGATTGTACTCATTGTTTATCCTGATTATTGAAACTAAGGCCTTGTATATATTACGTATTGTTAAAATAACGTGTAATTCCCTGTTTGATTTATGACTGTTGGGTTTAATTTTGGTTATAGGTTTACAGTTTGGCCTTGCTTCAGATAGATGTGCACCTCTTAAATCATTCCGCTTCTTTGTTTTCACTTTCTGAGTTTCAGAAATATATGGAGAAAAAATAAAAACACCTAATAACTTTTTTATATTTTATTATTCATTTATTACAATTCCCGAAGTTAGTATTGTCTGAGTGTCCTTATTTAAGTAACTTATGAAGTTAATGTATTGTGCGATGGTTCATTTATTGAGAATATCGATGCAGATTTTTTGATCAGATTTCTGGGCAGTGTGTTGTTTCCTCTGATACCACATATAAAGCAATTCAGTAACAGTAACTGAAATTAACATATAGGTATGTCAATTCTACGTCAATTTTACTTGATGCCAAATCACTTGCCTCACCTTATACTAGTCCCGTTTGTAGAAAAACCTAAATAAATGTGGAGCCAAGCCATAAGGACCAAACAAATATTAATATATTTAAATGTAGTTTAGTGGCAATTTGTTTTTAATTTCAATAATTTAAGGAATCGTTTTACTAATTATGATTTTTTTCTCCAGAGAACAGCATAGAATCTTATAAAAAGATCAGGTGGTATTCTACATGCGTTGAAAAGCAAAGCGTCTGAATTCAATCTAGCAATTATGCTGTGTCCAACTAACACCAAACGCATTCTTGTTTAGAATGCTAAGTAAACTCAATCAGATTGATACAAACTCCCCAATATACATATAGAATACACAATACTTGTACTGCCATCTATAGGAATTTTATACAAGCAACAAACGGAAAACTTTTTCATTTTTCTCTCCTTTAAGTGCTACGGCACTTATAAGCAATTATAAATAATAGGGCTGAGGTCCTATATAAACACTTTAACTTTGAACTTTAATATAAATAGTTTACTCCTAAACTATTTAAAAACTTCACATTTGCAACCTATTTATTAAACAGTCTAAGTTAGACTAATTATAGGATTTTAATGGATACAACCGAACTGGAAAAGGACAACCACAAGATCAACGGAAAAACACAACACTACTAGACACAAACCACAGCATGTAAAAATAACTCTTAGTAAACATACAACACATAAATTATCTAACTAAAGTGCACTTTTTGAACTTAAATTTTTTTTAATTAAAGTTAAAAAATATTCAAAATTTCACAATTAAATTTATATAAGTATCACAACTCTATACTTTGTGATCTAGTTAGTACTGTCCATACAAAAATATCGTACATCATATAACTAAAAATACAAACCACATACACAATAGAGAAACGACTCTAGCAAAGTCAACTGGGTATTTTTATTCTAAATTTACTACAAAGGAGAGGAAATTAGCCCTGGAACTTTATAGTTTTAAGGGAGAAGAGTACGATCCTAAGTTTAGGAATTGGATTGTGAGGAAACCAATATTCTTTACAGCTCCAGTAGAGAATATATTATCTCAAGTAAGCTATCACAGTACAATCAGTCTATCACAGTACAATCAGTCTATCACAGTACAATCAGTCTATCACAGTACAATCAGTCTAATCTCCTTTATGGTTTAATATGAACTTGTAATAAATTGATGAACAAAACAAAGATTAACCTTCTCCAAATTTTTTTATAAATATATAAAATGGGAAACATGAAAGCAAACATTACTCTTAACACTCATGGGTAGACAAGGAAAACATTACACCACCTTGGAGAAATTTCGGAAAACGAAGGTGATCCACAACAACTTAAACCAGCTATATATGCTGGGGAGAGTTAACGAGGACCAACACCCACCCACCCCCAATATCTAAAGTACCCCACCCACCCCCTAACGACGAAAGTAAGATATTTTCTTTAAAATAAAGCTGCACGTTGTATATGCTCTCAATATCGGAATCCGTGTGATATTCAATGATATCGGAATCCGTGTGATATTCAATAATATCGGAATCCGTGTGATATTCAATAATATCGGAATCCGTGTGATATTCAATGATATCGGAATCCGTGTGATATTCAATGATATCGGAATCCTTGTGATATTCAATGATATCGGAATCAGTGTGATATTCAATGATATCGGAATCCGTGTGATATTCAATGATATCGGAATCCGTGTGATATTCAATGATATCGGAATCCGTGTGATATTCAATGATATCGGAATCCGTGTGATATTCAATGATATCGGAATCCGTGTGATATTCAATGATATCGGAATCCGTGTGATATTCAATGACAGGAACATGACACCATTATTACCCATGAGACACCTCGGGGATCAGGGATACACCAGAAGCGGTTCACAACAAGGTATACAGAGGTTGTTAACTCTTCAAGCACTACTAAATAGACGTACTACTACATAGAGGCAAGCGAATAAGCTTTGTCATTATTTTATCTTAATTATACTGCAACAGAACGAGAGGAAACATTTTCCTATATTTTTCATTGACTTAATCCAACGGTTTTATTGAGAAAATCATGTATGATGATATGAAAAGAAGAAAAGCAACTATACAAATGTTTATATTTCTTTTAATTGTCAACTATCTAGTTTCGTACTATGCACAGCGTTAAATTTACAAAATAAACTATTTTCTCAGGTTATCTTCACATGTTATCCTGGTTATTTAAGTTGATCTTTTTTCAGATGTGCCTCTTTTTCTGGTGACTGTTAGTTACGTTTAAACATGTTCATTTCGTGGACTTTTATAGCTTTTCTTATAATTTTAAAACTCAGTGCTTGATCTTTCATGAGTTAGTATTACCTGTTATACTAATTGCTTTTTTCATTATTCAGTAATTGCTAGCAGCGTCTGTTTACTTGGTTCTATCCATTTCAGTTCAAATGAGCACAGCTTTTAGTTTCCCCATATCACACGAAGAACCATACCAATCTTGTTGTTGAAGCAATATAATAGGGTGGTGAAACTACTTACAAAACACTCCTAAATACTTTGGTCGATACGTCTATTCCTTGCCCGATGCCATGAGATGTAATTAAATGTGTCAGGATAAAAAAAAGATATTTTTTCAAAGTATTTGGTTCGTATTATGGTTCTGACACAAGTTTGACTTTTGTCTGTAGCCGGTTACAAAGGGTATGGCCTTTCCATGATGGTAGAACTCTTTTGTGGAATCCTTAGTGGCGCGCAATATGGTTCTAACAACCGGATATGGAAGGATACACACGAAAAGGCAGATCTGGTATGTCCACAGCAAATTCGAGATACAATTTAAATTTCAAAATATATTACTACTTGTGTTACAACTAGGTAACTGTATCTTTATGATCATCATTTCCAGAATTAATGTAGACCACTCTCCAAAATTCTAATCTCTTATTCATCTACATCAGAAATACACAGCATCATTATGAATTTGTTACTTTAACACAGGTATCCTATTTAGCAACAACAACAACAATAACAATAATCACAATGTGAGCAAGAAAAAAATTCCTCACAGTATTTGACGGATCAAATAGGAATCGTTGATGTTCATTGCATATCATATTATCTATTAGTATTCAGCACACCTGTCGACCTATGGAATCACGTGTCTGTGTCCACATAAAGTAGACAGATTAGCATGCTGTTTGTAAGTGCAAGCCAGCATCCATCTATCTTAAAATAGTACCGGTTTAATAGAATATGTCAAAGCACCCTTTTATGACGAACCTCTTGCGACTACTATTAAAATTTCACTTTCTTAACTTTATCGCGTTAAAAAAGGAATAGAGAATGCAACATTATGAATGGAGCCTGCCAAAAAAAACGTTGTTATGACGTATATCTAGCACATCATCAGTTATAAGAATTCAATTCACATTTAACTTTAAATCTGGTGTTTCTGGGTTTTTTTATACAAGATTTGGTTTAGTACACAAGTCTGCAGACTTCTAAAGTTTCGGTATTCGTACTCGAGCTGTGTTTTGTATAAAGAGCTATTAACATAATATACCGGTCTCTGTCTGCTTCTTGATGATAATGGTTATCACGACCGTAATTGATGCAAATTGTAATCCTATATTGCTACTTTTATGTGATGCAACTCAAATCAGTCTCATATTTTTTATATTGAATGAAATTCTACTACATGAAATCTTGAAGAATATTACAATAATTTAAATTAATTCAAACTTTTAATTAACATATATTCCATAGATGTCTTCACTTACACTCCTTGACCCTCCTTATGAATCAATTGTTCGTCCTTCTTATATCACTTGTGCTTGTGCATATCTATACGTTGCCCTTTCAATCATTCATAATCCTCAGGTGTTTGTTGTTTTGTTTTGTTTTTGCCAAACAGGGTCAGTGCTACGTTGCAATAGATCCAAATGCATTTGAGCCTGGCTTTGCGGATAGACTGAGCGATTTGATGAATATGTGCCGAACATTGGAACCGGTAAACGTATATGTGTATGCGCATGTGTGTGTCTGTGTGTGTGTGTGTGTGTGTGTGTGTGTGTGTGTGTGTGTGTGTGTGTGTGAGAGAGAGAGAGAGAGAGAGAGAGAGAGACAGAGACAGAGACAGAGACATAGACAGAGACAGAGAGAGAGACAGACAGACAGAGGATATCGTACTTATTTCATTTTTGTTCCAGTATATTTTGAAATCAAAGCAGAATCCTTATCATAAATTCCATATATATATATTTGCTAGTGTCTCGTGGTGAAACTTATATATGCCTCCCAAATATTTGACAACACAGGCTGTGCTTTGTATGAAAACTAAGGTCGTTAGATGATTAAAAGGACATATAGTCAAGCAATAATTTTAATAGCAACCATTATGGCCCATTGACACCATTGCTTTCAACTTTCGATTGCTTTCTCCTGTAAAGAACAAAACAGAACCTTGCCGTTCGCAGAGTAACTTGTTAACATGAATTTTAAGGATAATACGTATTCGACGATTGATGTATTGATGAATTGTCCCTAAATCTCCATGACAACGGTAAAAATATTTTTAAATTCCGTACATTGATCAGTTTAAAATTTCTTTTTGGAGAATGACCTTCAATTTGAAGTGAAAAAAATCATCATCAATGACTTCCCTATTAATAGAAACATAGGCTCGGACTGGTCAGATAAAGTTGTCAGGAGAACTTAAATATATTGTTATGTATATTTAATTTGTATCGTTTGTTGGCTTTTTTTCCAGTAATGAACAGTATCAGAATTAACAGAATCAGTACTGTACCTTGAACTAAAAATGTTTACAATTATTAATGATTTAAATATTTAATCCATACTCATAAAAAATATTAGCTTTTTATTATATTGTTTGCAAAATAAATGTCACTGGTCAGGTATACCATTAACTTGAGTTTTGGACAAAGGTAAAAAACGAAATACATATTTACATAACATATAACCTTTGAGAAAAGCCAACAAACAATACAAATTAAATATACAGAACACATTGTATACTATGTCAGTCCCTTACCATAGACCAAGTCAGGCAGCCAATAAGTGGTTACCATAATGTACGCGTTCACGCGATTTCCAGTGGCAATTTCTTTGAGCAATAAAGTCTAACCCCGTTTTTATTTAAAGAAAAGAGTGAAACTGTTAAATGTAATAAATAATGCAGTAACAAGACATGATGACTGACCTTAACCTTGGACAGAGTTTTAATTTGCATATACAATGAACCTACTTTTGCACTACTAAATAACATATAGTGTATCATGATTAAATTTGACCTTTGGTCAATCTGTACATTGCAGGCTGAAGGTGAAACTGAAGTACTTGTGGCAGGTGACCCCGAGCGACAGCACATGGCTAAATGTGACAAACAAGGTGGAATTCTTTACCATCCGAACGTAATTAAATATGCGGTAAGACACGATTCCCCAGCTGAACCATTATCTAACTTTTATTTTGTCTCTAGCACCATTATTTTATGTGAGGTCCTAATATTTCACCATATTAACTCCTTCATATTTCTTCGACATTCCTACACGTCACCGCCTTTGAACAACTTACTTCTATCCCCAAACTCTCTCTTATTATTATGATAGTATTCAGAATGAAGATAACTTTATATTTAATTAGACAGTTTCATCATTGAATTGATATGAAGGCAGAATTCTTAAAGACTCTAGTATGTGGAATCATATTTTACATCAAACAGGCTTAAAGACATAATGAACTTTATATGATCAAGAGTTCGGTGCCAGTACATCTTGGAGTTCTGGGACTACGCAGATGATCAGATTATAAATTCTTTGCACTGTGCACAGATTTATTTTCATTTTTATTTGTAAACAGTAGCTCGTTAAAATAGAAATTAGATGAGACGTCATCATATTGTTTAACAGTTTTCTAAACATACTTAATACATATTGTCTGTGAAGATAATATTATTCGCCTTGTATAGTTAGTACAGATTATCTTTTTAGGCATCTTTTGCTAGTTTCCTAAACATAATCAATACAAACTGCCTTTGTGTGGCTTGACGTATCTCTACAAAGAAAGAAACTTTCTTTTCGTTCCCCAGACTCGAAATTTAGTTTGTATAAGTATAATAGTAGCAAATGCTATAACACATCGTTATCAAAGAGATGACCGCCCTCGATATAATTAGCCCGGTTCGACTATAGAAATAGATATGGTAAACTGAGCAGGTATATTGAACAAACAAATACGAACCCCCGTAAAGATAAACATAATAATTTAATCAAATACATACACAATTGTGAAAAATTCCTTTTATTAAGAATCCACTCTGCTTTTAGAATAAAACTTTCCTGGAATTACAATAAAATTCAAAATAGATATAAATAAATTAGCTGATCAGTTACTGATAGCTTTAGATCATCATAGGATCGAGTGACACAATCTAGGTCAACGCCTTGTACGATTTCATAACCTGATAGTTCACAGTCTTAGTTTTCTCTGTGCTGTTCAGAATTTTGACTCTTGGTTACTTTCTACCATCCGTCTCAGGATACACTCTGAACATGTAGAATTTCAGCACGATGCCGGATTTCAACACTGGATTATGCGTCTCACTGCCCTTCCCGCTATTTTCTTTTCCTCAATATACGTCTCAATTTACTTAAGATCAATATGTCCCAAAAGCTATTTTCTCCCTTGTAAAAGAAATTAAACAACACCCTAAATCTTTCATTATAATTTATACAGTTGAGAACTTTCATTATCCCTGGTTCGAAACTCAGATATTTATATTAGTGGTAAACAGATGATAAGGCTATTAATCAACTACGCATGTCCTCAAATGACTGTAGTTAGTCAAATTGCTAATTCGTTATGCCTTGACCTTACACACTAACGCACCATACTCGAGGGTTTGAATTCTGGCCCCGCCTTAATTTACACAGTAAATAAATTGAATACATTCCAGCTCCCTAGTCAATACAGACTGACTCGTAAATCATAATAACTAAAGTAATGCATTAAATTCTTAGAATTAATTATTATTCAGACAAGATGGCAATTATACAATACGTCAATCTTATCCAAGAATTAATGTAAGACTTCCTTTTCATAACTCAACATCGCTATAATTCAAAAACACATTATTATACCAATGTATCAAATGAAATCATGCAAGACCTGTAGATTAAAGCAAACATTATATAAATCGCATCAACAAATTACATGGAATTGTGATACTATACCTTGTGGTTTTTCGTCACCCGAACAGTTTTTAGCGGCTGCCTGGATCACACTTTTTTACGAATGAATTTCTCTCAAAAACATTCGGAGTCTTTGCTGATGACTTTTATCTCTTGTCCTCTCGCAGGAAAACTCAGATTAATTTCTAATTTCGATAAGGCGATATTAAATCCTATGAAATTTTGTGTGACACCCCCCCCTCCCCTTATTCAACGTGACCAGTCAGAATCAAATGTTTTTTGCCGCACTTTCTCCCCGAGTCGCGTAAGTCGGATCAGCCTGACCCGGTCGTTTTAAGTAACAGAATTTCTGCGTTTTCTTAAGTTTGACAAATCTCCCATGAAAATTGAACTTTACAATGTCTCTAGCAGTCGGTCTGGCTGCTGAATAAACAAAGGTTCTAATTAGTAGCAACAGTCCCCTTAAAAGAAATAACATAAATAAATGTACTCGTCAGACACGGTATGACACGTGCTTGTCTCCATAAATCTATTTAATGGTTCTCTGGTCGCAACAAATGTATTCTTGATAGATCGCACGAAATTTGCCCCTTCACAAAATATTACCTCGTTGGTACTTATTTTCATCTTCCATAACATCAGCATATAATTAAAACTTTTTATTTAAACATTTGTAACCAGGACCATATATTGGTTAAATTTGTATCATGTGACGCAGAAAAAACTTACATTTATACTTCATAAGACAGAAAGGAACGACTTATGTGTTCGTACGCCATTCGTGTGTATTTTGACATTGTTTGTTAAAAATGGTTAAAATATAGTTTTGTCATTTATTTTTTAACCCGTTATTTCTTTAAATATGTATAAACATTAGAATTGACCTTCATTGTTTTCTTTTAGGATTCATAACCTTTGAAATTTGATAACACACACTATACGTGACGACTTTCCCCGTTCCTGCAGTGTGTAATTACTTTTCAAGCTTCGTAAATTAATAGTGTAAAATCTTAAGTTTAATATTTACTCATATGTTTAGAGTAACAACCCGATTATATAGGACTGGTAATCATTGTGTACATATAATTAATAATTGTTAAAGGTATTTTAAAGTCGGTATGTATGTATTTCGGATATAATTAATGATCGTGAAAGGTATTTTAAATTCATTGGGTATATAGTTTGGATATAATTAATGATCGTGAAAGGTATTTTAAATTCATTGGGTATATAGTTTGGATATAATTAATGATCGTGAAAGGTATTTTAAGTTCATTGGGTATATATTTTGGATATAATTAATAATTATTAATATACGAGATCCAGTACGATTTGTCATATATAAACATTTGCTGTAACACTCGATATAGACTGAACCCTAGGTTTAAAACTTGCGCTCAACCTTACCCCTTGCATACATAATCTGCCAACAATAACATGGGCTACAACAGTTTAGAGGTGCACGGAGGCGTCTGAAAAAACCAACAGATAATTCCAAAAAACATGACAATATTTACATGTTCCATTTGTGTAAATGCGGACAGATTTATCTGTGTGTATTAAATATCTCGCATAATTTCTTCAATCATAGATCAGAAGATTTGCTTTAACTAGCAAGAAAGAAAAACTATGCAAAATGTGTACATATATTGGAAGAGAAAGTGAAACCCATCTTACAAGTGGAAATCAAATACATGCACTAAGTTTATTAAGATTGTTTTGCAATGTTTAGTTTGATGTAGTATGACACGCAGATATCGCTCTTTCCCCTTGTATTGACTGTGTACCAGATTTCATACAAAATCTATATCATTTCAGAACGAGCTTGCAGAGCAGCTTGGAGTTGAGCCCATAAAAGCCGTTTGACTTGGAAATTTGGATTATATCATGATAATTGTTATACGTTTTATTACATTCTTAATAGAATTTACCTTGAAAACTGTAGCAAATCTGAAAAACTGGTTTACGTAGTTGTATGTCTTTCCAGACATGCCTGTGATACACACAGTACCAGGCCTATAAAGATATACTTGTCATATACAATCCCATACTTTCAAAGACATGGCAGTGAAATACACAGTACCAGACCTCTACAGACACAATTGATATACATAATCCCATGATATGCCAGAGATATACTTAGTCCCAGACCGCCAAACACATGTAAATGATATACATAGTACTTGGCCTCCAGAGATATGCCAGTGATATACTTAGTCCCAGGCCTCCAAAGATATGCCAGTGATATACAAAGACAAGCTTGCGACACTAATACGACTCAATGGTCTTAAATTAAGGAATAGAAAAGAGTGAAAACCAACAAATTTTGTACAATTCAACAAATATTTTTCCCTTGAATGCAAAGTGAAAATTATAAACGATCTTAAACTATTGCTATTAAATCTCGAATATTTTAAAAATATTTATCATCAGTACTAGAGAATAAAGTTATTATTATATTCTAGTTAGAAATAAAATTTAGTGCTGGAGAATTTGAAGTGTCTGTAGTCTCGAATGTACTAATGACCTGGAGTATTAGTATGTCCCATCAGTCTTTTAATAAATCACAAACTATAACCCAATACATCCTCTTGCTTGAATTCACTTTAATTCCAAGTTTTGTAATTCCAGAGAATAATGATTTTGCTTCAAGATCTTAAGCACGAATGAATAATTTTAAGATAATTGCTACGAGTCTGTAATCTTATATTAAGTAAAAGAAAATATAGAAAAGCAACGAGCTGCTTTGTATAATTCAACAAAAAATCTATTTCCTTAGTAAACAAAGTGAAGATGAGAAAAACGTACGGTATTTCGAATTAAATCCTATAATAATCCAAGAATTATAGACCCAAGTCCTACTAATCTAATGTCCTGAATAAAATTTAGTAGAATTCCAGAATAAATCCACAACCTGAAGGCAATAACGTGTCTGTGGTAGGTTATAGAGTGTTGATGGGTCAGTGGTTATCACATATTGTGTTAATGCGTGGATTGAATCCACTATGTAACGCAATGAATATCTAGGGATTTTATTTGAGCTGATTTGTATTTTCAGAGAACATAATTACTTCAATTTAATAATTTGAAAAAGTAAAATTCAGTTCAACAAGACACATATAACATAGTATTCCACAAACCGCCGTGTCCATATGTGGTACCACTCTGATGTATATCCTCAAGAATTTCAAACTGTGTGAACGATTTTCTTTCTTGCAAAGTGATCCGTAACTGACAGAAGGGTAAAACAATTATTTAGTAATTGTCCAATATTGTCAGTCTGCAATAGCAGCAGAGAGGGCGAATCGGACAACATATTTTTAAGTAATCCCTCGTAAATAACGGCTTAAACCAATGAAATCAGGCCAAATGTGTGTGTGAATCTGATATCGTTTCATGGATTAGGTCCACAAAAAAAATCAGTGAAATCAATGAAATCAAAAACTTTTCAACTATTACAACATCGATGTCACTCGCCTTCTCTGCTGCTGGATTCAACCGAATATTTGATCCAGTCCGATACGATATCGTGTTCGAGGGTCATGTAAATTTATTGTTATAAATCCGTGTGGGGTAGACTGAGCATGACTAAAGAAATTTCTAAATTGATTGAAGTCCATATCGGAACACCATGTCTGCCAAATATTTCGTAGCGTATGTGTATCAACTCCATTAAACACACACAACACATTACAATTATCGCGAATCACTTTTGGTATTTGTGTGTAGCGTTGAGTGACATAGATCACGTCCGTGTTTTTATGCCTGCCTCGGGAAAATATTCTAGCAGGATTTTTTTGTTTATCTAACATGACATCGTCGTATACTACCATGTTGTTAATATTTCCATCGAGGTCTTCTACTGATGGTGCCTCGTCAATATCGGTTATAAATTCAATAATATTCTCACCAGCAATCTCTGAAGCGTTTTCATTAAAATCTTTTAGCACTTCATAGCATCGTTGGTCGTCTACGCTAGGGGCAATTAAATACAACTTATCCCACTTCATCCATCTCATTATTAAATTGAGCAACAATTGCGTCTTGCCGGATCCAGATGGCCCGATTATAATTGCGCGGATAGAGTTTGGTAGCGCTGCATGATGCTTAACTGGTTCTCTTGTTTTAGTCGCTGAAAAATCAATTATATTCATATCTCTATACATAAATTATGGATCTATATTGTGTGAAGTGTAAGGCGCGTACTGGCACAGATGACTTGACGATTACAACTAAAAATAACCGATCAGCGCTTTCTGGTAAATGCGTACAGTGTAGTACAAAGAAATTTAGATTTGTTTCTAAACCCAAGGAACCTTTAAAAAAAAACGAGGAGGTGATATCGCTGCCAAGTTAGCAAAACTCCCTGGAACCCCATGGGCAAAATACCCCGGAGAAAAACACCTTCCAGGGTATAGTTATTGTGGACCGGGAACAAGACTTGATATCAGACTCAATGATCAAAATCAGCCCAGACCCGGTGAAGAACCAATAAACGCCATTGATAAAGCCTGTCACCTTCATGATGTGGCTTATAAAAGCAGCAATCTGCAACACAGGCATCTAGCAGATGTGAAATTAATTCATGCGTTGAATGCCATTCCTGATAAATCCTTCAAAGAAAAATTGGCTTCATTTTTGATAAAATCGGCTATGAAAAGTAAATTGATGTTAGGTGCTGGTAATTAATAACAACATGGAATCTATTTACTATTCTCCAAAAGGATACTGGAGGGGTAGCGCTGCAATCAATAAACTCGCTAGCGCTGCAAAGGTGAAAAAAACCACTGCGGCTCATTGGTTATCCAAACAGGCACTATGGCAAATTTACTTACCACCGCCTAAACAAATTAATTTCTCGCATTTTGATGTGACTGTTCCTAATGAAGTTCATCAGGCTGATCTATTATTTTTGCCACATGACCACGGTTACAAATATGCGTTAACTGTAGTTGATATTGCAAGTCGATACAAAGAAGCAGAACCGTTAAAAACAAAATCGGCCACTGAAGTGGCTTCTGCATTTGAGAGGATTTATCGAAGGAGCCCTCTGCACTGGCCAAATCTGTTACAAGTTGATCCGGGCAAGGAATTTCAGGGTGCAGTGTTATCTACAATGAAATATCACAATGTCGCTATCAGACGAGGGCACACTGCGCTACATCGTGATCAGGCAATTGTAGAACGATTTAATCGGACTCTTGCTGAACGGTTATTTGGATATCAATACGCAAAAGAATTCATCCAAGAAAAAAGATCCCGTGAATGGGTTAAGAGATTACCAGGTGTAGTTACCGCAATGAATAACGAGATTACTAGAACCATCAACATGAAACCTATCAACGCGATTAAAAAGAAGTCGATACCTAAAATGGAAATTCAAAAAGATTTTAGCGTTTCCGAACCAATTCTTGGTAGTAATATCATTGTGAGGTACTTATATGAACCAGGAGAGCTTGAAGGGGGCAGAAAAAGAGCTACTGATCCTATTTGGAGTATTACTGCACACAAGATATCTAGTATAACACGATCTATGGGTAGACCTCCAATCTATAAACTGGATTCAACTGCCCCTCAACGGGGTTTTACTAGACAACAATTACAAGTGATACCTGAGGATACTCAATTACCACCGCATGGGCTTAACTAGCACCCTTGCGTCTATTGCACTCAAGACAAGTCAACATCACATTGTTTCTGACATGACCGAGACTATTATTTTTTCTGTCTACGGTGAATTGGCGAGGATCCTTATCCGAATACTGCCAACGCATTATACAATTGCAACTTGCGCAGTGATTATTCTGTTGTTTCTTCAAAGTGATTATTAATTCAGCATCAATATCAAATTCTCGTTTTTTTTTTTTGTCTTGTTGTTTGTAACCGGAGAGTTTTTTATCAATAATATCATTATCGTCACCAATGATTTCATCATCGCCACTGGCTTCGCCAACGACAATTCTTCGAAGTTGATTTATTTTTCGTACTCTGGATACTGAAAGATAGACTAAATTCGACCATTCTATGCGATTATCTACCATCCAAACAATTGTATCCGATATAGTCAATCCCTGTGAAGAGTGTATTGTTGCTGCGTATCCTAGCGTCCATGGGGATTTATTAGCACGCAATGCATCTTCAACGACATTGATATCAACCAGCACAATATCATTTAATACGAGAATCTGCTTTTCACTCTGTCCTGGAATATCAACTTCAATGTTCTGTTTTCGTGTATCCGATGGTCTATAACAAAGGGGCACTGGAAGTGTTGCAAATTTTTGCTTATGCAATTCAAATAATTTCATCTGAAGTGTGTCCCTGACTATTTTTATACTTGCAATGATCAAATCATTTGGTCTCCACGCTTCCCAAAACTCATTCATGGGAGTTTCCGAAATTATTTCACGGGCTATTTCACACTGGATTCTATCCGGTTGTAATCTAATTAGTTTCTTAAATTCTTTTAATTCATTATCAAGTGATCTATGATCGGTATCAATTTCTTCATAATAGTCTACAAAACCCTTTAGCCATTCATGGGGGGATGCACCGACAAATGGTGGTGGTTGGCCGTGATCACCGCACATGACGATTTTTGTATTTTTTAATAACAACCACTCAAGAAATATTTTTAAGACATCTTCTGACACTGTGTCTATTTCATCCCAAATGATAATTTCAGGAATAAATTTCTCTCCCATGCGCTCAGGAGTCCACTTATCTCCCTTCCATCGGAAAAAACTATGATAGGTACAGGCATTAACTCCTCTCTGTATCATCTCTCTTGCAAGTCTATGAGTTGGTGTTAGTACAATCATGCTTGATTTTGAAACGCTAGCGTTTCTACGAAATAACTCAATTGCCCGGGTTGTTTTTCCTGACCCACCACAACCGTTTAAATAAACTGTTTTATATCTACAGATTGGATCAGAAATCGGTGGTGCACTAGAAAATTCTGAACACTGATTGCTTTCTAAGTAATTATTTTCAATGGTAACATCTGCTGATTGAATATAATCATGAAGCATTTCCTTCTTAATTCTCCATGTCCCCCATTTCTCGTTACCAGTAGCCTTAAAATCAGCCATTTTGCTATTTATGTAAAATGAGTCAGTAGCAACTCTAACTGCGGTGGTAGGAAATCTATTGATCATTGAAAACAGATTGATAGAAGCATAACCGAGCATAGAAGCTCTCAAATGTGTGTACTGCGGATGGTATCCATCAGTGTAAGTAACAATTGTACCTAATTTGGTTCCATCGGACAGAAATGCGTCCTTACGATTGACATATAGGCCTTTATTCGTTAAATCCGCGATTACAAAATCGTATTCAGCATTGTCTATAATCAATCGTGAAGAATATCTCGTATTGTCGTATTTGCCACCTTGGGTAAATTTACCGATTAATCTTCGTCCAAGATTTTTTGCTTCATTGTTTCTGATTTCAAATAACTGTTTGGACCAATCCATGATTTGTTGTTCATTAAAATCAGGAAACAGTTTTCGCTCTTCGCTAATTATTTTTTCTAGATCAGGTTGTGGTAACCAGACTGATTTCTGTGCTCGATAGGATATAATTGCTTCACTGACAATTAATGATTTTAACATCTTACAATCAAGCATATACCGTAATAACACTATTGGCATCCAGTGTTTTTCAGACATGTGTTTACCAATCCAAAGATAACTACACGGATGAAGTCCTGTAGCCATTTCAAATGATACTACACAAGCGAATCCGGTTAAATCAAACTCAGGCAGTGGTCCATTAATAGCAACACGGGTCATTTCGTGTGTGGGGTGTCCAAATCGTTTGAAATATTTCTCGCATTCTCCATACCCGAGAAAACTTCCTGGATAACACGCAATCATATCAACTGAAATAACGGTATCAGTGTCGTATTTTGTATTCCATAATCCTCCATGGCTGTATTCAAGACAGGACAATTTGACATCTGATAAAAACTCACTTCGTGTTGGTTTCCACGCGTTTTTCTTTCTTGCAAAATGTGCTGCAATGGATGGTAGTGTGAAACAGTTTGCTAATAATTGATCGTTGTCTTCTCCGTCCCCAGAAAACTCACTAGCTAGTTGTTTCATTTGATTATGCAGTTCTTCGGTACGATATAATTCTCCGTTGGGCCTTACAAACTGATCAAATTTGCATTCTTCGTCTGAAGTACTATGAAATAGCCACACTGACACAGGATCGTTTTTACTCAAATGGTAAATAGCATCAAATAATTTCTGCTCTGAAAAAAACTCTTCGGTTTGGGATAGATATTTTACGGTTCTATCCCGTGGGAATATTGTTACTGCAGATGACCACGCGTGTGCGTTATGATCAATAATTTCAATTGGGGTTCCTTTTGATTGATATTTCGATTCGTATAATACTTCACCGGTGATTGTTCTTACTGATATTGGAAATCTCAATGATGTTTCTAATTTAGTTATATCCTGAATTGTTGCCCCATGCTCTTTTACCGTGAACTCCCATTCGGTTATTTTTTTTCGTCTTAGATCAGTCAGTTTATTTCCCCGGGACGCATTTGTGAAGTGTTCTATTATTCGTTCTGCTACACAATTGAGCCTTGTCGAATATTTCATGGGTGCTAGTTTTGAAATATCAGGTTTTTCATTGATCGGATATATCCCGTAAACAACTACTGTTACAGGATAAGATCTTTCGTAGTAGGGTTTATCAAGTCCAGTCAACATTCCTGGTTGGGAATCTTGATTCACAGTGACAGTTCTGTTGTTCCTGAGAATGGGTTCAAATTTATCCCTAATAATCCATTTTCCTTTATCATCGTTAATGAATTTCATTCGAAAAATATTTCTTTCTTTCCCAAGACGTGAAATGATCACTGCTGCTTTTTTATCATTCATGGTAGCGTCAAAACCACCACGAATTCGAAATGTTGTCCAGCAGTGAGATGCTCCATCACGCTTGAATTCCTTAAAACAGTCTCTGATTTTACTAATTATGACTTTATCAAGAATTTTATTCTTGGGTGTATTAGAAACTATATCAAGATTGAATTGAGCATCTTTCCAGGGTGATCTCATGTTTCCGTCTACTACACGTTTTTTGGGTTTATCGATATTAAATTTAGGATTGATTTTCAATAATCTCTTAAACTCTTTCATGTTTCCGTCTATTGGACGTTTGTTACGTTTTTTTAGGTCTATCGCGATTAAATTTAGGATTGATTTTCAATAATCTCTTAAACTCTTTCATGTTTCCGTCTACTACACGTTTTTGGGGTTTATCGATATTAAATTTAGGATTGATTTTCAATAATCTCTTAAACTCTTTCATGTTTCCCTCTCTTGGACGTTTTGGACGTTTGTTTCTGTTTACTACACGTTTTTTGGGTCTATCGCGATTAAATCTAGGATTGATTTTCAATAATCTCTTAAACTCTTTCATGTTTCCGTCTACTACACGTTTTTTGGGTTTATCGATATTAAATTTTGGATTGATTTTCAATAATCTCTTAAACTCTCTATCAGCATTTTTCGAAGTCAATCTCTTGAACTCCTTCATGCTATATTAAAAACAAGCATTTAAATGAAAGATTTATGTATAATGAATCACTGCAAATGGCTCATGATGGGAAATGTAACCCCGTGTAACAAATCATGCAGAAAAAATGAATACTGTAGGTATCATATGCAAAGTTTTCGACATGGAAGCCTTGGTCCGTTACCCTGTATTCGATGTGGGGTTGGGGTTAAGGGAAGATCACAATTGTGTATTGATTGTGGTGGTAAGCGATATAGGGAATTGAAGCGTTATTATGATAAAAGAATAAAAAATGGACAATCCATCAGAAATTATGACCCTGAAAAAGTCTTTGACCCTGATAACGTCACTGACAAAATCATAAGAACTCCGCAAGACTACATCGAAAGATTCTCCAGTGATGTAATTATTGAACCAAACACTGAATTAGACAAACAATAGAATAGTATATATGAACCAAGAATTCAGACCACATCCAGTGATTACAAATTATGAAGCATCCAGTGATGGTACTGTCAGAAACCGTAGACTAAAGAAATCAGTTGGTTCTGTGAATAATCAAGGGTACTTGATGTTTACTGTTGGCGGGAAGAAGAAATATCTCAATCACAGAATAGTATTTGAATGTTTTAATGGATTGATCGATGATGGTTTTGTTATTGATCACAAGGATTCTAATCCAAAGAATAATTCTGTATCAAATCTGCAAGCTATCACACAGAGTGAGAATTCCAAACGAGGAAAGACTGGCAATTATAAATCAATTGGGAAGAGACCCGTAAAATCTTTGAATACGATAACTAACGAAGAAAAAATATTTTCATCTATGAATAGCGCCGGTAGGCATTTCGATATTTGTGAATCCTCAGTACGATTCGTTGCAGAGAGGATTTATCGATCTGCGATTTCAAAAAAGACGGGACAGAAAATTCGATTTAGTTATGTCTAATGCGTCATATTTTTCAATTAGAGATATATCATTGTTATAGAATAATGAATTCTGAAAACATGAATAGCATCATAATTGAAATAGCAAAATTGAAAAATCAGGATATCAAACTATCAGATGGATTAAATCCTGATCAAATTATGTCTGATTTTCAGGATATAGAATACGGAGTCAGCACTAACAAATATATGCTACCAAAGAAATATGCACTCATCAAAAGAATTCAGAATTCTATTAGAGACTCTCTTTCATTTTCAAGTGACATCAGTGTGTTCGTCCCGTTGTATACTATCGTAGAGGGGATACGAATAGAATTAGGTAACGAATACGAATTGAAAAAAGAAGTCAACTCTAAAATTAGAAACCTACGAGCATTAATTCAAGAAAATTGATTGCCCGACCATTGATTGCCCGATCATTATCATTTTTTGATTGCCCGACCATATCATTTTTTTTAGCCGACCCTCAAGGGAATGTCAAAAATTGAATGAGGGAACTATCAGTATTATTTATTTTATATACAATTATGATACTTCCCTCATCAATGATAGAGCCGTTAAAACAATCAAATAACACTTCCATGACTGTGTTAAAAATCATCCGACATGTCAAAATAGAAATGAAGGAAGTCACAGTATTAATTATTTTATATACAATTATGTGACTTCCTTCATCACTGATAGAGCCGTTAAAACAATCAAATAACACTTCCATGACTGTGTTAAAAATCATCCGACATGTCAAGTGTTTTACAATTGAAAAATGGTTTCTGATTTCAAATAATGGTCAATGAAGCATTAACAACCCGATTGGCTCGTGAACGACTAGATGCAATTAAGAGATTTGTACCAATTCGTGACTCTGTCAGGAATAAACTGCAACAACGACAGAGTTTACAAACGGATTTTGCTTTAGGGTCTGAAGAGTTGTTTAAACCAGTAACCACAGTAACGAAAGGGGTAGAGCGTGCTATACTGGGAGATGATCCTGACGGTAAAAGAAAAGAAGAGGGTCTTATTTCTGTACTTGAAAAACTAGCAGCGAAAACTGATCCGAAAAAAACGACTGTTTCTCTGTTGAATAAATTTACTGATCATGCTAAAATAGAAATAAAAAAACCTAGTTTATTGAAACCAAAGGATTATCAAGCCTTTGGTAATTTTGCTGCTCAAAGCTATAATTCAAAAAAAGATTTTTTAAAGGACGAGTATAAGAATGATAGAATATCAAGTAATGATTGGTCCGATAATTTGTATAAACTAAATAAGGGGATTGGTCGTTTGAATAAGGATGAGATGGGGTACAAGGAATTTCAAAGGGGAATTAGTAATTATAAAAGAGAACAAATAGAAGAGCGACAACGAGAATTAGAAGAACGACGTCAAACACCAACACGTAGACAAACAAGAAGACAAAAAAAACAACAACTACCACCTGATGATGATGATGATGATTTAGAAGAACGACGTCAAACACCAACACGAAGACAAAAAAAACAAGAAGAACCTAATGATGATTATTTACAAGAAACGGATTTAGAAAAACTAGATGAAGCAGCTGGTTATAGCGGAAGTGGACTGCAAAATCCAAGGATTAGTTTCTGTCCTGATAGTGTTATCAATGATATATCACGATTAGATGTTCTTGTAGGAGGATTCCGAGCTGGAAATAACTCTCCAGAAATAATTAATGAAGCAGCTGATATCTGTAGACGGTTATTTGCCGGCGGTATCATGGATATCAAAACATATCGAGATTTCATTGACGAGTTAGCAAATGGGTATCATAGTGATTAAATAACAATTGAAAACACTATTGTTTTTATAATAATGATCATACATTACAATCATGATAAACCAACCCTCGTCTATGTAGTTAATTCACGGTTTCCAGTTTATAAAGCATACTACGGAGATGGGTTAGGCAATACCATTGCAGGGTTATTTGCAAGAATGGCTCCAAAAGTGATGCCGTTAGCTAAACAATTATCAATGAAAGCCATTGATGTTATTCGTGATAAGGGTATTGGTGCTGTTGGAGATCTTGCCGGGAAAGCGTTTTCTGCAGCAAAGGATAAAATAACATCATTAGTGAGACGAAAAAAGAAACCGTTACCGTCTACAGCAGAAATGCCTGCAAGTGTTAGTAAAATAATAAATAACGCAGTAGATGAAAAATTAGCATCGATGGCTTTAACCCCTGACGCAAATATGATAGCAGGAAGTGGCCTTAGAAAACGCTAGCGTTGAAAATCGTTTACGATGATGAAAATTGCTAGCAATTTTCCAATTTAGACTCTGATAAATAGAATAAAATGTTCAAAAAGTCACGTGATCCAGCATTTGATATAGACGCCCCAGTTGGCAAGGATGATTCTGTACGCGATTATCAATATTACGCCTATCATGCCATAGACTCAAATAGTCGATCAAGAATTGATCTTCAAGTCCATGATACCAGTAAATACTTTTTGCCCTGTGAAGCGTTTATTGAAGTAGAAGGAGAAATTGTAACAGCTGCTGATACTCCTGCTGTACGAGCACCGTATCCAGCTGGTACTCAAGTCGGTTTTGTCAATAATGGTATCATGGCGTTATTTGAGAGTGCAAAATATCTCATTGATGGAAAAGAAATTGAGTCCATAGATCGAGATGTTGATGTGGCTACAACAATCATAGGATTAGCGAGATATTCTGATGATTATACAAGATCAGCAGGACCTTCTATGATGTTTGCAAAAGATGTTACAAATACCGCTGGAGGAAATCAATTTGTTGTAAGACGACCAAAAAAACGTGATAATAGTGATGCTGATGTCGAGAATATGATTATAAACAAAGATGATGATTTCAATCTAGGAGCTGCAACACGTATTTTAATGTTGCAAGGAGAGCGTAAATCATTTTCATGCGCGATTCCACTGCATCACATATTTGGATTCTGTAGAAACGTCAGAAAAGTTATTTATGGAGCTAAGCATACAGTATCACTTGTACGAAAGGGTGATGATAATGACGCAATTTGGAGGATTCCAGCAGTTGCTGCAAATCCAAATGCTGATGCCGGTAAAGTCAATTTAACAAAAATATCATTGTGGATGCCAGTGTTGACTCCAGCAATCACCGCAGAAGAACGATTACTATCATTTATGGACCAAGGGGGAAAGTCGTTGTTGAGTTGGTTATCAGTGAGTACAGATGTGAAGCAATCAGAGCTGAACGGGTTATTCACGTGGAATCTAGCATCAAAACAAGGTGTTGCTGCGCCACGTCATATATTTATTGCGTTACAGGATAACACACGAGTTGGCAATCAACTCCTCAGCCATATGATATTTGATCAGTTAGGTGTGAAAGACGTCTCACTGAGAATAAACGGCCAACAGGAACCATCCGAGGATATACAACTTGATTACACAGAAAATCATATTGCACGAGTTTATCATAGATTGTTGTCATTTATGGCACGTGATCAAAATGTGGATACCGGTCTACAAATATCACAATGGGATTTTAAAAATCTGTATCCGATCTATTACTTCTCACTGGAACATCTCGATTTGATGAGACAATCTGTTGTTGATATACATTTTAGAGCCCGTGTAAACCCTGGTGGTATTGCTAATTATAGAGCGGTTGCTGTCATTCTCAGTGATAAATCAATGCTACTTGAAGGTGTTGGAGGAAGAATGAGAGTGGTAGATGCGCCTGTAGAAAATCTTTGATTGGAAATTGCTGTGCAATTTCACCATTGAAATTGTAAACGATTTAGAATCAATCTATTATGTATAATGTCATATAGTGTTATTAGTGTTGCGTTAACTCCTGGTCAAATCAAAAAATTGCAATCAGAATCGGCTAAAAAATGTGGAACCACAATCACGTTGAAACCTAATCAAATGACTGGTGGTGCAAATAAATTATCGCTGACAACTCGTCAAATAAAACATTTCAATGATGCACTTGTAGCCAAAAAAGGTGTCCAGATTACTCTTTCTGCGGCTGCTATCAAAAATATGATGAAAATAGGCGGTATATTTCCATTGTTAGCTGCAATACCAGCATTGATTGCAGCAGCAGCCCCAGCAGTGGCGAAAGCAGCAGCGTTAGAAGCCGTTGGTACTGCAGCAGGAATGGCGTTGAAAAAAGCAACTGGACAGGGTTATAAAAAAAGGGGAAAAGGTCTAAGACTACCAGGAACCCCGTATTCATGGTACAGCGGGAGATCCGTTCACGGATCAGGCCTGAGACTACCAGGAACGGTTTATTAATTGAGGAATCTTCGATGGTTCCCATGTCCAATTTTGATTTAATGGATGCTGCTAAAAAAACTAGCCATAAAAAATTTCAGAGGTGTTTTTATGAAAGATCAATTACCACATCAACCAAACAAAACTGAAACAGGTATTATTAATCTCGATAACAGCACCGGACCTGGAACTCACTGGGTTGCATACGCTATTGATCCACGTGGGATTGTCTATTTTGATTCATATGGATTAGCACCGCCAAAAGAGTTTATGCGTTATATAAAAACTTTTCCAATGAAGACTTGGTATTCTACGCTACCAACACAACAAATCAATGACCCACCAATATGCGGCAGCGAAGTATTAAATGTCCTTAACGCTATTTCAGCATCTAGAAAACCACCACACATTGTCGCAAATGACTACACCAGCAATCGCTTTTTAGAGAGAGAAAGAGTTTTACAATAACATGATTGATATTTGGGGAAGACCTCTGAAACCTAAACCCGATGACACTGCAACCCCTGATTCTATCAAGGATATAACAAAAAAAATTAAAGATGAAATCGCTGAGACGTTGAATTTAGTAAATGTTGACCCGAACGAAATAGTTGTATTTCAGGACAAACAGGGTAAATTGAAATCTAGTAATATTTCTCTGGATGATATTTTAGTTAAACAACGAAACGCAATCGAGAATACTATCGCGCTATTTTCCGATCAGGGTAAATTGAAAACCAGTGATGTGTCGTTGGATGATATTTTAGTTAAACAACGAAACGCAATCGAGAATACTATCGCGCTATTTTCCGATCAGGGTAAACTCAAACCAGGTGTACTTTTTTCGACGATTACAGATCGATTAAAAATTCTCAACGATGAGTTAAACAATTCTGTGTTTGTACTAACAACACTTGAATCTAAAATTGAAGAAAACGGAAAACAGTTTACATCATTTCGTAGAAATATCATTGATAAATTTATTGGAACCCCGTTAGATAAAATTGAAATAAAACTCCCTGATATTAAAAAATCCATCGATGAGACGAAAACCTTCATCGAAGCCATCAAAGGTGATCTTTCGAGGATGATAACAATCATTGAAAAAACAAAAATTCCTCATGAGAAAACCAACAACGTAGTATACACAATCCAACACGGATCATTTGCGTGGACACCTACAAACAACAAATTAGATATCACTGCAACCGTTAAGGGTATTTATCGATTAACACTAGTGACACCATTGACTCAATTTAATATTTCATCGTCCAGTTCATCCGGGGTCAATAATACGATTTCAACGATCATCGACAAGAATACAACTGAAAAGTTCACAATCACATCTACTGATAAAAATTTGGTTAGGGTCTCAACAACGTGGTATGTGGAATTCGTAGCGGATTTAAGTAAATCGTAATTGAAAACGCTAGCGTTGTTAAAATAAAAAATGATTTCATCATCGCAATATCGTTATGATCAGGTCAGAGAATTTCAAACTAGACTCAAAACCCTGTCTGAGGAGTATGTAATGAAAATTAAAAAATATCGCAGGAGAATTACCGCAATTGATGTTACCGTGTATTCAGTGAGTGGTGTAATCACCGGAGCTGGTATTATACTGTCTTCAGTGACAATGATGGCTCCGATAGCTGTTCCAATTTGCATTTCTGCGGCAACAACAATCGCTGGAATTATTTCAATAATCACAAAAAAAATATCATCATGCAGCCAACGGAAACTACAAGACTACATAATTCAATTTCATGTTGTGTCCACTGCATGCTCGCAATTATCCTCATTGATATCGTCATCTCTCGATGATACAATTATATCAGAGAGTGAGTTTTCAGCGATGGTAGATATATATGATTCTGCGATGTCAAAATTAGAAATACAAAAACATGAGTATAATAACAATGACAACACCGATGGAATCAGAAAAAACCAAAATGATCTCAATAACCTCAACGATATCAGATAGTGAATTCTCAGTGATGGTACGTGTCTATGATTCCGCAATATCAAAATTAGAAATACATCATGAGTATAGCAACGATGACAACACCGATGGAATTACTTCAACAAATAGTGGAGAACACGAACCCAGTACAAACCAGCATGATCTCAATAACCTCAACGAATCCAGAATTCAGTGTGAATTTCCCCTCTCCGGTCCCAGTGAAGGAGATAGCGCTAGCAAAATTACGAGTATACCATAGTTGGCCAAATATCAGATCAAAATCATTTGGTGGTCAACAACCCAATAATTCTTTAGTGTTTGCAAATAAGAATAAACCCGACGGGACTCCAGACTGGAATATCGTTTCGATACCAACAGGGTCATACCAAATCGAACAAATCAATAATGAATTCGCGCGTAGAATAAAATCGATTACTGGAGTAGAGTAAAAAATAGCTATAACAGTTCATGAACCAACACTATCATCCGCAATTGAGATAAGCACAGAAGGATACGTCGTAGATATCTATCAAAGTTCTATTAGAACCGTACTAGGATGGCCTGAATTACCACCCGGGGGGAAAACCGTTGATTTACCAGAACCAAAAAAAACTGATTATGTCACAGACAGGATAAAATCTGATAATCCAATAAGGAGTTATAGAGATTATGACAAATTGAATTTTTTTCTTGAAACGATAGATACCGTCACTAATAAAAGATACCACACACTTCTACAGAGTAAAACCACTGAAAATTTCAGAGCGTTCAATAACGATATTTCGTTGTTGTTAATATCCCTTAAATCCGGTACTCTCACCCGAGACGAATTTATCAGCGTTGTAGAAACATGTAACAAAATCATCAATGATATGGAAACATTTCATTCACAAATTATTCAGGGTATATTAGATGACAATAACCCCCTATCGAAAACAACATTTGCAACGAAGTATAATATACGCGTAGAAGATATTCCAACAGTCAAACTACTAGGATATAATATCTTAGAACTACAAAAATCTCTCAGTGATGCCATCGATGTTGGTTTTAAAATAATTCATGATACGTGGAAAAAAACAACATTACCGGAAACAACTATCCTGACACACAATAATGACCCAGATGGTGGTGGCAGGCATATTGCTCCGTTCAATGTGAATATTTCATCGGTGATAGCAATCAATTTAGTGTGTGATGTGATCGAAGGAAGCTATCAAATAAATTTAGAACGATCAAATCAAGCTCAGCAGGGGTATATTTTGTATTCATTTGCACCAACAGCTCCTCCAGGATTTCTAATTATTGAGGATCCAACTAATCCAGTCTATATGCGATGTCATAATAATTCATTAACCAGAATTAATTTCAAACTCACTGACCAGTCCAATAATCTGATTGATTTACAAGACGAGGTGTTAGCGATTAGTCTGTTTGTAAAGTCCTAAAGACTTTCAATCCTGAAAGGATTTTCGTCCTGAAGGGGGACACGATATCGTATCGGACTGGATCAAATATTCGGTTGAATCCAGCAGCAGAGAGGGCGAGTGACATCGATGTTGTAATAGTTGAAAAGTTTTTGATTTCATTGATTTCACTGATTTTTTTTTTGGACCTAATCCATGAAACGATATCAGATTCACACACACATTTGGCCTGATTTCATTGGTTTAAGCCGTTATTTACGAGGGATTACTTAAAAATATGTTGTCCGATTCGCCCTCTCTGCTGCTGCAATGAATCAAAATTTCTGATCAAGATCTTTATTTTTTCGTGGAGAAATTTTGAACGATCAATTTATCCATTAGGTAGTAAAATTGATCATAGTTGTCGTTATTGGAACCTGAAAACAACCACGTGGATACAGGATTGCTTTTAGAAATATATTCAATTAAATCAAATGTATCACCGTCATAAATTGAATAGTTCGATTTCGTGGGAATATTGTTACTGCATTAACCTGTGCATTATGATCAATAATATTTATCAACGCTCCTTTCCATTTATAATTGAATTAGTACAAAGGTATCACCTGTTATCGTTTCTACTATTATTGTATATTTTAGTTTTTCCCAGTTCAACAACATCTTCAAAAGTCTCTCCAGTGTCTTTTATCTGTTAAACCATTTCCATTTATCGCGTTTGTGAAGGGTTCAGTTACTAGTTCGGCTATACAATTGATTTTTAAAAAGTTCACCAATTTTAGATCATGAACGCTGGGTTTACCATTCAGCGGATATATTCCATAAATAACAGCAATTACAGGATACGCTCGTTCATAATACAATTTGTCAAGACCAGTCAGCATTCCTGGTTTGGAAATTTGGCTCTTCGGTTCTTAGCTTCCTTCCAAAATCTTCCTTCAGCTTCATGTGTTTTCTTCTATAATCTAGTATTTTGACAGACTTGTAAAATGGTACGTCTCTGATAGATATGCGATAGCCCTTCACCTCAATACGCTTTTCTATGCTAAATTTTTTAGACCTAGCGAGCACTCATTATCGTCTTAATCATTTTATTTGATATGTACATTTTCCTAAATAACTGTTTTCACTGATCAGAACTGTATTTTCAATTTATGCATCTCTCTCTCGTTTATTTTTAACATTGCGAATATCACGCTTATTCGTTTGCTTCTTTCAAGTTTCTTTTCTGACTCAATGAACTCGCTCACGATGTCAACTTTATCAACTATACGTTCAAATGGAAGAAACAGCTGCATTAGTTCATTCACAAATTCAATCAACCAAAACCTAAAGCGTCTGCTACAATAGAGTGTAGCCGAATTGTGTACAAAGTAGTTCCTAATACAGTGTACATACACTATACTATCTTTATGCCCACGTTTCGTGCATGTGCATGTAATTTGAAGGTGTTCAGTGTAAACTAATATTCGACTCTGACAAGGTGAAGTTAACGGACACAGAAACGATATAAGATATTACAGTGTCTATGGATTACATGATATCTATAAATATGTATTGTCAACTTTCTAAGAATAAAACCTCTTGAGAAGTTTGGGGTAATTTCTCATTGGCTGGTGGGGTAATGAAGGTTCTTAGAAACAATTAAGTTATTTCCCATCGCATCAGTTGGGTCACGTGAACAAATGAGGTATATTAGTGTCGCAATAGACTGTTGGAAGGTGTAATTGAGAGAACTGAGCAGTCAAAATTATTTCTGTTTTGAATTCATTTATATTTCGGATTCTTATTTCATATGTATATTTAAGTGCAGATGTGTTTAACGGTTTTTTTTTTTGTTTGATAATTTTAGAGAAGATGTTTGGTATGATTACTCAATAGAATTACAAAGTGTTTGCTGGGTTAAATATTATTCTGGGACTATTATGAATAATTCAAAGAAGTTCTGGACAATGTCCTTTTGATATCAGGACTGTTCGCATATTAGTGCATTCAAAGATTATTTCGGAATAAAAACTTTTATGCTGATTGTATACAATTCATGATACTGTACATTCTTCATTTTATAATTTTAATAATTAAAATATTTCTTAAACGTTTACAAAATGTTGTGGCTTTGCCTCTTTATGTTACTTGGGTTATATCGATACAGCCAATTAAGGTGGGCAACTCAAATGGGAGAAACTTTGCCTTCAGTTTTACTAATTTGGGTATTCGGGTTTGCCTCCATTCATAAGCAACTGTTCTAAGCATTCAGTTGGAATTTATTGTAAACGCCTTGAATATTTGCAGAATCTAGAACTGAAAACAACTTTGAATGACATGAGACGACAGAACGCAACATTTACTAGGCTACCAAGTGATATTATCCCTCGCAATATAGAAAATAAAACTATTGTAAAAGACAAAGAGAGACATTCATAAACCTCCAATACCTAAGTAGATTTGTGTTTTTCAGGAATTCTGGCTTATAGTATATTTATTAACCCTATATAAAGTAAAGCATATTCGCATGTTCACACTAACCGTGCTTTTGACAACCTTGACAGATAGCACGAGATTCGTGCGGTGATTCGCTTCCCAAATAAGATTTTCTATACCATATTTGGATATTTGGAAATGTTATTCAACGCATACCATATTTATTAAGATGTGTTTACGTTTTTAAAAAAAGAAAGATGCGAAATCCTTATATGGTACATGGACAAACAAAACTAAGACAGACGTAGTTGTATGACTAATTAATCCAACAGAAAATTTTATATAAAGAAGATGCATAAAATTTTACATTACTGGAATTAAATTAAACGATTACTTGATCTCTTACGGATTTGTACACCATATCTTCAAACTTTCTGACAATATGCTGAAAAAGCGCTGAGTGTTAATTACACCCTGCTGCTCAATTAATACATATATCAACGTTTTAGTGCCCAGTCCTATGAAGTGTGTGTGTGTGTGTGTGTGTGTGTGTGTGTGTGTGTGTGTGTGTTTGTGTGTGTGTGTGATTATGATTTGTAATGTCCCTTTAACATTGTTTATTTTATTCATTTCGCGACGATGTCTGCAGTGAGGTATTGTCTAGCGCTGAGGCATCATAACGCAGACATGTAGCATGATGTCCCACCCACATTATCCTGACACCAGGCCGACCAGTCCAAACACAAAGTTTTTAATGCTAAGAGCCTAGTAAGGCAGCTAATGCCATTTTAAAAGTCTTTGGTAACTCGGCCGGGATACGAACCCGCGACCTCCCGCATCCGAGACGGATATTCTAACCACTAAACCGCAATAGCGGTTCGTCCATGATATTGTGGTACCAATATTAGCACTAGTATAAACTACATGACCAAAACCAAAACGAACCAAATAAATTTAACACATGGAAACAATGTATTCGTCAACAACAGAAAATATATCGCCTACCACCTAGTTGGATAAAACAAAACAAAAATGGAAACATTAACAGCTGTGATTCCCTGAACGACACAATCACGTAAATCAACAACAGAAGAAAAAATATTTAACTGAATATGCCTAGAATCAACAGCAAAATGTTAAGCTTATACAAAAATTCTGAGTTTAATGGATCTGTAAGTATTTCAGAATAATCCATTGTTCACCATTATATAAAAATACTCCAAAACTCCTCTAACTTTAACATTTAATGAAATTTTTCCTTGTTAAAATAATCAGCTGCTTTTAGTGATGTGCATCTATTTTTTTCTATCAATCTATGTAGAATCAACTGGTAATGTGCAATTTGCAACATATATATATATATATATATATATATATATATATATATATATATATATATATATATATATATATATATATATATACACACATACCTACGTATATAAGGTGAAAATTCTAATTTAGAATTCAAAAGTACAATACTAAATCACTGTAATAACCGAACTATCCATACAAAATCAACACGTCATGCATCTGTAACGACGAAACATCATATAAATTACATCATGATAAATGTGAACGATTCCTACAAAATCAACAGATCATGCATCTGTAGCGAAGAAACATCATATAAATTACATCATGATAAATGTGAATTTGAGTTAAATACCTTGTGTTTTTTGGCGTCTTACAATCGTTCCAAATTCAGTTTTCCCTGGAACCACGATTTTACGGACGTCTTTCCTTAAAGTAAGACCGTAGTCTCTACTATGGTCGGAATTAATAATAATGTCCTCTCTTTCAGAGGTCCTTCCCAGACTGATTAAAATTCATTGGTTCGGAGTATATATTTCCACTCAGGTTCAGGGATCGACCCACCCCCTCATTCCACATGTGACCCATCGGAATAAACGCTATTCCTACAGACATTTGGAAAACTGCTTAACAATGTGCCAAAAATGCCACCTGGGGTTGAAATAGCACCCTATCATTTGTCTTAAATCACTTTTGACAGCTTTACGTGTGAATTTTGCCTTCTCTAGCCTGTCATAGCACGAGTTCGTTTTTACTATAAACACACTACCTGTGTGACCTGGGTTACCACGAGATAACAGTTAATTGTCGGCTAGACTAAAAATTGATTAATGGATTTCACTGACGAAAAATTTGGAACTTGACATATACGTTGACAACACATGAATTGACCCATCACGCCTAAACTCGCTATTGGCACTGCGTATACATACATCAAGTAATCTCAAATTACCCCAGCTGTTAGCACGATACGGTCCACGTCTTTTGGACCGTTGGAGGGGATCGGGTCGTTGTCAATCTGTCAAGATCGATCGACGACGGAATACTGTAGTATTGATCAGATAATCGTGCATATTACTCTATTACATAATTAATGACTAGTCCAAACACCCCTACCCCCATGTGCAAAGGTGTGTTACGGGACCTACTGTGCGTAACACATGCAAATTGTGCGAAGGGGTAGTCTGAATCCAAGACGTGTTTGAAATGTAAGAATGGGGTCGGAGGGACGACGTTGTGTGAGGAGTGTGGAGGTAGTAGAAAATACAGTGAGAGCTAAAGCGGTATTATGCTACTGTAAAAAAAAAATGATGGCCGGGCCAACAATGACTCCCCTAACAAAAGCAAAATCTTTCCAATCATTGATACTAGTGAGCGTGATGTTTACATCAACGATGCTGACATCAGGGATGATAGCAACTATCTCGCTAGATTTTTGGTATAATAATCCACTTCAACCTGCACTGAAAATAGTATCGTCGATTGTTTACATCACGGATCATTAGTAAAATCATGATCAGGTGCCACAAGATTGTTGTTTGTTTCTTCTTCTTCTTTGATTGATTATAATTTAGACAAGTAATATTTACTATTCAAATGGAGGAAGGAAACAACGACAATAGGGTTGGAACACAAGCGGAAACATCCTGTTATCAGCAATTATAAAGCATCGCGCGAGGGTGTGATTCGAATTGTCGAATAAAAATCAAGTCGGTGTTGTTATTAATAGTGTTTTGGGGAAGAAAAAAATATTTCTGTCACAAGTTATTTTTATGAATGTTTTTATGATCGCCAATGGTTTCGAGGTAAATCATGTTGATTCGAATCCATGCAATACCTGTCTGCAGAACTTTGAAGTTATTACACAGCAAGGCTACGTGCGCAGGTGAGGCATCCACATCGTGTAGTGCTTGTAAATCCGCAAACCAACGCAAACATAATATTTTCACAAATAACAGCAGTTTACAATTTGTATTTTATCATCTTCAGTACAGTGTTTGGCGGAGTGGATAATAAATTCGACATTATTTCAGACAAATAATCAGCGTATAAAAGTTTAATATTTCCTTGTACATAACAACATTAACAACAACCAACTGCCAATTAACTAAGCTGTCGAAACAAAAAACTCTGGTCGAAGTGTCTATTATATTTACAATGACAACAGTGATTTAAACAAATATGTATTATTATAATGAATTACGAAAATATGAATACGATTATTTTTTAGATTGAGCGTCTGTCGTATTCCACAAATGCAAGTGGAAACGGGGGGGGGGGGGGGTTATTATACAACTTAATGAACAGTTTGAGTCCCAACATATGATGAATTAATTTGAAACAATCTAAGCACGAAAATCCGTGAGGAAGTATACGCTCCCCGGAAAATATCTACATATTAAATTAACTCAACAGGCGATGTGGTTATCTCTTGTACCTGCGGAGGATTCACAAATGTACCTGTTCGCCGCCCCCCCCCCCCCCCCCATTGCTACCCGAAATTGTGAAAGTATGGTCATCGTTAACTGCTGAATATGAAGTGTTGTTTCAATTTAAAAACCTATTATTTTTAAAGTAAGGCAGTTAAATAAATGCATGCGTGATCATGAATCAAGATGCGCTGATTCACTGTAAACAAAATCGATAGAATGTTGTGACACAGTGACACAAGATACCTGAAATTGGAATGTCGCGTTTGTAGTAGTAGAGTTGAGGTTTTCATTCATTGATTCACTGCCAAGCATTGGGAATATAAACCTGATGCTGAGGGGTATCGTTCAAATATTTTTAGTAGTATTTTGAAGTCCTTGTTATTAACACTGGCCCGGGAGTTGTTGATTTTATTATCCTTCGAATTATAAAACAATCTTTTCTTGTCTGTCGGCGAACAGTGTCATAAGATGGAGGAGTAAAGGTAGTTGTGGTGGGAGAGTAAAAGAAATAATAAATTCGTATTTCTTCTTTAACCACTTTTTTGTGTGGATATGACGAGTATCTTTACTACACGACTGCATCTCGCGCATAAAGACTGATCGATTGCACTTCATTTATCAAGTCCAGAAGATAAGTATTTTGGTCTGTGAAGTGAACGTGTATTCGGGACGAGGGGTTATGCATTCGAAAATACACTTGATTTAAGGAAATTAGATTAATCAGGTAGCCCGGGCGAGGATCTCTGGAGTACAACATTATATCCTTGGCATATATGCTTGGATTTGTTCAGGTCTGCGTGATAACTTACTTCAGCAAATATTCGCGACCTAATTGACCGAAATCGTGGAAGCAAGCATTATAATACCAGGGATATCTGTCGTCAAAACCCGTTTGAGTCGCTATTGTGTTTGAATATCATTGTTGTGTCCCGACATTTTCGCCGACGCAGTGACTATAGCAGGAACTGTCGATGATATCGGTGACAGCTCTTTTCATTCGATTGGTGACAAGTCCTAGTAATTTGAAGGTTGGCTGTGCGGCTTCGTTGAAACTAAAAAAACTGAGAAACTGGTTCTTGTACCAGCCCCCGGTCGCAGTGTTCGAACTCTGCAGAGTGCCATCGTACACCTGCATTCGCACGACTGGCCGCGTTACTGTATCTAACGCCGACCGCTAAAACAGGTCAGCTTCGGCGACCTTGGTGTTTAAATGTTGTATCGTAGCAATGATTCGCTGTCGGAAGTCATCGTTGGGATATTCGAGCGCGTACTGCACTAACAGCTTTAGTAATTGTTTTGCATGTGTTGGTGTTCGAGCGAGCTGTCATCAGTGAGTCGTCGTCTGGCTATATCGATTTTATAATCTTCGTCCACGTCGTCCCATATGCTAAATATGATGTGATCCATATACACTCACCGATTGCTCGCAGTACTGCATGTGATCCTAAGCCAGGTAATGATTGTTATTATTTGGTTACCAGGTTCCCATGCGAAAAGTTTTGGATATTTTGGTAGGGTTATAAATGCTTGCAATCCGAGTGTAAACTCGTCGTATGTTGGTGCTGAAGTGGTGTTGGTGTTGCCACCTTTGGCCACCCTAACACAGTTCGAATCGATGATTGAAAGTTGTCCACGACATACTCAGATGTGGCTATTTCTAACACAGCGCTTAACATTGGTTTGTGTACCATTAATGCATTTTTAGATTCTAGCCCTGGATTTAATATGACGTTGAAATGCATCATTGATTTGTTCGATTTGATAACTGCTTGTATAGATGCAGACATCTGTTATTGTGTTGGAAGCGTGAAATACCAGATCGGCAAGACTCTCTACATTATATTGCTATAGTTAAAAAATTCTAGCGGCAGGGCGAGCCCATACGAATCAATATAAAAAATACCACATACATCAACAGCATAGGCAATCCAGTGAGTGCCCGGACCGGACTGCAAATCCAGATTAGTGATACCAGTTTCCACATGATTTGTTTTGGCTGGTAATTGTTCGTGCATAAAAAACTCAACGAATGTTTTCAATGTTTAATCGACGAGCACCTTTATTGTAAATCAAAATTTGACATAGAAAGTTTTAATTGTTTCAGCGATACGTTCCTTGCAATCTTAGACCCCGACCATATCACGAAGTTAGAGTTTCGCGCAATCTTAGACCCCACCCGCCCTTTCTTTTGGAAGAAGATTTTAATCCGTGCCGTGTAGCTTTCGATAATTTACCCAGTAAAGCTCATCTTAGAAGAGTAGAGATTACAGCGGCCTCTGACTGTCGCGCTCACTAGCCTTGACATAGTACAGCACGTGGAAGTATATCCACAGGCAATCTTAGACCTCGCTCCTTTTGGGCGGGAAGAGTTTATTATATGTGCTCTATACCATTCTTTAATGCCATTTCAGCAGCAGTTCCGAACGCACCACGTTCAGCTCTTTTGCAACAGCATGGGCTGCATAGGCCATTAATGCTCGTATGGCTGCAAGAAATGGAAATATATCCCCATCTTTGCCGTTTCCTTAATCGAGTTGTACGCCAGTCGCTGATCGTTTGGCGCCATTAAAGTGTTTGCGTTTAGGTTCGATCAGTGCTAGTTTATTTTGGCCCTGTAACGCCGATGATTCCATCATTATTTTTATTCCAGATTTATTTTCTCTGCCGATTGTAGCCTTTTAATCTTACCAGGGATAAAATTAACATTCACGGGATGATATAACATTTTAATAAATACCATCAACGATGATTTAATTACTGACGGTATCAGATCATAAAAAAGATCTGGTTATATATTTTACACTGGGGCATAAACGATTCTCAATCATCCACCGACACCTTCAAGTAGCATGCAAATCACCTACTCGAGCTCGATAATGTATATCAATGACAAATTGCCTAAATAAATCCAGATGTTTCAGTGAAAATAATGCAATGGATATAATCTTATAAAATCCCACTGTGATATTTGTAGACCAGAATCCACATTTTGATCACGTCCCATGAATCTCATCAAATGATGATATGCACGTGCAACGTGATTATTTCAAAAATTCATCAGCACATCTTCTGCGGGCTCTTGATGTCCTTTTATTCTTAATGAAACTTCACTAATCCTAAGCATGTCCAACAACATATGAGTTTTATTTGAGAATTCTGCCGTCTAGCATTATGAAGAGCTATAAATACATGTCGTGGTGCTGAACCCACTGTTGTTATGCGATCTGCCATACAAATGAACCAGTAGCTGTGCCTGGAATCTAGTCTGTGGTCATTGTCAACTATGACAACGTTGACTTGCCGTCGCTGTCCATGAAAATGAGCAGTCGTTGAAAGTTTTGTCAGCATCACTTTTCCAACAAGAGCCGCATTAGCAAATTCAACGTACCAGATAGCATCGTCGTCTGCACATTTTCGCACAAGTACAACTGTGTGTTTGGCCTCGTTTGTTTGCTTGAATTTTAACCGCGCACCAGCACTTTTAGGCTATTTAGCGCCATACAATAGGTTAGATGTTCAAAAATAAGAAAGGTTTAACAATGACCAGCGATATAAAAAAAACATACTAGTTAAATATAAAATGGTAAGATGTTGGTGACAGGAAAATATGAAGCTTCCCAATCAACGGGAGATGTAAATGGTGTATGTTGATGATAAGATGTTATAAATAAGAGGTGATATTTGCATTAGATAAAAATATTCTAGGTGATGACATACAAGTTGTAGTTTAAAACAGAGATTTACTTCCTTTAGGAAATCTAAAATACAAGTGATTTGTTTTGTATCAAAAAGTTCCTTCATGTCATGTACATTATAGTACATGTATTTAGCACGCGTAGGTTGCAGGTCGGAACACTCGGTCATAAAGTGTTTAACAGTGAATGGCACATTGCAAGAAACGCACTCTGGTGGATCTTCACCTTTTAGTATGTGGGAGTGGGTAATGTATGTATGACCGGTTCTGATTCTTGCAATGACAACCTCCTCCCTACGGATAGTTCTGTAGGAAGGAGTCCATTCTCCCAGGGTTGGTTTGATGGCATGAAGTTTGTTATTGACTGCATCATCCCATGACGCCTGCCACTTCTGACGTAGGTACTTTTTGATACAAGGTTTAAAATCAGTAAACGGTAATTTAAAATCCGATGGTTCTTGGGATAGAGCCATCTTAGCAGCCCGGTCTGCTTCTTCATTACCTCTAATACCAATATGGCTAGGTAGCCAACAGTATACTATATTGTAGGCAGTACTAAGCTCAGAGTTTTTGACGAGTTTTTGGATTATCCAGTTTTCTATGGTGTAGCGACAGAAGTACTGACAGTGAGTCACAGAAAATAATGCTATTTAAAATGCGTTTTTGTTCAATAAATTTCAGAGCATGGTCTATTCCTCTGATTTCCGCTGAAAATATGGACGCATCGTTTGGCAAGCGCACTTTGGTTATGTGCTTGCCACTAACGAAGGCTGAAGCAGCCTTGTCATCAACTTTTGATCCATCAGTAAAAAAAAATTGTGTAGTTTTTAAAATCGTTGAGGAGTTCATGATAAAGAGTTCTGGAAAATGGCAGGATTTGTCTCAGATTTTTCCCCATCGTGTAACGTAAAAATCACTTTGGTTTGGTTTGGCCTAGAAGATAACGTGTCTAATATTTCTGCAGAAACAAAAGATATATGACAGTGGTATTGCACAGCTAAAACTTCTCCGAGCATCAATTTGATTTTTATCAATTTGATTTTTACGTCGAGTGAATCCCTGATTAAACTCATTTGCAAAATGTAAAATTTCAACAACGGCGTCGTCAGCCTCAGCACTGACATTTTGGGGGCACCGTATAAGGTTGACCCTCAGCTTTAGCAATGTATCTTTTGCAAGCATCTTTGACGGACCAGCGGACTGTGAAAACTCATCTTAATATCTTGCGAAACTGATCACTGCGTCAATGTCAATGTCATTATGACAAACCTCAATTTCTCGGCCATCAATAATATATCATGCATTGCTGAATAATGTAATAATTCCGTTATTAACAAATCTACATTGTTTAGCATGATGAGGGTTTACCAAGTGTACCCTGAACTTCCATGAATGCCTCGGCGAGCAGGAAATACCTTGACGCATCTTGAACTTGTAGTTCCATTCGTAAACGTTTGGTCTGATTATCTTGCTTCATGAGAATGCTACTGCTAATCACGTATTGATTTATCTTTAAAGACTGGGGCGTCCATGTCATATGCTGGATCAGATGCACACTTCAACATTTTATCATTAATTCATTATCATCCATTACGAAGACCATAGTGAATTAATCCGCCGGGGTCAACCCACTTCCTTTTGCTAGACTTGGGATTATACATAGTATATATTATGTACTAAAATTGCCGTGGCGACAAAACAATATAATATGGAACAATCTCTCTCTCTCTCTCTCTCTCTCTCTCTCTCTCTCTCTCTCTCTTCTGCCATCATGGTTTTTATTCCTAGAATATGCACACGTATTCCATGATCCATATTGTTTTAATATTTTATGGATGCAGCATTGGCTTACACTTAAGCAATACTTTATGTAGTGATTCCTTCAGTAATTAATTTTAATATAATTCTTCTCTCTCTCTCTCTCAGTTACTACTATTGGGTCAGTTTAATAGTGATAATATCTCAAGTGCTGTTTCTAGTCACCGATACAGGGCCATCTGAGAACCTCCTTTTATGTTTCAATGATAAGATAATGGTTGATTACTTCTAAACTGATGGTGATACCAGTTTTATGTCTTTGGTATGACTCGGCCGGAGATCGAACCCACGACCTCCCGCATCCCACAGGAGCTCGTATCGTTGCTTACAATCGACCGGTCATATATGTACTATATAATAACTAGTCGATTGTAAGCTGCGATACGAGCCCCTGTGCCGCATCCGAGGCGGACACTCTAATCACTAATCTACAGGAGTGGTGTGACTAACGTACATCGAATGTTTTCCCTTTCCCACAGCGGACTCTGCTTACCATATCATTTTCTGAGTACGAGAGAAACATAAACATACTTTAGATAATTTTTTTGCTTCCGTTCTAGTCTTTTTCATTTATGGAACGCAAATGGTTCAGCAGCTTGCAGGCAACAGTTTAGATCACAGGCACTTGATTCTGAGTAAATTCATGTATACACTGTTTAGATACTGAAACCGTCGTGGCAGCAACAACGTGTGAGAGGTGGCCTACATTTTAGATTATCATTATAATTAACGTCTGACTCTCCCTGTCACAACCAGAGGTAATCACAGTCGTTCACACGAACCTGCCGAAATTGGTGTGATCTTTCATTTGAGGCTAGGTGTACACAGTCTGTCTGATATTTGTATCATTATCGGATTACTGTTTTGTTTGCTGCAATTCACAGGGAACTGGAGGGAAAAATAAAATCAAGACAACGTAGCTAACTTTGCACGGTAATTTCAATTCGATTCTGGTTTTGTCTTTAACCTTTTGTTGCGGTTAAGTACATAAAATTATGAATTGCTATGGTATCGCTGGTCTTAAAGTTAGCGACTGGCGTTAGTAAGTAAAGACAGTGACCTTCAAGATTTGATATGTGTATATTTAGTGTTATGTGCTCTATATTAATATTTCCAACTTAAATATGATTGTGTGTAACGTAACGATCTCAGGTAGTTGATTCCGGGTTAAACTAATGTGTACACTCTATAAAATTAGTTTACCAAGGAATCAAGTGCCTCCGGAAACGAACGATAAGCAGATGTCATGTACATTCCAGGATATGCAAGCAGCGTTACTCTGATATCGCGGTGATACCAAAAAATATTTGTACGATAGCTTACACTTGACCTAATGTTATGATCTTGATGTATATGCTGCAAAAATTGTAAATCAATTTGAAACTTTGATGCTATTTCAATGCTCTCATTCTGTCACTCTCCAACAAAATAAACTTACTGAGATATTTAAAACAATGCATATAACATATAATAGTGATAACATGCCAAATTTTAAATTTCATCTCAGCTTCATAAATCATGATATTTTTGTGAAGGTCGGAGCATCAGATATCACAACTTAGCAAATAAAATATATTCATTTTCATTGCTTTTGCTCATAGTAACAGCAAACTGCTTATTTCAAAATAAATTCTCCCAAAAAAGTGTGCATTTTTTTTTCCAGTGCAAATCAGGTAGGGGGTGTCCATGAAGGTAGTCTGCAGATAATACCAGTTTTTCTTACCCCCAACCCATCCCCTTCACTTTTATTTGCATGTGGCTTACCCCCCTGCCCCTGTGGCTGCAGATGTCTCATCTACCATTATACACTGCTCTATGGACTGAGCATTATAAAGGATGTGCAGCATCTTACTTGGCTTTGGTCTGCAACGCTTATATTTGGGCCATTTAATCAACCTTAGGCACTGAAGCCAGAACTATGTATAAATGCCAACCCATTCGTACATATTCCGTGGCACGAATCATGCAAATTAAAATGAACTAATAAGGATCACCCATAAAAGATGTCTGCAAAACAAACTGGAATACATGCAGTAGGCCTGAAACAGCAGTTCAACACATAATATCATAACAAACATACTAGCTTGTGGATGTCTGCAAGGTTCTTTACATCTGCCCCCCCCCCCCGTTGTCTGCCATTGCCCTCATTTGAATACCCCCTCCCCCAATCTTTGAGGACGTCCTTTATGGATGATTCCTAATGGAATGGTATTAATGAATAATTCTTCAAAACAGTTACTAGTAAATATAACCAGACTGTTGTTGAGGCATAATTTACAAATGTTTGTGATATATGACAGGAAATTTACAGGAAATATGCTTGATCGATCAAGAGTGTTTTATTTATTCAGAATTTGCTTTTATGAATGTGTGTTCAATCGACACACAAAATTAAGTGAAAAGCATGCTTTTATTAATATTTTTTCATGTGAAATTGAAAAACAAAAATGGATTGTTTAACATCCAAATTTTACTTTTCAAATAAATATACTGTATAAGGACAATGTGAAATGACCATCCAGGTATTTTTGTTCCTTATAAATGCCTAAATGCATGAGAAATTTTTGTACAAGGAGTACTGAAATAATTAACTTCATATTGGTGTAGGTTATGTGGATGTCAATATGATAGCTATATATATATATATATATATATATATATATATATATATATATATATATATATATATATATATATACACACAGTCAATAGTTCTTTTGCTACAGGATACAGTTCAAACTTGGATATTTTGGTTGTTTCAAATTAGAGAAAATGGTATTTCAGCACCATGGAACCACAAAATACATCCTGATATCACATGCAGATATATAACACGATGATACTGTACAGTTATAGACTTTTGTTGAGGTGAACATTTATGTTTTTGAGTGTTTGTGCTATGCAATATTTTAGGTAAGACCCAAGTAAAATGGACAGAGCATGCAAAACCACATTAACAAACACAATGCATTATAATTTCTTTAGTAAATCCCCCCCCCCCATTTATTAAATAATAAATAATATTACCCTGTTGTTTGTTATGATTAAACCTTGCATCTTCTGTTTTTTACTAAGTTTAGTACCAGGCCATTATTTTATAAGGCCATTAATTTTCTTCTGGACTTTTTCTCATGATAGGTATGGTGAAAAACATTCAACAGTCAGGAATGAATATACTTTGGTTTTAATATATTGATATTAAATTTTACAGCAACAATTAATATTTTAATAAATTTGCCTACATGACATTCTTGACTCACAATCATGTATAATTAGTGAGTATCGGCAATTCTTTAATTCAGCTCATTGTTTTATTGAACTGCAAACTGTAATGACACAAAGCAAAGGCAATTATCTATATTTCGCAGCTTAAAAAAAAACCAGTAACTGTTTTTTGCCTTATGCTGTAATATATCAACATTCTCATATGAGCACAATACATTGTTTTACAGAGCTGAAACCTTTGAGGTAACCAATACATTGTATTTCTGTTGAGCATCCATGACCCATTTAACCAATCAGAATTCAGAATTTTTATGATTTTAAGTACTATTAATTACATATTACAAATTCTCTTTGGAGCCATGGACTTTGGTGGAGCCATGGACTTTGGTGGTTATCATGTCATGTTCACAAGCCAAACATCACAGAATTGAATTCTGGCCAGATTAATGCAGATCCACTTCTGTCCTGTGTATCAGCACTGTATAGTCTTTCATGTTTTGAATTGCTAATAAACTCATAGCAAAGAAATGAAAAGCTCCTCAGCACAAGACCAAGCCACATTGAGAATGCATTCCGTTTAAAGTCCTGCTATGCAATAGTTGACCACTATGTAGAACTGGTTGACAACAGATTCTTTGCCATATATCAAGTATAACAGTCCTTTCTTGCAGACTGTAGCTTTCAAAATGACAGAGAATGGATCAAAAATTGTCCCATTGGCAGAGTTCCACACTTTTGTAGTACGTTGTATGGGGGTTGTAGGGATCAATGAAGACGATGCAGGGTCCCTTGCTGACCTTTTGGTATCAGCAGACTATAGGGGTCACTACAGTCATGGACTGAACCGACTACGTAAGTTTGTGTCCTACCCTTTCTTTGATATTGTTTTGTGATTTAAAATAACGTAAAAACAATGGAATTTAGTATTAAATTTTAGACCAACAATTAATATTCAATTAAAGTTGAATAAATGACCATACTGACTTTTATTTTCAAGCCCAGGGTGTAATATTCAAACCATTTGAAACATAATTTAGTGGTCTGTGTGTTTCAGTACATGTGTAATATCAAAAAAGACATTTTTATGCAATATTTAGACACTTAGATACAATGTTTAGATAAAATATGTAGACATTTATATACCATATTTAGATATATAGGTATTATTTAGACATTTAGATGCAATAGCTTGTCATTTATATACAATATTTAGACATTTAGATACAATAGTTTGTCATTTATATACAATATTTAGACATTTAGATACAATATTTAGGCATATAGATACAATATTGAGGCATTTAGATACAATATTTAGACATTTAGATACAATATTGAGGCATTTAGTACAATATTTAGACATTTAAATTCTTTCTCAACCAGTTATTCTGGCTACCATGTATACAGTATAGCCTATTATTTCCTTTACAAACATTGACCTAACCATGATTCTTTCATATAGTGAGGAATTAGCTGACACTGTCGATGACTTTCCCAATTCTCAGGAACAGATTCTTTCATCAAGTTTTTATCAAAAGATATTGTTCTTAAGCTGATAGTTACTACTGCAGTCATGTTTTCTCCATTCATTTCTGATTTTTTGATGGAGTGAAGGTCTTATTCTTTATCAGATACATCTATTCATCTGATGATTCTAATTATCATTTTTTTGGTCTGGTATCCATGCATGGTGGCCATGTTTTGCCTTAAAGATAAACATGATCATTTTACTTGAAAACATTTCATGAGTACCACAGAAGGCAACAGGGAACTGGACAATGGCAATCAATTACAAAAAGGCTGTGTTTGTAGAATTTATTGTTGGAACTCTTTGTTATTGTATTTGTAATAAATTCATCATATTGTACGGTTACAGGAGAATCTCCTATATTTGTATTTTGTATTGGTTTGTACAGCTGAAATTCTTCATCCAATTGAAAGAATTGGAATGAAGTTGCTTTCTAGCCTTTTGCCTTTTTCCATTGGTGCTTGAAGTTAACATCAATATTTGGTGAAGTTTGTAGATATAACATTGATTTCATACCTTTTATTCTAACTGTTGGGGAAGAGCTATGGCAGATTTAAGTGCCATAGTGAAATGGGGTAGTTGAGGCAGCATATCATAAGTTGTTTTATTGTTTGTGATTGTTATTTCATTTATATTGTTTGTGTACAGAATCTCAAAGTGTATATTCTAAAATCTGCATTTGATGCTCAGGTCTCATTTTGTATTCCTGTGTCAGCAATGATGATGATCAATTTACAAAGGTCAGATGTGTAGATCTGTATTTTTTTTCAGCGGGGAATCTTTATGGGCATAAATGAATATATCTGGTACCACTGTCTCAGATGAATTCTCAGTTTAAATAATAAACAGGTACATCACTAATTATCATTCATGACTACTGAAAATTAAAGTAACTTGTTAATGATAAGTACCTTTTCATATTGATATGAATATAAATATGGAGAAAAAAATACAGATAAATAATTTGACCGCTTATATATATATATATAAATAATAATAATCATTAGGACTTTGTGTAGCGCCCGATCTTTAGAAGCTCTAATTGCTTTGCAACATATATAATGATATGCCTACATTACAGAAAAACAAAAAAACAAAAACGATAAAATTGGAAAAAAACATTTAAGGTACAAAACATTTTTAGGTCTCTAAGTTTGTTCCTGCAGTCAAAAAAGGTGAGTTTTAAGAGCACTCTTAAAAGGGACCACTGTGTCTTTGTGCCTAATTTCAATGGGCAATTTTTTTCACATATGTACAGCCATGTTGACAATGGCAGCATATGTACAGCTGTGTTATGCTAAGTCAGTAAAAGCTAAATCACTGACTAAATAAACAAACAATTAGTCGGCAGCAGCAGGAGACAGTCCCCGTGGGCAGAAATATTTGTTTAAAAATAAAAAGTTAACTCTGTCTAGTTTTTATTGTGTATAAATATGTAGTCAATCCCTAAATGTTACCATGAATATTAGCATGATACTAAAGAATACTGCTTGTCTCACATTCTTATGTTGCTAAGTGCTTTCTAATGTGTTAATATATATTTGCACAAAATTAAAATCTCCAAAGTTCTTCTTTGAAATTGATCCTGTTATTTTTCCCTGGTCACAGTTGGGATTGTTCCCATAAATATTTATATGCATACTAAATCTGCATTGCAAAAATGAATTTGATATAATGCTGAGACCAGTACCAAAACATGAGTGGAAAAATCCAATATTTTTAACATTATCTTATATCAATTTGATTTAATATGGAGACCAGAACCAAAATATGAGTAGAAATATCCAATATTTTTAACATTATCTTATATGAATTTGATTTAATATGGAGACCAGTACCAAAACATGAGTAGAAATATCCAATATTTTTAACATTATCTTATATCAATTTGATTTAATACATGCAAATATTTCTGCAAAGTGACTCCTCAAAGAGTAATTGCCCATTTGTTTCTTCATCTGAAATAGTGTGTGTGTGTGTGTGTGTGTGTGTGTGTGTGTGTGTGTGTGTGTGTGTGGTTCTTTAATATTATCAGTCAAATAAGGAAGAACCCGTGTCAAGTATAATTCAATGACAACTTCAAGGAAAACCTAGTTTTTCTCTATGCCATTTTAAAACCATTCTTGTTTTTGTTTTTCACATTTTGCTTCTTTGTTTATAGTTTTTAGTTGACAATACAGTTGTCTTTTATGTGATGCAATTAAAATTAAAAAGTAATTGTTTAAAAGAAATGATTTGTAACAAAATTAAATTAAACAGTTTCTTTATTTTAAACACGGTGTTATGGTAACAGTCGGTATTTGACATTAATGACTTGGTTTTATATTTAATGTCTGATGTCTTTTATCATAGAAAGCATTTGAAGGAGGCTTCTTTTGTATTTTATAATGATGTTATGTCCATCTTTTAGAAATGTACATCAACGATGTCAAATCGGGGACAACAGTTGGTGATGCTAAGCCAGAAATAGTGAAGGAAACCATAGCAACAGCTCTTGTAGATGGGAACAATGTACTAGGTAATCTTTTCATACGCTTTTCTTTAAAACTTTTTGTTATTTGTTCTGAGCAATTCCATGTAGAATGTTATCATGGATCATAGCTTATCTGTACATTCCTCGTTGTACTTTTTTCACTTTTTTTCATTTTTTAGTATTCACATGTCCAGTATTCAGATTCATTTATCAAGTCATGCCTATCTACCTACCTGCTTTCCAACCTACCTACCTGCCTATCTACCTACATGCTTTCCAACCAACCTACCTGCTTTCCAACCTACTGCTTTCCATCCTACCTACCTGCCTAACTATCTACCTGCCTACCTACCTACCTACATTCATTCATACATACATACATACATACATACATACATACATACATACATACATACATACATACATACATACATACATACATACATGCATGGAATAAGGGATCAAGGAATTGGTCATTGAATGATGGATGAATGTACAAGAGTCCTGATAAATGGGATGAATGTGTGACTGTGTATGGGATAGCTGTTAATGTTTCTCCATTTTATCATTTATTTTTATAACTGTTATTGTTTCTCCATTTTTACCATTTATTTTTATAACTATTTAAGTTCCGTTTTCATTTTTTTCTTCAAATTCACAGGTCCTGTTGTCGGACGGTTCTGCATTGATCTTGCCATCAAAAAGGCAAAAGACGCTGGCATTGGCTGGGTCTCGGCCAGAAGTACGTAATTAATATGCATTTAGTATGAATATTTGAAAGATTGAGTTGCTTTATTTCATTCCCTGTCAGCCAGAAATACGTAATTAATATGCATTTAGTATGAATATTTGAAAGAACGAGTTGCTTTATTTCATTCCCTGTTGGCCATAAGTACATAATTAATATGCATTTAGTATGAATATTTGAATGAACGATTCACTTTGTTTCATTCCCTGTTGATCCACATTTGCATTGGAACACATTCTTCAACCAGAAGTAATCTTAATTTCAGGTTGATAAATTTTAAGCACAATAAAAATCTAATATAATTGATTGCTGAAGGTAGAAATGATTTAAAACCTTACATGTATTTGAGAATTAAAATAATAATAATATATCAATGTATGTGCTTGTCAGAATATGAGAATGGGATAATAATATATAACTTTATGTGCTTATCAGAATATGAGAACGGAATAATATATCAATGTACGCACTCATGACAACATGAGAACAGAATAATAATACATCACTGTATGTGCTTGTCAGATCATGAAAACATAATACAGTCCTACCCGTTTATTTCGACATCCTCGGGCCCGAGGAAATATTGTCGACATAGGCAGATGTCGAGATAAGTGTTTAGTGTGGGGGGGGGGGCTGACAAAAGATGCAAGTTAAATTTGTCAGTGACCTCTCATCAGTGAGTAGCATTTGAGAAAACAATGGAAATTTTGAGTACATGAAGACAAAACTAGTGTGAAATACACTTCTATATTGACAAATTACATTTTGTTTACCTTTATGTAATAAAATCCACAATAAAATATTGCATCGATTACATCATGATATGAAAAACATTACAATATTTAATGTCAGCATTTGCACATGGTTACATAGTAGTTATTTACATGCTTCAAGTACATGTACTTAAATTGGCCTAGATTTTGGTCAGTCTGTTCCCCTCTTATTGAGGCTACCAAGGGGATGGGGCTATTCACAGGGAAATGAAAACCTGTCAACAAGTTGGTTTAAATAGTACACATATTCTCCACAGATACTTTTGTATCTGATGTTATGATGAACTTTAAAGTGACTAAACCAATCACTTTCAAAGGTCTTGGAAACACGTAATCACACATATTTGGACGCAATTCTTTTCTTCTTCTGGGACACAGAAAATGATGTAACATCAGACATAAATGATTAGGCAGGAAAACTAAAGCATGGCGGCAAGATCAACTAATTGTTGAACAAATTATGGGTCAGAACTGGCATCTTGTCAACAAAAATGATAAGAAAACAAAGGATTTGTTTTAGCTGGGATCATGGACTTCTGTCGATATGTATGTTTATTTTTCTATCTTGACGTCAACATAAGCATGACAATTTGGTATTAATAGTAGACCAAATGACTGAGACATTGTTTTTTGTCAACATAGGCGGCTTGTTTTTATAAGTGATGTCAATATAAGTGGGTAGGACTGTAATAATATATCACTGTATGTGCTTGTCAGATCATGAGGACGGAATAATAATAAACCACTGTATGCAACATTAAAACCAAATTGGTTCACGATTGCTCACCCATTTTCATTATTATAAAAGCCAAATAAAATCATCATAAGACCAAATAATCTTATTTGAAAATTTTCAACCAGGTCCTAATGAAGGCAAAATGTTTCATGCTTCAATAGCTCAACCTTGGTATAGTATATATAAAACTTATTATAGGAAATATTCCAACAAAAGGAGGCCTCCAATAGCTCAACCTTGGTACAGTATATATAAAACATATTATAGGAAATATTCCAACAAAAGGAGGCCTCCAATAGCTCAACCTTGGTACAGTATATATAAAACTTATTATAGGAAATATTCCAACAAAAGGAGGACTCCAATAGCTGAGGCTCTGGTACAGTATATATAAAACTTATTATAGGAAATATTCCAACAAAAGGAGGCCTCCAATAGCTGATGCTTTGGTACAGTATATATAAAACTTATTATAGGAAATATTCCAACAAAAGGAGGCCAACAATAGCTCAACCTTGGTACAGTATATATAAAACATATTATAGGAAATATTCCAACAAAAGGAGGCCTCCAATAGCTCAACCTTGGTACAGTATATATAAAACTTATTATAGGAAATATTCCAACAAAAGGAGGACTCCAATAGCTGAGGCTCTGGTACAGTATATATAAAACTTATTATAGGAAATATTCCAACAAAAGGAGGCTTCCAATAGCTGATGCTTTGGTACAGTATATATAAAACTTATTATAGGAAATATTCCAACAAAAGGAGGCCAACAATAGCTGAAGCTCTGGTACAGTATATATGGAACATATTAAAGGAAATATTTGTAACAAGATAACCGGGTGAGATTTCTGGATTCACAACAGAACACGTTTGACGATAATATAAATACAATGTTTAATAATGAATGACTTGAATGAGCAATTAAATTATGAATATGTGATTGTATATTTAATCCATATATTGGATTATTAACATAATAACGCACAAATGTAATAATGAAAAATACAAACAAATTACTCTACAAAATACAAACACAAAGGTTGAATGATTTACAGTGACTAAACAATGAAAAGATGGATATAGTAGAATTTTACTCATGCAGTAAAATGAATTCACTCATAGTGAAATTATGCAAATGAAAAAGGACAGATATATAACTTATCTTTACAGTCTCAAAAGATACAGTGGGTTTTGCAAACCCAAAAATTAGCCAACGGCTAAAAGATTATATGCAAGAAGATACACTCCATCGTCAGAACACTTTATTTCAGCACCATGGCTGCTAATGTTCAGTTTTACAGCTGCTATGATTATTATCCTGTGGTTGGCTTACAGTTTGCACCACGTAGACCTCGATCACTCTGATAACTTGGAACACTGGGTCCCTCAAGCAACTCTGGACCACTCCAGACAGCTCAATACACTTTCCAGATGCTCCGGACACTAGACTCTGTACAACACCGGACACTCCAGACACTGGTCACTCCAGATACTGGACAGCTGAAAACATATCCAATACCATGTACTATATATGACACAGGCATAAAAACATAATAATGTTATGCACGGTAAGTTATACAGATTATATTACGCCCACAATAATTATAAAACAAGATCCGAAACAAACCTAACCCTGCCCAATAAGAATCCTGCTGTACTAAACATTTCTTAAAATTGTAGCCTTATGTTATTAATATAATTCCTTTGCTAAGTCGTAAACAAAAATTAACATGGTAGTGCAACAGTGATATTGTATATACAAGAAATTAATAAATGTACATACCTCTACAGCTGGAGATGTGCAATCATTATAGTAGACTGATGACTGACAATACATAATGTAAAGAACCTTACATGAGGTTAGGTATTTGTACACAGATATTGTCTGTGCACTGAAGGCACTCAGTTCTTTTCATTGAAAGCACTTTGCATGTGCGGCATAGGATGTACCGAACTCACTATTTTGAAATACGACACAATATACATTATTCATTCTTGGGTATCATTGTACACCAAAAATGAAACTCGAGTACATGAATTTAATAAATAAATAAAAGGGTTAATACAATTCTGTGACAATATTACAACAAAAGGATGCATCCAACAGCTGAAAACTTGACACAGTATATATAAAACATATAATAGGAAATATTACAACAAAAGGAGCCATTTAATAGCTCAAACTTGGTACAGTGTATATGGGGTATATTATAGAAAATATTCCAACAAAGGAAAGCCTCCAGTAGCTCAACTTTGGTACAGTATATATGAAACATATTATAGAAAGTATTCCTACCAAAGGAAAGCCTCCAGTAGCTCAACTTTGGTACAGTATATATGAAACATATTATAATAAATATACCAACAAAGGGAGGCCTCAACTTTGGTACAGTATATATGAAACATTTCGTAATAAATATTCCAACAAAAGGAGACCTCAACCTTGGTAGAGTATATATGGAACATGTCGTAATAAATATTCCAACAAAGGGAGGCCTCGACCTTGGTTGAGTAATAATAGAATATATTGTATGAAATATTCTCTACAAAGTTTATTCAGATTGGCAAAAGAGAAAATATACATTTTCTACCTGTTGATATAGAAGCTATATTATTGTTAGGGAAACCATAAAAGCATAACTTTGGTTAACAAAATGTTTGTAAGAAAATTCCTTCAAAGCTTGGCCGTAATCAAGTGTTTTAGTAGAAGTTTTGAAATGTGCATTTTCCATGTAGATGCTATGGAAGCCAAATATTTTCTATTGATGCCACAAAATCTACACACTATATGAAAATTCATTAGCACAGCAGTTTTTTAAAGATGATTTGGTAAAAGTTTATGGACACCTGATTGTTATTGCACACCATATTACAGTAGACACATCAGGTCTGTGATAGGTGCATACAGGATGCAAAGTTAACCCAGGTGATGTTGAGAACTAAATAAATAAAACTTTAAAACATGACACTAGTTGTTTTAGAATGAGGTGCCTATCTACAGTTCTGTTCGGTATACCATGCATAAGGATTTTTACATGATGCAGACATTTTGTTGCTAATGTACTCCTCTGTTTTAGATCTGCACACCCATTGATAATGGAGATCATTTGTTTCTTTTCCAGATTCAAATCATTTTGGTATAGCAGGATGGTATGGTTTGCGGGCAGTGGACAGTGGAATGATAGTAAGTCACTTAGACAGATGAGGATCTTAAATTAGGACTGTATAATGAAGGGATAGCTTATAATGAATGGGTAGCTTATAATGAAGGGATAACTTATAATGAAGATGTAGCTTATTATGAATGGATAGCTTATAATGAAGTGATAGCTTATAATGAAGTGGTAGCTTATAATGTAGGGATAACTTATAATGAAGGGATAGCTTATTATGAAGATGTAGCTTATAATGAAGGGATAACTTATAATGAAGATGTAGCTTATTATGAAGATGTAGCATAGTATGAAGTGGTAGCTTATTATGAAGTGGTAGCTTATAATGAAGTGATAACTTATAATGAAGGGATAACTTATAATGAAGGGATAACTTATAATGAAGATGTAGCTTATTATGAAGTGATAGCTTATAATGAAGTGATAACTTATAATGAAGGGATAACTTATAATGAAGATGTAGCTTATTATGAAGTGGTAGCTTATAATGAAGTGATAGCTTATAATGAAGATGTAGCATAGTATGAAGTGGTAGCTTATTATGAAGTGGTAGCTTATAATGAAGGGATATCTTATAATGAAGTGATAACTTATAATGAAGGGATAACTTATAATGAAGATGTAGCTTATTATGAAGGGATAACTTATAATGAAGGGATAACTTATAATGAAGATGTAGCTTATTATGAAGTGGTAGCTTATAATGAAGTGATAGCTTATAATGAAGGGATATCTTATAATGAAGTGATAGCTTATAATGAAGTGGTAGCTTATAATGAAGGGATATCTTATAATGAAGATGTAGCTTATTATGAAGTGGTAGCTTATAATGAAGGGATAACTTATAATGAAGGGATAACTTATAATGAAGGGATAACTTATTATGAAGTGGTAGCTTATAATGAAGTGATAACTTATAATGAAGGGATAACTTATAATGAAGATGTAGCATAGTATGAAGTGGTAGCTTATAATGAAGGGATATCTTATAATGAAGTGGTAGCTTATAATGAAGTGGTAGCTTATAATGAAGTGATAACATATAATGAAGGGATAACTTATAATGAAGTGGTAGCTTATAATGAAGGGATAACTTATAATGAAGGGATAACTTACAATGAAGTGGTAGCTTATAATGAAGGGATAACTTATAATGAAGGGATAACTTACAATGAAGATGTAGCTTATTATGAAGTGGTAGCTTATGATGAAGGGATAGCTTATAATGAAGGGATAACTTATAATGAATGGGTAGCTTATAATGAAGGGATAACATATAATGAAGGGATAACTTATAATGAAGGGATAACTTATAATGAAGTGGTAGCTTATAATGAAGGGATATCTTATAATGAAGTGGTAGCTTATAATGAAGGGATAGCTTATAATGAAGGGATAGCTTATAATGAAGTGGTAGCTTATAATGAAGGGATATCTTATAATGAAGTGGTAGCTTATAATGAAGTGATAACTTATAATGAAGGGATAGCTTATAATGAAGTGGTAGCTTATAATGAAGGGATAGCTTATAATGAAGGGATAGCTTATAATGTAGGGATAACTTATACTGAAGGGATAACTTATAATGAATGGGTAGCTTATTATGAAGTGGTAGCTTATAGTGGAGTGGTAGCTTATAATGAAGGGATATCTTATAATGAATGGGTAGCTTATAATGAAGGGATATCTTATAATGAATGGGTAGCTTATTATGAAGGGATATCTTATAATGAATGGGTAGCTTATTATGAAGTCATTTACTATTAAACCATCACTTCCTATTGAAAAATTTGACTATATTTTAATTTATCATTTATTTTGATGTAAATTGTTTAGGAAAACGGTGTTTAATTTTTTTCTCTTATCTCTTTTATCATTAAGACTTGTCATGGCATACAGGTATATAGACACTGCATATTGACTTTTTGTTTGTTTTAAATTATACTAGGACAATGTTATTAAAATTGATATATACTTATTTTAAGTAGGTTTGTTTGTCAAAGATGTTATTAAAATTGATATATACTTATTTTAAGTAGGTTTGTTTGTCAAAGATGTTATTAAAATTGATATATACTTATTTTAAGTAGGTTTGTTTGTCAAAGATGTTATTAAAATTGATATATACTTATTTTAAGTAGGTTTGTTTGTCAAAGATGTTATTAAAATTGATATATACTTATTTTAAGTAGGTTTGTTTGTCAATGTTATTAAAATTGATATATACTTATTTTAAGTAGGTTTGTTTGTCAAAGATCTTGATTTCTGTTGTAGATCTGATTTCAAGTGGGTTTGTATTGTCAGAGATCTTGATTTGAAATAGATCTGTTTTGTTGTAGATCTGAATTTTAAGTAGGTTTCTTCTATCAAAGATTTTAATCTGGTTCAAAGAATGAGAGATCTCTTAATAGAGTCATCTGATCTTAATTTCTGTACATTATTTATGCATTTGTGTATCAGAAATAAACTTTTTTTTCCCCGCATAAATTGTCATTAATAGTGTCCATGACATTTGATTAATGGTCATACTTCCCCTAGCAGAGACTAATAAATGGAACACATGTATGCACTAGTCTTGTAAATGCTCAGCTATATATGATATGTTGATAATTCACGTAATTGAAAGATATTTATCAGCAAGATCTCACTATTTTTAGAGAATTTTTCAGACTCATTCTTATTAACACATTAAACCCTAGCACCAAGTTTGCAGGGCATGAGGTATTAGCCTACTTCCAAGGTCTGTAGTGTCAAGGTCATGCATGATACACTAATGTGGGTGGTATTATAGATAGGTAGACAGATTTAGCTCTACAATGATACCAAATAATCTGGACATTTTAGTTGCACTACAGAATACAGAGGGAAAAACTGAAGCTTTTGGACCCTTTTTGTTTCACCCAAAATTTGCCCATGGTTGGAATCCAAATTTGTGTCCTGATTTTAGACTTTATGGCCTCAGATCTACGGCAGACTGGTCTGAAACGCACACAGACAGGTGAACCTGTGCAAACTGTATGATAAGATTGACATTTTGAATAAAGAATCTTCTCCATACCAAAATTATGGGTGTGTTAACCAAAAAAAAAAACTAAGTCTGAATTTTCACCTTCTGCTTATGCGCCAGCAAACTAACCAATGAAAAACATTTTCTTTAGCACAACTAGCCATTTGTCTAATGGAATATTGCTTGGAAGTCGATGTATTAGGATGTATTCAGAAATAGTCCCAACATGTGTTTCCTACTCGCATTTCATGTGAATACAGCAGATACCTCCAGGGGTTAATGTGTTAAATGAATAATCATTTTGGTGTTTTCATTAGAAGATACCTCCAGGGGTTAATGTGTTAAATGAATAGTCATTTTGGTGTTTTCATTAGAAGATTCCTAGTGGTGTCTGGTTTGTCTTTAATGAAAAGTATGAAAAGAGACCCTCATCTGCAAAATAATGTTATATCTACTCCTCCCAAATGGATGGTGGTATCAATGATGTTTTGAAAATCAGACTTCTTATTACCTTGTTTAATTGTAAATGAAAATGGTGACAATTGTACATCCATTATGGTTTCGTCAACAGCTGTCTTGAAAATGTTAATGTCTTATTCATTGTCACCAAAAGAATTTTAATGATGCCTATTTAGTTGTAAATGTAATTTGGTGTAAATCTGAGAGTGTCACCAAAAGACTTTTAATGATGCCTACTTAGTTGTAAATGTAAATGGTGTAAATCTAAGATTTATTATGTCATTCACATCCGCTAATTGGAAAAACTTTTTACTGGAGAATATCAGGGATGGTTTGAACACTCAGCAGTTAAAAGAATGAAATTATATTATCTTTAATTTTCGAAAATTCTTTTCAGCCATTTCAGACCTGTTACTCAGTAAAAGTATTTTCCAAAGCTTTACTGATTAAATTTGATGTCTACATATTTTAATTGTGTTATGCCAGATGTCTCAATTTTAATCTAACTGATACAAAGAAACACAATTTCATAAAGGAAGGCATCTAGTAATAATTTCTGTACAGCACACAGAAATTTATATACCTGAAAATAATTCTTGTTTTCACCATAGGAGTCTTCTGATTCGTATATTATCCTTAATAATTGCCATGATCATTGGTATATAGGTTGTAAATTCCCATGTCAATTCATTTGTTTATTTTGTAATTTATTTTAGGGTATGGCCTTTACTAACACATCACCTTTGCTGTTTCCAACTCGAGCAAAGAAGGTAAGTTCGCTCAGTATGTTCACAGTCATAGGCAATATCGCTGTTGTTTTCCATCTTGTAGACAGGTGACAATTTTAAAGATTTGCTTTATAACATGGTCATTCAGTGTATTTGTTATCAGGAGATTTAGGACTGGTTATTTTAATAACAGATCACTGTTGTTTTGTATCAAAATATTGATTCTAATGCTTGATATCATGCCAGCCAGACAAATAATTGAAAAGGTTAGTAGATTTGACCTATGCCAGCCAAATGATGTGAAAAGGTCAGCATATCAGACTAATACCAGCCAGACAAAGTGAAAGGTCAGTGGATCAGACCCGTGCCAGCAAAAGCGAAGGTGTCAGCATATCAGACCCATTGCCAGCCAGATGAGGTGAAAGTGTCAGCATATCAGACCCATTGCCAGCCAGGTGAGGTGAAAGTGTCAGCATATCAGACCCATTGCTAGCCAGATGAGGTGAAAGTGTCAGCATATCAGACCCATTGCTAGCCAGATGAGGTGAAAGTGTCAGCATATCAGACCCATTGCTAGCCAGATGAGGTGAAAGTGTCAGCATATCAGACCCATTGCCAGCCAGACAAAGTGAAAGTGTCAGTTAATCAGACCAATTGCCAACCAAGACGAGATGAAAGTGTAATTGAAAACTAGCCAATAGCATAATTGAAAATTAACTAACAGCATAATTGAAAACTAGCTAATAGCAAAATTGAAAACTATCTAACAGCATAATTCCCAACTAGATAATAGCAAAATTGAAAACTAACTAATAGCAAAACTGAAAACTAGCTAACAGCATACTTCCCAACTAGCTAATAGCATAATCATAACTAGCTAAGGGGAGGTAATAGGCAAGAATTATGCCCTTTGTTTATCTAAAAATAGACAAGACTATTTCATCTTTAGCAGGGCAGGATTCACGAGGCAGCAGGCTAGTACAGTATTTTTATTATTATATAATTGGGGAATGTATTCAAAGGAGCAACTATTTTAGTTGTGAATCACAATCTGTGTATGTTTATTTGTTGCATTGAATTTGATTAATTTCTTTTACATTGTGGTCCTAGTAGTTAGTTAGACACATTACATTAGTTGCAGCAAATTGAGTAGTTTGTGAAGGTTCAGAAATTCAGATGGGTTTGGGTGACTGCAAATTGAGTAGTTTGTGAATATTCAGAAATTCAGATGGGTTTGGGTGACTGCAAATTGAATAATGTGTGAATGTTCAATACTGGAAATTGAGGTACACATATTGTGGAATGATTTTGTAACTTTAAAGATAATTTAATTCCAGGAAGCTCTTGGTACCAACCCGATATGTGTAGCAGCACCGGCAAAAGATGGCGACAGTTTTGTCTTGGACATGGCTACAACGGCTGTGGCACTGGGAAAGGTATAGTGACAGACTGATATACATTTCAACCCATTTTGAGTTACTGATATAAACACATTAAACATTGAAGGAGACCGGAAATAAATTATCTCCTTTTATATATGCGATTCTCTACAAATTTTAAATCAACTGTAATGTTTTTAAATTAAATATCTTATGTGGGTAGTGATTAACATTGCACAGAAGATACCACAATTCCATAAATTGCAAATTGTTTACGAGTTTTGATTAGACGACAAATCATGTAGTCTCATGACACAATACTAGCCAGATCTAATACAAAGAAAAACATGGTGAGTGAGACATACAGGAGACCAAACTTGGCTTGAACATTCAAAAGATGAATCTGCTTTTGAGATATGGTCATAATTATATATATATATATATATATATATATATATATATATATATATATATATATATATGTTAAAGTATGTGTTAACAGTGTGTTTAAGAGCTAACAGCAGAAAAGATGCTCATATTTCATATTTTGGAATTTTTAAAAAAAAGCAATGTCATTTTAAAATAAATAGTTATTATACATTGTGTGCTGTGCAAAACTGTGATAAGGATTAAGTGACGGTGCCTAATGTAAAAATAAACAATTTACCACAATGCAATAAATTCATTTAAGAAGGATGAGGTTCAATTGTATATGTAAATGACATATTTATTACCTACCCCAAACAAACATGCACAGACACACACACACACACCTAATAAGGACTGATATCTTGAAAATATACATCCAAAAATGAAACACTGAGAGATAATACTGAAATATGGGCGAAGAGACTAGAACGGGGACTGGCTTTTGTGTGAAACAATATACATTGCTGGAGAGGTGTAAAAGGCATTGATGATGGTTTTCTTCAGGCGTAACTTAATCATTAGCTTTTCACACATTATAAAACACAAAAAATCTGCAAAATAGAATCCATAAGTAATTATTTTAAAAATTAAAAAGCTTTCTTCTTTTGATTCAATTACAGTGTATTTTACATGGATGCTACAGTTAGTGTATTGACAAATCTGAATGTATATACATGTCTGGTATAAATAGTTTATGTACTGTACTGGTTAGTGCTGAAAAAAAGGATTTTTTTGGAATATGCACCAGACTGGTGACTGAAATAAATTCACTAGCCCTAAATGAAATGAAATTCCACAAAAAAGGACGGTTCATACCTGTCAACTCTCATGACAGAAGAGAAAAAATTTCCCAATAGTTGGGGTATTTCTACACCTACCTCCCAATCTTGTAATATCTTCTATTTTTTGCAGAGAATTCCCAGTTACATTACATTATTACATTATTTCAATTTTCATTTCTCAGAAGAAAAGAAAAAATCTCATGCATAAATGTTATATAAAGTATGCAATCCACAGATTACATGTTCTATTTTATCACTTGTGAATATTGTAGTGACAAAATATTTAATATCACACGAGTTTGTTTTCTTCATATTAGATAGAATGTTAAGATTAGACACCATTCACATAAGTTTCAGATTTTTTTTAAACCACTAAAACAGTACATATACTATAGTAAACAAATACTTTTTTTTAATTAGTAATTAAATACTTTTTTTTAATTGTCAGCATTATTTTAAATCCCATGAATGATCTCTGTGAATGCTGCGTAAATTGCTCTGCAAACAAAATCACATCTCCATTTCTGCTCAAGAACTCAGCCAGTTAACACCTCGACTGTATATGAAAAGTCGAATTTCTATTATTAAATTAAAAGAAGAATAAAACAAAAAATACCACGCATTATATGTGCCCCCAAAAAACCAATTTAGAATAGCTATTTTACCCAGTTAAACAGTGTTACATGCCTTAAGACTTAAATTTAAAGGTGGGATATAAAATTTAAAAAAAAACAGTTACCATATGTATGGTAACCTGTGGTTGTCACTGCAGAATTCAGCTGTTAAAATTAAGTCCTAGGAATTGTAAGTTAGAACAAAAAAGATAATTGGGTTTTTTTTGCCAATCAATTGCTGGTGCTTACATAAGATGAACGCAATAAGGATTAACTGTTAGTTAGTCACACTGGCCTTATGTTTGTGTACTTATTAAATAAGTCGGACCATTAGCTATTTTGCATTTTAGCCACAGCTGACCAGAATATGAAAAAAGGGTTTTGTAGGAGGATATAGGCATATCACAGGGAAAAATGTATGTCCCATGGGTGCTCGCACATTGAGGCAAAAGGGTGGGGTCAATAGTTGCCTCCCCTAATTTCTATTGTCAGCCAGTTAATGTGAAATTTTGATTTTATACCTGTTCCCGTGTCTTTTAATCGCTGCTATTTAAATTTCACAAAGTTTAGTTTTATATCAGTTCCAATCATTACAGATTACTGTTTATACATATTACATTTAACAGGCATAGACTGAAAAGTGGTTTTTGGCTTGTTTTGTTTTTTTTATTTTATTTTTAAGATTACTGAAAATTATTTGTGCTCGAAACATTACCGTGTTGGGTTTATTATCATTTTTTTCAGCAAAACTTCCATTTTATTAATGTCAGATCTCAGTTTCACCTAGCACAGTGGTGATTTGATTCACCTAGCACACTGGTGATTTGATTCACCTAGCACAGTGGTGACTTGATTCACCTAGCACAGTGGTGATTTGATTCACCTCACCTAGCACAGTGGTGATTTGATTCACCTAGCACAGTGGTGATTTGATTCACCTCACCTAGCACAGTGGTGATTTGATTCACCTTGCACAGTGGTGATTTGATTCTGCTGTTTTAAGGCATGTATGTCAACATCTTGAAAATATATTTACTCATTTCATCAGTTCAATCAAAGTTTCCTCAGGCAAACAATATTTTTTTGACAAACCCAATGGGCAACACACTTTGAAAACAGTATGGACCTAAACTAAAGTTAAAAGGCCTAAGGTGTCGGGCTATCATATCTTTTTTAGCACTCCAGGTGTAGATAAAGATCTGTAAATTGATTTTTGCATTTTGTGGTCTCTTACTCGGCCTTATGCCTATTTTTGTAACTCACATAATTAACACTTTTCCCAAAATTTAATGTGCTATTTACACCCATAAGCAAGCAAAATGGCATTTTGGGATGCTGGAGTCACTACTATGATGTGACATCACAAAAGTAACAGTAAGTGCAGAAAGTTTGCATTCAAGGTCACGAAAATTTCCCCATCTAGAAGATATGCCAGTTTGATTGCAAATGATACTTCAGGATAAGGTTTTCTTCTTATAATTATAATTCTATATTTCCATTGATTTCTGGTCTCCTTTAAATGATATCCACTATCAACTTTTGAAAGATGCATAACTTAATATACATTTACAATATTTCAATAACATTTTGGAGGCTGGCAACTTCTTGCCTTGATGGTGCGAAGCAAAGGTGAGTTGAGTACCTAAACCTGAAATGGAATATACCAATCTTACTGATAAGGACTACACCAACACTTCAGCTGTTCTCCCATATTACTAAAAAGGACTACACCAACACTTCAGCTGTTATCCTATATTACTAAAAAGGACTACACCAACACTTCAGCTGTTCTCCTATATTACTAAAAAGGACTATTATACCAATACTTCAGCTGTTGTCCCATAGTACTAAAAAGGACTATACAAACACTGGGTGCAATGGACTGCACACCTATTGTTATATCCAATATTTTGAAAGACATTTTAGAGTTAAGGTAGGTACCACCCTCTGAAAGTTATCCTTTGGATATTGGTAGGGCAGGACTGCTCTGGTGGCCTTGGTGGTTAGAGCATCAACCTCAAATGCAGGAGGTCATGGGTTTGAACCCCGGCCAAGGCATACCAAAAACATATAAAAATGGTACAAGCATTAAAGTTAGTGTTAGGACAGGTTGGCCTGGTGTCAGTTTTTTTTGTTTTGTTTTTTATGGTTTAACGCCATTTTTCAGCACAATATAGGCTATACATGGCAGCCAGTATTAATGGTGGAGGAAGAATCCGGACAACCCCCGGAAAGAACCACCGGCCCACGAGAAGCTACTGGCAAGCTTTATCACATAACTACATTTGCTGAATCTTAGACTCGAACACACGCAGACAGAGGTGAGATGGCAGTGGTCCGTAACGGACAGCGCTTTAGACCACTTGGCCACTTGGGGCCCCGGCCTGGTGTCAGGATAATGTTACTGGGTTAAACATGATGCGACATGTCTGATACCCCAGTGCTAGACATCACTATAAAATGCCATACTACAGACCTCATAGCAATATGACTGAAAAATTGTTAAAGCTACATCAAAGATGTAATTCACACACATATGCTTGCATGCACACAATGTCACTTAGAAATTTAATTTCATTCCAATTTACGGCATTTTAGTTATTCCTCATCTTTAAACAGCAAATATTTGTTTTACCAATACTGCAAAATGCTGTGTACCTGATTTAGCCCCATGGTTTTCAAAGCCACCCTAAAATAATATCAGATGTTAGCCAGTTAAAAATATTTCAACCATACTAACCAGTGTTTCACTTTTCAGAGCAAATTGAATAAGTCAGAACCTCCTATCATAGCCAAATATCGCTCTCTACAGATGGTTCAAGTGTCCTTTTATACAAATGATTCAAGTGTCCCTTTATACAGAGATTTCAAATATCCCTTTATACAGAGAGTTTAAGTGTCCCTTTATACAGATGGTTCAAGTATCCCTTTATACATATGGTTCAAATGTCCCTTTATACAGATGGTTCAAGTGTCCTTTTATACAGATGGTTCAAGTGTCCCTTTATACAGATGGTTCAAATGTCCCTTTATACAGAGAGTTTAAGTGTCTCTTTATACGGATGGTTCAAGTGTCCCTTTATATGGATGGTTCAAGTGTCCCTTTATACAAATGGTTCAAGTGTCCCTTTATACAGATGGTTCAAATGTACCTTTATACAGAGAGTTTAAGTGTCCCTTTATACAGATGGTTCAAGTGTCCCTTTATACAGAGTTTAAGTGTCTCTTTATACAGATGGTTCAAGTGTCCCTTTATACATATGGTTTAAGTGTCCCTTTATACAAATGGTTCAAGTGTCCCTTTATACAAATGGTTCAAATCAAATGTCCCTTTATACAGACAGTTTAAATGTCTCTTTATACAGATGGTTCAAGTGTCCCTTTATATGGATGGTTCAAGTGTCTCTTTATACAGATGGTTCATGTAGCCCTTTATACAGATGGTTCAAATGTCCCTTTATGCGGATGGTTCAAGTGTCCCTTTATACAGATGGTTCAAGTGTCCCTTTATACAGAGTTTAAGTGTCTCTTTATACAGATGGTTCAAGTGTCCCTTTATACAGAGAGTTTAAGTGTCTCTTTATACAGATGGTTCAAGTGTCCCTTTATACAAATGGTTCAAGTGTCCCTTTATACAGATAGTTCAAATGTCCCTTTATACAGAGAGTTTAAATGTCCCTTTATACAGATGGTTCAAGTGTCCCTTTATACAAATGGTTCAAGTGTCCCTTTATACAGATAGTTCAAATGTCCCTTTATACAGAGAGTTTAAATGTCCCTTTATACAGATGGTTCAAGTGTCCCTTTATACAGATGGTTCACATGTCCCTTTATATGGATGGTTCAAGTGTCCCTTTATACAAATGGTTCAAGTGTCCCTTTATACAGATGGTTCAAATGTACCTTTATACAGAGAGTTTAAGTGTCCCTTTATACAGATGGTTCAAGTGTCCCTTTATACAGAGTTTAAGTGTCTCTTTATACAGATGGTTCAAGTGTCCCTTTATACATATGGTTTAAGTGTCCCTTTATACAAATGGTTCAAGTGTCCCTTTATACAAATGGTTCAAATCAAATGTCCCTTTATACAGACAGTTTAAATGTCTCTTTATACAGATGGTTCAAGTGTCCCTTTATACAGATGGTTCAAGTGTCCCTTTATATGGATGGTTCAAGTGTCTCTTTATACAGATGATTCATGTAGCCCTTTATACAGATGGTTCAAATGTCCCTTTATGCGGATGGTTCAAGTGTCCCTTTATACAGATGGTTCAAGTGTCCCTTTATACAGAGTTTAAGTGTCTCTTTATACAGATGGTTCAAGTGTCCCTTTATACTGAGAGTTTAAGTGTCTCTTTATACAGATGGTTCAAGTGTCCCTTTATACAAATGGTTCAAGTGTCCCTTTATACAGATAGTTCAAATGTCCCTTTATACAGAGAGTTTAAATGTCCCTTTATACAGATGGTTCAAGTGTCCCTTTATACAAATGGTTCAAGTGTCCCTTTATACAGATAGTTCAAATGTCCCTTTATACAGAGAGTTTAAATGTCCCTTTATACAGATGGTTCAAGTGTCCCTTTATACAGATGGTTCACATGTCCCTTTATATGGATGGTTCAAGTGTCTCTTTATACAGATGGTTCAAGTGTCCCTTTATATGGATGGTTTAAGTGTCCCTTTATATGGATGGTTCACATGTCCCTTTATACAAATGGTTCAAGTGTCTCTTTATACAGATGGTTCAAAGTATCCCTTTATACAGATGGTTCAGAAGCTGAAGACTAGGTTGCAACAACTAAGGAGGAGATATTCAGTAGCACAGACACTGTAGACATACTCAGGTTTATAAGTCAAAACCTTTAAAAACAAAATCATCTTAAAATTTCTGATATTCATACTGAAAGTGGTTCATATCCTTAAATTTGACAACTCTCTGACGTACCATATAACCCACTGATCTTACATAAACATGATTTCCTTTGGGATACATATCTGTACAGTTGGCTGCCTATTGTATTGGCATTAGGGATTATAATGGGGCAGACAAAGCACTAGGCAAACATCTGACTCATGCATGCTTTCAATGACAATGGGACACATCATACAGTGTCTTGACTGCCACTAAGTCAGGCAGGTATGGTGGGGTGGGACTGAGAGGGTGCACAACAAATATGTTCCTTGCAACCTCATATTTTCATCTTTCATCTAAAAGAAGGTACATGCTTTGAAAATTATATTGCTAAAAAATGCTTAAGAAATTTCATTTAGTCTGATTTCAAGGTGCTAATTATGGAAGCTTTTAATGTGTTTTGGAGAAAATGGCAAATAGCATGATGCATTCTGTGCATTTGTAGGTTACATTAATTTTGTTGGTAACTGATCCATTTTATATGTTTTGTTGATTTATTTTTTTCTTCCAAATCAGTCATTTTTTGGTGTGCCTTTTCCATGTCTATTAGAAAATAATGTTCTGTTACAACAATATACCCTTTCAAAGACAGGAATAAATGTTGAGTATTGTATAAGATGCATCTATTCACAGGTTGAAATTGCCCATAGGAAAGGTGAACCGATTCCTCCAGGGTGGGCAATGGATTCTTCAGGAAAGGTGAAGTTGATATTTTTCATCATTTTAGGTCACTGAATAGTAATTGTTTTGTTGATTTATTTTCTATTTTTCCCTACACTCTCTTTAAATAAAGAACTGCATCCCCAGTCTTGTATATGTCAAATCAATTTTGGTTTAAATTGTTTGATATGGATCTTTGTGGCAATGACGTATAATGTTTAAGAATGGCATGTCATAAATAATTTATCCATGCTCTGAACTAAATAAATACATATGCCAGCACTGTACATTGTAAAATACATATGCCAGCACTGTACAATGCAAAATACATATGCCAGCACTGTACATTGCAAAATACATATGCCAGCACTGTACAGTGCAAAATACATATACCAGCACTGTACACTGCAAAATAAACCATGAAATGATAAAATAGTCCTCATTTCTGTACACATGGAAGTTGTTACACTTTTATATTGATAAAAAGTGCCTCGACTGCTATCAGATTCTTTTTGTACTATTTGACTCCAGAATCACACAAGTCAAATCTACCATTAGACCCTCTCTACATTCAGTTTTATTCAGTAGATGTTCTGAATAGTACTCTCATTTAATTTAAGTGTCATTATCTACCAGAATTTATTATAATAAATGCCCATTTTTTTATAATTACTTTTTTTTCAAACTAACAAAATCGTTAATTAAATGACTTTACATTGCAAGTCAGATGACTACCACAAATTTTGTTGAAAATTTTCATTATCCGATACATTTTTCAAAAATGATTTTCATTGCCCTCTTACACTTTTATGACCTTTTGTGACTTTGGACATTTATAGCACCAACAGATACATGTATGGACATCCACAAATGATAAGTAAATGTATTGATTGGTTGGTTGGTTTTGGACAAAAAGCATGCCAAGGGAGATGAATTGGGTCAGTGTTTCAGAGACATGGGGGAAAAAAATTGCAGAGAAACACATGGCCCACACTAATTGTTGCAACACTTTTGTTACAGCAGATGGAAACAAATGTAAGAAATACTATCTTTTTGTTGAAGAGAATGTTATTTTCACTTTTTTTTTCAGGAAACTTTGGATCCTAGTAAATGTGAAGGTCTCTTTCCACTCGGAGGGACGGAAAAAACCTGTATGTAACAAAGCTTTTGAAAACAACTACAACCTTTGCTTTTCTGGGATACAGTAGAAATGTTGAGAAAGCAGGATATTATAATAATAATAATAATAATAATAATAATAATAATAATAATAATAATAATAATAAAAAAATAATAATAATAATGATAATAATAATAATAATAATAATAAAAATAATAATAATAATAATAATGAGGACTCTGTCTAGCACCTCATCATTAGAAGCTCTAAGCACTTTACAACATTAGTTGTAAAAATTTATATTGATATGATTACAAAAAAAAACAAACACCATGAAATAAGAAAACAAAACATGATGAAAGGTAGGAAACATTATTAGGTCTTTAAGTTTATTTTTCAGTTGATACATGTGAGTTATAAGAGCACTCTTGAATGGGATAACTGTGTTTTTGTGTCTAAATTCAATTGACAATTCATTCCACTTTGCTGGACCATTGTATACAAAAGAACATTGTCCATATGACTTTATTTTCATAGTGGGAATAATGAGTATACAGTTGTCAGAAGAGAAACATAACATGTACACAATGGTGAGGTCGGATAGGTATCCTGGACTGGAGTCCATCAGTGAAACGTAGCACAGAGAACAGATTTTGTGTGTGATTCTGGATTTAATGGATAGCCAGTGTAGTGTACAGAGCAGAATGGAGGTGTACTTTGATCTTGGTACTCTAAGGAAAATCTGAGCAATTGTGTTCTGAACATTTTAAAGTTTCTGGAATAGATATTGAGACAAACCAGACAGAATTGAATTACAGTAATCCAGTCTTGAAAGTACTAATAAACACACAAGTGTTTTAGTGGCATCAACTGAAAGGTATTTGCGAATGGAGCTGATGTGTCTCAGCTCAAGTTATGCAGCCTTGCATATGTTCATGACATGTTGGTGCAATGTGAGAGTACTGTCAAGAGTAACACCTAGGTATTGTGCTGAATGTTTTAATTTAATGTTGTTGTTGCTGATATTTATTGTTTTGAGGTAAAGGATGTGAATGAGAAAGTCTTTTTGATATGATCAGTATGGCCTCGGTTTTATCATCATTCATCTGCAGCTTGTTACATGTCATCCATGATTTCACATCAGAAATGCACCTTTCTACTCCTTGGATAGTAGCATCAACTTCAGTTGGGTGGCTAGATTTGTATATTTGGTTGTCATCAGCGTACAATTGGTGAGACACTGGATGATAATCAATGACACACTTGAGAGCGGCTGAGTGCATAGAATGAAGATAACAGGTCCAAGAACATACCCCTGTGGAGCACCACAACATAGAACAATTGGGATGGCATGTATTCCATTTGCGGACACAGTTTGTGTCCTGTTGACCAAGTAGGACTTTAACCACAGTAAGGCTGTATCATGAGTGTGAAATGGAGATGGTGAAGTAATATATCATGGTCTGTTTTATCAAATGCTGCAGACAAATCAAGCAGTATGAGGACTGTAATTTTTCTGCTATTTAAAGCAGAGAGAATGTCATTAACTACTTTTAGAAGAGTAGTTTCAGTACTGTGGCAAGGGCTATATGCAGACTGTACATTGCTAAAAAGACTGTTTGAATTCAGATGAGATACAAGTTGGGTTATAACTTTTTTTTTGAGATTCTGTATATGAATGGGAGATTAGAAACTGGGCAGTAGTTCTTTAAATCATTATGGTCGAGTATTGGTTCCTCAACAGAGGCTTTACAATGACAGTTTTGAAAAATGATGGGAATTCCCCAGATGAGAGAGAGGTATTAATAATATCAGTTAGTGAAGGCAATACTGGATCTAAGCACTCAAGCAGCAGTGATGTTGGAATTGGATCAATTTTACATGACTTTGGTGCACTCTTTATCACCATTGTAAGTACTAAATCCATAGAGACAGGTTCAAATGCTGCTAACAGTTGTGACTGAAATTCTGTATCACAACTGTATGGTAACAATGGGTCAGTTGAAATTGTGTTGTCAAGCTTATCTCTAATAGTTTATCATGGAGGAATTTGCAAACAGGTCTGAAAGGTCATCTGGAGAGAGATGGTAGATGGAATGGTGTACATTTATTCCTTGACATTATTTTGTTAGTAATCTCGAAGAGCTCTTCGCAGCTGAAACTTGTGATCTTAGTACTGTAATGGACTGATTTCACTGCATGGACTATGTGACGTTCTTCTTATATTTGGATATGAATATTTAATCTGGATGAAAGCCAAAGCCTCTCTGCTTTATGGCAGTCTCTTTTAGCTGTGTGAAGCTGGTCTCTAACACTGCAGTGCCATGGAGAACACTTTTGAATTGAGTTTGAGTTTATGTAACTATGGTAGTAACACAGCAATTGGAATTAAATTTAATACTGGTTTGATGAATGTGATGGTTGTTGAAAAATTTTCATGAAAAATCCACAAAATTTGATAAAATGTTGACAAAAAATAAAAAAATAAAAAATAAAAAAATAAGCAGTTTTTAAGATCTTACATCTAACTTCAAACAAAATAAGGTTTTAGGAAGAGTGATGACAAATGACTCTTTTACCAAGACACCACATTCAGTCATCATCTGCCCAATTCTCCCAATTCCTCAAATTCAGTGGACAAATCCACATTCAGTCCAAATCTCCCAAAGCCACCCAAATTCCTCACATTCATGGGATTGCTCTGCACTCATTCAAGATCATTCAAGATCAGCCAAATTTCTCACAAATTCAGTGGAGAAATCAACAATCTTTTACAAAACATTTCTGCAGGTGTTGTTACCATGTGACGTATCCTTGAAATATACCACATGAAGAAATACACAAATGTCTTGTACATTTTTTGTTTTAGGAGTGTCTTATCTATTTTCAGAGTAAATACCTGAAGTAACCACTTTTTTTTCAGTGACCAGGCAAATTTGAACTTTGTTTTGAGATATTTAGTAAGGTTATTACATTTAAATTTAAATGTAAATTTTTAAAGAAGCCTTACAAATTAAATGATTTTTAACTCAACTGGTCATAGATCGGGAAAGCGTACATAGTGATTTGTTGTCTATCGTCCATTGTCCTTCCATCTGTCTGTTATGATGTTATTGCTGCTTCTACTATTGACTACTTGGCAGATTGTTAAGCTTATATTCACCACAGAAATCTAATATGGCTGCCAATGTTGCTACATCTCCTAAATGGATAATCAACATGGAGGTTCCACAGAAAGACTTTTTATGGTGTCTGTTTCGTCCTGAACGTAAATAAATCTGATATTCATGATGGCAGCCATGTTATAAATTGTGTTATTGCTACACCTCCAAAATGGATAGTCATATCAACAGGAATATTTTACTAAAAAACTTCATGGTACTGTGTTGGCCCTAAATGAAAATGGTGCCAATCTGATGTGTAATAAGGCCACAATGTCTTATTGGTCCTAAAAATTGTGTTCTTATTTTAATTGTTTCCACAAGGTTTGATTTTTAAAGAAAAAGAATTTATTTTTTAATTTTTTATTCTGGTTTTGTTTATAGAAAAATACCTTTTATATCTTAGAAATTGTCAAAATAATTTTGAATTGTCTTTATTTTGATACATGCTTGTTGTGTGTAATTTGGCTGATAGAGTATACAGCTTGACCTTGCTTCAAAGATTGCTTAATCTAATTGGTAATTTTCACTTCAAGGACTTAAGATGTTCTTTGGAGTCTCCATTGTCCTTGTTGAAATGCACACAAATTAACCTTACACCAGTCTCACATTCAGATGTAGATAATAACAATACATGAAAGTGCCATGCTAACATTGCTTCCATTGTCCTTGTTGAAATGCACACAAATTAACATTACACCATTTTCACCTACATAAAGTCTAAATAAAGTTTTGTTATGGCTGAAGCAGAAACATAATGGACATTGGAATGGATGCTAATCATGTCTAAGAATCTCCTCAGGCCTAGGAATCAATATCTCCTGATCAAAAAACAAATATTTGACTATTAATGCATGATCTTACATAAAAAAATTTGGTTCCACAGAAAATCCTGAAACCAGTCAAATCTTTTCTATTTCTGTCAGCCTTGGTGAGCAAAAAAAATAAAAAATATTCCATCAGTTTAATTAATTTCAATTGAATAGATCAGTTTAATGATTCTCAATGGCACAAGGTGAACAATACTGATTTGTTTTTTGTTTAAGTCACAAAATATTTGTACATTATGCCAAATAACATTTTAGTCATTTTCAAAGTATTTGAATCATGCTTCTGACACAAGTTTGAATTATGTTTGTAGCTGGTTACAAAGGGTATGGTCTTTCCATGATGGTGGAACTGTTCTGTGGAATCCTTAGTGGTTCTGAATATGGTCCAAACATACGGACATGGAAGGATACACACCAAAAGGCAAATTTGGTATGTGCACACCAATGTAATGAAACTTTTCTTGGGTAAATATCAAAATATTTCACTACTGGTGTTGTAAAAGGCCCTCACTACATTATGACCAAATAATTTTCACTTTACAATCATCGATTCTGTGAGTAATATGAAAACTTTCCAATGTTTTAAACTCTTATCCACCTACATTAAAACTACACAGCACTTTGTAAGTTTGTTGCTTTAAGTAAAGTACATTAGTCCCCCTCTTATGCGGCCACCCCTGCTGCACTGGGAAAGTGGCCTTATAAGATGGGTGGCCGTTCCAGAGGGGGGCTAAATTTATTATGAGAAGTACATGTATATGTAATGTACGTAGTAAGAAAGCTACATACTTAAAAACATTAAATATCTTCGTCTAAATGAAACATTATTCATTACAAGGTTCGTTTTGTTATAACAACAAATTTATTTCAACTGAATATATGTTACTGTTTTATCTTTCTTGGCGTAAGTGTGATATGCGAGTGGGAATTGTTGTCATGCACATTGCAAATGGATTCAAAAACGTCATTTACATCTTGGTACATACATAATTATGTTTCCATTTGCTCCATTTTCCCACTGCTGCTGAAAAACCTTTTTATCGGTTATGACTGTTTATTCAAATTATTTCAACATAAACTTGTCTTTTTGAGTCTTTGCTACATACAATTGTTCGGCATTTCCCCCCCCCCCCACGTCATCGAGTAGAATAACCGTAACCGACGTCTTTCTTCTAAAATAATGTATCCGTTAGTGTGATGACATTTTAATGTTTGGTAATGTTTTATTCGGTTATTGCTGACTGTATGCGATTTAATTAAGCAGACAAAACTTGTGTCGAGCGTACGAAATAAAGTCATCGTAAAGGCAGCCATTATGTGTGGTCATGTGATTTTTCTGGTCTTTGTCTGATACCCTGTTGTTTTTTTAAGCTTCTCTGTGTGTGCCAATGTACAAAATATATTTTTAGCCTATGCTGACCCTGTTATAATTATAACAATTACGTCTGTATTAACAACAAAATTCAGTGCAAGTACTGTATTAACAACAACAATATTCAGTGCAAGTACTGTATTAACAACAAAACAATTAAGTGCAAGTATTGTATTAACAACAAAAAATTGTGTTAGTACTGTATTAACAACAAAAATATTCAGTGTGAGTACTGTATTAACAACAAAAAAATTCAGTGCAAGTACTGTATTAACAACAAAAATATTCAGTGTGAGTACTGTATTAACAACAACAAATTTCAGTGTGAGTATTGTATTAACAACAAAATATTCAGTGTGAGTACTGTATTAACAACAACAAAATTCAGTGCAAGTACTGTATTAACAACAAAAATATTCAGTGCAAGTACTGTATTGACAACAAAAATGTTCAGTGTGAGTATTGTATTAACAAAAAAATTCAGTGCAAATACTGTATTAACAACAAAACAATTAAGTGCAAGTATTGTATTAACAACAAAACAATTAAGTGCAAGTACTGTATTAACAACAAAAAATTCAGTGCAAGTACTGTATTAACAACAAAATTCAGTATTGTATTAACAACAACAAAATTCAGTGCAAGTACTGTATTAACAACAAAAATATTCAGTGCAAGTACTGTATTGACAACAAAAATGTTCAGTGTGAGTATTGTATTAACAAAAAAATTCAGTGCAAGTACTGTATTAACAACCAAACAATTCAGTGCAAGTATTGTATTAACAACAAAAATATTCAGTGCAAGTACTGTATTAACAACAAAAATATTCAGAGTGAGTACTGTATTAACAACAAAAAATTCAGTGTGAGTATTGTATTAACAACAAAAATATTCTGTACAAGTACTGTATTAACAACAAAAAATTCAGTGCAAGTACTGTATTAACCACAAAAATATTCATTGTGAGTACTGTATTAACAACAAAAATATTCTATACAAGTACTGTATTAACAAGAAAAAATTCAGTGCAAGTACTGTATTAACAACAAAATATTCAGTGTGAGTACTTTATTAATGACACAAAAATCAGCGTGAGTACTGTATTAACAACAAAAAATTCAGTGTGAGTACTGTATTAACAACAAAAATATTGTGTGAGTACTGTATTAACAACAAAAATATTCAGTGCAAGTACTGTATTAACAACAAAAATATTCAGTGCAAGTACTGTATTAACAACAAAAATATTCAGTGCAAGTACTGTATTAACAACAAAAATATTCAGTGCAAGTACTGTATTAACAACAAAAATATTCAGAGTGAGTATTGTATTAACAACAAAAAATTCAGTGTGAGCAAGAGATTACACCATCATGGATATTGTCACATCTAATAGGAGTTATTTATTTTATCTGTTGGTCTTCAGCATAGGTTAAATTCAAAGACGTCTTGGCTTACTAATAAATCACTCAGCTGTGTATGCATATAGTGGCCATATTATTTTGTTTCTTGTTAAAGTACACAACTAACTACCTTAAAATATTAAAGGCCTAATGTTGTGCATGAAACACAATATAATAAAGTTTTGTTGAGAGTTCCATTTCCTGATGAAGGTTTGTTCAGAGTCCCATATAAAAATTCACCTTTTTTGTACAGTATTAGGCCATTAAAATTTTGAGGTAGGTAGTTGCTAATACAGTACAAAAAAGGTGCATTTTTATAACAAATGTCTTGCAGCTCCCAAGAAAACTTCATCAGGAAATGGGACTCTCAACAAGACTAATATATTGGGTTTCATGCACAAAAAATTCCAAATAAGCTTCATTTTACTGAGCTTTTATAAGATATGAGCACTCACTTTGTACTTAACCATTAATTCATTGTATCTGCTTTCATACAAATAGCAAAATTAATAATGCAGACTGCTAATGCTTCCTATGTGAGCTATGTTCAGGATGAACATGTTTACCTAAGTTGCTATTATCTTTTAACCCCTAAGATATTTGGATTTTTACTGATGTAGATTTTATGTGTATTTTTATATTGTTATTGATATATACTACTGCTTATTTAACCAATCTCATTTTTATCAGTATTGGATACATATCATGAGAATTGAATGCACTAATTAAAATTATTTAAATTGCTTCACAAGCAGTAGTTAAAAATATAGACTTAGAAGAGGTTCACTTTGACTCCATGGTTTCCTTGAAAATCAGTCTTTTTCTCCTGTCTTTTCTTTGTGCATCTGCTTATGTAGACTTTTCTTTCAATCAGCCTTCATATACCGCCATAATTTTTTCAAATAGGGACAGTGCTATGTTGCAATTGATCCAAATGCATTTGAGCCAGGATTTGCAGACAGACTCAGTGATTTGATGAATACAATCCGAACTATGGAATCGGTAAATATGTGTGTATGTGTGTGTGTGATGAATAAATATCATTGAGTATCAATGTCACTTATGTTTTATTCAAGCAATTTTGGAAGTAAAAAGCAGGATCCTTATCATCCATCCATATGTCCATCTACTCATGTTTGTGTCATGGTGGAACTCAATTCTGCCTATGACAGACCCATTAAGATTGATTAACGATAGAATGGGATAACAATACACATTTAATAAGTTAAAACTTATAAACATGCAGATTTAGAAAAACACCTGTAAGTCTCCTTTGTACATTAATTTAATCATTTTTTAATGCTACCATCTTTTCAATTCAATTTTAAGCAATTTCAAATCTTACAAAATTATTTTTTACCCATGTATTTCTGACATCATCCTTTCATTAGCATCTTGGTGGCCCTGGGACATCATTTTGTCTGGGTATGTCTGTTTTCTTGTATACAAGGAAGAAAATGAAGATATCTATTCACAGAGTAACTTGTCAACAACAGACTAAATTTTCAATTTTTTTCAGGTGCATTATTTATCACTGACTTGAAATTCAGACTGGTCTGCCAAGTTTATCACTGACTTGAAATTCAGACTGGTCTGCCAATTTATCACTGACTTGAAATTCAGACTGGTCTGCCAAGTTTATCACTGACTTGAAATTCAGACTGGTCTGCCAAGATAAGTTTAATATACTAACTACTTTCATGGTAGGAAAAAACTTTCAGATACGCTTTCACCTTCACCATTTGTGTATTTTATCTTTTTACATGTTTTATTTAAAGTTCAAAACTTCCAAAAAAGGTAACATTATATAAAATAGGAGTGACTGTAATATCATAGCAAACTTTTTATTTCAACATTTACTGTACATTATCCAACAAATGTCCTCTCCTTTCAGACATTTAAAGAAAGAAATAACAGGTCTCAATACTGATGTTACAGAAACATGCCAAAACATCTAAAATTTACACTACATTTTAAGTTTGATTGCACTCAGCCTTGTCTACACAGTGAACCTACCTGTGCACTACTAACTCTAACCTAGTGCACCAGGTTTAAGTTTTTGCACTGGTGAATCTGTATATTGTAGGCTGAAGGAGAAAGTGAAGTACTTGTGGCAGGTGACCCTGAGCGACAGCACATGGCCAAATGTGATCGACAAGGAGGAATTCTTTACCATCCAAACCAGATGAAATATGCGGTAAGACACTGGTCCAGCTAATTCCTAAGTAAACTTTTGTCTCCAATCGCATCATCATTAAGTCCCTTCTACTTTCCATCCACATACCTAAACATGACCGTTCTGGAACAACTGGTTTCTAATTCCAAACCTCTCTTTTATTATGATATGAAATATATTCATACCAAAGGTAACTTTTTCTTTAATCATGCCATTTCATTTCCTAATGGATATAAATGCAGATTTCTTAACAATAGTCTAATACATGTAGTCATAATTCACATTAAACTGCCAATATTTTAAGAAATAAAGTTACAGGCACATATATGCAATTCTTTGCACCAAGTACATATACTTTATCTTTCTTTATGAGAAATAAATATATTTTATGTCATTAAAATGGAGTTTAGATAAATAGATTTAAGAACCTTTTGTCATATTGTTCAACAGTTTTCTACAACGTACAGTGGTACCTCAGGTTACGAACTTAATTCGTTCCAGAACTCGGTTCGTAACCCGAAACGTTCGTAACCCGAAACATTGAAATCAATGAAATAGAGACAATCCGTTTCAAGATGAAAGAATCGTTCTTTTTTATTAACATCCAGTCGTTTACATGATAATATGCAAAGAAAACGTGTACTTCACATATTAAATAAAAAGAAAACAAAATAAATTAAATGTAAAATAAAAAAAGATTTAGTCTATCTTTCTTACCAAGAAAACGATCATGGGAAATTTGTCACTTTGTTTGCTATTCTGAATCATTAGTTTCAGGAGTTTCTTGTCGCTGTTTCTTGGCAGCTAACTGGGAATCTTTCTGCACCAAGAAACTATCAAGGGAAATTTGTCGCTTCCTTTGCTGGAGAATCTTTCTGAAGTGGGCCATCGCATTATCATTCATCAGGTTTACTGCCCTGTTAGCAACAAGTTTGTTTGGAGATGATGGTTCACAATGAAGTCTTCGACGTCTGCCCACTTGCTGCAAATTTCTTTACTATTGGCAGTTGAAACGGTCACTGGCTCCTCATCATCGGACGACTGCTACTTTTACTGCTGTGTAGTAAGGTCAATGAAAGCGAGGCTGCGCACGCGTGCAAAACTAGGCTACTAGGTTAGCGCTAAGCGATGTTAGTACTGCGTGGCCTTCGTTTGTACTGTATGCGATCGTTTGTCTCCAACGTTAAACCTTGCTCTCTCTCTCTCTCGCCTTCGTTCGTAACCCGAGGCACTGTTCATTACCCGAGACAAAAAAATTTCAAAGTTGTTGTTCGTAACCCGAATTGTTCGTGACCTGAGGCGTTCGTAACCTGAGGTACCACTGTAATCGTATCTCTACCAAGAAAAGCATATTGGTTATTTTTTAGGTTTCATTCTACAAATGCTTTACACAGATCAGGCAATTCATGAGGGCTTGAATAAAATGTACTTATTTCTGTCATCTGTCACATCAGCTTATAACAACACCAGCATTTTTATTGGTTAAAATCCTATCATGTGATGCAGGAAACAAAACATTAGTCCACAACACCTAAAGGGAACTAAATAAGTACTCATAGATCCTTTAACAATAATTTGTTGAACAATCATTGAATTGTAGAATGGTTATTTATTTCTTTAAAGTTCATTATTTGTTCTTTAATAATATATGTAAATATGAGAATTTAGTCTAATATTTTACCAGATTAATGAAGTAACCTTACTTTTGTTATGACTGTTCATGCAGTGTGTTAAAAGATACAACAACAATGCCAATATTTATGTGCTAAATAATGAATTTAGTTGTCAAAATAATAAATGTTTAACTGATAAATATTTATTTATGAACCAGAAGATAAAGGCAGGACTTTTTTTATATATAAAAGGTAGTTATTGTTAAAAAGTTTAAAATAATATTTAGAAATAATAAATGTGTAACAAACATCCTGCTCTCAATGTGCAAACATAGGAGAAAGTGCTTCATTTAGTAGTGCCCAATACAAAAGAAGTATTTTATCTACATTATAAAACTAACTGCATATCAACTGATGTTATTTTTTTATCTTTGATAACCTATAAAAAAATGTAACCTGCAAATTGTTGGACAATCACTTTAACAAGCTTCTAAGAGAATGAATAATCATCGCTTTGATATAAGAAAATACAGAGATTCTCTGTTTTCCTCAAATATTTCAGCACACTTTAATACCAATAATCACTTAGTACTTGATTTTGCTTTCATGCCAATAGATATTGTGCATTGTGACATGAATAGACTCGTAAAATAAACTTATTGGATTCATAAGTTAGATACTTTGTATCCAATAGACTCGTAAAATAAACTTATTGGATTCATAAGTTAGATACTTTGTATCCAATAGATTCGTAAAATAAACTTATTGGATTCATATGTTAGATTTTTTTTATCCAATAGACTCATAAAATAAACTTATTGGATTCATAAGTTAGATACTTTGTATCCAATAGACTCGTAAAATAAACTTATTGGATTCATAAGTTAGATACTTTGTATCCAATAAGACTCGTAAAATAAACTTATTGGATTCATAAGTTAGATACTTTATATCCTAATGGCCCTAATGCCATTGCACTACATAAAATTGTATAAAAAAGTATATATTTTTTTTAATTGATATAATTTATATCCTTTAGACAAATATGTAAGACAGTTCGTCTCTTTTTTTATTATTTTACTGTAATGTGTAATCACATTTGAAGTTTCATGACTTTTATACTGCAAGATATGAAATTCATTCTTAGAAGACTGTGGACAGTTTTAAAAGCCTGATCCTGTGTCAGTTCTTGCATCCATGATTAGTCATAAACTAAATGTTCTCATGTAAATAGTTTTATTGATTATGTAACTAGACAAAGCATTGTCACTTCCTTAACAAATTGTTTGGTTGTCATAAAGACAGAATTTAACGAGTGGATCAAAGTTACTTTCATTTTCACCACACTAGTTTTAACAGGATTGATGCGTCATGATTTTTACCTTCAGCACTGTATTTCAAAGGGTATTTTAAAGTTATTGCATACCTGCATTTTAATGATATTTTAAAATCATTGCATACCTGTATTTTAAGGATATTTTAAATTGTTACATACCTGCATTGTAAGGGTATTTTAAAGTCGTTGTATACTGTCTTGTATTTTAAGGATATCTTAAATCATTGCATGCCTGTATTTTAAGGGTATTTTAAAGTCATCATATACCTGTATTTTAAGGATATTTTAAATTGTTACATACCTGCATTGTAAGGGTATTTTAAAGTCATTGTATACTGTCTTGTATTTTAAGGATATCTTAAATCATTGCATACCTGTATTTTAAGGGTATTTTAAAGTCATCATATACCTGTATTTTAAATTCATTTTGTACATCTTTTGGATATAATTAATAATTGTTCTTGCAAGAATGACGCTTAGCAACACCTTGCCATATAGAAATATTTGCAGGAACACTTATGAAAGAATTTGAACCCAAGATTTAACTATTGCCTGATCCCTAATGCCTCGTCAGACAATAGCATACAACAGACATATATATTTCCTTATCCCAAATGTCTTGTGAAACATTGGCACACAACAGATGTCTTTATTGCCTGATCCATAATGCCTTGGCATATATTGGCATGAAATAGATGTATGTATTGCCTAATGCCTTGTCAATCATTGGCAGATAACAGATGTCTTTATTGCCTGATCCATAATGCCTTGACATATATTGGCATACAATAGATGTATGTATTTCCTAATGCCTTGTCAATCATTGGTAGATAACAGATGTCTATATTGCCTGATCCATAATGCCTTGGCAAATATTGGCATACAATAGATGTATGTATTGCCTCATGCCTAATGCCTTGTCCATCATTGGCATATGACAGATGTCTTTATTGCCTGATCCATAATGCTTGGCAAATATTGGCATACGATAGATGTATGTATTGCATCATGCCTTGTCAATCATTGGCATATGACAGATGTGTCTGTGATAACAGGAGTATCACATCATTGATGTCATTTGAAATAACAAAATATTACTAATGTGGCATGATTTACCCATCCCATTTTTGTCTGTATGGAGAAGCATGGTATAATTTAACTGACCCATATCTTGTATCATTGGACAGATTTTACTTACATTTTTGTCTGTATGGAGTAGCGTGGTATAATTTAACTGACCCATATTTTGTATCATTGGACAGATTTTACTTCCATTTTTGTCTGTATGGAGAAGCATGGTATAATTTATCTGACCCATATTTTGTATCATTGGACAGATTTTACTTCCATTTTTGTCTGTATGGAGAAGCATGGTATAATTTAACTGACCCATATTTTGTATCACTGGACAGATTTTACTTCCATTTTTGTCTGGAGAAGCATGGTATAATTTAACTGACCCATATTTTGTATCATTTGTGTCTGTATGGAGAAGCATGGTATAATTTAACTGACCCATATTTTGTATCATTTGTGTCTGTATGGAGAAGCGTGGTATAATTTAACTGACCCATATTTTGTATCATTTTTGTCTATGGAGAAGCGTGGTATAATTTAAATGACCCATATTTTGTATCATTGGACAGATTTTACTTTATATGTATTAAGATGCATCATTTCTTTAATATTTGATCAAATTCAAATTATTTTTCAGCAATTAATGTAGTTTGTATTTAAATTGACAAAAGAAGTAAAAACCATAAATGAATATAAATGTACTGATTATACTCTTTCTATTCAAGTTGAGTATTGTGCTGTGTTGTATTCAAGTTGAGTGTTGCACTGTGTTGTATTCAAGTTCACCCTTCCCATATATTCATACACAAATCTATATCTTTGCAGAATGATATTGCAGAGCAACTAGGAGTTGAGCCCATGAAAGCCCTTTGACTTGGAAGTGTCCAATAAATATGCAGTTATCTTTTTTGTTTTACTTTTTTTTTTTTATACATTGACTAAAATTCTGTCAGAACTGTTCGCTGACAAAATGATTTTTCTAGTCCTCTATAGACATGCATGTGATATACAAAAGGGAACATGTTTTAAATATTCAAAAGAAGCTGGTTAGAATGGGTGAAAATATGTTTTAAAAATTTCTATAATTGTGATTTGTAAGTGTGCTAAAGGGAGGGATACATTTTAAAAATGTGTTGAACATGTATATTACATAAAGAAACAGGAGGTAATGCAGAATGTGGTGAACTGTATGAAAATGGATTTCATATGACAGAGCTAGCAATTAAAACTAAGGAGAAATTTTTTTGTATCTACTCTTATTGGCATCAACGATGTTTTCTTTTATGCTTTTATTTCTTCTGATATATAGTTCTTTTGTATTACTCGATTCTTGCTTTGTGTACTGATACTTGATACTCATAACTAGATTAAAAAGAACTTGCACCCATTATACAGGAATACCCTCATGATTAAAAGTTTGTTTTAAAGTCCCAAATTTTCTATCTTTATACTCTGAAATTTAAACAAAATTCCAACCCCAAATTTAAATATTATGCTAATGACTCGTGAAACGAAAATACTTTAAAAACTTGGAAATGTATTTTAGTTTCTAAAGTCCTGATACGCACTAGACCAGATTATTTATGTGTACATGCTGACACTGATATTTACTGTGTACATGTATTAAGATTGATGTATGCGATAATGGCTATCATATTCCAGTAGTGAGACATTATCATGTTCCCGCAATAATTGGCTATCATATTCCAGTAGTGACAGGTTATCATATTCCAGTAGCAACCCGTTATCATAATCCAGTAATAACTGATCATCAATGTTCAATAATGGTAGGTTGTCGTATTCTTGTAAAATTTTATAAACTTCATATCATTTTAAAAGGCCTCAAAGCAAGGATGCTGTCTTATTTGATATTGGTTTTGAGAGGAAGACCAAAATAACATTCTTCTGGAGGCTTGACATTCAAGAACTAAGTGGATGCCAGACATATCATCAAATCATTATGTAATGCCAAGGTGAAAGAACTATACAAATACATCTAATCATAAGAATAATAAATAACATTTTTCTCACCCTTTATTTCAAGACAAATAAGATGAAATGTACTATTTGTACATGAGAAACTTAAATAAAACTCTAATCATATGACATGTCTGTACCTGGGTTAATATGTGATATATATTCCAATACTATACAAAAGTAATAACCTGATGACAATGTCCCATACTAAACACGTGTAATAACATGTCCTGACAACATAATGTCCCTTATTATACTATTCTAATAACACCTGACAACATAGTGTCCCTTATTATACTATTCTAATAACACCTGACAACATAATGTCCCTTATTATACTATTCTAATAACACCTGACAACATAATGTCCCTTATTATACTATTCTAATAACACCTGACAACATAATGTCCCTTATTATACTATTCTAATAACACCTCCTGACAACAAAATTTCCCATAGCATCTTATAATGCATGGACAATGTTCCAGACATCAAATTTTTCTTGGCACTTCCAGTTTTTTTTGTTTTTTTTTTAAATCCCAAAAGTGAAAAATGTCACCATGGTGCTTGCCATGGAATTTCTGTACCCATTTTATAATTTTATTTTAAAATTTGCACTTTTGATGTCTTCTTGAAAACAGTTCCACTTCTAAATTCAGTATCAACAGTCAAAATATACATTCTACTGTTAATAAGAAAAACCAAAATAACAACAAAAACAGGACAAGATTTTGTCAGTGGTACTAGAAGAAACTAATATCTGAAAAAATGTGATTACAGGCTTCTACTGACTACATCACTCCACTGGACAGTATCAACATAGATCTGCCAACACAGCTAACAATGACAGATCTTGTATTGCACTGAATATCCTACTGTTTCTATCCAATAAGACCTTGGATACACATAGTGGTTACTCTGGTCTACCCCCATGCTTCGGATCTGATATTAAATAATTAAGATCACAATTAGTTCAACACCAACAGCAAAGCAACAGTTGGAGACTACTGAAACCAAATTAATTGCTCCATATTTGTCATTAAAAATATGTGGCATTTTAAAATTGAAAGTTTAGATAATTCATTGATTGTTGACTATCATGTGGTATTTTTTAACATAGCATATTAGAAGGATCGATTCTTCAGACATCATGCCAGATGTTCCCTGTCCAAATGCTTATCAATCTGAGAATCTTCACCATGATCATCTCAGAGTTTCTTTCAGAGTCAAAATTATTTGATTCACATTAGCAAGATACAAGGATGTCACACAGTCACTTATTTGATTCATATTAGCAAAATACAAGGATGTCACACAGTCACTTATTTGATTCACATTAGCAAGATACAAGGATGTCACACAGTTACTTATTTGATTCACATTAGCAAGATACAAGGATGTCACACAGTCACTTATTTGATTCACATTAGCAAAATACAAGGATGTCACACAGTCACTTATCTGATTCACATCAGCAAGATACAAGGATGTCACAGTCACTTATTTGATTCATATTTAACAAAATACAAGGATGTCACACAGTCACTTATAAGATTCACATCAGCAAGATACAAGGATGTCACAGTCATTCATGCAAGTGAGCATGCATTATATGAAATATATTAAAAACACAAGTAGCCGTGAACATAGATTTGCACACCAAGGACATGGCAGATATATCTCACAGGTCTTCAAGAAAAGCACGAAAATATGGTCAAAAGAGCAATAATGGAAATGAAACCTGGAAATCTTCTGCAAGCCAATCAAGCATTTCCTTACATTTTTGTGATCAATTTGACAGATTTTCTGGAAATAAAAGCAAATCTCTAAATGTTTTTCCAGATATATCACTTGTATCAAATAAAACACAAAACTTGCTGATGGATGTACTAAATATATCACTTGTATCTCAGTCCTAATAATCCTAAACCAACTTTATTTTGGATTAGGAAATCAGCAAGATTTCACACCTTTCCAAAACACTAAAAATGAGATACCTACTTTTAACACCCATGATCCTAACTGTTAGCATAAAGGCCCGTGACCTGATTGTTTAGGCTTAAGGCCCAAGACCTGCTTGTTTAGCCTTAAGGCCCATGACCTTAGCATTTAGCCTTAAGGCCCATGACCCATTGTTTAGCCTTAAGGCCCATGACTAGCATTTAGCCTTAAGGCCCATGACCTATTGTTTAGCCTCAAGGCCCATGACCTATTGTTTAGCCTTAAGGCCCATGACTAGCATTTAGCCTTGAAGTCCATGACCTTAGCATTTAGCCTTAAGGCCCATGATCCAATTATTTAGCGTTAAGGCTCATGACCTATTGTTTAGCCTTAAGGCCCATGACCTGTTGTTTGGCCTTAAGGCCCATGGCCCCATGGCCCAATTGTTTAGCCTTAAGGCCCATGGCCCAAATTGTTTAGCCTTACAATCCATGACCCGAACTGTTTAGCCTGAAGGCCTATGACCTTAGAATTTAGCGTTATTGCCCATGAATCACTTGCCTTCTTCAGTATTATGTACTTGATAACAATGTATATAAAATACAGAATTGAATGGGTGAAACCTGGAACATATTTGACCATATGGCAATTAAAATTGCATAATAAATAAGTGACAATGCAAAAGTGAAGAAAGAGCAAAACATTTGATACTAAAAATGACATGGGATAAAGGTTCATGGATAGTGGTCTCCCTTGGGACATGAGGCCCAAGAATACAAAGCATGACATCAGTGTCCTGTCTCTAAGACATTTACTGCCTAAAAAAAATAGATCTGCATGAGAAAAATGTGTGCATGCAGGGTCCCACCAAAAACAAAAGAATTTAAATTGTGTGTGACAAAAACGTGTGCATGAATGGTCCAACCATAAACCAAAGAATTTAAATGTGAAAAATTACTGCAAAATAGTGTGCAAATTTACTTCGGCAGTCTATTAATGAATCAAATTTCACTTATCAGCCTGAAGTTGATTTTGCTTGATCATGATCTGATGACTTTAGTCAGAAGGTCTCGAGATCCAAAAGTTAAAAAATGTGTTAAAGAACTATATTGACATATTGGCCTGAAAAATCTATTCAGGTCATCTACATCAGAATAGAAATTGGCTAACAGATTTAACAGCTCTACAATGAGTTGTTTTGCTGTTAGGCTAAGAAACTTCTATGGATGGATGGATGGACAAATATATGGCAGTAGGACAGACTACATATAGACAGATGGAAGTATGACAGACTTGATATAGACAGAGATATATGGAAGAAGTACATTTAGACAGATGACCAAATCAGAATGTCCCCAATGCATGCTGAAGGAACGCAGAAAAAGGGAACAAATAATGATTTTCTATAAAATTAGAAGGTAGCATTTTTAAGTCAGATATTGCATTGTTGCTCAACAAAAAATATTTTAAAAAATAACCAATTTTCTAATGCTTTGGTAAAAGTATTTTGCAAAATGACCAATTTGTAAAATGACGTAAATTTCAAATACCAAGGTAAAGTGTACTGCAAAATGACCAATTTATAATTTCTGAGGTAATGTGGACTTTTGCAATGAAACTTGCTTACCACCAACATTTAAAAGTTACAAAAATATCAGCATGCTGCAAGAGATAAAACACAAAGTCTATCATGTATGTGACATCATTTTCAAGTACAGCCATCAAAATAAAACAAAGTATTCAAATAAATTTGTTCATATCGTGTAAAACACAAGAGTTTTTAAAATTGTTCAAGTTGCTATGGACTGGATTGGAAAAAGTAACATTTTCAGGAAAAGAATATGCATGAATGTATTAGAACAGTCAAGTAAAACATAAAATTTAGACAAAAAAAAATTCACATATAATGAGAGACTATTTCAACCTTTTGGTTTAACTGAAATAATTCTTAGACATAATTTCACACAAGTTAGTTTTATAAAAAGTGAGCAAATTTAATTATCAAAACATAAAATTTAAAGTCATGAAAGTTCAGAAAAAAACATACTAGTAATTCATGGTACATTTAAACAAATTTAGAAATTAAGTGACTCATAGAAATATCTTTGTCAATACATACTAGTACAGTAACTTCATTGATGCAAAATATTTCAAAGTGCAAATAATAAATCAATACAATTGTGCATATATCTTCCTTGATAAGAATATAGCAATACAAAAATAAATGACAAGAACCAAACAAAGCAAAAATACTATTCTCTACTGATAGATCTACAGTAACTAACATATGTACTAGTACTAATGCACTACAATGTGATAAACAAATGTTGCCAAATAATATACATACTTTCCTTTCTCATCTGACATGGTGACCAATTTAATGGTGCTTTTGATACAGTATTGGTTATTACCATGACAAATGGAAAACCAAGTTCATTTCTTGACATCTCACTAAGGTAGTGCTGGCATGGTGGGGAATAAAATATCTGACAGATTTACAAAGTTTAACAACAAACTTTCAAAAAAAAGTATCTCTCATGTTATAATTAGGGAATGCTATTATGTATACAGAATAAACACCCACAACGCTAACAGTATAGATCAAAATCTATGTTGTCAGATCAATGTCAACTTTGTATGCTTAATTTATATCAGCGTAGACCAAGATTTGATGTCACATCAAACCATGCTAAATCAGGGTCAACACTGCATGATCAATTTACAAAACTGTAGACCAAAATCTGGTTTTACATTAAACCTTGACCGTTTAGTGTCAAAACTGCATGAATTGATCAATTTACAAAAATTTAGACCAGGATCTGGTGTCATATCAAACCCTGATAGATTAAATTCAACACTGCATGCTCAATTTATAAAAGTATTGTAGACCATGATTTACCATCACATGAAATCAAGGTCAGCAATTTACTGTATGTTTAACAAGCAAAAATGTAGAAAATCTGCTGTTAAAAAAATCGCTGGCAAAACAAAGTCGATACTGTGTTCAACTTCAATCAATCAAGCTCTGATGAAGCTTTACTTTGAACTTGTAAGAACACAGACCAAGATTTACTGTGACCTGTAGTTCTAGCAAATCTGAATGTACACTGTACATTCAACTTGCAACAATGTTGAAATTCCTGCTCTTACATTGACCACTGCACATCTGAGTCAACTCTGTACATTCAACTTACAATTGCAAGCAGAGTGTAATCTTGATTGTTTAGCTTGGCATGCCAGAACCAGACCTAACCAAAATTTGGACAAGGAATTTGATTTTCTACTGTACGAGGTGAAATAAGTTACTTGAATGATAAGGTGAGGCCATGTTTTGTGTCAACATGGAAAACTTGAGCCAGTACTTTAAATGTGGCTCTAGATTGATCTGCAAGGTCTTTACGTCTCAGCAGATTTATGTTTTACACTGTCTGAAAGGTATTTAAGACTCAGCAGATCTATGTTGTACATTGATCTGCATGGTCTTTACATCTCAGCAGATCTGGCTGTATGTTGTACATTGATCTGCATGGTCTTTACATCGCAGCAGATCTGGCTGTATGTTGTACACTGATCTGCATGGTCTTTACATCTCAGCAGATCTGGCTGTATGTTGTACATTGATCTGCAAGGTCTTTACATCTCAGCAGATCTGGTTCTATGATGTACACTGACATACAAGGTCTTTTTGTCTGAGTCAGCAGATGTGGCTGTCTATTTTATACCGATTTTAAAGGTCTTTATGTCATAGCAGATCTGGCTGTATAGTGTACACTGATCTGCCAGTGTTGTATGGCCCAGCAGGTCTTGTTCTATGCTGTACACTATTGTGAGCATTTCATTGAACTAAATCAATTATATAATGTACAATAATTTGTCCATAGCTAATTGAATACTAAATCAATTATATAATGTACAATAATTTGTCCATAGCTAATTGAATACTAAATCAATTATATAATGTACAATAATTTGTCCATAGCTAATTGAATAATAAGACCCTGTGAGGGCATCATAAATGAACTTTACAGCATTGTATTATACCACATTGCACTTTCATAAGAAAACATCAATCAATATGAATATTATTAGCGCTTTTATATATAAAAAAATGAAATTGAAATTCGCTGATCTCGTGGAGTACTAAACAATTTTTCTTATTGCAGGAATGTAATGTAATTCAACTATTTTATTTATTTTATAAATATAATGTTTAACAAACATTGCATGAAACATCTTCCATAATTGAAGAATGTCATACAATACTTGCACTATTAGAGAAAAATACTGAAAACCAAAGAAACCATATATTCCATAAATTCAGCCTTCAATAAACTTTGGATTCAGTCCTGAATCAAGAATTATATTCCATGCCAAAACATATATCCCTGGGGAGGTAAAATCCATCTTAAACATTAGGCTTTCAAACATATTGTAATAGCAACTGGATTCCTTACCTATTTTGTTGAAAGAAAAAAAAAAATTTAAAATCATTATTAACAAAGTTCCAACCTTATACTTCAAAGTAGATTTATTGCTATACTGTATACACAAGAGATTTTAGTCTCGTTCAAATGCAAATTGCATAGACCCATATCGGCCTTCACAAAATGCAACAGAATATTGAAAAAAGTAATCAGAAAAACAAAGAACACAGACCCTGGTCTATCATTGCATTATGTGACAGCAGATCTAGGTGTATGCTGTTTGGAGTATATATATATATATATATATATATATATATATATATATATATATATATATATATATATATATATATACAGTAGAATCCTAGTAATTGAGACACAGAAGACAGAATCAGTTAAAGTCAAATTTACTGTAAAGAGTTAACTACAGGACTTTCCAAAAATGGCCTGTTTTGGATAGATGATCCATGATGTCTTTAATTCATAAAGTCAATTAATGTGGCAAACTGACACATGAAGGATAGAAGAAAAACAGAAAGAGTGAAATGAAGCTGTTATTTACAATTCCAAGTATAGAAAATAATACATATGCAAATTGTTGATATTGTACTTATTTCAATAATTTAAACTTTGAATAATAAATACCTTGCATTAAAAATACATACATTCATGCCTATCCTGAGATTAAATACAAAATTAGAGACCATATATGGTGACCACTTACTGTGTTCAGCATATGACCTCTCTATTAAAGAGACTGACTACGTTATTCTGGCCACTGTCTGTACCATATATACTTGTGCACAGGCTGGGCCCAACTTCCAAGATTGAGACAGATCTGCATAGACCAATCAGGGTCTGTGGTTTTAGTTCAACTGGTAACCTTTACTAACTGCATAGACTTGTATATGTCAGCACATTATGAGATACAAGATCAAAAACTGAATTGGTGTATCTGACTTGTAAGCAAGTATATATGGTAGGTGACCTTGATGTGGCGGTGACCCAAATACAGGTTTCACTGTACAAAGGACAATAATAATCTGTACAAGAATAGGTGTTTTCCGCTTAGATTGGGTCTCTTTTTTTAAAAATGTTCAATACTATTTGTATAATCCATTACAAAAGATCAATATTTTAGGTAATCTCAGTTATGTGTAGAAAAGTTTGAAAAAACGTTTTCAAAACTACAAAAATTTAATTTAAAAAATTCATTTTGTCAATCTACTATTAAACTAAACAAGGCAAATTTATGCTTCATTTGGTGCATAAACAGATAAAAGCTGATAGTTACAGTTCTCCCATTGAAATCGCATTTTGTGTAGAAATTGTTTTTAATCTTTCTAAAACAACAAATAAAAAAAATGTTTTTTCTAACTTATTGCGTGTTTTGATAGAAATATTGAGTAATTAACTTTAAACACAACAAACATTTGCTTGAGATAAAAAAACAAATACAACCAAAAGTCAGCTCTCCCTCTTTGCAATTTCCCTCATTGTAACACATTTAACTGATATAATGTAAAACTGTTGTTGATCCGATCACAAATATTAAATCACTGTATTCTACTTGATCCATCACAAGCATGGAAATAACTGAAAGACACAACATCAAGTTCCTGACTGAAAATGATTGGTGGTAAGATTTATATGCTCTATAACCATAAATTTTACAAAAACTAAAATGTTGACTATTTGTTGAATGGCACCACCCATCCCCTATAATACATACACACACTGATTAAATTTTTTTATCATACTCACAATACCATGTTTTGGTACAAAATGCAGTCAGTAATTATGGACATCAGCTACTGTGTCATAACGAGTAAGAACTGCATGCATGGCCATCCAAAAAGTTAATTAATGTATGCTATAGATTTATATTTATTTTACTGTTTGTTGTCATTAATGTTATGAATCAAGGACACAATAAATGCATCGATATTCTACTGGGTGGTGTCAAATTTTCCATACAGGAAGCTTCTCCGTTCTCTCTTTTTTACAGCAAAGATGATGAAGATCCCAACAACAATGAGGAGCAGACACGAGACGATAATCACCACCATCCAAGCTGAAATTAGATCAAAACAAGCAATGCTTATAATTTGTAACCCAAAACATGTATCAAGGATGCAAATAAGAAATATTAACTGTCTATACACAATTTTAAATCCATACAAAAATGTGTGTTGTCTCTTTTTAACAGTAAAAGAAATGACTAATACAAAAACAAATAAAATTATACAAGAAAAGAACAATTACAAGCAGCCAAACTGAAACTGAATCAACATGTGTGTGGTTTATAAATAGTAACCCAAAACAGGTCTTAAGGATACAAATAAGAAATGTTAATTTTCTATAAATTATTGAAGATTCAGTCAGGAAATCTCTCTGTTGTCTCTTTCCTATTACAATGCAGATGATTATCATAACAACCAAGAGGAACCGATATGAGAAGACAATCTTAACCAGCAAAGCTCAAATTATATCAATTATAATATGCAACCCAAAGCATGTCCTCGAAATACAAATATGAAAGTTTAACTTCTTACAAATCACTGATGATCAGATAATCCATTTTTTATTCATGTAAACTGTCAAAGTCACCGACTTCAAACAGCATGCACTTAACTCCTTAATACACCTTGATTCAGTTTGAATCTGTAAAAGACAAAGCACTATAACCCTAAGGGAGCCCAGTATTTCACATTCTAGCAAACGGTCACTTAATTTGGTGTCAGTCTATGCTATACACACATACCCACCACAGTGAAATATTTCTTTGTAAAAAAACACCATGACAAATAAAGTTTTATTTTAAAAGATATGATTTTCAATAGCCTTAGATGCAAATATATAAAATAGAGTTAGCATGACTAAATATATGTTCCTAGCATGAAGTCTGTATCAATGGTGAACAGAGTCCATATAAAACTATCTTCTCAGAAGTTTGCACAATAGACTGGAAAGTTTGCACAACAGACTGGAAAGTATGCACAATAGACTGGGAAGTATGCACAATATACTGGGAACTATGCACAATAGACTGGGAAGTTTGTACAATCAAGTATCATAGGTAATTAAAAGGTAAGGTGGTTACATAGAATCAACCACCATTTTACAGATTATTCAACTGGTTGAGAATAGCTAGGGTGAAGCCATATTAAATTGTTTGAAGACTGCTGTGTGAGAGCCCATGGGGTTAATTTCCACAGGTAAAGTGGAACAACCCAATATATTTCAAAGTATAGGTAATTAAATGAAAAATATGTTAAAAAAACAAAATTTGTACATATCATAGACTATTTTTTTTAAAAGGTTTTGGCATGTTCATGATAAGCAACAAAGTGTCTTTGAAAACTGTACTTCACTCCATATATAAAACACAAAACACAATTGTTGTCTGAATAGTGTGATTCCTTTTCAAAGGTGAAATGGTGAAATGCAGCTGTGATTTAATACAGGATCAGCCATCTGCAAAGCTAAAAAAAAAAAAACTGTACAGACTGTAAACAACATTGAGATCAGGGATGCAGGACATCTACTGACAAAGCATTACCAACAGTATGTCTGTGTGTCACTCCCACAAAACAATGCTGGTAAAGATAATTTTCTATGAAAAAAAGATGTTCCAAGATTTTGGGGAGATTCATAAAACAATAGCATCTAGTCTCTAATAAGTGCAGAGGTGAACACCAATGATATTTGGGATATTTGAACATCTAGTCTCTAATGAGATCAAAGATGAACTTAAATGACACTTGCATTACCTAGAATCCCCAAATGAACAGTGAACTAATGAAAGAAAAGATGAACTTAAATGATGCATTACCTAGAATCCCCAAATGAACAGTGAACTACTGAAAGCAAAGAAGAACTTAAATGACACTTGCATTACCTAGAATCCCCAAATGAACAGTGAACTACTGAAAGCAAAGATGAACTTAAATGATGCATTACCTAGAATCTTCAAATGAACAGTGAACTACTGAAAGCAAATTCAGCTTCTAATTGTCTGCCCTGAGTGCCACATTTATAGGTCATGAGGCTGTACCCTACATTCTGAGGTCTGTAATGTAAACATCAATTACAATACAACAAAGCAGGTGACATTATGCAGAAGAATGATGTAGTTTTACAGTGATATTAAAATAATGTAAACTGTGTCTGTGGTATTTGGATTTTTAACATAGCTTTTGCCAGCTTTTCAGTCATATCGCTACAATGTGTGCAGTGTGGCAGTCTATAGTGATGTTTAGCACTGGGGCATCATGCCGCAGACATGTAGCATGATGTCCCACCCAGTCACATTACCCTGACACCAGGCTGACCAGTCCAAACACAAATCTTTCAATCCTGAGCACCAAGTGAGGCAGCTGTTAGTACCATTTTTATGTCTTTAGTATGACTTGGCTGGGGTTCGAACCCACGACCTCCTGCAACCGAGGCAGATGCTCTAACCACTAGGCCACTGGAGTGATGTAGACTATTTACTTATATTAATAAATACAGCAGAAAAAAACTTAAAGTTTAGAAACATGATTTTGCTTTGGAATCAGAGTTTATGTCAGGATTCTAGATTTTTTTGTCCTTAAATCAAATGCAGAGAAGTCTGAACTGCACATGGAAAGATGAAAATTTGCAAAAAGTAGCTTATATTTGATTTGAGGAATATGGACAAATTTTCAAGCTTATACGTGTTTGTCTTCAATAGACACTTGTTGTGGGACAAGCAAAAAACAATATCTTTTATACACCTGAGAATCTAGAAAATTTCTCTGAAACAAGTGTCTAGATGCATTCAGAAGTAACCCCAAGTCACAAATGAAAAGATTCTCCTTGGGTCATTGAGATCAGAAAATATTACATAGCCAATGCATTTAAAGAGAGAAAGTTTATATATTTAATTATTTATTTAATGTCGGACTGGCAGTGATTATGTAAGTGCTGGTGATGGTATCAGACAATTTTAAAGCTAACAAATAGTGTTTGTTTGTGACTGTATTAAATGCTTCACAGAAAACCTTATTTTACTTTTGAATTCAAATTTTAATTTCCAGTAGTTTAATAAAAACTTAAATGCAATGAGAACTTATTATTATTATTATTATTATTATTATTATTATTATTTTTATTATCTGTTGAATGATGTTGCTTGTTTGGGTTATACACAAGGAACCCCTTTTAGACTACAGAACACACTTCTGGGGTCTTCAAAACACCCAACATTGTCTGGTAATATGGCACATGTGTTCATATCCAACAATAAAAAGTTATAAATGTAATATAATTACTTATATTTACTTTACAAATGTAACTGCCAAAACTAATTATAACATTCATTTAACTTTACTTCCACAATATATAGAGTGCTTCCTAAATCTAACACTCAACTCTTCATTTGCACAATCAATCAACTCCCACATGCTTTGAATAAATTCTGACTACAAACTTGTATCACTTATAAATGGATTCAAATTCCTCATTCTGTTTATTTCAGTCAAGATGGATAAAGCTATTTTTCATCTACAATTGTTGCTATTCATCGTTGTTGAAGATGCTGTATTAAAAGTTTAGACGTAACATAATACAGAGACATTTATCAATGAAAGAAAAAAAAGAGCATGCTGAGTTGTAGTTGGAGTATACTGTATATAAGTCCCTGCTACATGACACATATTAGAGACAACATCTGAAAGGGATACCACAGAATTCTGAGATGCAATAATGGGGGGGAGAGCATCGCAATGACAAGGTGGTCATCAACATGGTATGTTTGTGCAAATTCACTCCACTTCATATAAATATTCTGCCAAACAAAGCATGGTCCACTGAGTTCACCATAAATTAAGGTATAGAGAGAGCATGAATTCCATACCTATAGAGAATTTCCATGTGTCAGTGCCTGGATCTCCACATGGAAGAGCACATGCTTCATCCCAGTTGACTGGTACCCTATGTTTTGTAAGTTTCACAACCATCTCAAAAGAACAATTCATGGTACAGTCTGAAATAAATAAATTTGAACATCAAGTGGCTATCATAGATTATTTTTTTTAAAGAAGAAAATGTCTTTTCCAGTAATATGATTTCTTAGTAAGGGAAATTACATATTACATGGATAAATTTGAAAAACAATATTTTGAAATATAATTAAAAAGATGTTATCTTGATTTTTACTAAAGATATTGGCATCAAACTGTATGAAGAACAGCATGTTCCGTGTAAATGAACTAAATGACAAAAGAAAAAAAGTTTCTACCATGCAGATGTTATACATAAATCAAAGACAATATGAATCAATCTAGAAAAGATTATGCACAATGAAGACTTGTTATTTCAATATTCCCTTGAATATACATTATTGAACAAGAATTATATTAAAATTAATTACTGAAGGAATCACTACATAAAGTATTGCTTAAGTGTAAGCCAATGCTGCATCCATAAAATATTAAAACAATATGGATCATGGAATACGTGTGCATATTCTAGGAATAAAAACCATGATGGCAGAAGAGAGAGAGAGAGAGAGAGAGAGAGAGAGAGAGAGAGAGAGAGAGAGAGAGAGAGACTGCAAGAATTTATTACATTAGCTGACAATTGTGAATGGCATCATTTTTTCAATCTGAGAAAGTCGACATCACATGAAGTCTTCTGGTGACAAATCCATATTGATATGACTATGTTCAGAAGAAGCACTTATAAGATTTTCAAGATGGCTGCCATATTAGACATCAGATTCGCAATATTTCACTTACTTCCAACTAGACATAAGTCTTCAAGTTAAAATCCTTGGTCAATGTGACTTTACATATAACAAGATTTTCAAGATGGCTACTGTAATGGCTAGATTTGATGTCAAATCTGCACCATATTTGTTTAACACCATCTAGACACCATTAAGAAATTCTTTTGTGAAAACCAATGCGGATATGTCCATCCATTCAGAAGCAGAGATAAGAATTTCAAGATGTTGTTATGTCCATCCATTCAGAAGTAGAGATAAAAAATTTCAAGATGTTGTTATGTCCATCCATTCAGAAGAGATAAAAATTTCAAGATGTTGTTATGTCCATCCATTCAGAAGCAGAGATAAGAATCTCAAGATAATGTATGTCCAAGCAGCACCATTTTCATTTTAGACCAACTAGCCCTGGGGTGAATGTTGTTGTAGGCTTGTTGTTGTTGTTGTAGGGTTTAACACAATTTTTCAGCACATGATAGGCTATACATGGCTGCCAGTATTATTGATGGAGGAAGAACCCAGGGAAACCCCCGGAAAGAACCACCGACCCATGAGAAGCTACTGGCAGGTGAGATGGCAGTGATCCGTAACGGAAAGAGCTTTAGACCACTCGGTCACTGTTTTCACACATCATTACAGTATTCAGGTCACTGGAATGCTTACACTTTAACAATGATAATCAAAATTTACTTCTGGCTCATACAAATGAAATATATTGTCAAAACAAAATATACCAATGATAGAGTAACACAAATGGAATGATGATCAACTGGCAGGAAAGAACTGAGAGGAATTCACTGATATTCACATCCTTTACCTCAAGCAACAAATATCAGCAACAACAAGATTAAATTGACACAGTCAGTATGAAGCCTAAGTTTTACTCTAGACAGTACTCTCACATTGCATCAACATGTCATGAACATATGCAAGGCTGCATATCTTGAGCTAAGATGCGTCAGCTCCATTTGCAAATATCTTTCAGCTGATGCCACTAAAACACTTGTGATCATTAGTACTTTCAAGACTGGACTATTAAAACTCAATACTGTCTGGTTCTACTCAATACTTATTCCAGAAACTTCAAAAAGTTAAACAAACATAGATGCTTGGATCATCCTTAAAGTGACAGAGTACCATGATCAGGGCACACCTCACCCCTGCTCTGCACCGTAACACTGGCTATCCATTCGATCCAGAATCAAAACACATTATTTCTCTTCACTGACAGACTCCAGTCCAACATACCTATCCAGCCTCACCCATGTGTACACACCAGCAAGATACTTCAACTAATCTTCTGACAATCATATACTCATTGTTCCCACTATGAAAACAAAGTCATATGGACAATTTTTTTTTTGCATACAAGGGCCCAGCAACATGGAACAAATTGCCCATTAAAATTAGACACAAAGACACAGTGATCACTTTCAAGACTGCTCTTAAAACTCACCTTTTTCGACTGCAAGAACAAACTTAAAGACCTAATAATGTTTCATACCTTAAATATTTTCAGTATTTTTTGGGTTTTCCAATTTCATGGTCGTTTTTCGGGGGGGGGGGGTTCTGTAGTCATATCAATATAGATGTTATAAAGCGCTTAGAGCTTAAAAAGATTAGGTGCTATACAAAGTCCTCATTAATATTATTATTATTCTTGAGCAACTTTGGGGCCCCGAGTGGCCAAGTGGTCTAAAGCGCTTTCCTTTACGGATCACTGCTGTCTCACTACTGTCTGCATGGGTTCAACTTTAAGATTCAGCGAATGTAGTTATGTGAGAAAGCTTGCCAGCCAGTAGCTTCTCATGGGTCGGTGGTTCTTTCCGGGGGTTTCCTGTGTTCTTCCTCCACCAATAATACTGGCTGCCATGTATAGCCTATAGTGTGCTGAAAAATGGCATTAAACCCTAAAAAGATCCAATAACAACAACTTAGCAACTTCAAATCAGGTAACTAAAATATTTTCTTGCATGTCATAATTAACATGATATTCACAAGATGCCAAAAGTGTGGTACAAGCGTCTTTATTATTGACTTTGACCTTGAACCTAATGTCATGTATAGAAATCAGTGAACTTGTCTGACGATGTCACGTGGTGTCAAAATAATAGCAAGAAATTATGGATCTTTGGTGTAGGAATTTTAGTCAGGGCAAGTGATTTTTCTTTTTTCGAGTCACTTGGACTGTGACTGAGTCAGACAATATTTTCTTTGAGCACTCAGCGATAACAATATTTTCAGGAAGGTAACTATGGTGCCATGCTGGCAGTCAGATGAATACAATATTCATTCAGAAGCAGCTAAATATTCCTTAAACTTTTTAAGTGACAAAACCATGGCGACAAGAAGAATCAGCTACAAAGATTTTAAAGATTTTAAATTGACACTGTGGCAGACATTTTGTTATAAGAATAACCATTTATTGCAAGAAGCAGTACTGTTTCCCTTAAATATCAGTATGTCTATATGTTTTGAAGCTGTTACAAGATTGTTCAGTCTGGTTGGTCAACATGAGATTTTCTTTTCAAAACAACAATATGCAGGGTTCTCCACAGCACTTTAAAATCTGCAGCTGAGGACTCCTTACCTGACAAAAGTTGCCCTCATTTCCCCAAAACTTCCCATAATTTCTTCATGCAATGATTTAGAACATAATGTGTGAGTCATATCTCCAATGTCAGCATCTTGATACTCATTGCTAGTGAAATTTTCCATGCATCTCGGCAACTCGATCAAAACAAGATGCATCTACTCATTTCTGTGAGTCAATTCTGTGAGAATCGTGCTGATGTGAAGTCTTAGCATGTAACAATGAAATATGGAAAGTTGCCATCTGAGATGTACTTATATTTTATTCACCAAAATAATAGAACTACATTGGAGTTTTTAATAAGTGTTATGATGATTAACGGGAGTTTTCCTCAGACAAATAAAAAAAGTTGCAAAATCTTGGCACAAAAGTTTTCTAAATACAGAAGTATGCATTACAATGAAAATGTTCCATAAATCACATCATGATTAATAATATCATGATTAAAAGTAGTGTTTATCAAAGAGAGGTATTACATCACACTCGCTCATAATCAGTATTTTCATCATCAGGTATAGACAACAGGTGTTGTTGTAGGGTTTAACGCCATTTTTCAGCACACGATATGCTATACATGGCAGCCAGTATTAATGGTGGAGGAAGAACCCGGAAAGAACCACCAACCCACAAGAAGCTACTGGCAAGCTTTTTAACATTCCCACATTGGCTGAATCCTAGACTCAAACCCAAGCTTTCTTACATATGAAGAGAAAATTCAGATTTCTGATTTAATTGTAATTTCATGAAAAACATTCAAAATAAGCAAACATTTCTCTACTACCCTGAACAGAGGGCACAATAGTGTACAGAAATGTTAAAAAAGAACTTTGAACCCTAAATAACACATTAATCTTATTCTACATCTCAAAGTTTGTGACACAGAATTGCAGAACAACATCTTAACCAGTCAGTGCAAATTGTGATGGTACAGGGGACACCACTTAACCAACATTATGTTACTTCTTGAAAAAATAGTGTTACTTATGTTACTTCTTTAAACAAAATAGTACTGACACCATAGGATCACTTCCAGAATGCAAACAATCCCAAACAATTACTGTGTATGCTCACATTTATGTAGAGCCCAACTGTAAACTGCACAGACCCAGATCTGCCATCAGTTAATGCACTAACATATCTGGGTCTCTGCAGTTTGTAAGAAGCAATTAGTAAAACAAAAATGATAATTAGTAAAACAAATGATAATTAGTAAAACAAATGATACTGACCCTGATCTGCCAGTACATTATACAATTAGAGATAAAAGTATGTTGTTTGCAGTTGGACTCAACTTGTATATACTATTATCTACATTTATTAAGACTGAGGCTTTAATGTAAAACAAGCTGACCAAGTTGACAAGTTAACATGTCAAATAGGTAAGTCTCATCTTCAATCAAAAAAGAGGAATATTTTACTTGTGATTCAGGTCATTCATTTTTTATTCAAAAAATATATTTGCATTTAACTTGATAATTAACACAAAAAAAATGAAAACTAAAACACACAGGTGTAGAAGCAAAAGAAACTCACTTGGCATAACCATGTTGGTATAATTGTCTGTGGTGTTCTTGTAAAGAATATTTACATAATAGTTCTTAGGTGGGTCTTCATGGAGTTCAAGTATAACTGTTGCAGCATACGGTGGACTTTTCTTGTTGAAGAGATTCATGGCACTTAGAAGGGCTGAAACTGTTGTGTCATGCTAAATGAAGAAAACAAAATGATAATTTTAAACTGTAATTGTCAATGACAGATTATTTTGAATTCAGTTATCTTGACTTTTGCACAAATAAAAGGCATTTTTCCTTGGTACTATGATATGACGAGGTTTTCAGTTTCTCAAAAGCAAATACACCCATCAATCAAACACACAACAGCAAGTACACCTATCTCTCAAACACATATACAAAAGCAAATAAACCCTTCAATCAAACACACACTCTACAACAAGTACATCCATCAAACAAACACACAAAAGCAAATAAACGTTTCAATCAAACACACACAAAACAGGAAATACAACCTTCAATACAACACACTAAAGCATGTACATCCCATAATTAATCAAACTACAGCAAGTACACCCTTCACATACTCACACACTAAAGCAAGTACACCCTTTAATAAAACACTACAGCAAGTACACTCTTTATAAAACACTACAGCAAGTACACCCTTTAATAAAACACTACAGCAAGTACATCCTTCATTCAGAAATACTACAGCAAGTACACAGCTTCAATCAAATGCACACACTACAGCAGGTACAACCTTCAAACACAAATGCACTACAGCAAGTACATCCTTCAATCTAACACCCACACACTACATCAAATACACCATTCAATTAAACACACTACAGACCTGCCAACCCTCTCAGTAAGGCAGTTGATTTTTTCCATAAGATTGACAAGTTGTCAGTAAGGTGTAACAAAAATATCATTAACTGCTTTTGTACAGCTGAAAAACACAATTAAAAGTTAAATGCATCAACGATAAATATTATGTTCCACTGAAAGGTTTGTAAAAGTATGCACTAAGACTTTATTTACCACCAGTACAGTTGCACAAACTCTAGTTCCAAGCCCTATGCAACTCAATGGCTTGTTGCTATCTCTCAACTTGACATAATTCATGGAAATTCTTTTACATTTCACATGACAGCAATCGTATCTTCCACCACAAGACATACTTAAATTGGCAGGTGTCCAATAAATGTAATTGCGTCCTGTCCAGCTTTTATTCATAACAATCTGAATAATCCTTTCTAATCTTCTGTGCTGATTATTAACACTTTTCTAGAAGCTTATTTTCTCTTTTGTCTTAAACATGCATAGCTTTCTGGGTGTTAGTTTTAAAAAATTCTATAATCAACAGCTTGATCATGCAGACACTTAAAATGAACAAATAGGTGCAATTCAAAGCATCTGGTGTGCTTCTGTAAAGTTAGTCTGGTTTCTTGACTAATTTTGCTAATTCTAAAATGAAACATGCATATATATATATATATATATATATATATAAATGAACAAATTGTCCAGATTTTTCAGCAACAATCATCTATTATTAGTTTCTGCTAGTATGCCATATTTTGAGGGTAATTTCATAAGACTTGCAGCAAACCCTTATAGTCCAGGTCTGACACAACAGCAAGTACACCCTTCAATCAAACACACACACACACACACACAACAGCAAGTACAACCTTCAATCAAACACGCAACACTAAAGCAAGTAAACCCTTTAATCAGAAAAACAACACAAAGTTTACCCTTCAAACATACAAGACTACAGCAAGTTAGTACACCCTTCAATCAAACATACACTAAAGCAAATACACCCTTCAATCAAACACACACACTACAGCAAATACACCCTTCAATTAAAAATGCACACTACAGCAAGTACACCATTAAATCAAAAATGTAACAGCAAATACATCCTTCAATCAACAAACATGCAAACAGCTAGTAAACTCTTCAATCAAACAAACACTGCTGCAAATACACCCTTCAATCAAACAAGCAAAACACCCTTCAATCAATAAAACGCACTACAATAAGTACACCCTTCAATAAAAAACACACTACAACAAATGCACCCTTCAATCAGACGAACACTACAGCAAGTACACCCTTCAACCAAACACCCACACACATGAAACAGCAAATACATCCTTCACACACATACACCTATCACACACACATACCAGCAAATACAAACTTCAACACACACATGCTGTAACACACACATCAACAGCATCTTCCATGCCTGAAGATCATAACTATTTGAGCTTAAGTGTATGATTGAGTTTTTACTCTCAACCAATACAAAATGGAATTACAAAAGTAAAGTTTTTAATGGCTGACTGACCAAAAATTCTGAAGCTCAAAATTAAAAATGTTGCAACTTCCAGATCAAACTTGCCATCATCTAATGCCCCTTGTAGATCATGATCTTTTACTGGTAAATGAAATCAATGAAGTTACAGATGCCATACTTTTTATTATTTTTTTTACACATTTATTATTTTGATGAGCCCTCAACTAGATCTCATTGATGATTACCCTCACCTTCTCCAAGTTAAATTAGCCCTAAACTAAATCTAATTGGTGATTACCCTCACCTTCTCAAAGTTAAATTAGCCCTCAATTAAATCCCACTGATTACTCACACCTTCTCAAAGTTAAATTAGCCCTCAACTAAATAAATCCCATTGGTGATTACCCTCATCTTCTCAAAGTTAAATTAGCCTCAATTAAATCCCACTGATTACACACACCTTCTCAAAGTTAAATTAGCCCTCAACTAAATAAATCCCATTGGTGATTACCCTCACTTTCTCAAAGTTAAATTAGCCCTCAATTAAATCCCACTGATTACTCACACTTTCTCAAAGTTAAATTAGCCCTCAACTAAATAAATCCCATTGGTGATTACCCTCACCTTCTCAAAGGTAAATTAGCCCTCTATTAAATCCCACTGATTACTCACACCTTCTCAAAGTTAAATCAGCCCTCAACTAAATCCCACTGGTGATTACCCTCACCTTTTCAAAGTTAAATTAGCCCTCAAATAAATAAATCCCACTGATGATTACCCTCACCTTCTCAAAGTTAAATTAGCCCTAAATTAAATCTCATTGGTGATTACCCACACCTTCTCAAAGTTAAATCAGCCCTCAACTAAATCCCACTGGTGATTACCCACACCTTCTCAAAGTTAAATTAGCCCTCAATTAAAATCCATTGGTTATTACCCACACCTTCTCAAAGTTAAATTAGCCCTCAACTAAATCCCATTGGTGATTACCCACACCTTCACAAAGTTAAATCAACATTGTCAAATGAGCAAATCAAACATACTGTTCAAGTCTTCAAAAGTCAAATCAATATTAACTTATCACTTGAACAAATCAAACATTATTTTCACACCTTCCCCAAATTAAATAATTAGAACATAAAGAAAAGCCACACATATCACGAAAAATGGATTGGATGACATAAATGGGACAGTGTTGACTTACTGAGATGACTGGATGACATAAATGGGACAGTGTTGACTTACTGAGAAGACTGGATGACATAAATGGGACAGTGTTGACTTACTGAGAAGACTGGATGACATAAATGGGACAGTGTTGACTTACTGAGGAGACTGGATGACATAAATGGGGCAGTGTTGACTTACTGAGGAGACTGGATGACATAAATGGGACAGTGTTGACTTACTGAGAAGACTGGATGACATAAATGGGACAGTGTTGACTTACTGAGAAGACTGGATGACATAAATGGGACAGTGTTGACTTACTGAGAAGACTCAGTATGAATAAAGTTGGGCTGCTGATTAATCTGACAACAAATTTTGCTCTCATATGATAAGAATACATGTATATTTCCCATCTTATGGCTATAAATTTATGGTTAAGCTGGGTTGGATGGATGATAGTGGGCTTTATAGCTCACCAGTACTATACGTCTATATAGCCATAAATACGACTATATGATAAAAAAAAAAAAAAAGCACATGTATGCATCAAACATGTTCCAACAAGTGATAAAAGTACAAAAACAAAGACAAGGTAGTGAAAATATATGGTTTCCAATCAACAGGGAATGAAAATGGTGTGTATAAAGGGCAACATAGGTAAATTAGGGTGATTATCCATATGAAAATACTCAAAAGAAAATGGTGTTGCACACACGCTACATTTCTGAATAACTAATTTTTTTTCTACTCCTATAAACAACATTCTTGCTTATGCTTTCTGGATAGTCAACATTCACTGTTGGAAAAAAAAAGTGATTCTCTTCAAAACTTCTTCCACAATTATAACTTTGAATCTTGATCAGAAAACGGCCAAAAAGAACCAAAAATTGATAATCCCTTTAAGAGACCCAATTGTGCCTTTAGATCAAGTTTTGCCTAGTAAAGTTTCATAACTAAAGTCAAGGTTCTATTTTAGCCATCAACAATGGGCCAACAAAATTACCACCAATTATTAATTTTATAGAAGATCTATTGTAGACCCTAGTTAGCAGACACATTATGCATCAGAAAACAGACCTATCCCTTTACAGATGGCCATGTGCTATTTAAAAGCAAATACACTATGTACAGGAATAATTTCATTCACAGTTTTAAAAAAATGATTGCACAACAACATGAGTATAAAACAGACAGTAAACATTTATACCCACCCCAGAATACATGAAAAATTTAGTCTCTATTGAATTGTTCTGCATCTTCCTCATGTTGTCCAACATCAAACCTAGGAGTGGACCTAAAAGAAAAGAGATCTCAAAATAATGGTTTTTTTTATAGTTTTGAAGTAAAAATTTCACACTTCAGTAGGATGAAAGAGATTTGATTTTTGCAAAACTAATAATGTTTTTAAAAAATTATATTCTTGCTACTGATATGTCAATACCCCAAAAAATACTCAATTAAACACAAGATTTCAAATGAATTTCAAAACTTTAAAAAAAAGCCATTATTAACCACACTGGTCTTCATTCCAGCATGCCTATTGCAATAGCAAAACAGCTGCTAAAATATATATAAACCATGTACATACACACAATTGGGACACTGTTATCATGTTTATGTGTGCAGTGTGTGTGTGTTAAGCTTTTACCAAATAAAATTCACCCAAATAAGATTTTTTAAAGCACACAATGAGGTGAAACTCAAAGTTGACCCAGAGCTGCATTTATAATATAATCGAGCTGCATTTGCAACAAATAAATGTTATTCATTGCACACACACAAAAAAAACCCCACAATTATGTTACTATTTAAAATCTGTAACTTACCTCCCTTGTACAGGCTTCTATTTTCTCCAAACAGCAGAGTAAACTGATAAGATTCAAGCATTCTTAGTTTTTCATACACAGTAACATTCTCCACTGTCCTGTTAATTGTCCAGTTTGGTAACGTCAAGTTATGGGTTTTCTAAGACAAAAGAAATATAAAACCTGTTTCATGAGGACATCTTAAGAGTCAAAATATTTATGATGCACAACTAAATTGTACAAAAATTATCTGTCACACCAGCACCATCCAGATCAACATAATTAGGACTTGCTCAATTTTATGCTTTACATTCATACCATTTTTCGAAATCAAAATATTTCCATTTACCTATCATCGAAATATGCAACTAATTTCTTCCTGATTTCCTCGTTAAGTGATGGGTCTTGGCAGATGCTCAGCACAATAAACAGATCTAACAAAATAATTACTTGTAACATCCAAAATTATCAAAGTAGCCATTTGATCTACATTGTTACAGAAATTATCAGTCTAAATTTTTTAAATGACATATGTTATGGATTCATAAATATTCTTTTCTTCTACAATTTGGTGACACTTTCCTTTCAGAAAAACTGCAAAACAATCAATTAAAACATTCTTGGAACAGAAATTCTTTAAATATTTTCTTTTGTGTGTATATATAATATTTCTCTATTTAAAATTCAGAATGTTCATTTCAGTAAACATCCGAAATTCAAAACGCTCATTCCAGTTGAAATTTGAAGATGGATGTTTATGAATGTACATGAAACCCCTCTAAAAAGTTTTGACCTCCTCTAGTGTGATCTGAATCTATATTGATTCAATTCCATCCTTTTTTTGGCAATGACACCATCCATTGTTGTTTTGGGGGGCCTTAATGCCATTTTTTACAATGGGTTATACATGGTGATAAGTCTAACTGGTGGTAAACGAGTGTGGGAAAACATTGCGAAAAACAACAGACTCAAAGGAAACTAATGGCAAAGCGTTCTCACATACTCACACTGGCAGAGATAAAGATTGGAATCCATATGGACAGAGTTGAAATGGTAGTGATCGGTAGAATTGTACACTTTAGACCCCTCAGATACCCTGGGCCCCACACTATTTGATATCTGCTATACGTCCCTCTCATCCTGCCTTTCTGTCCCTCTAAACAGTTTTGTCCCTGTCACCAGTTTCAAGAAAATTATTGGTTTGACTGTCAATCAACTTTGCTTCTGAGATGCCAAACAAATTAACATTGATATCTTGAGTTTTGCTTCTCATCATCAATTTTCCCTCTGATGCCTTCAATAATTATAAAGTTTGAAACTTTTCCTGAAATTCTTAAATAATAGCCACAATATGAACAGGTTTGTTCAGGTACTCCAGGTGACCTATTACTTTTATTGCTGTCATTTTTAAACATTGTTGCAATTTTCATACCCCTTCTCATGTACAGTTCTTCCTAAGTCCTAGTATACGTGTTGCATAAACTATTTATGCTATATTTACTCCCATGATAAAAGCTGCTTGTGGTGTCATGTTTACATCTACACAGATTTATGTGTCAAAATGATGAATCTGTATAAGTGGGACCAGTATGATACAACCTCATGATTTATCAGTTGACAAGAGGCTAAATAAAACCTGCTGGTAACACTACCAGCAACAGCAATGGCATCATTGCCTGCATCCTTTTGACCAGACTTGTATGTATGGGCTTTGTAGCCTATCTCAAAACACAATTTAATATCAAATGGACAATAAAGTTCCATTACTCCCAACAATTTTCTGTAACAAGATACCTCTAATAATAAGGTTGGAAAAAGTTTATAGCATCATGACTATTGTAATCATTCATTTTTCTGAAGAAACAACATACATTTACATACACATAACATACCTTTTCAAGGACGTTTTTCACGCTAAGCCAATTAAGAAAGAGGCACGAGTTCATGCAAGAAAATTAATTCTTATTTTATAAACAAATAATACCTAAAAATATCTTTTTGAAAATTAAATAAAGCTCAACATTGAGATGTAATCTTTTTTCTATCTGTCTACATGTCCATCAACCATTCTATCTGTCCATTTGTTCATTCATTCCAACTTCTTGTAACCAGCACAGATATGCCTTTAAAATGATTTTGCCTTTCAGGCCCAATTCTGATGAGTTATTGCCCCATTGCGAATAATATTAAATCTTCAATACAGTATATTTTGTAGCAGCATATCTCATCAATTGTTATACACTGTATCAGACTCAGCTGTGCCCTTTTAGGTTTTGTCGTCATGGAAACTACATTTAGGACAGAGTTATGGCCCTTGCCATTTCATGTTTATATCGTCACATGGGATGATGCTTTTAACTGGCATAGCTCAAAAACATTCAATATATTCTACTGTAATTTAGTATCAACAATGTCTCAGACTCCAATGTGGCTTGTACGAGTTCAGTCTCATTTAGAAGTGATTGCTTGACAAAGCTTTATTGGGATCCAATCAAATTTGACACGCAGCTTTACCATGACTAGACTGTTTAAAATTGTCAATTTCACGTGTTCTACATTAACATTTACTAGAGTAATGGCTCCTGACTGACCATACTTCTTGCTTGTCTTGTTTTTTTTAAAGCATAAGTTACAGTCAAGTTAAAGCTACTATTTATTCATCATTATATTACTGAATATTTTAACAAGTTTGATTTCCAAGTTATGTAACCTGAATTACCATCCACAATTTTTGATTTTTCAACAGCAATCTTCTTTAAAGGTTGCACAAATTTAGAGATAGGGGATATTTACAAGATAACAGAGTTAGTTATTGTTCCTATTATATTTACTGAATGTTTTAATGAATGAATAACAGTGCTAAAGTCCCAACAGTTTTTACCTCAGCCTTCATTTATTTTTGTACATACTATAATGTTCTAAATTAGAAGTCTGTCCCAAGAAATCACAAATGTATACACATAATTGGCAAAAAATCATTCACAAAATCCAGCAAGGTTTTAACATCAAATTTAATCTCTCACTCTTGTTATTCATAATATAGTTAAACCATTGGAATATATCTGTAGATGTTATCACCTTGATGAATACACCAGTATTTTACATGAAGGTCAAGATTCAATATTCCTCTGTGAATTATTAAATAAGAATCACTGTTTACTTTCTTTCAAATTTGTGTTAATGGTGAAATCAAAACAAAAACATAGATGAAGCTGTAATCTAAAGCCTTCAGGTTAGCGAAGCTGTAATCTAAAGCCTTCAGGTTAGCTCAGGACCATGATCTATATGTTATAGTAAACATCAAAACAAAAAGTTAACTAGACTTTAATCTTGTTAATTTTTGTTTGTTTGTTTGTTTGATTAGGATTTTTAATATAGCTTTAACAATTTTTCAGTCATATCGCTATGATGTCTGCAATTAGGTAGTTTATAGTGATGTCTAGCACTGGGGCATCATGCTGCAGACATGTAGGAAGATGTCCCACTCAGTCACAGAAATCTGACACCAGGCCAAACAGTTCTAACAATAACTTCATAATGCTGAGCATCAAGTAAGGCCACTGTTACTACCATTTTCATAAGTCTTTGGTATGATTATGCCAGGTATCGAACCCACGACCTCCCGTTTCCATGGCGGAAACTCTAACCACTATGCCACCGGAGTGGTTAATCTTGTTAATAATTCCATGACCATAAAGTTCTTTAAAAAAAACTGTGCTAAACCAACATTGTGTAACTAATGCAAACAAGTCCAACATGGGCTATTCTTTACAAAAACTTAAATGTAAAAAAAATTCCTCAGGATACAAAACACCATACCAAATTCTTATATCAAGCATGAAATTCTTGAAGAAAAACCGTTATGGATGGTTGTAAAATTCTTTACAATACTCGGTCCATCTTTCTACAATGTCACATGCTTCTGCCAGGCATTTTCCATTTTTATCTTGAATGGTACTGACTCTTGGCTGCTTCTGTCTCGTGAGGTCTTTCATGTTTTGGAATGCTTTTTTGCTGTTATTCTTTATCAGACTGCTCTCTATTTCGGTGCACTTTTGTCCAATCCAATCTTCTTTTGCTTTCTTCAAGGTTTTTTTTAATATTCTTGCTTATTTATTGGTAATCCATTGACCCTGCTGTGTGTCTGGTGTTTTTGAGGTCTCTTCGGGCATCACCCAGATTCAGAATCTCTTGTGTAACCCAGGGTTTTTTCTTTGGGTGATGGGAGGCCAATGATGTCCTTGGCAGCTGCTGTCATGACTTTGTTGAAAGTGTCTTTCATCACTTTAACATCAATCACAAGTAGTGGAGCAAATGTTTCTCCATTGTGGCTTGGAATGACTTGCAGATGTTAGGGTCATTCAGTTGTTCAAGATTGAATTTGTGCCCGATTTTCATTGGCTTGTTAATTGTCTTCAGAATCACTCAGAAGTTCATAATCACAAGGTCACGATCACTCCCAACATCAGTACCTGGGAATGTTCTTGTTTTTACTCTACTGATGCCAGATCAGTAACGGTTTTGAACTAGTATGTAGTCTATCTGGTTATGATGGGTTCCATTTGGTGCATGCCATGTCCAGCATTGTGAAGCTTCCTGTTGGCCCAGGGTGTTGGCTAGAACCAAGTTCTTGTAGCTTGAGAACTCAAGCACCTGTTTCCCTCTTTCATTGGTAAACTCATTGCAAGAAGATCCACAATGATCATCCCTGTCTTTAAAAGCATCTTAACCAACTTTGGCATTCCAGTCTCAGTGGATGATGAGGATGTCTTTTTTACTGACCATGTTTAGAATACCTTGGAGTTTGTTGTAAAACTCCTCTATTTCTTCATCATCATGGGCAGTAGTTGGGAGCACAGACTGGGATAATTGTGATGTTAATGGGATATGCTTTCAGACAAATGGAATGGAGATGATTCCACTAGATATTGTCAGAGCACATTCCAATAAAAGATTTGGTTGAAAAATATCATTTCTTGGTAATGTTATGCTGCAGAAACAAGTCAGTAAGAGATGTAATCAGAGTGAGTGGGTCCAGTAAATATTGTCACGGCACCCTGGGATCCAAAACATTCAAGTTTTCACCAATATAAATACCCACAAAAATTCGGGTCAAAATCCACAAAACCTTGATCAAGTTCTGTTAAATGCTGGAAATTGAACTCATTCAAGGGCAGTCAGGAACCAAAACCCCAGTAGATGATGTCCTTAAATGCTGGAAATTGAACTCATTTAAACCTGAACAACATGGAGCTGCTTGCCAAATTTGATTCTAGTCCTTGGGAAAATTATTCTGTAGAATGATAAAGCTGTTTGTGATTTGAGTGTGCAAAAGGAGAGTGTGATTTGAGTGTGCAAAAGGAGTCAGGGGCCACAACTCCTAGATACAATGACACAGAAGGCAGGACACATTAATCTGAGGTGTCATTAGAGTAAAGCTGTATACCAAAGTTCCTGTGTGGAGAATAAACTGTTGGTGGTGGTCAGACTCACAATAAATGGACAGACTTCACAAAGTGGGACCAATATACTCTCTCTCTCTGTCTCTCTCTCTTGTGCGTGCCAATGCACCAAGCAGCTTATGGGGAGTAGTGATAACATATTGATGTTAATGGCCAGACAAGAGATAGATAACAGACAACAGGTCATCACTTTAGCTCTTCTGGTCTATGACTAATAGATAAAAACAAATTTGTACTTCTCTTAGGAAAATAATATTTTGAAGAAGAAAGATGTCCTCTGCATTGAGTATATATATAAATAAATGGGGAAGGCAGATCGATCGACAGTGTAAGAAAAAACCAGATGAAACATGCTTTCTACTTAAGTAGGCAAAACAGGACCCCCTAGCATATAATAAAGTCTACTGTAATATAATACAAAAGTTTCTGTTGTAGACAGTGACAAATACAAAAGATGTGACTTTAAAAAATAAATATAAAACTTTAAAACTGCCAACTAAGATACGTCTCTATGCATTAGGATTTAACAGGTAAGACGCCTATGAAGGTGGATAATTCTCTAGGCATTAGTATTTAACTGCTAACTAATATGCCCAAGAGGGTGGACAAGTCACTATTCATTAGAATTTAGAATTTAACTTCTAACTAACATGCCTAAGAAGGTGGACAAGATTCCATACATTAGGATTTAACTGCTAACTAAGATGCCTAAGAAGGTGGACAAGTCTCTATGCATTAGGATTTAACTGCTAAGATGTCTATGAAGGTGGACAAGTCTCTATGCATTAGAATTTAACTGCTAACTAAGATGCCTAAGACGGTGGACAAGTCTCTATACATTAGGATTTAGAATTTAACTTCTAACTAACATGCCTAAGAAGGTGGACAAGATTCCATACATTAGGATTTAACTGCTAACTAAGATGCCTAAGAAGGTGGACAAGTCTCTATGCATTAGGATTTAACTGCTAAGATGTCTATGAAGGTGGACAAGTCTCTATGCATTAGAATTTAACTGCTAACTAAGATGCCTAAGACGGTGGACAAGTCTCTATACATTAGGATTTAACTGCTAAGATGCATATGATGGTGAACAAGTCTTTATGCATTAGGATTTAAAAGCATACAAGCATAATACTGGAAATAAAGTGCCAATTAAGTTTTTAATAATATATATAATTGACAGCAAAAAATCAACTCTGGGAAGAAAAATCCTTCCAAATAAACATTACGTACAATGATGATAAGTGTGTGATTTAGATTTTTATCATAGCTTTAAAAAAAATTCAGCCTTATCAATGATGATAAAACCAAAAGATAACAAAATATGTATTAAAAAAAATATAAGACGACAAAAAATAAGGGTAAAAGCCATACAGGATAGGAACCTCTTGTTTATCCCAACATAAACTCCTTGCACTATCAAACTGTTTCATCTGATAAATTGTCAAGGTTATGTGACATTTAAAATCTGAAAAATGGTTTCAAAATTGAAACGAGATTAAACGACTCTGGAATCAGACAGGTAAACAATACTGTAAAGGAAGAGAATGATGCTTTTATTATATTAATTAAAAAATATCCCCAATTTATAAATTTTCATGCTAATTTTGTCTAATTGTGTACCAAACTATACAAAATTCACCAAACAATGTTTGACAAATATATACATTTTCACCAGATTAATATTTCTTTAGCAAGATGCCGAAATGACAAGAAATATTTGAGTTACTACCATGTAACTGTAACAAACAGCTCAATGCGTACCTCACAAAAGAGAGAATCCGCTATACGCCAGATGTTGGTAATGTTGTTGTGATCCCAGCCTGTCTTGTTTCCAACATAGGCATAGAAGTCCTGCAACGGAAAACAGAGGATACAACATCTTAAGCTGGCATAATAAGAATAACACAAACTGGTAATGGCAGAATGGTCAGATTGCAAGTTAAGGTCAACATAAATGGTGACCTCATTATGATGCATCTTCTGGTCTGTATCAGTTACATCACACTGCATGAATTGTGTCAAAATAACTGAAATAAACAAAAGGTCAACCTTGATCAATGATGCAAGAAACATCCAGATCACAGTTGAATTATTTTTGTTGACAAGTGCAGTAATTTTCATGAACCATCTAGTTGTGACTAATGGGTGTAGTACTCTTTTGATCCATTACATGACAACAGGATAGATTACATGACGACGCGATAGATTACATGACAACGGGATAGATTACATGACAACAGGATAGATTACATGACAACAGGATAGATTACATGACAACAGGATAGATTACATGACAACGGGATAGATTACATGACAACGGGATAGATTACATGACAACAGGATAGATTACATGACAACAGGATGTAGTATCTGAAAAACTAAGCTAAATATAAAGATCAATACAATTTACTTCGGTTGAAAATAGTGGTCACAGTGACCTAGATTTTAGTGACAACCACAAGTTACTCAAACATGAAAAAGGCAACCTCCATTTTCTTTGTCAAATGTTCAACTCATAGATTGGTTTCATGAGGTTTTAGTTTTTATTTTATGTTAAATTACTCTGTGTCTCTAATTTATTCAAATACATGTAGAAAGAAAGAAGTAAATATGACCCTCCAACTTAGAACTTTTATTTTACCTTAAAAATACTGAATTATATTGAACATCATCACTTAATTAGAAAGAGACTACATACACAACAGATACACAGTCTTCATATTATGTACAAAGGAAAAACATGGTCTTCATATTACATAAAAGGCCATGCATGGTCTTCCTGCTGCGTAAAAAGGCCATGCATGGTCTTCCTGCTATATTAAAAGGACAAACATGGTCTTCATTTTACATATAGTGGGCATGCATAATCTTTATATTATATTAAAAGGACATACATGGTCTTCATATTACATACAACGGACATGCATGGTCTTTATCTTAAATGCACTGGACATGCATGTTCTTCACATCACATACAAAGGACATGCATGGTCTTTATCTTAAATGCACTGGGCATGCATGGTCTTCACATCACATACAAAGGACATGCATAGTCTTCATTTAAATATAGTCGGCATGCATGGTATTCATATTACATATAGCGGGTATGCATGGTCTTCATATTGCATATGGTGGGTATGCATGGTCATCATATTGCATATGGAGAGCATGCATAATCTTTATATTACATATGGTAGGCATGCATGGTCTTCATATTGCATACAACGGACATGCATGGTCTTTATCTTAAATGTACTGGGCATACATGGAACCGCTCAATGGCCTATTGGTTAGAGCGTCCGCCCCGGAAGCGGGAGGTCGTAGGTTCGATCCCCGACCGAGTCATACCAAAGACTTACAAAAATGGTACTAACAGCTGCCTCGCTTGATGCTCAGCATTAAGAGGTTAGTGTTAGGACTGGTCGGCCTGGTGTCAGGATAATGTGACTGGGTGAGACATCATGCTACATGTCTGCGGCATGATGTCTCAGTGCTAGACATCACTATAAACTGCTTCACTGCAGACATCGTAGCGATATGACTGAAAAATTGTTAAAGCTACGTTAAAAGTCCTAATGAAACAAACAAACAAACTGGGCATACATGGACTTCACATCACATACAAAGGACACACAGTCTTCATATTAAACAGTGGGCATGCTAGGTCTTCATATTTCATGGACTGTCTTCAAACTATGTGCTATAGGACATGCATGGTCTTCATAATACATACAAACAACATGCATGGTCTTCATAATACATATAAAAGACATGCTTGGTCTTTATACTATATATAAAAGACATGCATGGTCTTCATATAACACACTGTGGGCACCTATGGCTTTTATTTATTATATACTATTTATTATATACGTTTTTAGTATCTAATACAGTCCTACCCGTTATATCGACATCGCTTATCTCGACAAGCCGCCTATGTCGACAAAAAAGCAAAGTCCCGGTCCCATGGTCTACTATTACTATCAAACTGTCATGCTTATATCGACGTCGAGATATAAGAAAAACGTATATGTCGACAGAAGCCCTTGGTCTCAGCCTTGAACAAATCTTTTGTTTTCAAAACGTTTATGTCAACAATCTGCCAGTTAAGACCAATACTTTGTTCAACAATTAGTTGATCTTGCCGGCAGGCTTTTGATGTCGCAGTCGGATAAAAAAAACATAGCAGCACATTTTCTTACCACTCTGCAGCTAGTTAAGTCTTTAATCTTGCCGCCTAGCTTGTGGGTCATGTTCTTCAGATGTACTCTTACAATGACATGTACATCTGTTGGTCTTTCAGCCACTGAATTTTCTGATTGTAAATATCAGCACAGCTAAAAGGATCAATTGATGAACACAATTTCCCAATCAACAGGTGGTCGAAGCAGGACTAGCAAGACGTCCAGGAAATTGATGTGTACAGAGGACTCCTGTATACGTGATTGAATCCCATATCTAACAATTGCGTGAAAATACAGATTACGCGTTTTCAATACTTTTGAAAGTAATCGGTGAATAAAACAAGTGTTTTTTTGCTGTGAAAGTTTCGTTTTTAACTTTATTTACATTGACGATGGCTACCGACAGCTGGGTAAAACGCAAATTAAATTTCAGTCTTTGGAAACTAAATATCTGGCTGTTAAAGGAAGTTAAGGGATGAACATCTCGCAAAGAGGTCTGTGAAATTTGTTTACTTAAAAGTAATACACGTCCAGGAAGGATAAAAGCTGCTGAGTCTATAAAAAAAGACTAAGTTGAAGGTAACTGCGCTCCCCAAAGGAAGAAGCAAGACTGCTACATTTGAAGACGTGGAGGAAGCATCAAAATGGTTCAATGAAGTATTATCGAAAAAACTTAGTGCAGAGAACTTCACTGTAACAAGTGGCTGGTTCAGTCGCTTTTATGTTCGTCATAATATCGGATACAAAAGTATTTACATGTACTGTTGACAGTTTTTCACTTCCCTGTGAATAGCCCTACCCCCTTGGTAGCCTCAATAAGATGGGTGCAGACTGACCAAAATAGAGTCCAATTTAAGTACATGTACATGAAGCATGTAACTGACAACTTCCCAACCACGTGCTAATGCCAACGTTGAATATCGTAATGTTGTTCGTATCAGGATGTGATCAATGCAATATTCTAATTTGGATTTTATTACACAAAGGTAACCAAAATGTAATTTGTCAATATTCAAGTGTATTTCACACTGATTCTGTCTTCATGAACTCAAAATTTTCTTTTTCTTTTCTTTCTCAAAGTGTAAATGCTATTCACTGACGACATGTCTCCCTTTGCTGATGAATTTTAAATTATTTTTTTTCTTCAGCCCCCCCCCCCAACACTTATCTCGACATCCGCCTATGTCAACAATATTTCCTCAGGCCTGAGGATGTCGAGATAAACGGGTAGGACTGTACCAGGGTTTCTGCAGATTTTTTTTTTTTTAAAAAAATCCATGACTGTTCCAAAACTTTTCCCGGGCCATTTCACAAAACTCAGGGACCACAATCTTGCATTATCAAGTTAACGAATATAAAGAATGACATCTATCAATGAAAAATAAATAAGATAATGACAAATATTTTAATATATACATTTTTAGGAGTCTCTTGTTTCATTTTTGCAGTCTTTCTGATAGGATTGGACACAGCTAGCTGGCATAGACTATTGTCCTTTTGGGCTTTTTCAGCATTTTCATCTGCCAATTTGAGTGAACGAAATTTTACAACAATTTCTACAATGATTTGTGATACTTCCAGTATGAAATAAGAGGACTACAATTTATTTCATACTATGCATGGAACATATTCAAATTGTTGATATTAGGCTAAAAAGGGCTCCATTGACACATGTAAGCTCAAGTTATACCCCATCCACGGTAGTAGGGGTACATGTGCTTATAATAGTAATAAAGCCACATGCATATACAAAATTTATATACAGAATATATATAATACATGTATATATATATATATATATATATATATATATATATATATATATATATATATATATATATACTATGGCATAACCGATTAGCATTTTTCTACCGATTTCTGATTCCGGATTTTGAGGATGAAATTTTTCCGATTCCGGATACGATTTGATTAATCGGAAATGCTAAATCCGTATTTTTTTTATAAAAAAAATGTCATCTTCCGTTTTCGGGTTTATGGTATCTGGTTTTGCCGTGTCTAGCATGTTACTTAGTACTTTACCATATCCGGCTTAATTTCCAGTTTTAACCCGCCGGTTCAATAGATTGTCTCACAGCGTGGTTGCGTTGACCACATTGGACTTTTCTGACTTCTTATTTAACTTTATTAACGCACTATCGAATGACACGCAGTGTTAGACACAGTGCTATAAAAATTCAACTTTATTATTTTTATTATCCGAATCGGTCGTTCCTGCCTTGTCCGACTCCGATTAATCGGAAGTTCATACTATCCGGTGGAATCCGATTTCCGGATCAAAAGTCGGTTATGCCCTAATATATACATATATATACACATATATATATATAATACATGTACACACACACACACATATATATATATTATTAAAGCAATATAAATGATAGACTGTTTTTAAAGCAATATAAATGATTTTTAAAATGGTACTTTTGTCCTACTGCAGGTAAAATCACATGCATGTTGATAGGCGATCAAACCAATGTCAATAGTTGATTCAAAAGTTAATCTAATGAGGCAAAAACAAATGGTTACAAAAATCATAAAAGTTTCATCCAAGATCATAATATCTTTTTTTTGGCATCAGTTTTAAGTTTTCAAGGGTTTCCTGACAGGTGTTCCAGAATGCCTATGGAATTCAGGGCTTTTAAGGCTAGCAATGGACCCAAGGCAATCACAACAGCTGATTCTACTAAGGGAGGTGGGTGGAGGGGGCTATAAAAAAAATTATGAAATGAAATTAGGCTTCTACTATTCATCATTTTTCATCAATTTTTTTTTTAAATAGCTGTGTATGTATGGTCAATTGTTCAGAATACACAGTACCATCACATTACTCCAGCATGCATATTTTAATAACTGGCGGATGAAATGATGATGGGGAACTTACTTTATTTCTTGCCTCTTCCTCTGAGATCTTGTGAGATTTTATGGCCTCATCCAGCAACTGGTCATACTTAGGACAGGGCTTGCCCATAACCAAGATCTACAATGGATGATTCAAATTCATTGTTAGCAACAGCAGATTTTATCATGACAACATTTACGGATAGATTATTTTTCAAAACTATGAACTAACGGATCCTTTTTAAATTTCATGCATCTAAACCTGAGGGTATGCATCAATTGAAAGCCCTGTGCTTGTATACTGTAATGTACATACTTTGATATCTATCAAAAAGCTGGCTAGATCTAGTACAGTGTTTGTATCTTGTACTGTACATACTTTGATATGCATGATAAAGCTGGCTAGATCTAGTACAGTGTTTGTATCTTGTACTGTACATACTTTGATATCCATGATAAAGCTGGCTAGATCTAGTATAGTGTTTGTATCTTGTACTGTCCATACTTTGATATCCATGATAAAGCTAGCTAGATCTAGTACAGCATTTGTATCTTGTACTGTACATACTTTGATATGCTGATAAAGCTGGCTAGATCTGGTACTGTTTGTATACTGTAATGTACATACTTTGATATGCATGATAAAGCTGGCTAGATCTAGTACAGCATTTGTATCTTGTACTGTACATACTTTGATATCCATGATAAAGCTGGCTAGATCTAGTACAGTATTTGTATCTTGTACTGTACATACTTTGATATGCAAGATAAAGCTGGCTAGATCTAGTACAGTGTTTGTATCTTATAAAGTACATACTTTGATATGCATGATAAAGCTGTGTAGATCTAGTACTGTTTGTATACTGTATTGTACAGGATAATAATAATAATAATAATAATAATAATAATAATAATAATAATAATAATAATAATAATAATAATAATAATAACAAGGACCTTGTATATTCCCTAATCTCTATAAGCTACAAGCACTTTACAACATCTATAATGATAAGACTACAAAATCAAAACAAACGGGATCAATGTGTCAAATTTCAATGGGCAATTCGTTCAACTTTGCTGGACCCTGGTATGCAAAAGAGCATTGTCCATATGATTTCATTTTCATTGTGGAATAATGAGTATATGATTGTCAGAAGAGGAGCATAAGTATCTTGTTAGAAGAGGAGCGTAAATATCTTGTTGGTGTGTACACAAGGACAAGGCCAGACAGGTATGTTGGACTGAAGTCCGTCAGTGAAACTCAGCACAGAGAACAAATTCTGTATTTGATTCTGGATCGAATGGATAGCCATTGTAGGATACAGAGCTGCAGGAGATATGTGCTCTAATCATGGCACTCTAAGGATGATCCAAGCAGATGTGTTTTGAACTTTTTGAGGTTTCTGGAGTAGTTATTGAGACAAACCAGACAGAATTGAGTTACAACAAGTCCAGTCTTCAAAGTACTAATGAACACACAAGTGTTTTAGTGGCATCAACTGAAAGATATTTGCAAATGGAGCTGATGCCACATACTTTGATATCCAAGATACAGCTGGCTAGATGTAGTACTCTTTGTATACTGCAATGTACTTTGATAAGCACAATGAAAGCTGGCTAGATCTGGTATTGTATGTATCTTATAATGTACACCACTCCCTCGATAACTCGCAATCCACTTATAACACGGTGTCCGGCGTGGATCCAGATTTTCTCCCAAAGAAGATACAGTTTAAAGATCTTTAAAAATATGCTCAATGTGAAAAAATTATGATAGGAATTGGCAAATTAAGCCTTTATATATTTCTTGTTTTATCATCAAAAATGGTGACTATTGCCCATAAAGATTGATTCTATATTGTGAAATTTGCCAGTTCTAAATAAGATATCACATTTGATATTATGTTAAGGTTTATTTGTTGATAAATAGTCATCAATACACTGTAAATAAACAGTCTGGTAAAATAGCGATCAAGGAAAACATCCGGTAAATGCTCACAGGTGGGAACAGAAAATGAAATAAACAGCAATTAAATATCTTGCTATGTGAAAGTCACTTTCTAACCCTTTATTACTGTTTCAATCTAAACATAATTGCAACATATTCTTTTCTATGAAAACATGAAAAAAGTCAATCAACTGTCACATCAAAACCCATGAGTACTTCTGTGAGAACCTAATTACCTGCCAGCTTTGTTTTGATCAACAACTTGGTGAAGTGTTTGTTGCACTAAAATAATACTTTAAAAGAGACCTGTGTTGTTTTCTCACTTGATTGTCATGTGTATCATATAAAGCAAGGGAAGCCTCAATTGTAAAATTGCACTGGCATCTATTGTTACATACACATATTGACAAACTACCCTAACATTGCATTGATATATCATAATCTGCTAATGCTGATGTCTGGCTGTAGTATTCTTTGCTGTCATACAACCCAAAGAGTCATGCTACCTACAGTAACTTGCTGCAATCAACCACCTATAAAATTTTGGATTTATTATTTAATTTTGCTACAGCAATGTTTGTTCCTTTATTGGTGTCTTCAATAACACAGGATCCTAAATAAATGCATTGTTTCACTTTTCAGAATGATTTGAACTTATTTAATGGGCCATGATAATTGTCTATTTGCACCAAATCAGGCCCATGCTACCATGATCAGAGAACATCTCTCCATCTGGACACACTGTGCGCGGACCACTGAAGTTATTGAAAGAGAAACTTCTCTCTAATGAAGATATTGAGATCAATCTTCTTGATTATGTTTCCGATTTTTGATACAAGTTGTCAAAGGCTTGTGAGGTCGCATGAGCAAATCTGCACTCTGCTCAATCTAAAATGAAATCAAGATATGATAAAAAAATCAAAGGAAAGGAGTTTTCAGCCTGGTGACAGAGTCCTGGCTCTCTTACCAATGAAACAAAATCCTCTTCAGGCCAAATATTATGGTCCCTACACAGTTAACAGGAAAATTAATGACTTAAATTACATCATAAATACTCCAGGGAGGCGCAAACAAAAACAACTCTGCCATATAAACATGCTAAAAGGGTATATAGAAAGAGATAGCCATGTTAAACATGTAATTAATTAAGTTGTACCTGTCCCACTCAGTGAAGGAATATCAGATTCTACTGAAATTGAAATGATGAATCTTTGTAATTCAGAAATTATGAAAGATCTAGACCAGAAACTTTCACATTTGCATGTGCAAGAAAGAAATGAACTGAAACAGTTATTATTTGAATATGAGCACTTATTTCCAGATGTTCCTACAAGGACAAACAAAAATTTTCATGACTCTGAAATTGTAAATTACAAACCTTTCAAACAACATCCGCACAGGATGAATCCACTCAAACAGGAATACTTAAAAAAGGAAATTCAATATTTGCTGGAGAATGATTTTATCGAGCCCAGTAAAATTGATTGGAATTCACCATGCATACTTGATCCAAAACCAGATAAAACTTTCCATATGTGCACTGATTATAGGAAGATGAACAGTGTGACAAAAACAGATTCATTCCCATTACCAAGAATTGACAATTGTATTGATAAAATCGGGAATGCCAAGTATGTCACCAAATCTGACCTTCTGAAAGGATTTTGGCAGATTCCACTAACAGAAAGAGCAAAGGAAATCTCGGCATTTGTGACTCCAGATGGACTTTACCAATATAAAGTAATGCAATTCGGGATGAAAGGGTCACCAAGTAAATTCAACGTCTCATGAATATGATCACCTCTGGTCTAGAAAATTGTGATGCCTACATAGATGTTTTGTTTCTTATGGTTTAACGCCATTTTTCAGCACAATATAGGCTATACATGGCGGCCAGTATTAATGGTGGAGGAAGAACCTGGACAACCCCCGGAAAGAACCACAGACCCACGAGAAGCTACTGGCAAACTTTCTCACATAACTACATTTGCCGAATCTTTGACTCGAACACACGCAGACAGAGGTGAGATGGCAGTGGTCCGTAACGGACAGCGCTTTAGACCACTCGGGGCCCCTCCTATATAGATGAGGTCATCATCTACAACGACACCTGGATAGAACATCTAGCAACAATTCGAAAATTCTTTGACAGACTCATTGATGCATGTTTGACAGTTAATTTATCTAAAAGTGAGTTCTGCCATGCTAGTGTGACTTTCTTAGGACATATTGTTTTGTTTTTGATGGTTTAACGCCATTTTTCAGCACAATATAGGCTATACATGGCGGCCAGTATTAATGGTGGAGGAAGAACCCGGACAACCCCCGGAAAGAACCACAGACCCACGAGAAGCTACTGGCAAGCTTTCTCACATAACTACATTTGCCAAATCTTAGACTTGAACACTCGCAGACAGAATTGAGATGGCAGTGGTCCGTAACGGACAGTGCTTTAGACCACTCGGCCACTCGGGGCCCCTGGAAATATTGTGGGACATGGACAAGTTAATCCAATAGATGCTAAGGTTGAGGCTATTTCTAAATTCCCTGTGCCTGAAAATAGAAAGCAACTGATGCGATTTTTAGGTATGGCCGGATACTATCAGAAATTTTGTTCCTATTTTTCTAAAATTGTAGAACCCCTGACAAATTTATTGAAGAAAAGGAACAAGTTCTTTTGGACTGAAAAATGTCAGGAGGCTTTTGACAAGTTAAAAGCCATACTTGAAACAGCACCAGTTCTTGCAGCTCCAAATTTTAGTCAGTCTTTCAAATTATCTGTCGATGCAAGTGATGTTGGTATTGGAGCAATTTTAATTCAAGAAGACAAAAATGGTACTGAACATCCAGTGTGCTATTTTTCAAAGAAATTAAATAAGTACCAGAGAAATTATTCAACTATCGAGAAGGAATGTTTGGCATTGATTTTGGCTTTACAACATTTTGAAGTTTATCTTAGTTCAGCTCCTTCTTCGATTATAGTTTTTAGTGACCACAACCCCTTTTCATCGGCAAGATGAAAAATAAAAATCAAAGATTACTAAGGTGGAGTTTGTTATTGCAGGAATATAATCTTGACATCCGGCACATCAAGGGAAAAGATAATTTAATAGAAGACGCTCTTTCCCGTGTATAACAATATATTATATCATATACACTGTGTAATTTATACGAGTTCTTTTAACCTCAGGTGTAAACTGGTTTGTGGTAAAAAGAAAGTTTAATCATATAAACATTTCTTTTATTTTATGGGGGAAGGTGTTACGTATATTTGATTTAAGTAATTTATTTTTATTTTAACTGTTTGTCAGATTCAAATTTGACATTTTAAGTTTAAGATTCATTCCTTGGGAGATGACCTGTACTTTACAAATAAACACCAGATGTTGACCTCATTTCTGACCTAGCTTCAGAGTTGTAAACAAGCTTTTAAAATGATTGGTTGATTCCAAGGACAATATGGAGCTTTGTTGTAAACATCTTTCTATTTTTAGTTGGGTCATACGGTGTGCACGAGATTTTTTGAACGTAAATTAGAAAGATTCTAGAAGATTATGTGACCCTTACTTGTTTACGTAAAAACAGGTATATAGATTATGTTTTGGAGCAAACTATTTAGTAGAAGTTGGGCTATTAGAATACTAAGTTGTGTGTCATTTTGAGTTATTTTAAATTACCTTGTACTGGAAATTATTTCAATTCGTTTGGATCAAGAGGATTTATTTTGTTATTTATCTGGAAAATAATTGTGCTCATTGAATTTCATAAGACCAGAACTGACTTCATCACGTGACATCGTCTTCCATCTTGGATGCTTCACTAAGATTCAAACTTGGAATTATTAGGATATTTTATTACCAGGACTTTTGCAATTTCACTAGTGGACTATATTTTGAATTAATTTTGGAATTGATTCTTAAAACCGTAAGTTTATTTTTCTTTTCTGGAAAATATTTGTGCTCAATAAATTGTTTATTAAGTTTTTACAAGCTTGTTATTTTCACTCTTTCTATGTTACTGTTTATTCGAGCCTAAGCACATAACAATTTACTGAATGTATGAAATGGGTTTATTAGCATCCAGCTAATAGTAATAGCAATAGCAATGGTTATACCAACAATAATAAAGAATATTAGCGGGAGATTGAAGAATAATACTTCCTGTGGTGACAAATATATGAATGATTGCTCCTAAATGTGAAAAGGACCAAAATGGAAGATAATTGTAAGGGCTCGTGAGGACAAAGCAGATGACTGATTAGCACTATTTCTGCTACAACAGCCAAAAGATATGGTCAACATCATTTGTTTGCTTGGTATACTGTATTAATGATGTAATGGATGTTTTCTAAATATTTTATGATAAGGTTAAGTATTTAAAGAATGAATGATGCCAAAAGATAGATCTTACATTATCATCTTGCTCTGGCTGAGTGTGTACTGGGATAGGCTGCCATGTGATGTTTTGATTCCAGATTTGCCCTTCGGTACGAGGGGGGTACATTCCTGCTAGGTTGGAGTATGCACTCATTAAACACCTGCTCTCATCTGAGCTTAGGATCTGAATCTGGGAAAGATATAAATACAAGTTGACCTAAATTTAAATTATTTTCATCCGAGCATAGAAACAGAATTCTGAAAAAGATAAATATGAATGGACTACATATGTTCAGCTGTTCTCATCTGAGCTTGTGACCTGAACCTGGAAAGAGAAAAATACAAGCTGACCTAAATTTCAACATAATGAGAACTGGTGTAAAATCATAATTGCTTAGTATAATTAAACTTTGCATGTTAAAAGTGTACATTTTTGACATAAATGTTTCTAATTTAATATAATCGACTAACTGTATCTCAATCAACATCATCAGACTGTATCAAAGCCTATGGTCATTTTGAAAATTAGAATTTGCGTGGTTTTGTTTTGGAGTTTTATGGCATGAGAACACTTGTGCGTGTGTGTGTGTGTGTTTGTGTGCATGTTTATATAGCCTTGGAGAAGCATACACGGTATGTATCCCTTGTCTACTGTCATTATTCTCAACTTTTCATGGCAAATATAACAAGCACCAAGCAGTTTCTTTTAGCTGTATCAAATCAATGAAATGATTCTGTTTTGGCTACTTCAATATTACATGGGGTCAAACTGGATCAATGAACCCTGGACAGCAAATATGTATACAAGCAACAAATTACCCATCTACTCTTTCAAATAGCTGGGACAAAAACAAAAGCACAACTCTCACCTCTGATGCCTTGTAATCTGAGCTGATGAAGCCACTGTATCTCTTCTGTAGCCACTGTCCCAGCTCATAGTGCTGATTCATACCGATCTGAAAAAGAGATTTGGATGCCAAAAAAATTTCAACACAAAGGTCTACAGCAAAGTAGCACTTTTTTCAACTATTTCTGTATTTTCCATCAAGCAGTTACATACAAGCAAAAGTATGTCCAGAGATCTACATTCCACCTGCAATTTTATCCCAACATTTAAAGTTTGTTTTTAAAACTCTAATCATTAATATGAGACTGATATTCAAAGGAAAGACTTAAAATTCATCTGCTCTCATCTAAGCATATGATTCAAGTGGAAATTAAAGCACAGGACCTTGTGGTCCACGACTTCTTCTTCTTGTTATAGGGTTTAATGCCATTTTTCAGCACATGATAGGCTATACATGGCAGCTAGAGTTAATGGTGGAGGAAGAACCCGGGAAATCCCCCAGAAAGAACCACCAGCCCATGAGGAGCTACTTGCAAGCTTTCTCACATACCCACATTGGCCAAATCTGAGACTCGAACCCACGCAGACAGGTGAGATGGCAGAACGGAAAGCGCTTTAAGCCACTTGACTCCGGGGCCCCACTCCATGACTTCATGTGGCAAGTGCTTAAACTACGATAGCAACTCTTATTATTGTATTTACCTATTTCCTATTATCTCTTTTCATACACACGTATAAAATGTAGTGTGTCTACATATCATTGTAGATTGTGATCTGTTCAAAAAATGATTGTAGTATATATATATAAAAGACAAAAATCCCTAAAAGAGACTGACACTGAACTGGGCAAATAAAATGTTCAAGACTTTAAGACCAAATCTTCCTTTTAACTGCCAAGTATTCAAACCATTTACGATTTCTTCAGTAATTAAAAAGGGACTGACACTCAACTGGGCAAATAAAATGTTCAAGAATAAAAGACCAAATCTTCCTTTTATCTGCCAAGTCTTCAAACCATTTAAGATTTCTTCAGTTTAGTAATAATAAAAAGAACATACACTCAACTGAGCAAATAAAATGTCCAAGAATATAAGCCCAAATATTTCTTCAGTAATAAAAATCGGACTGACAATCAACTGGGCAAATAAAATGTCCAAGACTTTAAGACCAAATCTTCCTTTAATCTGCCAAGTGTTCAAACCATTTAAGATTTCTTCAGTAATAATAAAATGGACAGACACTCAACTGAGCAAATAAAATGTCCAAGAATAAAGACCAAATCTTCCTTTTATCTGCCAAGTGTTCAAACCATTTAAAATTTCTTCAGTAATAATAAAAGGGACAGACACTCAACTGAGCAAATAAAATGTCCAAGAATAAAGACCAAATCTTCCTTTTATCTGCCAAGTGTTGAAACCATTTAAGATTTCTTCAGTAATAAAAAAAAACAAAACTTTATAATTAGTTACTATCATTGATATAATGGATTAAGATTGTCACTATTTTTTCACCTATTTCTCACCCTAAAATGTGTCAGACTGCAAGAGGTAAAGACAGTCAATGCTTTGGGACATTAATCATAGAAGCTTCGATAATATGGTCCCTGGCCTCAGTTTCACTAATATTCTCAAAATGTCTCTTTAAATTATTTTGTTTATGGTGCAACTAGACAATATCAATATTTCCATTGGAGATATTGATAAGTATTCAAAATTACTGTTTAGTTTTAAAATTTTTAAAAAAATTCACCATACATCTATCTATTATTTGAAAAGATAGTTGAGAAATCCTAAATATTTCCTTACAAATAAGGTTACATTTCTTTACAAAAAGTTCAAGATTTAATTAATTAATAGCTTTAATTAATAGCTGTTTGAACACTGTTTGCCTACTGAATGTTCTGTGGCAAAAAAAATCATTGCTAAGAAAACAATAAAATAATCAAATCTCAATTTAAGGAAAATACTTTGTGATGTGCAGTGAAAATAGGTACAGAAACACTGGCATACCAGGTAACAAACTTGAGTCATATCAACATTTCAGCTAGGTGAAGGAACGAATGCAGAAGACGTGATTTTCATGAAATTGATCACAGGAAAGCGTGTGTGTGTTTAGGATTTATTATGTGGCTTTAACAATTTTCAGTCATGTTACATGTACTACAAAATCTGCAATGCAGACATGTAACACGATGTCCCACCCAGTCACATTATCCTGACACCAGGCTGACCAGTCCTAACATTAGCCTCTTAATTTTGAGTGCCAAGCATGGCAGCTGTTAGTACCATTTTTGTAAGGATTCGAACCAATGACCAGAGCAGTTGATCACAGGAAAGTAACATTGTTCATGATTTTGTTTCTATAGAAAGTAATACAGTGGTACCTCAGGTTACGAACAACAACTTCAAAAACCTTTTGTCTCGGGTAATGAATAGTGCCTCGGGTTACGAACAAAAGCGAGAGAGAGCAAGGTTTAACGTTGGCGACAAACGATCGCGTACAGTACAAACGAAGGCCATGCAGTACTAACATCGCTTAGCGCTAGCCTAGTAGCCTAGTTTTGCACGCGTGTGCAGCCTCGCTTTCATTAGCCTTACTATACAGCAGTAAAAGTAGCAGTCGTCCGATGATGAGGAGCCAGTGACCGTTTCAACTGCCAGGATTAAAGAAATTTGCAGCAAGTGGGCAGATGTCGAAGACTTCATTGTGAAACATCATCCAAACAAACTTGTTGCTAACAGGGCAGTAAACCTGATGAATGATAACGCGATGGCCCACTTCAGAAAGATTCTCCAGCAAAGGAAGCGACAAATTTCCCTTGATAGTTTCTTGGTGCAGAAAGATTCCCAGTTGGCTGCCAAGAAACAGTGACAAGAAACTCCTGAAACTAATGATTCAGAATAGCAAACAAAGTGACAAATTTCCCATGATCGTTTTCTTGGTGAGAAAGATGGACTAAATCTTTTTTTATTTTACATTTAATTTATTTGGTTGTTTTTTTTCTCTTTATTTAATACGTGAAGTGTACACATATTCTTTGCGTTTTGTCAGGTAAACGACCGGATGTTAATAAAAAAGAACGATTCTTTCATCTTGAAATGGATTGTCTCTATTTCATTGATTTCAATGTTTCGGGTTACGAACATTTCGGGTTACGAACTGAATTCTGGAACGAATTAAGTTCGTAACCCGAGGTACAACTGTACCAATCTTTTGGCACCAGCAAACAAAACCCATACAGCCTTGTGCAGCAGAACACTGCTCTGGGTATAGGAAGACTGCTGGAAGTGCTATGAAACTGAACATGGCAACCAATGATATAACTTATGGCTCTAGTGACATCAACATACAAAATACTCCAAATCTTTCTGACGAGTTAAAGGTTAGATTGAAACAGACTAAACCTTGGACTTCAATAACTCTGAACCATTGAATCGGTGAACATATCTACTTGATTCAAGAGACGTGCAACATATTCGAGTTGATAATCATGCTAGGAAGACTGCCTGTCAGGGTCACAGGCCTACACAGAATACATGGCTGCTGAAGAAAAAGACAGGTGTGATGCAACATGTTTACATCCAGGTTTTTCGGCAGAGGTACAAAAGGTCGATATCACTCTTCAAAAGGGTGATTTCAAAATCAATGAAAATATAAATATTCAAGTAAATCAATATCACTATTGCACCATGAATGTGTCATCCAACCCATAGGATAAATAACCTTTTGTATCAGAAGTAAGGGTAAAAATACAACCCTGGGGAATGCACAGGGATCAAGATTTGGGAGTCAAGAGGTAAAAGAATATGGGAAATGGGCTATCCTGTACTCATGGTGAACCAATTAAAAAATATATATAATTTCATATAAGATATGATACAGAAATGCATGAAAAGGTAGAAGGAAAGCAGGCTGATGTCAAAGTTAAGATGAAATGGATGATAGACATCTGCTGATGTCAAAGTTAAGATGAAATGGATGATACAGACATCTGCTGATGCCAAAGTTAAGATGAAATGGATGATACAGACATCTGCTGATGCCAAAGTTAAGATGAAATGGATGATACAGACATCTGCTGATGCCAAAGTTAAGATGAAATGGATGATACAGACATCTGCTGATGTCAAAGTTAAGATGAAATGGATGATACAGACATCTGCTGATGTTAAAGTTAAGATGAAATGGATGATACAGATATCTGCAGAAGATAAACATTGAAAGAAGAAAAAAATTACCAGACATTATTCTAAGGATAATATTAGGATGTGTGAAAGACTGCATGCTAATAAGAGTAACTCCAACATTTATAGTTATAAAAAAAAAATGTTAATCATCACATACTTTTGATCCATATTAGAGGAAAACAGTTTGCTGCAAACTATTTTGCAAGCAAAACTCAATTTTGTATCCATCATTTCATATACTGGTAGTGTATGCACATTTTCATGCATCCATTCATGAACTGGTAAATAGTAGATGCATTTTCATACATCCATTCATATACTGGGACATACATTTTCATGCATCCATTCATATACTGGTAGATACATTTTCATGCATCCATTCATATACTGGTACATACATTTTTATGCATCCATTCATATACTGGTAGATACATTTTCATGCATCCATTCAAATACTGGTACATACATACATTCATATACTGGAACATGCATTTTCATGCATTCATTCATATACTGGTAGATACATTTTCATGCATCCATTCATATACTAGTACATACATTTTCATCCATCCATTCATACACTGGTACATACATTTTCATCCCTACATACATAGACTGGGTACATTTATTATTCTCCATCTACTACTTTATAAATTATAAAGGAACAAACTTACAGTTGTTAACCATCCTGGGATTCCTTGTGGCCAAGTGTAGTTACCATTAGGATCAGTTGGAAAAATCTCAATAGGGCTCCGATCTCCATGACGGTAAACCTAAAACAGCAATGTATAGCTTAATTAGAAATGGAAGAAATAAATAAGCTTTTTCTTACATGCATGCAGACTGTAATAAAGGAGACTTGGCCAATAGCTCACACTGGTTTTGACAAAATATTACTTTTATAAGTGATTGATGATCAAAGGAGCAGCAAGCTGTATGACTACTTATGAACTGATGTGCAAGTCTGTCATGATATCACATCCATCAATGGCACAAATGTTATCAAAGTATTCAAAACACTGATAACTTGGAATACTAACAGGATACTAATATATACACAAGAATAGCTGAAGAATAAAAGTCCAGAGATATTGCTACCGGTATTCACAGTCCCTATTTCTATTGTAAATAAACTACCAGAAATAACTTAAATATTTTTCAAATATTTTGCTTTATTTTCAATAGAGAATTTATATTCACATTTTGAAACACAATTCTTGAAATTATACACTTCTTTTAAAAAGCATTTTCAACTCGTGCTTCATGTAATACCATCAGTGAAATGATTTCTAGGGGAGACAACTACCTTAAAAACTATTCTGATATCAAAATGACATGAACCAAGTGGCTATGATTATTAATTTTAGTACTATTTTTAGTAACATACTTCATATTGTGAAGGAATATGGAAATGGAAACTATGCCATAATCACTGATGGATTGAAAGCCATCAAGCCACAAATGCCAGTCATCCGGGCGAGTCAAAAATGATTATGCTAATTTAGCACAGGATACTAAAGGTCAAAAATGCATAAAGACAAAACATGAACAACAAATTTAAAAAAAACAATTGCTCCTGGCACGTTATACAAATGTTCTGCACAATTTTTTTTAAAAAATAAGGCATTCGTTTATAAAAGCATGGAGGGTGAACAGAAACAAAAATGTCTGTTTACTGTTATGCCAAATATTCACCATATATTAATGTTGCTACTGCTTGCTGCAGACTATTTCACATACACAATATCAATAGTTACAGCTTGCTGCAGACTATTTCACATACACAATATCAATAGTTACATTCACAAATACAAAGTAGCTGCAATATAATTGAGCTGCAGCCAATTGACAGAGGATAAAATGATTATTGTGGCAGAATTTAAAGCTAAGAATGACAGAAACAGAAAAACCTCAAGGACAGATATACAATCAGTAGCTAGTGGATTTGCAGGCAGTAAAATTTGAGTAAATGTCAGCCAGTGCACTTTTCATAGATTCCATAATTATCACTCGTGATCTGTAATAAAAGGAGAAACTCAAGGGAGTCGGGGGGGGGGGGGGGGGGGGGGAGGGAGAAGGCTTTAATCCAGATCAATAAAAAGGAAGCCACTTTTATACTACTACTCCATTGTTAAGTACACATTAGATTTCAAATGCACATGACCAACACTTCTGATAATGGATTGAAGATTTAACAGTACCTTACGGGGGGAAAAAAGATGACAGTTGTCACATATAATCAGTACGAGCTAAACTTCCTGTTTAAGGCATATTAGCGAAACATGCAACATGTACACAAGTTCTCATTCCATTGTTTTGTCTCCATGAAACTGAATTAGAAACATTGTGTTGATTTCCTATTAGATAACCAGGTTATTCCTATTAGATAACCAGGCTTTAATTCCTATCACATTAAATCAAGAAGCAGCCTCCAATTGATACATTGCCTGGATGTAGCATGTACCAATTGATACATTGCCTGGATGTAGCATGTACCAAAGTGACATAGTAGCATGACAGGTTAATGATTGGAAATGATAAAACTTCTATGTACCTGAACTACAAAAACCAAAACTCACTCAGATAGAAAACAAATAAAGACTTGGCTAAACATCACATTTTTTTATTTTTGTTTGTTTTTTTATAGTTTAACGCCATTTTTCAGCACAATATAGGTTATACATGGTGGTCAGTATTAATGGTGGAGGAAGAACCCGGAAAATATATATATATATAATAATAATAATAATAATAATAATAATGAGGACTTTGTATAGCGCCTAATCTTTCAAAGCTCTAAGCACTTTACACCACCAGTAATGATATGACTACACTACAGAAAAACAAATGACAAAAACAATGAAATTGGAAAACATAAAAACATGCTGAAAACATATAAGATACAAAACATGATTAGGTCGCTAAGTCTGTCCCTGCAGTCAAAACAGGTGAGTCTTAAGAGCGCTCTTAAAAGGGACCACTGTGTCTTTGTGTCTAATTTCAATGGGCAATTCGTTCCACGTCACTGGGCCCTGGTGTGCAAATGAACATTGTCCATATGACTTTGTTTTCACCTTGGGAACAATGAGTATACGATTATCAGAAGAGAAGCATAAGGATCTAGCTCGTGTATACACATGGGTGTGGCTGGATAGGTATGTTGGACTGGAGTCTGTCATTGAAACATAGCACAGAGTACAAATTTTGTGTTTGATTCTGTATCGAATTGATAGCCAATGTAGGGTACAGAGCAGTGGTGAGGTGTGCTCTGATAAAGGTAGTCTAAAGATGATCCGTGCAGCTGTGTTTTGAACTTTATGAAGTGTCTGGAGTAAATATTAGTCCAGTCTTGAAAGTACTAATTAACACACAAGTGTTTTAGTGGCATCAATTTGTAAGATATTTACGAATGGAACTGATGCGTCTCAATTCAAGATATGCAGCCTTGCATATGTTCATGACATGTTGGTGCAATGTGAGAGTACTCGTCATGCAATAAACTCAGTTGCCAAAATTACACCGCAAATAACACCCAAAGGTTATTTTTTTATAATTATTGTATTTATTGTTTTATGGTATAGTGCTTTCTTTAAAGCTGATTCCTGTTAAAGAAAATGAATTCATGTTGAGGAATCTGCTATGTAGCTATTTACAAACGGAATCCTCCATGCAATGTAATAGATATGTCATTAATATACAAAACAATTTACCGATGGAAGTCTATCGAAGGTTTTGAAAATTGCACAGCATGACCATAATCTATTATCTAAATTAATAAGTGTGATCTGTGGAGAACCTCGATATACGAAGCAACTGATGTGTTTTATTTAAAATGTAAACGATTCTTGGATTTGATGATCTCAAAAGTTCACTGTGAATTGGCCGAATCGTTATTGTCCTGACACTGAGTAACCAAGTTTTATGTCTATAAGACTATTTTCGTGTTGATTAATCGTTTAGGTTACCTATAGCGGCTACTTACAAATGAAATTTAAATCTTTTTTCATGTTGATTAAATCGTTTAGGTTACCTATAGCGGCTACTTAAAAATGAAATTTAAATCTTTTTTCATGTTGATTAATCGTTTAGGTTACCTATAGCGGCTACTTACAAATGAAATTTAAATCTTTTTTCATATTGATTAACAGTTTAGGTTACCTACAGGGGCTATTTACAAATAAAATTAAGACTATCAGTAAATGGTTATAGTGATGATGCCCAATAGTCGAAGAGAAAAAGAAACCAACACTGACAGTTACAATTGAGGGGGTGCAACAACAAAAAAAACTCATCCCATGTCATAACTATGATGGTTGAGGTCTTACACTGTAGGAATGAATCCAATTTTTATAATGTTAGTCATTGAATCCCCTCCTCCTAACTCCTATATCCATTTACCTTTAGTTTTAAATTTGTAAGGAATTGCAGTGAAAGCGCTGTAGCCCCAATGCTGCTGACAGATTATGAGTTTCTTAGCTTTTCTTTTTCAAATCTAGTCACAGAAAAAATTATTTATATTTTAAAAAAACAGCAAAGATGTGTTAATTGATTCTGTAAAATCAATTTATTAAATTTTCTAAATAAAATATAAACCCAGCATTTCTATTTCAATTTAAAGGCATGCAGTATGCATGCTTTCTAGTTCACTGTTTATGTTAATTGCTTTGCACATGACCATTTATAGAAGTTAGTATAAAGCATGCAGTTTATTCAGAAATAAATGCAGCTGGGTCTGATCACAAGATTAGACTGTGACAATGGAAATCTTCCCTTTATTCAACTGATGCAATTGTGTGTGTGTGTGTGTGTATGTATGTATGTATGTATATATATATATATATATATATATATATATATATATATATATATATATATATATATATATATATTCTCCAGCAATATAATGATGTACACAATGGGTTTAAGGATTAGAAAGAAAAAAGATAAAGGCTGTATCAGACTGGAGGTTGCTTCCTGTTCCAAAATAGGAAAGAAAATTACCTGCCATTTATGTACCAAGGACAAGTAACTTAAAGTACCCAAATTAACATTAATAGCCCATTTAATGTCCAAAACAAGGATACAAAAAAATCTGTCAATAATGTTTCACCTTGAGGATTAATTGCAAGTGTTGTCTGTTTCCTAACCGTCAGTAAAAAAGGAAGAAAAATGTGGCAAAATCTACCAATTAATGATTATAATTTTCTGATACTGATGCTAATGTTCAATAAAAAAAAAAAAAAAACTAGATCACTGTATCCCTGAATCAGTGTAACAGGTAAATGTGGAAATAAAAAATTATTTACATTATACATTTGTGTGCAAGCCTACAGAACAAAACAATATGAAACCAGTCACTCACATAGACTATAGTTAGTATATAACTACTTCCCATGTTAAGTGTGCAAAATATAACTGAATTTTAATTAATACATGTGTTTTATTTTTGATGCAAGCCTCCAGACCACAAGAGATAAAAGGATGCCACTCTCTAGTAAATATAATCTCTACTATACTTGTGGTAATTAGGTTAACTGCCTATTATAATATAGATCTGATTGATTATCAGGTAACCCCCAAAGGTAAGTAGGTTATTTTTCAAAAATATTTCTAAAATTATATGACACTTAGGCAAAGACGACTTAAGCATCTTAAGTTGCACCTTTTGCTGAACTAAAATGAGTTATTTTCTTCACAAAATACATGTACATGTATGTCAACTACGGAGTTCACCAATAAACAAATTATCCCAAATCAGGTGTTTCAAAGTGAACATGAGCAAGCCAAGGATGGAAGTTTTGGAAACTCTGTAGTTGTCCCTGGAAAATCCTTAAACATCTGGCTACCCTGCAAATTACTTCCATTGCTCAACAATTAATACCAACATTTTCATTTGCAAGCCATCATCAGTCCTGTTAATGGCATACATGCCCAGTTTTCTGTGACTACAAACAGGGAGATTAGCATAACAACCAGTAACACAACAACTGAAAATCAATTTATCTATACATGTGATTTTTGTTACATGTCTGTAGCATGATGTCCCAGTGCTAGACAATGCTATAAACTGCCACACTGCAAACCTTGTAGTGATATGACTGATTTTTTTAAAAAGCTACATTCCAAATCACACATTATGATAACTTTATTACAAATGTTTAGTACAACTTTTGAAGTGTAATGTCTTTTCTAGGTTAGACTCTACACATGTAATCACTGTCTGGCCATAGACTCTTGATACAAACATTATCTAGAGACATTGGTATTGAAACTAAAATTTTCATGTCTAGTACAGGCAAAAAAGAAGTAAAAGTTGAACCATTTTGCTGAATTCGGAATAAATAAAAATCAATTTAAGTCATTTTTGTGAATATGAGAATGAATACTGTCATATAAAGAAAAGAATCTTGACCTATAGCATTTCTATATAATAATAAAAAATATTTCTTGAGAATCAAGTCTATGCTAGTTCCTTCTTCTGATTCCATATTTTATCACTCGTCTCAAGTTTATGAACTGTGTAACATTGCTGAAATTAGCGTAATTATTTAGAGAGACTGGTTTTTTGTATAAAGATGTAAAAACTGACAAAACTATCATCATAACTACATTTAAAATGGCAATGTACTAAATGATTTCAGATCAAGATATATTTAATATAGGTACAAGATTAATGTAATGGGTAAATATGCACTACTTTTAAAAGCAACATAAGTTCAAACTGGATGACACAAGATTATGGTATTTCACGCATTACTGTTGGGTGTGTGAGATAATTGTAAAAAAACACCATGGGGCTTCAAACATACCTGGAACAAAGAAAAAGCCAGTTTTGTCTTAAAGCTTAATGTTCACAAAATATTTCAAATTAATTGTATGTAAGAGACATGCAATATTCAGCATGACATGAATTCCACAATTTACGAGAAAAGTTACCAAAGACTGGTATTAAAAACATGGTGGACAGTGCAAGTATTTGAATGTTTTCTATAAATCCTTCACACTCAAGTTATGCAGAAAACTTTCCATTTTGAAACTAACATTACATTCAACTTGTGCAATACTCAGATAACTATGGTATTTTGCGAAAAAATACTTGTTCGCTTTGAAAAAAATGGAGCAAACATTTTAAATGTACAAAACACAAAAAATTCAAATTAATTTTAAGGCTAAATGTTCACAAACATTTACATATAACCATAAGAAAGCGACGTGCAAATTACAGCACGAAATACCTCGAAGAGAAAAGTATGCAAATGTGACCAAAGGCCTATATTAAAAATAGTGGAGTGTTCCTTCTGTGAAATTATTTAAATAAAATAGTCCATTTTTAATTTTACACACTACATTTACGCAGAGGCAGAGAACAGTTTCATATATCTACAGTTCTCAAAAACATAATAATATCATTACCATGTTGCTTATAAAACAATGACAAACTGGCAGTTTCCATTAATGATACCCCCACCCCTCAAAAACATAAAAAATAAACTACATTTCTTGTAAAATAAATAAATAAAAACGTAACAACACAATAAATAACAAAAACACGAAATACTACCAGATTGACTTGTCTTAGAGTCGATGGTGCTGACCAACAACAATTCACAAACAGGAGAAGCACGGAAGTCCTGAGTTTTACCTTCATCTTGCCTGTACCACCTTATGAATGAAGATTGACGTTTCTCATGGACTGCTCCCACAAATTTACTTCAACAAAAGTGATACAGCAACCAGTCTTTGTTTACGCATAGAAAACCTTGATATCGTGTCGGCAGGTCAGAAGGACTAAGATTTCCTGCTGTTCATCGGACTGTGAATACGATAATTCGTCTATTTAAAAAATTATATTTAATGCTGGTTTGTTCGTGCGTATATATTTAGTCAGGTAAAATACCGTATCTGGTCATTCCGTACCCAAGTCGTTTCGTACCCAAATGAGTCGATTTCGTACCCAAAGCAATGGATGCGTAGTAATGGGGTGAGGGTGAGGGGGACAGATGTCCCCGGGCGCCAGACTAGTGGGGGCGCCAAAATGGGCTTTGAAATAGGTTGTATGTGGAATTTTTGCTACAAATATGCAACTATGCATTAGTTTTTTCTTCTCTTTAATAGCCGTTGGCATTACATTGGGTGATGGTACGCTTCTGTTTTATAAGGAATTTATTTACAAGTAGATTGGACGTAAAGTCAAAAATAATTTTCCTTACAATCAGTGGTTTTTTTAATTGTAAAAAAAATGTTTTCCAAGCATTCCTGCATATCATTTCATCATCTAATGGAGTCGATGATGCTATTGGTATCGTTTTTTAATTTTTTAAAAATAATAATCATAACAATATTATTATTATTATTATTATTATTATTATTATTATTTGATTTCATGTTCCAATGTTGCATATTAAAGTAACTTATCACATTCTTCTTTGTTTGTAATTAGGTATTCAAAGCATTGAAGCGACCTGACCTCTCCCGACTCCTCCCGCTGTTAAAGAGACTGTTACAGACTTTGAAGCAGGTTAGTACAGTAGTAGTAGTAGTAGTAGCAGTGGTAGTTGTATAAATAGTTGTAGTGGTTTTAGTTTTTGGTGCTATTGAATTATATTGTGTAGTTTTACCGATGAACTATTTTTCTTGATTCTAGCTAGCTGTAACCATTTTAAACGTTCGTGTAGCTTCTGTTCATGTTAGCTTTCGGTATTATTTTATTGTTACCTTTAAATTAACATGTCGCTAATAATTATTTATTTGTATTACTTAACAAACGCACAGACTTCTTCTTCATCATGATTACTTTATTTTTTACATTATTTATCTGGCTAGCTTTTTGGAGTGTGTATCCCATAGTGCCTATCCACGGCTGTGCATTTTACCTGGGACAAGCAATGTGGTGAAAACTGCAGGAATTAGGGTTGAGAACAACTTACAGTTAAGAAAAGAGTTTTCATCAGTTTTGCAGGAAGGTTAATAAATAATACGGGCACTGTAATGAATTTGCCACATTGTATTTTGAATGATATCTTTCTCATTGGCTTGGAAGCTAATCATTGTATTATTTCCCATGTTTAAGGCTTTCAAATTACATTCACTATGTCTCTTTTTCAGGCGACAATGCTATCATTTTTGCCAAAGATTCCCGTTATACAGTTGCGCTGATAATGCAGAGTCAACCTGCATTACGAACAACACATTCACGGTTGAACCATGGTCTATGTCAAACAATATATTCGAGCCAGCAGCAATTATTGAGGGTTGGCATCGTAGCTCTACAATTTAAAACGATATCTCCATATATTGATTTGAATATCAACATATCAATTAGAGACCTCTGAAATTCGATTATTGACCGTATTTTTTTCTGATGTGTTGAACACAATGTAATGTAATTAGATTCCTGTATAACAGAGTTAGAGACTAATCTAATTCAGTCAGAGGTTTTTGACTTTATGTATTAATACTAAAATCCTCTACATCATCCATCATCGGAACAACTCAGGCATTTGCGTTATTTCTTGGGTTAATATTCAAATGATACCGGACTTCAGAATGGGGTTTATGCAACCTTCATTGGAAATAAATTACATTTCTAGCTGACAAATTGAATTTTACAAAGTTAATTATTATATTTACAAAATTATAAATAAACAGTACCAAACAGCAATGCATAGTTGGAGAATCATAGCCCGGTAAGTCAACCCACCCCAATCACTGTTTTTACTGATGGATGATATGTAGGTATGATGTTACCTATTCATTAAAAGAAAGCAATTTCACTGCATGTAAATCTTTCTGGAACAAACATTCATACACTTTGGACACATATCGGTATTTGGTATCTAGCGTGAAATTCACAATGGATATTGGGCATAGGGCTGCACTTTTTCACGTGGATATAAGAGTCGCTCAACACAGGATTTGCTCCGGAAATGTAATGTACACGACACCAGAATAACCCTTTAGCTGATGGTAGTTTCACAGCTGCGAGAAATACCGGTGTATAAAATGTACACCAATGTATGCAGACAATATTTAGTTTCCGATTTGTGGAGGTTTTAATTAATAGGCAATATCAGCCACGAAAGCACCAATCACTATCATCATGATTGAGAGGCTGTTTATATACCTTGAAAAATCAGTACTGGGACATACTCAAACCCTGATATTTACCTGAAATTGATGGCTCTGGACTGAAATGTTAACCAAGTTGGAAAGTTTCAAAGGAAAGTGTAATTTTATATATATTTCATGTATTTTGAATATAAAGTTTATAGATGTGTTTCAAGACTGTAGTAATATATGTGTGTTGATTATTTAAATAAAGTTCCTTTTGTCCTGAATGTAGAAAAGATTTGTCTCACTCATTACAGATCAGATTCCATACTTTTCCCCAAGACGTTTTTCATCATCTTAGTGGCACCCTTTTTCTAAGGAACTCGTTATTCTCTTCTCTCTATCATTCCGGATTACCAGGGATGGTCCTGGCTTTTAAAAAGCTGTCGGCAAAAAAATCGCTAACATCAATATTTTGTCGCCAATTTTCAAAAAGTGTCGCCAGAACAAGTAGTGTACATTTTTCCAAGTGTTTATTTAGTCTATTAATGTAAAAGGCAATGAAAATGACAAAAGATGGATTAATTAAATGAATACTTTAATTACAACAAGCATTAACAAAATTTTACAAAGTGTTACATGAAAATCCGTCGCGATTTTATGGCTGCCCACTTGCTGAATGCAAAGTCAAAATTTTCATATCGGTACATGCTGATTCTCATTAAATTCTCAAGAGATGAGATGCAGAGTTTATTTCTGATGTCAGTTTTTATGAGGTTCATCTTACTGAATCCTCGTTCACAGTCAACAGTGCTGACAGGTGACACCACTAGCCTCTCAGCAGCCGCAGATGCGCAAGGGTATATTGTCCTGGATCTCACTGCCAACTGAATCAAATCCTTAACACCTATACACCTTACCATTCCTGAGAACTTGAACCCTAGCATAAGCTACAAATCCAGCCAAGTCCTGACTAACCTCTGACTGATTACCTAACCCACAAGTAGACAAGTAATCTGAAACAATGCCTGAAACCTCTGAAAGAATGGAACTGATAGCCTGTGAACCATACAAATAGGGATCAAACAACTTGGTTAGAGCACTAAAAACTATCGAATCACCCTCCTCCGTGAACCTTGCTTTTAGATTATCTATAACAATATCTATAAATTTGGCACAAGACAATGCAGCCTCTAACCTTTGCTTAGCATTATCACCAATTGTATGGCCTTTGTACTCAAAAGTACATAAACCTGATGAATCTAAACTTGGTTCTGCTGGAATCTCAGAAAGAAACCTAGAAATGTTACTACCAGACTCTAGCCTCAGATTTTCAAGAAGCTCAAAAGTGGAGTGGAGAAGGGGATTAACCTCAGTAAAGTCAATATCAGATCTCTGATAAGCTTGACACAGAACTGCCAAAGGCCTGAGAATGTCAGCCATATAGTGTGCTGTATAAACAAATTTGAAACGAGCAATGGGCTTGTACATTGCAAGAGCCTTTGCAGAGTTGTCTTCCAAGAAGACACTAACTAGAGCTTGAAAATTATCAACAACTGCCTGTACACTACCTTCAAAACTCAGCCACCTTGTGTGGAATACCTGATGCAAGCAAGTGTGAGAAGACTCTTAACACTGACTGAATTGCCTCAAGTCTACACATATTACGAGGGGAATAGGTAAAATACTTGTACATATTATTCAGTATATCTTGAAACTCAACCAAGTATCTAACCTCGTCAGCTGCAGCGCCTGTACCCAGAGCTAACCAATGTGCAATGCAGCGAATTGCAAGCAAACCTTTAGTAGCCTCCTTCAACCTGGTAACAACACCACTCTTGCAACCCATCATTACTGCAGCACCATCCGTTGATACACCAATCAGAATGTCCAGACTAAAACCAAATGACTGAATTAAGCCTAACAACTCTTAATATATAGATTCTGCATTTGCGGTTTGAAGTTGACGAATACCTAGAAATTGAGGCACTGGTTGAACACTGCCAGCCAAACTAGTTAGGTACCTAACATAAACAATCAAATTCTGATGTACTGAAACATCTGTGCTCTCGTCAAGCATGACGCTGCAAACACGAGATTCCATGACCTTGGTAGCCATCTCATCAGCCGACGACTGCTGAAATTCACTGGTGCTTCCGTGACCGTCATACAATGTGTGCTTATCTACTTTGAGGTCTGAGAGTTGGGTGGCGCCCTGAAATAGAAATAACCATTAATTTTGTATGCCATAAATATTTCATTTATTATTATACATGTTCTGACCGTGTATGTATATATATATATATATATATATATATATATATATATATATATATATATATATATATATATATATATATATATATGATTAACAAAAAGTGGCATTTATACCACAGGCACTTGATTCTGAGTAAATTCATGTATACACTCACCATGGTGAGTGTATACATGAATTTACTCAGAATCAAGTGCCTGTGATTTATACAACAATCACGGTGTACTACAGTAACATCACATAGAATAAATTAAGGTTATACATGTGTTTTTTCCTTATGTTACTGTCATTTAAATCCATAGAATATTACTGTTAACAAGCTATAATATAATATTCTCAATACCTGTGTGATACACAACTGGTGCAGCTTTGGGAAAATTGTATTAGCCAGGTTGTAGTAAGCCGCAAAGAAAGTGTTCCGCAAAGCACTAATAATAGCATTTTTGCTTTTACTAATGGCAGTGATCTTCGCTGCTTCCGTGGTGCTGGCATCCCGCATCACCGTTTGTGCACATGTATGACTGTTGTTACCTGAAGAAGAAAAAAATGCATTATCAACTTTAGTTGACATTTTAATAACAATAAAACCCTATGATCGTACATTGCAATATAAGATAATTGACGTATAATGCGGCCGTCGATTGCATGCATTCCATAATTAAATGCACCCCCCCCCCCTGCCTGCACCTCCCGCCCCGGCCCTTTCTTTATGGCTAGCTTCCCAGAGCTTGTAGTGAATTGCTTCCTAAATCCCAAGAATGATCACTGAATGCTGTATAAATTTTCTCGACAAGCAAAATAATATCTCCATTCCCACGAATGAAACTTACACGAGTCAACACCTGGCAATATTGGACCGTATATATAAGCATAAATTCACACCCAATTTATGGATTCTTTCACTCCTGTATTTTGAGAAATAAATAATTATTTTTAGTTATGCAAACTTGATTTTTTTTGTGCTATTTCTTGTTGTGGAGTTTAAGTCTCTGTGGGATTGATGGCAAAAGGAAAAGATCAATGAGTAAACTGCAAAAATATTACTTACTCCACCTGGATTTATGTTTGGTGACACACTCCTTCTTCAAAATATCACAGCCAGTTGTAAATGAATTTACAAACTTTGCCTTGCTACATACATCACAGAACATCTGTTTTAACTTTGGATCATATCTGAGCCACTGACGCCCAAGTTTCCAACTGTCTTGAAATTTTCGGGACTTGTTGCCCCGTTCATCGTAATGTGGTGTTGCACTTGAAGCGCTACGTGTAGATGATGTTGGACTGCATGGTTTATCATATGGTTCAGTGATTGTTTTGTCTGATGAATTTGCACTATCTCCAAACGCTGTTAATTTTTGTAACTTAGGATGAGATGATGAAATCGCAACGTCTAACTTACGTTTGCTCATGAAAATGTTGCACTGGCGACAGATATAATTATTATTTAGATTTTTTTTCCATTTGCTTTCTATTTATACACCGTAGTCGTTACTTCAAAGGTTATCAGTTTTCTATGAAGGTTCAGAAAAACTATTGTATTGGTATATGTAAAAAAAACAACAGAAGGATTAGCCATTCAGTTAAATTATTTCTGTTCTATTCGCGTCTTTAGAAGTCGGTCAGTTGTAGGTATATTACGGTAGCATGATTGACTGTATCACAGCATACAGTACTCAGCCCAGATGTCGGCATAAGCAGATGGGATGATCAATACGAACAAAGGATCGTTTGTGTAACAAATTAATTCCAACGCATTGCTTAGTCAAGTTTGTGGCTTCCTTTCGTTCTCCCATTTAATTTATTCAGTCCAAATCCATGATTGTATGTACAAATTAAATAACCAAAAAGTCTGTCGCCAAAAAAATCGCCAGATGGGATATTTTTTGTCGCCAATAAGGGAAAAAAATAGCAATTGGCGAAGATAAATAAAATAAACGCTCAAGTTGGAACAAAGCCTTGGCTGTACGTAACATATACCTATTTACATATATTTTCGTCTTGTCCAGAATGCAAAAAAAATAAGGTTGACAGTCTATTAAAGATGGGAGATCAGTTGCTCGTTTGATCATATTCGATAAAATTGAACAGAAAATTATAATATTTCTCTACCACATTATACAAAACAACAGACCAGAATGACCAGACACGTGTGGTTCCTTTGCTTTATTCATATTCAGGCAATGGACAGTTATTGCAACTGTAACTGTGGAAATTTTTGTTAGAAAATTTAATAATTTGTTTAGCATTTGAATTAAATTTGTAAAGTTTTAAAAAAGATGATGATTGTTAGAATGTATGTATTGTGTAATTCCAAATTGTATGTCTTTAAGTCTTTAATATAGTGTATAATTGTTAGAATTTTATTATTGTAAATTGTTTATCTATCCCACAGATTACTGTTGTTTTTATGTATACATCATTTATACGTTGCACCAAATATATAACTGTATTTCTTGTATATTTCAGTAAATAATGGTAGCAATACAGGACTATAGAAACTACTTCATCAGCAAAATTCCCCATTGCCAATTTTATTAAAATCAGATCTCCGCTGTCATACGTGATGTTCTGACAACGACCACTTTGATGTCCTGCTCTGGTGAAATTTTAATTAGCCAATGGGAACACGGCTAAATCTGAAAGTGAATCAATCGTTCAGTACAGTAACATGCTCTTCATCAACACTGCTCAGTTTCCAAACACGAGAATGTAAGATTCCAAGATCATAAAAATTTAAACTAAGTCTTATAAACCATAACATATTAAGGACAAAACAAATGTGAAATCAGCGTAGAAATTTGTTTGGTAGATTCCGCTCTGGACAACCTAATCAGAATAGCTACGTTGCAGCCTACAGGTTCTGGCTTCCTTTTTACAGTTTGAGTCCTGTACTTCTCACACATATTAGCGATGTAACACGGTAACACCCACATTGTAACAGCCCGCAAAAAAAAGGCCTAAATCCTGTCGTTCTCTCTTTCTTTATATCAGAGATTTGTCCCTTCAATAAACTGGGCATGACAAAAAGAACATTCCACAAATAAACTGACCACAATAATAGGCACGAAAAAAATAGCAGCTGACAGTACCTATTGACTAATTCACATCATAAAATTAGTTTAGATTTTCGCATTCGGACATTTGTAGAGTGAGTCAAACCTCCACAAAATATTGCGGTCTTGTCTGAACTATATTCATTAAATTTTACATTTTTTTAAGGACTTTTATCGTACCCTTACACAAATATAAAAACAAAGCAGAAACAATATTTTCGTTTCTCGCTCCTTCTAATTTTAACATATAACGCATTCATTCTCTCTCTTTACTATTCTGACCTGGACTCTTTCTTCCCTACCTAAAATACAAGGAAGCATAACTGCATATAATTCTAGAAAGACTGTACAGCACTAAATCTAGTTAAATATATCGACATGTTTCATCAACACTTTGTGTATTTTGATGGGCATAAGAACGGGCTGATTATACCCATTCAAGCAATTTGGGTTGTTGAGAAGTGGACCACAAAAACCCATTTAATTTAGAGGGAAAATAGTAGCGTCACAAATTAATTCTCGAGGGGTGAATACTTCACCATTATATTTCCTCTTAAAGTTATTTTTAATTCTAGAAGTATGATTGTATTAACACGCAACAAAGGTCAGTGAATAGTCTTCTGACTAGTACAAATTCATTGTTTATGAGTTTAAAAATACACATATGCAACAATCCATAACCTGGAGAGTCATTTTTGCAGTTAGAATACCAGAGCTTACTTGAATACATAAATGAGTTCAAATAAGCCTGATGGGCCAAATTTAAAGTTGTTTGTTTTTAATCTAATGTATATCAAGATTAATGATGGGTGCAAAATATGGTAATGTGCTCTGAGTGTTAAAATTACGCTTTCAACCAAACCTCATACTGAATCAATGCTTTCAGGTCCTTTATTACTTGCATAAGGACTTGTCATGTAAACAGGACAACTTCATGAACATGCCAGGTGGCTATAAAATGACACTAAAGTTTCGCAATATTAGTTGTTTGGACAATGAGCCCGTGTACAAAAGAGATATGAAAATATGCAAGAGGGCGAACAGACCTGCTATCTAGGGAAACTAAAACTTCCTACGAAAATGAAAATATATAGGTCAATAACGTCAAACCGATGCCACTAACTGACCCAGAGTTTCTCTAATTGGGTGAGATATGTTTTGTTACTGTATTTGTGTCCTTGGCGTTTTTCAACAAGTATGCACGCGAGCTTACCAGTTGCAACACTTATCTCTGCTGCTGTGAAATATATCCTACTCTCATCCAAAGATTCTATCAAGTCCTATACAATATTGTGATCGGGGACCATACCAATTTATTGTTATAAACCCGTGTGGGATTGACTGTGCTCGCGAAAATAAGTTTTAAAATTTAATTATATCCATGTCTCCACTACACCACGTCTGGTGAATATTTCACAGAGTATGTGTATTAACTCCATTAAATACAACTTAAATATTACAGTTGTGTCTATCTCTTTTGGTATTTGTGTTTATTGCGAAGTATCATAAATCAAAAATAGTATGGATGAATTTGACTTAATCCAGTAGCACATCATCATAAAGTACAATAGGTCATTCTACAAATGGAGTAGGTGCCCTGAGTGGCCGAGTTGTCTAAAGCACTCTCCGTTATGGATCACTGCCATCTCACCTCTAGCTGCATGGGTTCGAGTCACAGATTTGGCCAACGCTGGTAGGTGTGAATGCTTGCCAGCAGCTTCTCGTGGGTCGGTGGTTCGTTTCGGGATTTTCCCGGTTTCTTCTTATTCCACCATTTGTACTGGCAGCCATGTATAGTATGTATATCGTGTGCTGAAAAATGGTGTTAAACCCTACAACAGATGGAGCTTCATCAAAATTTGTGATAAATTCAACATCATTGCCGTCCTCATCCTACAATTTTGCATTTTCAAGAAAACCTTTGGAACTTCGTAGCATCTCTGATCATCAATGGACGGAGCTACTAAATTCAACCCATCTGATCCATCTCATTATCAAATTAAGTAGCAATTGTCTTTTACCAGACCCAGATGGACACATGATAATTGCGCTCATATAATTTGGTATGAATGACGTTTGACTGGTTCTTGCTTTTGTATCACTCAGAAATCAGTTACATCCATGTTGTAGAAGTATAATAAATACTATGTATTTATAGTGTGTAAAATGTAAAACATTCAACCCCACAAGTGGATTAGCAACAATAATTTGAACAAAAATATGCGGTCACAGGCAAGTGTGTGAAATGAGGTACAAAAAAAATAAATTTGTCTCCCTGTAAAAGAACGGTGGTGATATAGCTACTTCATTAGAACAGTTACTAGGAACAGCATGGGCCAAATACCCAGGAGAAAAACATCTTTCAGTATATAAGTATTGTGGCCCTGGTACTCAAATTGATACTGAACTTGACGAACGAGATCAACCAAGACCCGGAGAGTATCTTATAAATGCTATTGATAAAGCGTGTCATATTCATGATGTAGCTTATAAAACTAAAGATTTACAACAAAGACATATTGGATATTCACTGAATTCATGCATTAAATTTTATCAAAAATAAAACTTTCAGAGAAGCATTAGCTAATTGGTTAGTAATATCTACGATAAAATGTAAACTAGCATTTGGAGCTGGTAATTAATCAACCGATTATTATTAAAATGAAACGATTTATTGTTGCCCAAGTTGATATTGGAAAGGTAGAGCAGCGAAGAGTACACGTGTTGTTGCTGCAGATTGGTTAGCACGTTATGCAATATGGCAAATTTATATCCCATCGCTTGAAGAAGTCTAGTGTGCACATTGTGATGTCAGCGTTCCAAATGAAGTTCATCAAACCGTAATATTATTTTTACCACACGAAGACGTCAATAAGCACACAAATACACGCTAACTTGTGTTGATGCAAGGTGATCTATGATGGCCACATCTACTGCAAGTTGATCCTGGCTAAGAATTTAATTTTGCAGTATCGTCGTTGATGAAGCAACATGTCAAAATTAGACAAGAACCTACCGCAATTCATCGTGGTCATGCAATCGTTGAACTAATTATTCGAACACTTGATGAGCAGTTATTTGGATATCATTACGCGAAGGAAATAGTTTGAAACAATACGAGAGATCTCGTGAATTGGTTACTCGACTACTAAATGTAATAGGTGCATTAAATAATGAAATTGTGCAAATTCTATGAAACCCGATAATGCAATCACAAATACGTATACCAATACAACGACGGTTGATTTTTCAAAACAACCAGTATTGGGTAATGTGACTGTAAGATATTTATATGAATCCGGTGAACTTGAAGGTGGTAAAAAAAAAAAGCGACTGATCCTATATGGAGTGTAACTAACTACACATAAATGTTTCAGCGTAGTAAGATCCATGGGTAGACATGTAGTATACGTATTAGATTCAACTGCTCCGCAATTTGTATGTGAACAATAATACAAGTAATTCCTGAAGATACACAATTTTTACGTATGTAACCAAGACAAAACTATTAAGTCTATCTATGGTAAATTGTCTTGGATTATTATTCGAATATTGCATCTTCTTGTAATGAAAGATTACTAGCTTTTAATCTTCCTTGCTTATCTTGAAATACAATAACTAAATTTGGATCTACATTTGCATGATTTAGTAATTTGGATATTTCACTACTATTGATGATATTTACATTTTCGTGTGATATTCAGTCAGATGTTTGTTCTTGTTTAAAGGAATATCTTCCGTAAATATCTACCATTATATTTTTAAGATCTATTTAAAATGACAGCAGCTACTTGTATACTCGTATATGACTTTATTTAGTTGGTTTGGTTGATAAAGATACAGCACTGAATACATCAATTGCTTCACGACCACATATTGACGGATCGGTTATTGTCTGTGCTGATATGTTGAATACCAGATCGAAATGGATTTTGTATATAACATAAATTCTATTGACGGAGGAAATCCGTGTAAAGCAACAAAAATATGTCGTGATACCATTACCATGCTGTAATGATATATGCCTTTCAAATTAACCAGTAATTCCACTTTAAACAGATCCACGTGGTTCAATTGCAAATGCAAGCCAGTTAGTTTCTGTACTAGAACTATTATCGAGATAACTGATACCGGTTTGAACTTTATTGTGCTGGTTAGGCAATTGATCATGCATGAAAACATTTTAATATTTTTTAATTTTTAATTTTACAGACGCAATAATTAAATCAAAATTAGACATTGGAAGTATAAACGAAGCGTTACGAGAAGTCACAGACCTTTTCCATATCGATGAATTCCTTGTAATCTTAGTCCTTTTCCTCTTTTTTTTAAAAATCCTTTTCCAGTTATTTTATCAACAAGCAGACTACCAACCTTTTTGGCAGTAATACTTAAAACGCCAAGTGCATCTGATTTTGCAATGGTTGGAGCTGCTGCAGCTATTCATGCTGGTAAAGCTGCCATAACTTGAAATATACCACCTGCTTTTATTGAATCTTTAATGGCACTTGGAGAAATATGGATTTGAACTTCAGTATTTCATTAAGGTTTTGTTAAAATGCTTGAACTAAAATTTAGTTACTGATTTGTTTGGACTAGTACTAGCAATTTGATTTTTATTCATTATTATTTTTGATCCACATTTACTTGCAACATTTGATTGTAATTTTTTTCTACCTGACCAGGACTCAAGATGACCCTAAATTGGCTATATGACATTTTTATAATATCATGAGTGATTTAATTACATATTTTCTACTAAGGCATCAATGATATACACGTGCTACATGATTAAGATCCAAATTCAATATTATATATTGAGATGATTGTTGATGTACGTTTATTCTTAAAGAAACTTCAGAAATACCGAGTTTGCCAAATATCATTAAACTACGTGTTTAATCATTTAATTTATTAATATGTCGTAAAGCAACAGAAATTTGTCGTGGTACAGAAATATTTTGCTGTAATGCTATATGCCATATAAATAAACCATTAATTGCACATTGAACGTTACCCGTGGTTACTGTTAATGATTTGCCACTTGAATTCATACAAGAGAGTAATTTTTGTTCTTTCAGCAATCGTTGGAGTCATTACTGGCATCCACAACGTACGTTTCGTTAATGTTATTTTACCAGCAGCAACGCCAGATGGCATCATAATCTTCAACATTTCAAATAAGTACAACTGTATGCTTGGCTCAAAAATAGCCTTTATTACATTTCAGCAAAGTCCGAAGATGTGAAATAGTGTAATTAAGCATGAAACACTTCTGCTATCACCTTTTAATTAATAATTGACGTGATCTAAAACGTAAGTTTAAATTTTCATTCATCCTAAACAAGTCAATCATCAGCTGGTCTATAGCACCATACTCAGCTTGTTGTGTTACTAGTATTGGAATATATTGTCTGCTATCAGGATGGTGATCATTATCCTTGACATACATCAATGACGGACCAGCTTATCTTACATAGTCATCTGAATGTCTTGCTAGACCTATTATCGTTTGTGCAACGTTGACATTATCTTGAATAATTCAATCTTTGTTCCATCGATCATGTATATAGCACTTCTCAATAACGCCATAATATCACTCTTAACAAAACCAACAATATTATTAGCTCCGTATAGTGTATTGGCGACGACGTCTGGTACAATTTCACTTTCTACTTCAATAAACGCTTCAACAGGTAAGAAATATTTGCTTGTATCATGAACTTGTAATTGGATTTTTTCACGCCGATCTGGATCTCGTGCTTCATAATATACGTTTAAACATTTTATTATATTTGGTATCATCTAACACGAAGACCACTTTCTGTTATTAGACTGGTATTTACATTCCCTTCTGCTTCATCTGCCAACTGTGCTAGTTTTTTTTTTCTTTGTAGCGTTTGTCCAGCCAATTCTGTTTTCGATTTGCTGATATCACATATTCATTGAAAGTTGCCATTATTTGCTGCCAAATGTTACTGCACACATCGGTGTACATTTTATACACTGAACGATCTAGTGCAGGGGTAGGCAAACTTTTTAACTCGCGGGCCACAATGGTTTCTAAAATTTGACAGAGGGTCCGGGCCAGAATAGGAGATTGGTGTGTTTGTATTAACTAATATAAATTAAATGTAAAAACCATTACATGAAAAGATTTGGCCTTTAACAGGCAGCAAAACACCATTGTGCTTAATTTATTGTAAAAATTGTTTTACAAATTTATTAATTTAATAACGTAGTAATAAACTCCCATTCAGTTTCAGTGGGAACAGTTTTGTTGGTCTCCTTTTTTTGCAAGTGCATCAACGTCTGGCGTTATATTTGTTGTGGCAATTCTCAAGATAGATCCGAGGTGTTGGTCAGTTAACTTGGATCTGTGACGGGCTTTGTTGATGTTCATGACGCTGAATGTCTGTTCACACACATAGGTTAAGCCAAACAACGTCAGCATCTTCTGTGCCATCCACCGGAGGTTTGGAAACGTGGCTTCGTTAAGTGAAGCATAAAAGTCGTTCAGTTTAAGAGAGCTGAACTTCTCCTTCAATACAGAGTCAGACTGAAGATCTATCAGTTCCAACTGCAGCTCCTGTGGTGCTGTTTCAGGGTCTTGTGACAGGGGACAGGACACCAGCTGAAGTGACTTTTCAATTTTTTCAAAGTCACAGAAACGACAGCAGAATTCTCCGTGCAGGTCGTCCAGTGATTTGCTGTATTTCTGCGCGTTTCGGGTCGCCTCTTTCTGCATGGCTAGTGTGGGGAAATGAGTGAAAGATTTGTTTGAAATTTGTCTGGAGAAAAGAGTCAGCTTGGATTTGAAGGCCCTAACATTTGTGTACATGTCGTGCACAAATTGATCTTTCCCCTGTAGCTTGGTGTTCAGCTCATTCATGTGCGAAAGTATGTCCACAGCAAACGCAAAGTCACAAAGCCAGTTCTTGTCACTTAGCTCGGGAAATTCGTCGGATCTCCCCATTAACTCCAAAAATGCAGTGATCTCCTCCTTCAGCTCCCACACTCTTTGAAAGACTTTGCCCAAACTTAGCCAGCGCACACGAGAGTGGTAAAGTAAGTCCTGGTGATCTGCGTCGGTTTCTTCCAGGAACGCAATAAACTGACGATGCTGAAGTCCCCTTGCTCGTATAAAGTTAACAAGTTTTACGACTGGATTCATGACATGATTTAGCTGCAATATAGACTTACACAGAACTTCCTGATGAATGATGCAGTTAAGGAAAATAACATCCTGATCAGGATTTTCCTCTTTTACTTTTTCCTGCAGTCTTTTTAGCAGCCCAACGTTATTCCCAGTTAAATTTGGCGATCCATCCGTGGTGACATTGGCAAGTTTACTCCAAGGTAGCTTCATTCTCTCGATGACAGCAGACACCTGGTTATACAAGTCCTCTCCCCTCGTTTTTCCTTTCATGGACTCCATTGTCAAAAATTCCTCTGTGATCTCAAAACTGTCGCTAATCCCTCGGATAAAACTTAGGAGCTGAGCAGTGTCTTTTATGTCGTTACTTTCATCCAGTGCTAGTGAATAAAACTTAAAGGACTCCGCCTTTTTGTTTAATTTGCTGGTTATATCTTCGTCCATCAATTCCACACGGCGAGTCACAGTTCTGCGTGATAAACTGATTTGTTCAAATCTGCCTTTGCTCTCCGGACACAAGAGACCTGCTGTCTCAACCATGCATTCTTTTAAAAATTCGCCTTCGGAGAAAGGCTTACTGGCCTTTGCTAATTTGAATGCCAGCAAAAAACTTGCCTTAGTACTTGACTCTTGAATCGCAGTTTGTCTGTGGAAAAGGTTTTGCTGAGTCTGTAAATTAGCCGTCGATCTCTGAGCTGTAGCTGCCCGTTCATGTGGAGACTGTTTACTAGCGTAGTTAGCATGTTTTGTGGCAAAATGACGGCTGATGTTGTATTCTTTAAAAACTGCTACAGTTTCTTGGCATATCAGACATACAGCTGTTGATCGGACTTCAGTGAAAAAATATTTTGTTGTCCACTCTTTATTGAACACTCGGTACTCACGGTCTACTTTTCTTTTCTTCGGTCCGCTCATTTTTACTGAAGGGCTGAAAGTGCAAAGCGACAAAATGAAGTAGCGAGAAACCGTAATGCATCACACTCAAGGGTCAATGTCTTCGGGGTGTGCCATCTGTTGGGGAAAGATGGGAATTAAAGCTAGGTAAAATGATTGAGGTGTCTTTATAATAAAATTTAATTTAATAATATAACATGGACGAGTTCGGCAGGCTGGATTAAAAAGCCCAACGGGCCGTATATGGCCCGCGGGCCGTAGTTTGCCCATGTCTGATCTAGTGGCTGTGGAACTACCTTGGGATAAAGAGTTCTTTTGGTGACATGTATATTATATTAATGGAGCAAATCCAAAGTTTGTTGACTTCGAAATCACAACCACCTGTCTTGTGGCTATTTTGAATTTCGCGCAAGAAATGTCTGTTCCCAATTAACAGTAAATGTCTTACGTTTGTTCCTGAATGATTTGCTTGAAATTATATATATTAGGACATAATTTAATGTAAAGGTAACAAGATTGAAATTTTCTTTAAATTGTATTAAAAGTAATTTTTCATTTCTACTAAAACATTGAGATTGATTTCATACTATATACCATTATAATAAAGATTAGACCCTTTTTAGCTAAGGCAAAACTCACTAGCACCAAAGCTTTTTATCAAGTTAGTTGTTTAATAAATTAGTGTTAGAAGAAAAGAAATGTGACTAAAACAAATCTTCAAACACGAACAACTACTTATTGTTGTTTAAGGATTCGGTAAAATAAACTGATATGCCTTCTATACATTTAATAACTACATGTGTTGGCTATCTGTATAATCGAATGAGATATAGATATTTAATTGTACTTATATTCTTGATTATTGTAAAATACGACGTTCGCTACTAACTTCATACTCAGTAATAGTTAATTCAGAAATAAAATACGCTGTAAACGATAGAGTTTAATATGTTGGCATTTTAGAGTGAATTCAGTAAAGTATATTTCTACTAAATGATTGCAGTATTAATCTGAGAAATTGAATTTTAGATTCTTTGGCTATCTTGAATTTATTCGATATTTAATTACCTGTATTAAATTCAAAAAGGCAGAAATCATATACATGTAAATATATGATGTTGATAAGTGATGGAATATCGTAGTTATATATGTTTATCTTATATCTGTAATTTAGTTTATGTAGATTGATGTTTGATGTTGGCAACACTTCTTTTCAGAGAGAGAGAGAGAGAGAGAGAGAGAGAGAGAGAGAGAGAGAGAGAGAGAGATGTGGGGCAAAATGTCCTGGGCCGAAACGTCCATGGGGCGAAACGTCCATGTACCAGGTGGGGCTAAATGTTCATTGAAATGGGGCAAAGTGAAGTGTCTATTGAAATGGGTCGAAGTGTCCATTGAAGTGGGGTGAAATGTCCAGGGCTGAAACGTCTATGGGGCGAAACATCCAGGTACCTGTTTTGACATAATTCCTTGATGAACTTACTGTCAAAGTTTTTACCCTGGTCTAAATGAAAACGCTGTTTTGTTTACAGGACAAGCAATATACACATTTCCAGTAGTTTGGGCAATTATGATATCTGATACCTGATCATGATTTATTTTGTTCCATGTAACCCCTTAATAATATCCCAGTTTTAATCATATGGACATTATAAAGATAAGATTTCCAAAATATCGCTATCTTTTGAGGTAAACTCGAACAATGTTAACATGCAGGGCCGGACCTAAGTTTTTCAGGGGGGGGGGGGCAAACTTGTTATTGGGTTAAGCGAAGGCGCGAAGCGCCGAGCCTTCTAGGAGGGTCCGGGGGCATGTCCCCCCGGAATTTTTTTTTTCAAGGATGCAAAATGGTGCAATCTGGTGCTATCTGAACCTTGAAAAACGGAACTAACAAAAGTGACTAAAAACTGCAATGTTTTAAAAACACTAAAAAAATATTTAAAAAAATAAATTGAAAAAAAAAACAATTAAAAAATTCGGAACCCCCTTTGCACCTTTTATCAAAAGCAGTGAATAGGTTGTTTTTTTTGTTATTTTTTTAAAGGGGGGGGGGACCGGGCCCACTGGGCCCCTATAGCAGGTCCGGCCCTGAACATGTAACCTTATGCGTGTCCACCAACTCCAAACAATGCGTCCGTTTACTATCAGTGTTACAATCACGGACACTTTGTAAATAGAATTTCCCGTTTGGTTCTATATCAACATTTTTTTTAAAATCTAGTTTCGAGTTTCCTGTTACTGTTCATATATTATGTAAAGTGTATGATTATTTGTCAGAGGATCTATACATTTTATTGAGATTAAAATGTAAAAAAAAACGCACGCGCACGCACACACACACACACACACACACACACACACACACTATTGCTGAAAAACTGTATGGTCACAAGTACAATATTTCAACTTGGAAAATCTACCTATCTGTCTGATTCGGTATGTCAGTGCTCACGTCTGCCAAATTTTGTTTTTCTTGAATTTTTTCTTTAATAAATTCACCTTCCGATTTTGTCCATCCGTTCCAAAAACTTATACACAGATACCGTTTCCAAATCGAGTATTATACCTAACCATTTTAGATCCAATATGTCTGCGCCCATGAAAACGTGGGCTTTCAGTGTACATTTTTAGACGTGTGTGCATATTAAACTTAGAATGGGGAAAAGGAAACAGATCTCTCACAACGATCCCCCGAATCTCAAAAGATTTCGAGCGTCAATTCTTGAATTTACAAGTCAGTATGACCCAGTTGATGATAGTCGAGATGAACAGAAACTAAGTACAGTACGAAAGCTCGGTCGGAAGATGAGGCGGAAGGAAGCACGACAACTGAAGAAAGCCAGAAATTTAGCATATAGTCAGAGGAAACCCGTAAGTATTATGATTCATCATGATGCAGGGTTTAAATAAGATCTTCCGAATATATTTTTTATATAAGGTATCGAAAGTTGGGACCTAATCTTACTTAAATACAGGAAGTTCACCATCTAAAAAAGAATATATATATATATATATATATATATATATATATATATATATATATATATATATAAACACCCAAAATTATATAAAATTCCATATGTGTAGTAAAAAGCATGCAGATTTTCTAAAAAAAAATTCAATATCCTTCAGCCACTTGGAAGGCATAGCCATAGGACATGAATAATGAATACTTTGAGTGTAAGAGGAGGCACTTGTTGTTTTTTGTTTTAATGCTAAGTCTTACTATCCAAATAACGGCCTTGTATAGCATATTCCGATGTCAGTCAACACTGGAATGAGTAGTCAAAGTTTCAGAAATATCTCACATACTTGGCATCCTATATTATATATTGACAGTCTAATTTATGTGCAATTAATATACTTGCTAGTGCTGTCTTAATCCTGGCTGAATGAAAATATGACATTAGCGAATGGATGCATTTTCATGTTCTGTTGACACACATTTGAATTTGTTGATGTGCGATGGTAGTTGAGGTATGCAGAAGTAAGTTCAAGTAGGTTCATGTTTCTTGAATGTAACGAAACCATGCTTACAGTTCCAATAGGCATATTACATTTTTTTAAATTTAGTTAAAAAAATAATGTTTCAACTTAATCCAATTTTGGCATTCTCAAGTTTCATTGCTTTCCAGCCAACTGTAATGTAGAGCAATGAAACTTGAAAACAGGTCCATTTCTTTTTTGAGAATTTGAATATACAGTCCTACCTATTTATGTCGACATCCTCGGGCCCAAGGAAATATTGTCAACATAGGCGGATGTCGAGATAAGTGTTGGGGGGGGGGGGGGGCTGACAAAGATTAAAGTTAAAATTCGTCAGCAAAGGGTGACCCGTCGTCAGTGAATAGCATTTACACTCTAAGAAAACAATGGAAATTTTGAGTACATGAAGACAGAATCAGTGTGAAATACGTTTGCATATTGACAAATTACATTTTGGTTACCTTTGTGTAGTGAAATCCAAATTAAAATATCGCATTGATCACATCCTGATATGAAAAACGTTACGATTTTCAATGTCAGCATTAGCACATGGTTGGATAGTTGTCATTTACATGCTTCATGTACATGTACTTAAATTGGCCTTGATTTTGGTCAGTCTGTTTCCATCTTATTGAGGCTACCAAGGAAATGGAAAAACTGTCAACAGTTCGTGTATTCTTCACAAATACTTTTGTATCCGATGTTATGCCGAACATTAAAGCAACTGAACCAACCACTTGTTGCAGTGAAGTTATCCACACTAAGTTTTTTTCGCTAATGCTTCATTGAACCATTTTGATGCTTCCTCCATGTCTTCAAATTTAGCAGTCTTGCTTCTTTCTTTGGGGAGCACAGTTACCTTTAACGTAGTGTTTCTTTATAGACTTGGCAGCTTTTATCCTTCCTAAACGAGTGTTATTTTTAAGTGAAAAATTTTCAGAGACCTCTTTGCGAGATGTTCATCCCTTAACTTCCTTAACAGCCAGATATTTAGTTTCCAGAGACTGTAAATTTAATTTGCGTTTTACCCTGCTGTTGGTAGCCATCGTAAATGTAAATAACATTAAAAACAAAACTTTCACTGCAAAAAAAACTTGTTTTAAACACCTATCACTTTCAAAGGTCTCGAAAACATGTAATCCATATTTTCACGCAATTTTTATATATGGGATTCAGAAAATACAGGAGTCCTCTATATGCATCAATTTCCTGGACGGCAAATTTAAGGGCTTGCTAGAACTGTGCTGATATTTACATTCAGAAAATTCAGTGGCTGAAAGACCCACAGATGTACATGTCATTGTAAGAGTACATCTGATTCAGAACATGACCCACAAGCTAGGCGGCAAGATCAAAGACTTAACTAGCTGCAGAGTGGTGAGAAAATGTGCTGCTATGTTATTTTTTTTTTTATCCGACTGCGACATCAAAAGCCTGGCGGCAAGATCAACTAATTGTTGAAGAAAGTATGGGTCAGAACTGGCAGTTTGTCAACATAAAGGATTAGAAAACAAAGGGTTTGTTAAAGCTGGGACCAAGGGCTTCTGTTGACATTTACATTGATCTTTTATCTCGACGTCAACATAAGCATAAAAAATTGATAGTAATAGTAGACCAAGGGACTAAGACTTTACTTTTTTGTCGACATAGGCGTCTTGTCGATATAAGCGATGTTGATATAAATGGGTAGGACTGTATTAGATAACGGACATCAGAGTAAGTAAAGTTTGATTAAAACATTGTGACTTTACTTTGTAGAATACTGTCATTTCATTTTGTTTTAGTAGTAACTGGATTGAAGTTCTTTTGCTGAATCAAATTTGACACTGTAACCTCTTTAACAAACAATGTGCTATATAACTTGTTCTGTGTACTGGTTGTCTCCCTTTAGTTGTAATGATCAAATCGGACTTCTGAGTTGAGGCTTCATATGAAAAAATAGTGGTTAAGTAAAAAATATGAAAAATGTATGGATCAGTTCCAGTTTATTGGCAACTTAAGACCTGCTGTGTTTATATATGTGGGGAAAAAAATTGTGAAATCTTCTGTTCTTGTAAAACTTCAATATACGGGCCATTTAATGTTATAAAACATAAACAGTAGGAGAAATTGAGAAACGGATACCGGTACTTGTTTTATTTTAAAGGATGATGTGTTGTTGCTGGCTTTAACACCATTTTTCAGTACAATATAGGCTATATGTGATGGCCAATATCAGTGGTGGAGGATGAACTGGGAAACCCCCCAGAATGAACACTGACCCATGAGAAGTTGCAGACAAGTTTTCTCACATCCCCACATTAGCCATGTTTGAGACACATATCCACGCAGACATGTGAGATGGTAGCGATTCGTAATGGTGAGCGCTTTAGACCACTCTGTCCTTTGGCACCCCAAGGATGATGTATAAATTATTTGGTGGGAATTCCATAGATGATAATGTAATACAATGTGAACAATCATCAAATTAGCATCAAAGAATATAAGACTTCTTTCTCTTAGCTTTCACTTTTCAGTTTAAGGGAAGATGGACAAGAAAGACTTCACTTTACTTTGATTTTTAGTGCATTGATAACAATACATGTATCAATATTTTGCCTCAATTTTCTGTTATATACTTTACAGGGTGCCAGGGTGTCCAAATGGTCTAAGATACTAGACTTCGGAGATCACTCAAATTTCACCTCTGCCTATATGAGTTAGAATGTCAGATCGACAAAACTGGCTATTATGGAAAGCATGCCAGTTGTCCCATGGGTCGGGGGTTCGTAACTACACCCAAAATACTGATGCCATGTGTAGCCTATAATGTGCTGATGAATTGCACTAAATTCTACAAAACCAAATAAAAAGTATTCTTTGCGTGTGTAATAGGAGTGATTTTGTATGACTGTGGATATTCATTTCTGTAAAATCAATTAGCAGAAATAGATTTGAAAATTTGAAGTTTTATAAGGAATATTGTAATTGGCTTTCTTTGATTTCTATGACAATACTTGTGTGTAAGCAATGTAGTAAATTGTGAGAGATCTAAAACAAAACAGGAAAGGAAATGACTTGCGCGTAAGCAATGTAGTAAATTGTGAGATATCTAAAACATAAAATAGGATAGGAAATGACATGTAAGCAATGTAGTAAATTGTGAGATATCTAAAACATAAATTAGGAAAGGAAATGACTTGTATGTAAGCAATGTAGTAAATTGTGAGAGATCTTAAACAAAATAGGAAAGGAAATGACTTGTGTGTAAGCAATGTAGTAAATTGTGAGATATCAAAAGGAAAGGAAATGTTTTCATTTGGAGCCTGAAATTCACATTATACTTTCATGTTGATCATTGTGAAGTTCTTAATACATAAAATGATATTATTGCAAAATAAATTGTCATCAATATAATAGCCTATATGCATCGATTGAAGTTTTCATTCCATATCTGTGTACATTTATGGTTTCATTCCATATCTGTGTACATTTATGGTTTCATTCCATATCTGTGTACAATTTTATGGTTTCATTCCATACTTGTGTACATTTATGGTTTTATTCCAGGCCTGTATGCATTCATGGTTTAATTCTATATCTGTATGCATTCATGGTTTAATTCTATATCTGTATGCATTCATGGTTTCATTCTATATCTGTATGCATTCATGGTTTAATTCTATATCTGTATGCATTCATGGTTTCATTCTATATCTATATGCATTCATGGTTTAATTCCTTATCTGTATGCATTCATGGTTTCATTCTATATCTGTATGCCTTCATGGTTTCATTCTATATCTGTATGCATTCATGGTTTCATTCTATATCGGTATGCATTCATGGTTTCATTCTATATCTGTATGCATTCATGGTTTCATTCTATATCTATATGCATTCATGGTTTAATTCCTTATCTGTATGCATTCATGGTTTCATTCCAGGCCTGTATGCATTCATGGTTTCATTCTATATCTGTATGCATTCATGGTTTCATTCTATATCTGTATGCATTCATGGTTTCATTCTATATCTGTATGCATTCATGGTTTCATTCTATATCTGTATGCATTCATGGTTTCATTCTATATCTGTATGCATTCATGGTTACATTCTATATCTGTATGCATTCATGGTTTCATTCTATATCTGTATGCATTCATAGTTTAATTCTATATCTGTATGCATTCATGGTTTCATTCTATATCGGTATGCATTCATGGTTTAATTCTATATCTGTATGCATTCATGGTTTCATTCTATATCTGTATGCATTCATGGTTTCATTCTATATCTGTATGCATTCATGGTTTCATTCTATATCTGTATGCATTCATGGTTTCATTCTATATCTATATGCATTCATGGCTTAATTCCTTATCTGTATGCATTCATGGTTTCATTCCAGGCCTGTATGCATTCATGGTTTCATTCTATATCTGTATGCATTCATGGTTTCATTCTATATCTGTATGCATTCATGGTTTCATTCTATATCTGTATCCATTCATGGTTTCATTCTATATCTGTATGCATTCATGGTTTCATTCTATATCTGTATGCATTCATGGTTTCATTCTATATCTGTATGCATTCATGGTTTCATTCTATATCTGTATGCATTCATGGTTACATTCTATATCTGTATGCATTCATGGTTTCATTCTATATCTGTATGCATTCATAGTTTAATTCTATATCGGTATGCATTCATGGTTTAATTCCTTATCTGTATGCATTCATGGTTTCATTCTATATCTGTATGCATTCATGGTTTCATTCTATATCTGTATGCGTATTGAGATGCAAATTTTTTATCTGGGACGCAGAAAATCACCCACTCAGGAGTCCTCCATATGCACGGTGGTGGTGGTGGTGGGCTTTTTTTTGCTTTTTTCCTTTGCAAACAGGATAGTTTAGCGGCACAATAAATATGTTCTAATCACTATGAAAAATGAGGCAATGCTTTTATTTGAGTTTGTTGCTGACTTTGAGCAAAGGTCGTTGGCTTGCTTTGATGATGGTGCATTTGTTATTGAAAGGCACTGCTAAAGGCTCAGGTTGAAGGATCTAACAAATACCCATTTGTTATGGCTGCAGCAACATCAGATAATTGTATAACATTGAGACAGATTTGTTTTATTTGTTTAGTATCTATCAGTGCTTCAAAGGTAGTTTTCTTTCAAGTGTCAGCAAAAGAATTTTTTTCTTCCATCTGGTATTTTTTTAAAAAATTAGCGTCATTTGGTTGACTGTACTCATTTCACATTTCTGCCTTCAGAGGTGTTGGATTTTAACTAGTCAGTTGTATGGTTAGTTTGATTTTAATACAGCATACAGTAATAAGACCAGATATCAGCATAAGTGGATTATGATGTAACAGTGCATTGTTGTATCCTAGTTTGCTGCTTCCTGTCATGGTGCCTTTGATTTTCTCTACTCCAAACACAAGACTGTATATACAGTTTTTATCAGCCAAAATTCGTGTCGCCACAAATATCGCCAGATGGTATATTTTGTCACCAAAGAGGAAAACAGAATCGCAATTTTCTACATTGGCGAAGCTCCATGATCCTGTAATTGATTTCATTTCCAATTGTAGCTGTATAAATATTGCATGCGAACTCGAAACCAAGACACATCGACACTTGGACAAAATACTATTTGCAAATTTCGACAAGTATTTTGGGGTTAAACGAAAAAATTATGAAGATTTAAATGAGATTCAGAACTGCTTAAGTTACTAGAACTGATATAGTATAATAGTGCACTATTCTGCGCATGGCTTTGAAAATATGTAATGTTTATGCATCAGGCTATGGAAATGAAATAATTAATTTTATTTTTTATACCAAAAAGGCACGTTATTGAATATTTACAGAAATGACATATTGTTGTGCAGATTTACCAGTCACGCCAAATAAGCTGATACAGCTGTACGTGTCAGTGTTGGGGGAATTAAACTCGATGGCAACCAACACTTCTAATCTGCAAAGTTTAAAATTTTTTGGGATGGGACTGCAACTTTTGCTGGTGGGACTCCTATTTTTACTAAAATGGGAGTCCTGGACTCCTAGTTTTAAAATCCTTGTGAGACCTTTGATCTGTATGCATTGATGGTTTCATTCCTTACCTGTATGCATTCTTGGTTTCTTTCCTTACCCATATACATTTATGGTTTCATTCTTTACCTGTGTACATTTATGGTTTCATTCCATACCTGTGTACATTTATGGTTTCATAACTTACCTGTATGCATTCATGGTTTCATTCCTTACCTGTATGCATTCATGGTTTCTTTCCTTACCTGTATGCATTGATGGTTTCATTCCAGGCCTGTATGCATTGATGGTTTCATTCCATAGCTGTATGAATTTCTTGTTTCATTCCCTGCCTGTATGCATTGATGGTATCATTCTATACCTGTGTACATTGATGGTTTCATTCCATACCTGTATGCGATGGTTTCATTCCATATGTGGCATTGATGGTGTCATTCCGTGGCTGTATGCATGGTTTCATCCCATACCTGGCATTGATTGTTTCTTTCCATATCAGTATGCATTGATGTTTTCATTCTATATCTGTATGCATTGATGTTTTCATTCTATATCTGTATGCATTTATGCTTTCATTCTATATCTGTATGCATTGATGGTTTCATTCTGTGGCTGTATGCATGATTTCATCCCATACCTGGCATTGATGGTTTAATTCCATATCTGTATACATTGATGCTTTCATTCCATATCTGTATGCATTGGTGTTTATATTCTATATCTGTATGCATTAATGCTTTCATTGCATATCTTTATGCCATGGTGTTTTTATTCCACTGAGTGGTCTAAAGCTGTTAATGTCCAATATGTACTGATGCATATAGTAATATAAAAATGCTGTATTGCAATATATTGCAATACATTTTCTCCTAGCATAACTAACATAAAATATAAATTTATGTAGATATAAAGATAATTGTGGGGCGTGGAATTAAGATTGTTGTTTATACTTTGGTTTTTGGTTGCAAAAGTGACTCTTCTCTAGGAATTTCTCTAATATTGTGGGTAGAGAGATATTATATTGCAAATGGAAGGACACAGATTTGTCATGTGCACATGCAAACACATACATGCATGCCATATGCAAACACATGCATGCATACAAGTCAGTGCATATGCAAACACATGCATGCATACAAGTCAGGGTAAATAGACACTGCCACTATCAAAATAAACAAATCACAGGTTACTACCCACATAAAAACTTGTTAACTCTTTGATGCCGAATGCATCTTTTACCATGTACCAGTATATCCTTAATTTTGTGGTTTACGTAATCTATTGTATAACATTCATGTGGTTTATGTAATCTATTGTATAACATTCATGTGGTTTATGTAATCTATTGTATAACATTCATGTGGTTTTTGTAATCTATTGTATAACATTCATGTGGTTTATGTAATCTATTGTATAACATTCATGTGGTTTATGTAATCTATTGTATAACATTCATGTGGTTTATGTAATCTATTGTATAACATTCATGTGGTTTATGTAATCTTTTGTATAACATTCATGTGGTTTATGTAATCTATTGTATAACATTCAGCAGCAGAGAGGGTGAATCAGACAACATTTTTAGACAAGTTTTCACTGAAATCACGCTTAAAAACAATGAAACCAATGACATCAGGCAAAAAAATCAATGAAATCAGGCAAAAAATAATAATGAAATCAGGCAAAAAATAATAATGAAAAATCAATGAAATCAAAAACTTTTCAAGAGATTACAACGTCGTTGTCACTCACCCTCTCAACCGAATATTTGATCCAGTCCGATACGATATCGTGTCCGAGGGTCATGTAAATTTATTGTTACAAATCCGTGTGGGGCAGACTGAGCATGACTAAAGAAATTTCTAAATTGATTGAAATCCATATCGGAACACCATGTCTGCCAAATATTTCGTAGCGTATGTGTATCAACTCCATTAAACACACACAACACAATACAATTATCGCGAATCACTTTTGGTATTTGTGTGTAGCGTTGAGTGACATAGATCACATCCGTGTTTTTGTGCCTGCCTCTGGAAAATATTCTAGCAGGATTTTTTTGTTTATCTAACATTACATCGTCGTATACTACCATGTTGTTAATACTTCCATCAAGATCTTCTACTGATGGTGCCTCGTCAATATCGGTTATAAATTCAATAACATCCTCACCAGCAATCTCTGAAGCGTTTTCATTAAAATCTTTTAGCACTTCATAGCATTTTTGGTCGTCTACGCTAGGGGCAATTAAATACAACTTATCCCACTTCATCCATCTCATTATTAAATTGAGCAACAATTGCGTTTTACCGGATCCAGATGGCCCGATTATAATTGCGCGGATAGAGTTTGGTAGCGCTGCATGATGCTTCACTGGTTCTCTTGTTTTAGTCGCTGAAAAATCAATTATATTCATATCTCTATACATAAATTATGGATCTATATTGTGTGAAGTGTAAGGCGCGTACTGGCACAGATGACTTGACGACGATTACAACTAAAAATAACCGATCAGCGCTTTCTGGTAAATGCGTACAATGTAGTACAAAGAAATTTAGATTTGTTTCTAAACCCAAGGAACCTTTAAAAAAAAACGAGGAGGTGATATCGCTGCCAAGTTAGCAAAACTCCCTGGAACTCCATGGGCAAAATACCCCGGAGAAAAACACCTTCCAGGGTATAGTTACTGTGGACCGGGAACAAGACTTGATATCAGACTCAATAATCAAAATCAACCCAACCCCGGTGAAGAACCAATAAACGCCATTGATAAGGCCTGTCACCTTCATGATGTTGCTTATAAAAGCAGCAATTTGCAACACAGGCATCTAGCAGATGTGAAATTAATTCATGCGTTAAATGCTATTCCTGATAAATCTTTCAAAGAAAAATTGGCTTCATTTTTGATAAAATCGGCTATGAAAAGTAAATTGATGTTAGGTGCTGGTAATTAATAACAACATGGAATCTATTTATTACTCCCCAAGAGGATACTGGAGGGGTAGCGCTGCAATCCATAAACTCGCTAGCGCTGCAAAGGTGAAAAAAACCACTGCGGCTCATTGGTTATCCAAACAGGCACTATGGCAAATTTACTTACCACCGCCTAAACAAATTAATGTCTCGCATTTTGATGTGACTGTTCCTAATGAAGTTCATCAGGCTGATCTATTATTTCTGCCACATGACCACGGTTACAAATACGCATTAACCGTAGTTGATATTGCAAGTCGATACAAAGAAGCAGAACCGTTAAAAACAAAATCATCACCTGAAGTGGCTTCTGCATTTGAAAGGATTTATCGACGAGGTCCTCTGCACTGGCCAAATCTATTACAAATTGATCCTGGCAAGGAATTTCAGGGTGCTGTTTTAACAACGATGAAAGATCACAATGTCACTATCAGACGGGGGCATACTGCACTGCATCGTGATCAGGCAATTGTAGAACGATTTAATAAAACCCTTGCTGAGCGGTTATTTGGATATCAATACGCAAAAGAATTCATCCAAGAAAAAAGATCCCGTGAATGGGTTAAAAGATTACCATCTGTGATTACTGCACTGAATAACGAGATTACTAGAACCATCAACATGAAACCTATCAACGCGATTAAAAAGAAGTCAATACCTGAAAAACCACAAAAAGATTATAGCGATTCCCAACCAATTCTTGGTAGTAATGTCATTGTGAGGTATTTATACGAACCAGGAGAGCTTGAAGGGGGTAGAAAAAGGGCTACTGATCCTATTTGGAGTGTTACTACACACAAGATATCTAGTATAACACGATCTACGGGTAGACCTCCAATCTATAAACTGGATTCAACTGCCCCTCAACGGGGGTTTACTAGACAACAATTACAAGTGATACCTGAGGATACTCAATTACCACCGCATGGGCTTAACTAGCACCCTTGCGTCTATTGCACTCAAGACAAGTCAACATCACATTGTTTCTGACATGACCGAGACTATTATTTTTTCTGTCAACGGTAAATTGGCGAGGATCCTTATCCGAATACTGCCAACGCATTATACAATTGCAACTTGCGCAGTGATTATTCTGTTGTTTCTTTAACGCAATTATTAATTCAGCATCAATATCAAATTCTCGTTGTTTTTTTTTGTCCTGTTGTTTGTAACCGGAGAGTTTTTTATCAATAATATCATTATCGCCACCAATGATTTCATCATCGCCACCAATGATTTCATCATCGAAGACAATTCTTCGAAGTTGATTTATTTTTCGTACTCTGGATACTGAAAGATAGACTAAATTCGACCATTCGATGCGATTATCTACCATCCAAACAATTGTATCCGATATAGTCAATCCCTGTGAAGAGTGTATTGTTGCTGCGTATCCTAGCGTCCATGGGGATTTATTAGCACGCAATGCATCTTCAACGACATTGATATCAACCAGCACAATATCATTTAATACGAGAATCTGCTTTTCACTCTGTCCTGGAATATCAACTTCAATGTTCTGTTTTCGTGTATCCGATGGCCTATAACAAAGAGGCACTGGAAGTGTTGCAAATTTTTGTTTATGCAATTCAAATAATTTCATCTGAAGTGTGTCTCTGACTATTTTTCTACTTGCAATGATCAAATCGTTTGGTCTCCACATTTCCCAAAACTCATTCATTGGAGTTTCCGAAATTATTTCACGGGCTATTTCACACTGGATTCTATCCGGTTGTAATCTAATTAATTTCTTAAACTCTTTTAATTCATTATCAAGTGATCTATGATCAGTATCAATTTCTTCATAGTAGTCTACAAAACCCTTTAGCCATTCATGTGGGGATGCACCGACAAATGGTGGTGGTTGGCCGTGATCACCGCACATGACGATTTTTGTATTTTTCAATAACAACCACTCAAGAAATATTTTTAAGATATCTAATGGCACTGTGTCTATTTCATCCCAAATGATAATTTCAGGAATAAATTTCTCTCCCATGCGCTCAGGAGTCCATTTATCTCCCTTCCATCGGAAAAAGCTGTGATAGGTACAGGCATTTACCCCTCTCTGTATCATTTCTCTTGCAAGTCTGTGAGTCGGTGTTAGCACAATCATGTTAGAAACGCTAGCGTTTCCACGGCGATATAACTCAATTGCCCGGGTTGTTTTTCCTGACCCACCACAGCCGTTTAAATAAACTGTTTTATATCTACAGATTGGATCAGAAATCGGTGGTGCACTAGAAAAATCTGATTGAATCTCTTTGAGATTCCGATAATTATTTTCAATGGTAACATCTGCTGATGGAATATAATCATGAATCATTTCTTTCTTAATTCTCCATGATCCCCAGTTCTCGTTGCCAGTAGCCTTAAAATCAACCATTTTGCTGTTTATGTAAAATGAGTCAGTGGCAACTCTAACTGCGGTGTTAGGAAATTTATTGATCATCGAAAACAGATTAATAGAAGCATAACCGAGCATAGAAGCTCTCAAATGTGTGTACTGCGGATTGTATCCATCATTGTAAGTAACAATTGTACCCAATTTGGTTCCATCGGACATAAATGCGTCCTTACGATTGACATATAGGCCTTTATTCGTTAAATCCGCCATTACAAAATCGTATTCAGCGTTGTCTATAATCAATCGTGAAGAATATCTCGTATTGTCATCTTTGCCACCCTGAGTGAATTTACCGATTATTCTTCGTCCAAGATCTTTTGCTTCATTGTTTCTGATTTCAAATAACTGTTGGGACCAATCCATGATTTGTTGTTCATTAAAATCAGGAAACAGTTTTCGCTCTTCGCTAATTATTTTTTCTAGATCAGGTTGTGGTAACTAGACTGATTTCTGTGCTCGATATGATATAATTGCTTCACTGACAATTAATGATTTTAACATCTTACAATCAAGCATATACCATAATAACACTATTGGCATCCAGTGTTTTTCAGACATGTGTTTACCAATCCAAAGATAACTACACGGATGAAGTCCTTCAGCCATTTCAAATGATACCACACAAGCGAATCCGGTTAAATCAAAATCAGGCAGTGGTCCATTAATAGCAACACGGGTCATTTCGTGTGTAGGGTGTCCAAATCGTTTGAAATATTTCTTGCATTCTCCATACCCAAGAAAACTTCCTGGATAACACGCAATCATATCAACTGAAATAACGGTATCAGCGGTGTATTTTGTATTCCATAATCCTCCATGGCCGTATTCAAGACAGGACAATTTGACATCTGATAAGAACTCACTCCGTGTTGGTTTCCACGCGTTTTTCTTTCTAGCAAAATGTGCTGCAATGGATGGTACTGTAAAACAGTTTGCTAATAATTGATCTTCGATTTCCTCCCCGTCCTCAGAAAACTCACTAGCCAGTTGTTTCATTTGATTATGCAGTTCTTCAGTACGATATAATTCTCCGTTGGGCTTTACAAACTGATCAAATCTACATTCTTCGTCTGAAGTACTATGAAATAGCCACATTGACACAGGATCGTTTTTACTCAAATGGTAAATAGCATCAAATAATTTCTGCTCTGAAAAAAACTCTTCTGTTTGGGGGAGATATTTTACGGTTCTATCCCGTGGAAATATTGTTACTGCAGATGACCACGCGTGTGCGTTGTGATCAATAATTTCAATTGGGGTTCCCTGTGATTTATATTTCGATTCGTATAATACTTCACCGGTGATTGTTCTTACTGATATTGGAAATCTTAATGATTTTTCTAATTTGGTTATATCCTGAATTGTTGCCCCATGCTGTTTCACTGTCAGTTCCCATTCGGTTATTTTTTTTCGTCTTAGATCAGTGAGTTTATTCCCCCGGGACGCATTTGTGAAGTGTTCTATTATTCGTTCTGCTACACAATTAAGCCCTGTCGAATATTTCATGGGTGCTAGTTTTGCAATATCAGGTTTTTCATTGAGCGGATAGATCCCGTAAACAACTGCTGTGACAGGATAAGATCTTTCGTAGTAGGGTTTATCAATTCCAGTCAAAATTCCTGGTTTTGAATCCTGATTCACAGTGATAGTTTTTTTGCCTTTCAAGATGGGTTCAAATTTATCCCTAATGATCCATTTTCCATCCTCACGGATAATGAATTTGATTCGGAAAAAATGACTTTTTTCCCCAAGACGTGAAATGATCACTGCTGCTTTTTCATCATTCATGGTAGCGTCAACAACACCATCAATTCGAAATGTTGACCAACAATAAGATGCTCCATCACGCTTGAATTCATTAAAACAGTCTCTGATAGCCTTATCAAGAATTTTATTCTTGGGTGTATTAGAAACTATATCAAGATTGAATTGAGCATCCTTCCAGGGTCCGTCTCTTGGACGTTTGTTACGTTGTTTGGGTCTATCGCGATTAAATTTAGGACTGATTTTCAATAATCTCTTAAACTCCTTCATGCTTCCGTCTCTTGGACGTTTTGGACGTTGTTTGGGTCTATCGCGATTAAATTTAGGACTGATTTTTAATAATCTCTTAAACTCTTTCATGTTTCCGTCTCTTGGACGTTTTGGACGTTTGTCATGTTTGTTTCTGTTTACTACACGTTTTTTGGGTTTATCGATATTAAATTTAGGACTGATTTTCAACAATCTCTTAAACTCTTTCATGTTTCCGTCTCTTGGACGTTTTGGACGTTGTTTCTGTCTATTGGACGTTTTTTTAGGTCTATCGATATTAAATTTAGGACTGATTTTCAACAATCTCTTAAACTCTCTATCGGTATTGAATTTAGCATTTTTCGAAGTCAATCTCTTGAACTTCTTCATGCTATACATAAAACAAGTATTTAAATGAAAGTTTTATATATAATGAACCAGTGCAAATGGCTCATGATGGGAAATGTAACCCTGTGTAACAAATCATGCAGAAAAAATGAGTACTGTAGGTATCATATGCAAAGTTTTCGACATGGGAGACTTGGTCCGTTACCCTGTATTCGATGTGGGGTTGGGGTTAAGGGAAGATCACAATTGTGTATTGATTGCGGTGGTAAGCGATATAGGGAATTGAAGCGTTATTATGATAAAAGAATCAAAAATGGACAATCCATCAGAAATTATGACCCTGAAAAAGTCTTTGACCCTGATAACGTCACTGACAAAATCATAAGAACTCCGCAAGACTACATCGAAAGGTTCTCCAGTGATGTAATCATTAAACCAAACAATGAATTAGACAAACAATAGAATAGTATATATGAACCAAGAATTCAGACCACATCCAGTGATTACAAATTATGAAGCATCCAGTGATGGTGTTGTAAGAAACCGTAGGCTGAAAAAACCGGTCGGTTTTGTAAGTAATCAAGGGTACTTGATGTTTAGCGCTGGAAAGAAGAAATATCACAATCATCGTTTCATATTTGAATGTTTTAATGGATTGATCAAAAATGGTTTTGTTATTGATCACAAGGATTCTAATCCAAAGAATAATTCTGTATCAAATCTGCAGGCTATCACACTGAGTGAGAATTCCAAACGAGGAGAGACTGGAAAATGCAAAACGGTTTGGAGGAGACCTGTGAAATCTTTGAATACAATAACTAACGAAGAGAAAATATTTTCATCTATGAATGAAGCCGGTAGGCACTTCGATATTTGTTCACCTTCTGTTCAAAGAGTTGCAGAGGGGATTTATCGATCGGCTATTTCAAAAGGGACGGGGCAAAAAGTTCAATTTAGTTATGTCTAATGCTTCATATTTTTCAATTAGAGATATGTCATTGCTATAGAATAATGAATTCTGAAAACATGAATAGCATCATAGTTGAAATAGCAAAATTGAAAAATCAGGATATCAAACTATCAGATGGATTAAATCCTGATCAAATTATGTCTGATTTTCAGGATATAGAATACGGAGTTAGCACTAACAAATATATGCTACCCAAGAAATATGCACTCATCAAAAGAATTCAGAATTCTATTAAAGACTCTCTTTCATTTTCAAGTGACATCAGTGTGTTCGTTCCGTTGTATACTATCGTAGAGGGGATACGAATAGAATTAGGTAACGAATACGAATTGAAAAAAGAAGTCAACTCTAAAATTAGAAACCTACGGGCGTTAATTCAAGAAAATGAACAATTTTGATTGACCGACCATTGATTGCCCGACCATTATCATTTTTTGATTGTGACCGACCTTCATTTTTTTTAGCCGACCTTCAAGAGAAAATGTCAAAAAATCAGTGATAGATGATCAAAATAGAAATGTTGAAACTGTCAGTATTATTTATTTTATATACAATTATGACACTTTCAACAACCTTGATAGAAGCTGTTATAGGATAAAATAACACTTCCATGATGGTGTTAAAAATCATCCGACATGTCAAAAAAGTGGGGAAACTGTCAGTATTAATTATTTTATATACAATTATGACACTTTCGCCAACCCTGATAGAAGCTGTTATAGGATAAAATAACACTTCCATGATGGTGTTAAAAATCATCTGACATGTCAAGTGTTTTACAATTGAAAAATGGTTTGCGATTTCAAATAATGGTCAATGAAGCATTAACAACCCGATTGGCTCGTGAACGATTAGATGCAATCAGGAGATTTGTACCAATTCGTGACTCTGTACGGAATAAACTGCAACAACGACAGAGTTTACAAACTGATTTTGCTTTAGGGTCTGAAGAATTGTTTAAACCAGTAACCACAGCAACGAAAGGGGTAGAGCGTGCTTTACTGGGAGATGATCCCGAGACGGGAAAATCTGTTATTGGTGAACTTGAAAAACTAGCAGCGAAAACTGAACAAACAAAACAAATGGAATCAAAAAGAACAGTAGAGGACTTACGCATGAGATTTAACGCGGAAGGGTTAGCAAAAATTGATGGGACTGATCCAACAGAAATTCCTACGCTTGTTGTTACGTCTTATGAAAACAGAAGAAAAATGTTGAAACCAGAACATCAAAAGTTTGTTAAGAATTTCACTCACTGGGCTGATATATTCTACAAAATCAAAACTGGAAAAAGTAAAAAAAAGACAGATAGTGCATCATACATCAAATATATCAATGCGGTGGATCTAGTGTATAATCAATACAAAGAGTTTAAACAACAACAAAAACCGCCAAGATTGCAAAGAAAGCGACAGCAACCTGCAAAGAAAATATCTTTTTCTCCTAAAAAACAACAATTACCACGTGATGATGATGATGATGATGATTATTTACAAGAAACGGATTTAGAAAAAATAGATGAAGCAGCTGGTTATAGCGGAAGTGGACTGCAAAATCCAAGGATTGGAAACACTTGTCCTGATAGTGTTATCAATGATATATCACGATTAGAAGTTCTTGTAGGAGGGTTCCGAGCTGGAAATAACTCTCCAGAAATAATTAATGAAGCAGCTGATATCTGTAGACGGTTATTTGCCGGCGGTATCATGGATATCAAAACATATCGAGATTTCATTGACGAGTTAGCAGATGGGTATCACAGCGATTAAATAACAATTGAAAACACTATTGTTTTTATAATAATGATCATACATTACAATCATGATAAACCAACCCTCGTCTATGTAGTTAATTCACGGTTTCCAGTTTATAAAGCATACTATGGAGATGGCCTCGGCAATACCATTTTAGGATTCTTTTCAAGAATGGCCCCAAAAGTGATGCCGTTAGCTAAACAATTATCAATGAAAGCCATTGATGTTATTCGTGATAAGGGTATTGGTGCTGTTGGAGATCTTGCCGGGAAAGCATTTTCAACTGCAAAGAATAAAATAACATCATTAGTAAAATCACGAAGTGATTTACGAAAAAAGAAACCGTTACCGTCCACAGAAGAAATGCCTGCAAGTGTTAGTAAAATTATAAATAACGCAGTAGATGAAAAACTAGCGTCAATGGCTTTAACTCCCGACCCAAATATGATAGCAGGAAGTGGCTTTAGAAAACGCTAGCGTTGAAAATCCGATTTAGACTCTGATAAATAGAATAAAATGTTCAAAAAGTCACGTGATCCAGCATTTGATATAGACGCCCCAGTTGGCAAGGATGATTCTGTACGCGATTATCAATATTACGCCTATCATGCCATAGACTCAAATAGTCGAGCAAGAATTGATCTTCAAGTCCATGATACCAGTAAATACTTTTTGCCCTGTGAAGCGTTTATTGAAATCGAAGGAGAAATTGTAACAGCTGCTGATACTGCTGCTGTACCAGCACCGTATCCAGCTGGTACTCAAGTCGGTTTTGTCAATAATGGTATTATGGCGCTATTTGAAAGTGCTAGATATCTCATTGATGGAAAAGAAATTGAGTCGATAGATCGCAATGTTGATGTGGCCACAACAATAATCGGGCTAGCGAGATATTCTGATGATTATACAAGATCAGCAGGACCTTCTATGATGTTTGCAAAAGATGTTACAAATACCGCTGGTGGAAATCAATTTGTTGTAAGACGACCAAAAAAACGTGATAATAGTGATACTGATGTCGAGAATATGATTATAAACAAAGATGATAATTTCAATCTAGGAGCTGCAACACGAAACGCAATGTTGCAAGGAGCGCGTAAATCATTTTCATGCGCGATTCCACTGCATCATATTTTTGGATTCTGTAGAAATGTCAGAAAAGTTATCTACGGAGCGAAGCATACAGTATCGCTTGTACGAAAGGGTGATGATAATGACGCAATTTGGAGGATTCCAGCGGATGCTGCAAATCACAATGCTGATGCCGGTAAAGTCAATTTAACAAAAATATCATTGTGGATGCCAGTGTTGACTCCAGCATTCACCGCAGAAGAACGATTACTATCATTTATGGACCAAGGGGGAAAGTCGTTGTTGAGTTGGTTATCAGTGAGTACAGATGTGAAGCAATCAGAGCTGAACGGGTTATTCACGTGGAACCTAGCATAAAAACAAGGTGTTGCTGCGCCACGTCATATATTTATTGCGTTACAGGATAACACACGAGTTGGCAATCAACAACGAAGTCATATGATATTTGATCAGTTAGGTGTTAGAGAGGTCTCACTGAGAATAAACGGCCAGCAGGAACCATCCGAGGATATACAACTTGATTACACAGAAAATCATATTGCACGAGTTTATCATAGATTGTTGTCATTTATGGCACGTGATCAAAATGTGGATACCGGTCTACAAATATCACAATTGGATTTCAAAAGCCTCTATCCGATTTATTACTTTTCTCTGGAACATCTTGATTTGATGAGACAATCTGTTGTTGATATACATTTTAGAGCCCGTGTAACCCCTGGTGGTATTAGTTATAGAGCGGTTGCTGTCATTCTCAGTGATAAATCAATGCTACTTGAAGGTGTTGGAGGAAAAATGAGAGTGGTAGATGCCCCAGTAGAAAATCTTTGAACGATTTTTCCATTAGAATCAATCTATTATGTATAATGTCATATAGTGTTATTAGTGTTGCGTTAACTCCTGGTCAAATCAAAAAATTGCAATCAGAATCGGCTAAAAAATGTGGAACCACAATCACGTTGAAACCTAATCAAATGACTGGTGGTGCAAATAAATTATCGCTGACAACTCGTCAAATAAAACATTTCAATGATGCACTTGCAGCCAAAAAAGGTGTTCAGATTACTCTTTCTGCGGCTGCTATCAAAAATATGATGAAAACAGGCGGTATATTCCCGTTATTTGCTGCGTTACCAGCATTGATTGCAGCAGCAGCCCCAGCAGTAGCTAAAGCAGCGGCGTTAGGAGCCGTTGGTACTGCAGCAGGAATGGCGTTGAAAAAAGCAACTGGACAGGGTTATAAAAAAAGGGGAAAGGGTCTAAGACTACCAGGAACCCCGTATTCATGGTACAGCGGAAAAGGCCTGAGACTACCAGGAACCCCGTATTCATGGTACAGCGGGAGATCCGTTCACGGATCAGGCCTGAGACTACCAGGAACGGTTTATTAATGGTTCCCATGTCCAATTTTGATTTAATGGATGCTGCTAAAAACCTAGCGATTAAAAATTTCAGAGGTGTTTTTATGAAAGATCAATTACCACATCAACCAAACAACACTGAAACAGGTATTATTAATCTCGATAACAGCACCGGACCTGGAACTCACTGGGTTGCATACGCTATTGATCCACGTGGGATTGTCTATTTTGATTCATATGGATTAGCCCCGCCAAAAGAGTTTTTGCGTTATATAAAAAATTTTCCAATGAAGACTTGGTATTCTACGCTACCAACACAACAAATCAATGACCCACCAATATGCGGCAGTGAAGTATTAAATGTCCTTAACGCTATTTCTAACTCCTTGAGTAACCCAAGGGGAAAACCACCTCATATTGTCGTAAATGACTACACTAGTAATCGCTTTTTAGAGAGAGAAAGAGTTTTACAATAACATGATTGATATTTGGGGGAGATCTTTGAAACCCAAACCCGATGACACTGCAACCCCTGGTTCTATCAGGGATATAACAAAAAAAATTAAAGATGAAATCGCTGAGACGTTGAATTTAGTAAATGTTGATCCTAATGAGATAGTTGTATTTCAAGACAAACAGGGTAAATTGAAATCTAGTAATATTTCTCTGGATGATATTTTAGTTAAACAACAAAACGCAATCGAGAATACTATCGCGTTATTTTCCGATCAGGGTAAATTGAAAACCAGTGATGTGTCGTTGAATGATATTTTAGTTAAACAACAAAACGCAATCGAGAACACCGCTGCGTTATTTTCCGATCAGGGTAAACTCAAACCAGGTGTACTTTTTTCGACGATTACAGATCGATTAAAAATTCTCAACGATGAGTTAAACAATTCTGTGGTTGTACTAACAACACTTGAATCTAGAATTGAAGAACACATAAAACAGTTTACCGCATTTCGTAGAAATATCATTGATAAATTTATTGGAACTACATTCGATAAAATTGAACTAAAACTCCCTGATATCAAAAAATCCATCGATGAGACGAAAACCTTCACCGAGGGCATCAAAGGTGATCTTTCGAGGATGATAACAGTCATTGAAAAAACAAAAATTCCTCATGAGAAAACCAACAACGTAGTATACACAATCCAACACGGATCATTTGCGTGGACACCTACAAACAACAAATTAGATATCACTGCAACCGTTAAGGGTATTTATCGATTAACACTAGTAACACCATTGACTCAATTTAATATTTCATCGTCCAGTTCATCTGGGGTCAATAATACGATTTCAACGATCATCGACAAGAATACAACTGAAAAGTTCACAATCACATCTACTGATAAAAATTTGGTTAGGGTCTCAACAACGTGGTATGTGGAATTCGTAGCGGATTTAAGTAAATCGTAATTGAAAACGCTAGCGTTGTTAAAATAAAAAATGATTTCATCATCGCAATATCGCTATGATCAGGTCAGAGAATTTCAAACTAGACTCAAAACCCTGTCTGAGGAGTATGCAATGAAAATTAAAAAATATCGCAGGAGAATTACCGCAATTGATGTTACAGTGTATTCAGTGAGTGGTGTAATCACCGGAGCTGGTATTATACTGTCTTCAGTGACAATGATGGCCCCGATAGCTGTTCCAATTTGCATTTCTGCGGCAACAACAATCGCTGGAATTATTTCAATAATCACAAAAAAAATATCATCATGCAGCCAACGAAAATTACAAGACTACATAATTCAATTTCATGTTGTGTCCACTGCATGCTCGCAATTATCCTCATTGATATCGTCATCTCTCGATGATACAATTATATCAGAGAGTGAGTTTTCAGCGATGGTAGATATATATGATTCTGCGATGTCAAAATTAGAAATACAAAAACATGAGTATAATAACAATGACAACACCGATGGAATCAGAAAAAACCAGAATGATCTCAATAACCTCAACGATATCAGATAGTGAGTTCTCAGTGATGATACGTGTCTATGATTCCGCAGTATCAAAATTAGAAATACATCATGAGTATAATAACAATGACAACACAGATGGAATTACTTCAACAAATAGTGGAGAACACAAACCCAGTACAAACCAGCATGATATCAATAACCTCAACGAATCCAGAATTCAGTGTGAATTTCCCCTCTCCGGTCCCAGTGAAGGAGATAGCGCTAGCAAAATTACGAGTGTATCACAGTTGGCCTAATATCAGATCAAAATCATTTGGTGGTCAACAACCCAATAATTCCCTGGTATTTGCAAATAAGAACAAAGACGACGGGACTCCAGACTGGAATGTCGTTTCGATACCAACAGGGTCATACCAAATCGAACAAATCAATAATGAATTCGCGCGTAGAATAAAATCGATTACTGGAGCAGAATCAAAAATAGCTATAACAGTTCATGAGCCAACACTATCATCTGCCATTGAAATAAACTCAGAAGAATACGTCGTAGATATATATCAAAGTTCTATTAGAACCGTACTAGGATGGCCTGAATTACCACCCGCGGGGAAAACCGTTGATTTACCAGAACCAAAAAAAACTGATTATGTCACAGACAGGATAAAATCTGATAATCCAATAAGGAGTTATAGAGATTATAACAAATTGAATTTTTTTCTTGAAACGATAAATACCCTCACTAATAAAAAATACTACGCACTTCTACAGAGTAAAACCACTGAAAATTTCGGAGCGTTCAATAACGATATTTCGTTGTTGTTAATATCCCTTAAATCCGGTACTCTCACCCGAGACGAATTTATCAGCGTTGTAGAAACATGTAACAAAATCATCAATGATATGGAAACATTTCATTCACAAATTATTCAGGGTATATTAGATGACAATAACCCCCTATCGAGAACAGAATTTGTATCGAAGTATAATATACGCGTAGAAGATATTCCAACAGTCAAACTACTAGGATATAATATCTTAGAACTACAAAAATCTCTCAGTGATGCCATCGATGTCGGTTTTAAAATAATTCATGATGCATGGAAAAAAACATCATCACCGGAAATAAAAATCCTCAAACACAATAATGACCCAGATGGCGGCGGCAGGCATATTGCTCCGTTCAATGTGAATATTTCATCGGTGATAGCAATCAATTTAGTGTGTGATGTGATCGAAGGAAGCTATCAAATTAATCTCGAACGATCAAATCAAGCTCAGCAGGGGTATATTTTGTATTCATTTGCACCAATAGCTCCTCCAGGATTTTTAATAATCGAGTCTCCGGTGAATCCAGTCTATATGCGATGTCATAATAATTCATTAACCAGAATTAATTTCAAACTCACTGACCAGTCTAATAATCTGATTGATTTACAAGAGGAGGTTTTACAAATAAATCTGTTTGTAAAGTCCTGAAGGGGGACACAATATCGTATCGGACTGGATCAAATATTCGGTTGAGAGGGTGAGTGACAACGACGTTGTAATCTCTTGAAAAGTTTTTGATTTCATTGATTTTTCATTATTATTTTTTGCCTGATTTCATTATTATTTTTTGCCTGATTTCATTGATTTTTTTGCCTGATGTCATTGGTTTCATTGTTTTTAAGCGTGATTTCAGTGAAAACTTGTCTAAAAATGTTGTCTGATTCACCCTCTCTGCTGCTCATTCATGTGGTTTATGTAATCTATTGTATAACATTCATGTGGTTTATGTAATCTATTGTATAACATTCATGTGGTTTATGTAATCTATTGTATAACATTCATGTGGTTTATGTAATCTGTTGTATTACATTCATGTGGTTTATGTAATCTATTGTATAACATTCATGTGGTTTTTCTTTTTGTTTTTAGATTCCGACCCAAGATGACATTGAGAAGGAAAAAAGAGAACTGTTACGAAAGAAGAAAAAATCTGCCAAGCTAAAAAGATCAAAAGCGATTAGGAAAGAGAAAAAGAAACGGAAAAAATTACAGGAAGAGAAGGTATTGTGTGGAATGAGTTTATTAGTGTTCTTTTTGCATCTAATGCATTTAATATCATAAACAACCTTATTAAGTGAGTGCAGAGAAAATACTGGTGTTTCCTGATTGAATTCTTTGATTATAAAGTTAAACAATTTATGTGAAGTGTATTTGCTACCTGTTTACAGAATTCTCTTTTTATGGGTCACATATCACATAACTTACTGGTTCATATACAAATCCTCAGCAAGTGTCAACTGTAAACAACCTTTGATTGCTTACATGATGAATCTTGACAACATGATTGCAAGTTTGCCATGCTCAAACTGAATCTTGTGTGTAGTTGTTAGGATTTTCAAAAATAGAACCCAGAATTTTGCAAATATAAAGATGAAACCGGACTTGTCTGTACAGTCATATATGTTTGTCAAATTTTGTATTTATAAAAGTATTTCAGTTTTCTTTATTCCAGCTAAACATAAAATGACTTTACAACAAACATCTTAATATTTAATGTTGGGAAAGTATTGTGACAGGGCAAGACATTGAACAGTACATATCCAGTTGGATAGATGCATCACATGTAATAGTGGTGAAATACAAATTAAATTATCTGACATAATTTTTCCCACCAGCAAGACAATTTTTCCAGATTGGAAATCAGAATACAGAAGTTGGTTCAAGCATACATAGCTTTATCTGCTTGTATTATGATGCTTATATTAAGTAAAGGAAAAGAGAAAAAAGCAACAAACTTTGTAAAATTCAACAAATTATTTCCCATAAATCCTGATGAAAATGTAAAAAAAAATCCTTTTGGTATTTTTAAATAAATCCTAGAATTTAAAATACAAATCCATATGACTGAAGTTTCAGAACAAACTTTGGTGGTTTTATAAAATTAAGCTAATACTGGAAGTGTTGATGTGCCTGTGGTAACTTGTGTCATAGTGATGTGCCAACAGTCATGTTAAATTACAATAATGTAATCCTAGAATATATCCTTCTTTGAATTTCACTATAATTCCTAGTTAATGTCTCATTCCAAAAATATAGTTTTAGATGATGAGCACTTTGTATTTCCAGTGAATAAATAATTTAGACAAATAAATTCCAGTCCTTAAATTTATACTGATTCTTCTTCTTGATCTTATAGCACAAAGAGATAATTTTGTAGGTTGTCCTCTAATTGACCTCAGGTCACAGTTAATATTTCATTCTGGAAGGTTCCAAATGTTGACAGGATAAAATCTTAGTTATAATTAGTGTGTCTGTTTCTAAAACTATAATGATTTATAGTATGTATGTGTGATTAGGATTTGTAACCTAGCTTTAACAAAATGTCAGTCATATTGCTACAATGTCTGCAGTATGGCAGTTTATAGTGATGTCTAGCACTGAGGCATCATGCCGCAGGCATGTAGCATGATGTCCCACCCAGTCACATTATTCTGACACCAAACCAACCATTCCTAACAGTAACCTCTTAATGCTGAGCACCTAGTGAGGCATCTGTTAGTACCATTTTTTAAAGTCTTTGGTATGAGTCAGCTGGGGTTCGAACCCACAAACTTCCACTTTCAAGGCAGTCACTCTGACCACAAGGCCACCAGAGCAGTTATAAAATTATAATAAAGAACATGGTGTAACACAATGTCCTTTACTTAGGAAAAGATAATCCTAATAGTTAACTCATAGAGAAAGTATTGGATTTTAGGCAAGGTCATATCCAACAGGGCCTAACAGAGTAGATAACTTTTGCTGAGTACCAAATCTGAGTATTTGGATGTACTATTTGCCGGATCTGGGCACGAACCAAGTAGTATGTGTGACTCCGGAGAGTACCGTTTGTTTCATTATTGTATGCGAAGCTTAAACTTTTCGTGTACCGTATACCGTATAATATATCAGCTATAAGATGAAAAATTTTATTATTAACTAAAATTATTATGTATTAAAAAACTTTTTTTAAAAAAGCTTGATATTTATTGAATTATTTTACTTGTAACCATTAGTGCACGTAATATTTGCCACGGTAAATACTTCCGGCTAGTACTGAAAAACCGGATATTCAGCTGAAGCGAATGTCCGAGACGATTTCCGGTTAGGCTCCAATATCCAAGATACAATTATCCATTGCATATAATTAAGAAAATCTAATATTCAAATAAAATACATAATACTTGCAACAATAAAAAAGAGCTATTTTAATTTATTTTATGTTGACAAGTACTGCTTCATTTTGAATATAATGTTTCAGAAATTACAGAGGAAATTAATAATTAGCAAATACATATTTTATGTCAAAGTATTCTTACTTGAATTCCTTTCAGATTTATACAAAAGATCCATCACATGTGAGCCATTACTATAAACAGAATTATGTACAGAGCCTCATCTAGAGAAAAAATACGCTGTACATAATGTTGTCAGCTTTGTCAAAAAGTATGCTGGAAAGGGGATAATGCGTTTGATATGGTTTGTTTGTTTCATTTGCATTTTTAACATGGCTTTAACAATTTTTCAGTAATATCGCTATTATGTCTGCAGTGAAGCAGTTTATAGTGATGTCTAGCACTGAGGCATCATGCCGCAGACATGTGGCATGATGCCCCACCCAGTCACATTATCTTGACATCAGGCTGACCAGTCCTAACACTAACCTCCTAATGCTGAATGCCAAGCGAGGCAGCTGTTAGTACCATCTTTGTAAATCTTTGGTATGACTCAGCCAGGGATCAAACCCACGACCTCCTGCATCCACGGTGGATGCTCTAACCACTAGGCCACTGGAGCAGTGCTGTTGATATGGATAAAGATACAAAGAATCCTTTAAACATTTGTTTTCATAGTATATGGAATCAACAGCACTGGAAATATTTAAGTAAGACATCCTTCTGTCCCTGATTTCTTGATGAATCTGTTTGTATGTTTGTATTTGGCTTCATCTTTAGCAATGCCTGACAGGTGAGTGATATCATGCCTGCGCAGGCCTCTTGTTTTTAAAACTCTAATTACTGTTTTGTATTTATAGAGAGATGAGGTCAGAAGGAGAGAACTTGAAGTGGAGAATAGTTTTGAAGAGAAGGAGATAAAAAGGCTTGAGAAAAAGCTTCACTTGAACAAGAGGAAGAGCAAAACATTGCCCATGTCCTTTATCAATGATGGATTGGATTGTATCCTTACTGAAAGTTGTTTTATTGTACAGACTTATTGTACATCATATGTGCAAGAAGTTCTGAAGTCTTACACAATGTACTTTTTGATGGCTTCATATTCCGTATGTACTCACTTTTAATTCAGTTGAGTCAAACTGCTAACAACAAAATACCTCATCTACCATAGCATGTTGTGCTTGCAAATCAGGGTAGGTCTTGATTGTTTTACTGATTACTCCCAGCAAATTGAACAGACTCAGATCTGCAGGTGCTGTTTGCGACGACAGATCTTGGTCTGTTCAGTTGGCAGTTGACTCTTATAAGCAACTACATACAATATATTCAGAGGTTAATATTTTAATTGTCCAACTGGCCTTGAGGACTAAAACTTAATGTTGCACCTTGGCTGAGATCTCATGGGGACATTTCATGTACCTCTTTTCCCCCAGTAATGATCTCTCATGGGGACATTTCATGTACCTCTTTTTTCCCCAGCAATGATCTCTCATGGGGACATTTCATGTACCTCTTTTCCCCCAGTAAGGATCAATATAATGGGATTTGTTAAATTTAGGGGAAGATTGGCAATTTGGGGTTGGAAAATCTCTTCTTGGTTGCACTGAAAACCTATTATTGCGGTTTTATTTTTTGGTATAATTAGTTAAATTCCTGTATAAAGAAAGATCAAATGAAATGGTTTTCCATGCCCATAGGCTGAAGTTATTGCTTCCCCATCTCTACCTCAGTTCATGAAATAATGTCTTCCAGATCAAACTGCTGGAATTTTTCAACAACATTATTCTGGACTTTAATTGTGTGTCCTCAACATTAGAGTAATATTAGGAGGTCTGGTAAAGATTTAGTGTGCTTACATTTCACTGTCTGGTCACTCTAGCCATCAGCTTATTCCATCCTCATGCATACCAAATAAATACCAGGCAGATTCAAAGGTCTCGGAAAATCTAAATCATATGTATTTGGATGCAAATTTTTCATCTGGGATGCAAAAAATAATTGATACAGTACTGATATAGGTCATAGCGTGTAACACTGATACAGTACTGTATAGGTCATAGTTCAGTCAGGGTAATTTGTATGATTCAAATTAATTATAGAAAAGTTCATATTTGAAGTTTACTCCATATTCTGGGGGTTTATTTTGGTATGCTTGATGGCACCATCTCATTTATTACCTAATTTAACAGTCACAGTCTTCACATATTTTAAGATAATCCTCAGAGAGAAACAGACAGAGAGAGGGAAATAAAAAGACGTGAAATAGACTTCGATATGCAAATAGAGGTTTTAATAACAGAAAATTAGAGCTGATCTATTTCCTAAATGGGAAAGAAAGTAGTTCCAGGAGTGAACCATGTATTGCCATTGTGTATCATCCATATGGAATGATCATGATCTGGACAGTATTATCTCTTGGCCTCAGAAGATCCACAGAGAAATGCAGCAAAGCTAATTCCTACTGCATTTACATCATTTATCATTTTACCAAGCTACAGGGCTCACTTTGGCCTCATGTTTTACTGATATTCCTTAACAGTGTCTAGTCCTGCTTGCAGATCTTGGAGAAGAGAACTACACTGCATTACCCAACAAAGAAATGTATTTAAGAGACTCAGACAGTGAGTTGTCGGGTATGGTAATATTTCTTTATTTCCGTATTCATGGAATAGATCTGTCTGTATGTCTGTTTGTCATGCACGAGGGACATCTTTCTGTAGACAGAGCTAATTTAAATAAACACTTTTGTATAATTATGCAACGTCTTTATTATTGTTACCTCATATCTTCATAGTGCTCTATCAAACTGCTTTATCAATAACATTTTTTAAAATGTTTTAGTGAAAAAGTATTTAAGGTCTGCTGTTTCTTAGATTTTTTGCCGTTTAAAGTTTTCAGTAATTTTCTCAAACTGAAGAAAGTATTTATAAGTTTCTCTTTTCTGAAAAGAGGATACTAACCTAATATTTTTGGTAACATCAAAACCTGAGATCGTGTATAAAGGGATGGAGTGTGCCAGTTCTAATTCTTTCAATGAATATGGCATTTCCCTTTCTTCTCACAGTGTCTGCATTTGCATGTCAACTTGATAGAAATTTGGATAGAAATACTTAGGAAAATTGATCTGGTACAAGTATTTAACTAAATTTCTTGTGAAATTTTTCAATCTGATTCATTTATTTTTAATTTCATTTAGAAATTATCACCACAAAACCAGTGGTTCGGCTAATTATTCAATTATTTCTATCATTTGGCCATTAGATCCAGAAAGAGATATGTAATGGTATAATTTGGCCATAAGAGCCATAAAGAGATATGTAATGATATAATTTGGCTGTTAGAGCCATAAAGAGATATGTAATGATACAATTTGGCCATTAGAGCCAGAAAGAGATATGTAATGGTATAATTTGGCCATTAGAGCCAGAAAGAGATATGTAATGATATAATTTGGCCATAAGAGCCAGAAAGAGATATGTAATGGTATAATTTGGCCATTAGATCCATAAAGAGATATGTAATGATACAATTTGGCCATTAGAGCCAGAATAAGAAATTTAATGATATAATTTGGCTATTAGAGCCAGAAAGAGATATGTAATGGTATAATTTGGCCATAAGAGCCATAAAGAGATATGTAATAATATAATTTGGCTGTTAGAGCCATAAAGAGATATGTAATGATACAATTTGGCCATTAGAGCCATAAAGAGATATGTAATGATATAATTTGGCCATAAGAGCCATAAAGAGATATGTAATGATACAATTTGGCCATTAGAGCCATAAAGAGATATGTAATGATACAATTTGGCCATTAGAGCCATAAAGAGATATGTAATGATACAATTTGGCCATTAGAGCCAGAATAAGAAATTTAATGATATAATTTGGCTGTTAGAGCCATAAAGAGATATGTAATGATATAATTTGGCCATTAGAGTCATAAAGAGATATGTAATGGTATAATTTGGCCATTAGAGCCATCAAGAGATATGTAATGGTATAATTTGGCCATAAGAGCCATAAAGAGATATGTAATGATATAATTTGGCCATTAGAGCCATAAAGAGATATGTAATGGTATAATTTGGCCATTAGAGCCATAAAGAGATATGTAATGATATAATTTGGCCATTAGATCCATAAAGAGATATGTAATGATACAATTTGGCCATTAGAGCCAGAATAAAAAATTTAATGATATAATTTGGTTGTTAGAGCCATAAAGAAATATGTAATGATATAATTTGGCCATTAGAGTCATAAAGAGATATGTAATGATATAATTTGGCTGTTAGAGCCAGAAAGAGATATGTAATGATATAATTTGGCTATTAGAGCCAGAAAGAGATATTTAATGATACAATTTGGCCATTAGAGTCATAAAGAGATATGTAATGATATAATTTGGCTATTAGAGCCAGAATAAAAAATTTAATGATATAATTTGGCTGTTAGAGCCATAAAGAAATATGTAATGATATAATTTGGCTATTAGAGCCAGAAAGAGATATGTAATAATATAATTTGGCCATAAGAGCCATAAAGAGATATGTAATGATATAATTTGGCCATTAGAGCCATAAAGAGATATGTAATGGTATAATTTGGCCATAAGAGCCAGAAAGAGATATGTAATGGTATAATTTGGCCATTAGATCCATAAAGAGATATGTAATGATACAATTTGGCCATTAGAGCCAGAATAAAAAATTTAATGATATAATTTGGCTGTTAGAGCCATAAAGAAATATGTAATGATATAATTTGGCCATTAGAGTCATAAAGAGATATGTAATGATATAATTTGGCTGTTAGAGCCATAAAGAGATATGTAATGATACAATTTGGCCATTAGAGCCAGAATAAGAAATTTAATGATATAATTTGGCTATTAGAGCTATAAAGAGATATGTAATGATACAATTTGGCCATTAGAGCCAGAATAAGGAAATTTAATGATATAATTTGGCTATTAGAGCCATAAAGAGATATGTAATGATATAATTTGGCTATTAGAGCCAGAAAGAGATATGTAATGATATCATTTGGCCATTAGAGTCATAAAGAGATATGTAATGGTATAATTTGGCTATTAGAGCCATAAAGAGATATGTAATGATATAATTTGGCTGTTAGAGCCATAAAGAGATATGTAATGGTATAATTTGGCCATTAGAGTCATAAAGAGATATGTAATGATATAATTTGGCCATAAGAGCCATAAAGAGATATGTAATGGTATAATTTGGCTATTAGAGCCAGAATAAAAAATTTAATGATATAATTTGGCTGTTAGAGCCATAAAGAAATATGTAATGATATAATTTGGCTATTAGAGCCAGAAAGAGATATGTAATAATATAATTTGGCCATAAGAGCCATAAAGAGATATGTAATGATATAATTTGGCTGTTAGAGCCATAAAGAGATATGTAATGGTATAATTTGGCCATTAGAGCCAGAAAGAGATACTTAATGATACAATTTGGCCATTAGATCCATAAAGAGATATGTAATGATACAATTTGGCCATTAGAGCCAGAATAAAAAATTTAATGATATAATTTGGCTGTTAGAGCCATAAAGAAATATGTAATGATATAATTTGGCCATTAGAGTCATAAAGAGATATGTAATGATATAATTTGGCTGTTAGAGCCATAAAGAGATATGTAATGATACAGTTTGGCCATTAGAGCCAGAATAAGAAATTTAATGATATAATTTGGCTATTAGAGCTATAAAGAGATATGTAATGATACAATTTGGCCATTAGAGCCAGAATAAGGAAATTTAATGATATAATTTGGCTATTACAGCCATAAAGAGATATGTAATGATATAATTTGGCTATTAGAGCCAGAAAGAGATATGTAATGATATAATTTGGCTATTAGAGCCATAAAGAGATATGTAATGGTATAATTTGGCTATGAGAGCCAGAAAGAGATATGTAATGGTATAATTTGGCTATTAGAGCCAGAAAGAGATATTTAATGATATCATTTGGCCATTAGAGTCATAAAGAGATATGTAATGATATAATTTGGCTATTAGAGCCATAAAGAGATATGTAATGGTATAATTTGGCTATTAGAGCCAGAAAGAGATATGTAATGGTATAATTTGGCTATTAGAGCCAGAAAGAGATATGTAATGATATAATTTGGCTATTAGAGCCAGAAAGAGATATGTAATGATATAATTTGGCTATTAGAGCCATAAAGAGATATGTAATGATATAATTTGGCCATAAGAGCCATAAAGAGATATGTAATGATATAATTTGGCTATTAGAGCCATAAAGAGATATGTAATGGTATAATTTGGCTATTAGAGCCAGAAAGAGATATGTAATGGTATAATTTGGCTATTAGAGCCAGAAAGAGATATGTAATGATATCATTTGGCTATTAGAGCCATAAAGAGATATGTAATGGTATAATTTGGCTATTAGAGCCAGAAAGAGATATGTGATGATATAATTTGGCTGTTAGAGCCAGAAAGAGATATGTAATGATATCATTTGGCTATTAGAGCCAGAAAGAGATATGTAATGGTATAATTTGGCTATTAGAGCCATAAAGAGATATGTAATGATATAATTTGGCAATTAGAGCCAGAAAGAGATATGTAATGGTATAATTTGGCTATTAGAGCCAGAAAGAGATATGTAATGATATCATTTGGCTATTAGAGCCATAAAGAGATATGTAATGGTATAATTTGGCTATTAGAGCCATAAAGAGATATGTAATGATATCATTTGGCTGTTAGAGCCAGAAAGAGATATGTAATGGTATAATTTGGCTATTAGAGCCAGAAAGAGATATGTAATGATATAATTTGGCTGTTAGAGCCAGAAAGAGATATGTAATGGTATAATTTGGCTGTTAGAGCCATAAAGAGATATGTAATGATATAATTTGGCTGTTAGAGCCAGAAAGAGATATGTAATGGTATAATTTGGCTATTAGAGCCAGAAAGAGATATGTAATGATATAATTCGGCTGTTAGAGCCAGAAAGAGATATGTAATGGTATAATTTGGCTGTTAGAGCCATAAAGAGATATGTAATGATATAATTTGGCTGTTAGAGCCAGAAAGAGATATGTAATGGTATAATTTGGCTATTAGAGCCAGAAAGAGATATGTAATGATATAATTTGGCTGCTAGAGCCATAAAGAGATATGTAATGATATAATTTGGCTGTTAGAGCCAGAAAGAGATATGTAATGGTATAATTTGGTTATTAGAGCCATAAAGAGATATGTAATGATATAATTTGGCTGTTAGAGCCATAAAGAGATATGTAATGGTATAATTTGGCCATTAGAGCCAGAAAGAGATATGTAATGATATAATTTGGCCATTAGAGCCAGAAAGAGATATGTAATGGTATAATTTGGCTATTAGAGCCATAAAGAGATATGTAATGGTATAATTTGGCTATTAGAGCCATAAAGAGATATGTAATGGTATAATTTGGCCATTAGAGCCAGAAAGAGATATGTAATGATATAATTTGGCTGTTAGAGCCATAAAGAGATATGTAATGATATAATTTGGCCATTAGAGCCAGAATAAGAAATTTAATGATATAATTTGGCTATTAGAGCCAGAAAGAGATATGTAATGATATAATTTGGTCATTAGAGCCAGAATAAGAAATTTAATGATATAATTTGGCCATTAGAGCCAGAAAGAGATATGTAATGATATAATTTGGCTGTTAGAGCCAGAAAGAGATATGTAATGATATAATTTGGCCATTAGAGCCAGAAAGAGATATGTAATGGTATAATTTGGCTATTAGAGCCATAAAGAGATATGTAATGATATAATTTGGCTATTAGAGCCAGAAAGAGATTGTAATGATATCATTTGGCCATTAGAGCCAGAATAAGAAATGTAATGATATAATTTGGCCATTAGAGCCAGAAAGAGATATGTAATGATATAATTTGGTTGTGAGAGCTATAATGAGAAATGTAATGCATGGATGAGGTAATTGTCATGGATTTAATGTAAGATCTTTCATTTCAGAGATGATTTATTAAAAGCTAGAGTACATATGAAGAATTCATAACTACTCGTACATTTTATTACAGATAATAACAGTGTTCAGAAAGCAGTCACCAGTGATAATGAGAACTTAGATGTAGAAGTAATGGAGGATGATATGGATAAAGAGGAGGAGGAGGAAGAAGAGGAGGAGGAAGATTTTGGTCCTGAAGGTAAAAGTGTTTCACGATACTCTTGTGGTTTGCACCCTTAAGATTAGGGGTTAATATTCTAGAGATGTGGGGTTCATGTTCTAGAGATTTGGGATTAATGTTCTAGAGATTTGGGATTAATGTTCTAGAGATTTGGGATTAATGTTCTAGAGATGTGGGATTAATGTTCTAGAGATTTGGGATTAATGTTCTAGAGATGTGGGGTTCATGTTCTAGAGATTTGGGATTAATGTTCTAGAGATTTGGGATTAATGTTCTAGAGATGTGGGATTAATGTTCTAGAGATTTGGGATTAATGATCTCGAGATTTGGGATTAATATTCTAGAGATTTGGGATTAAAGTTATTTTAAAGACATGTAGTACTGTTACTCAACTGAAAAGGAAATAAATGTTCACTTATGAAGACCTCACATTTAGATTTGTATATGGTAATTTGTCAATATCTAAATACAGAAGAGCCTCATTAATCTGGACACCTTTGTTCCCAGTGAATATGTCCGGATTAACAAGTTTTCTGGATAATTGAATCATGACCATGGAAACAGTAAAGGTTCCCTTGTCCAGTACATGGCAACATTAGGTGTTCTTGTGTCCAATCCATGGAAACCACAGGAGTCCCTATGCCTAATCCATGGAAACCACTGGAGTCCTTATGCACAGTCCATGGAAACCACAGGAGTCCCTATGCCTAATCCATAGATTTAACTACCAATTGAAATGTCATCATTTGTGTAACAATAAAATGTATTTCCATGTTAAGAAATGTATTCAACGCATACCTTATATCCAGTTTTTTGTTGTAGGATCCATACAAAAAAGTCCATTATGTCTGGAGACAGTTAGAACAATTAGATCAGTTCTTAAATTAGGAAAGAAAAAGCAGGAGGAAACAAAAGAATCTTCAGAAGAAAAACAAGTGAGATTTGCCAACCTCCTGTGTAGTGAGGAAGAGCAGGAGGATGAGGAGGATGAAGAGGAATATAAAGAGGAAGATGAGGAAAATGAGAAAGATGGAGAAGAGGAAGAGAAGGGGGTGGAGTTATTTAATAAAACTAGTAAAAGTTGTAGTAAAACTAAAAATGCTTCATCTGGGAGAATTAAGGAAGACATATATGGACGATTACGAGATGAAGCAGGAAATATTGTGCAAGACCCTTTGAGGGCATGTGGCACCTATATTCCCCCTGCCAAAAGAATGATGGAGACTGAAATTGATGAGAATAAAAAGCAGCAGTTGGCTAGATTGAAAAAACAGATGAAAGGGCTTATTAACAGGTATGTATTTTGAAAAGACTGATTAACAGGGATGTATTATGAAAGGTATTATTAACAGGTATGTATTATGAAATGACTGATTAACAGGTATGTATTATGAAATGACTGATTAACAGGTATGTATTTTGAAAAGACATTAACAGGGATGTATTATGACAGGTATTATTAACAAGTATGTATTATGAAATGACTGATTAACAGGTATGTATTTTTAAATGGCTGATTAACAGGGATGTATTATGAAATGACTGATTAACAGGTATGTATTATGAAATGACTGATTAACATGTATGTATTTTGAAAAGACTGATTAATAGGGATGTATTATGAAAGGTATTATTAACAGGTATGTATTATGAAATGACTGATTAACAGGTATGTATTATGAAATGACTGATTAACAGGTATGTATTTTGAAAAGACATTAACAGGGATGTATTATGACAGGTATTATTAACAAGTATGTATTATGAAATGACTGATTAACAGGTATGTATTTTTAAATGACTGATTAACAGGGATGTATTATGAAATGACTGATTAACAGGTTTGTATTATAAAATGACTGATTAACAGGTATGTATTTTTAAATGACTGATTAACAGGGATGTATTTTGAAAGAATTAACAGGGATGTATTATAAAAAGGTGTTATTAACAGGTGTGTATTATGAAAGGTCTGATTTTAACAGGGATGTATTATGAAAGGACTAATTAACAGGTATGTATTATGAAAGGACTAATTAACAGGGGTGTATTATAAAAGGTGTTATTAACAGGGATGTATTATAAAAGGACTGATTAACAGGTATTTGTTATGATAGGACTGATTAAAAGTCATTTATGTGATAGGTCTAATTAACAGGTATTTGTTATGATAGGACTGATTAAAAGACATTTATGTGATAGGTCAAATTAACAGGTATTTGTTATGATATGACTGATTACAAGACATTTATGTGATAGGTCTAATTAACAGGTATTTGTTATGATAGGACTGATTAAAAGTCATTTATGTGATAGGTTTAATTAACAGGTATTTGTTATGATAGGACTGATTACAAGACATTTATGTGATAGGTCTAATTAACAGGTATTTGTTATGATAGGACTGATTAAAAGTCATTTATGTGATAGGTCTAATTAACAGGTATTTGTTATGATAGGACTGATTACAAGACATTTATGTGATAGGTCTAATTAACAGGTATTTGTTATGATAGGACTGATTACAAGTCATTTATGTGATAGGTCTAATTAACAGGTATTTGTTATGATAGGACTGATTACAAGACATTTGTGATAGGTCTAATTAACAGGTATTTGTTATGATAGGACTGATTACAAGTAATTTATGTGATAGGTCTAATTAACAGGTATTTGTTATGATAGGACTGATTAGAAGTCATTTATGTGATAGGTCTAATTAACAGGTATTTGTTATGATAGGACTGATTAACATGTATGTATTGTGAAAGGTCTGGTTAGCATTAATGTAGTATATATTCATTGCCATTTGTCTTCCAGTAGGAAACAGCATGCCTTCAATGTGCCACAAAGATTTAAAAAATGTAAGCATTTGAGATGCCAGTATTGTGTGATCTGTAGGACATGTCTAACAAATACATGGTTTTAGTTTATATATATGATTGTATACCACTGACCTTGTTTAAGAAATATATTGATTAAACACTCAAAAATTAACATTTACTTTCAGGGCAAGTGAAAACAATATGCAGCCTATCAGCACTCAAATAGAAGAGCTTTATATGTCCAACAGCCGAGCAGACATAAATTCCTGTCTAATATCGATCATCCTAGAGGCATGTGTCTCCCCTGTCCTGACCCCCGAGAGGCTTAGTATGGAATTGATGATGCTGGTAGCCATTCTTCATGGAAATGTTGGAATGGAAGTTGGTAGGTTTTACTTTGTCATGAATAGCTATAGAATTTATTGTACAAGTCATTGAGTTGGAAGCCAAGATGAGCTTTGTGCTGGGATGGTTTGAGTCATGCGATCATTCCTCTGGCTTTAATATTTAACACTCATTTCAGACTACAACATGTGAACAGTGACCTTGGCATGAACATATATAATCCCATTCCAGGGCCACAAACTTAAAGGCAGATATGAAGTTAGTTAAATGCGTTTTTGTGTGTTTTCTTTGATTTTATTTATTTTAATCTTATTTCATCAAATCAACTCTTGCTGTCACTCTCAGCAAACACTGTTGACCCAGATAAATACATCATGATCTCAGTCCACCTAAGGATCTCCAACCAAGAATGTGAAGTTGCCAGTAACATGATGCAGAAAACAGGGACAAGATTGAAGTTAGGATAGTCGACAGTATAAAGAACTAAATATAGTCATATTTGAATGATGATTAGAAAACCATCTTATATTTTCCAGTATTACATCTGTGATTCAAACATGGATTCCTTTAATCGTTCTCACTGCAACTGAGAATTATGATGTTTGAATGATTTCAGATGAGCAATCTCAAATGCAATTAAATAATCACTCATGTAACAGACTCATATTTATATATCATAAATCACATTTGAGATGAACAATCATGTAACAGACTCGTTTAAATGTCATAAATCACATTTAAAATGAACAATCATGTAACAGACTCATTTAAATGTCATAAATCACATTTGAAATGAACAATCATGCAACAGACTCATTTAAATGTCATAAATCACATTTGAAATGAACAATCATGCAACAGACTCATTTAAATGTCATAAATCACATTTGAAATGAACAATCATGCAACAGACTCGTTTAAATGTCATAAATCACATTTAAAATGAACAATCATGTAACAGACTCATTTAAATGTCATAAATCACATTTGAAATGAACAATCATGTAACAGACTCGTTTAAATGTCATAAATTACATTTGAAATGAACAATCATGTAACAGACTCGTTTAAATGTCATAAATCACATTTAAAATGAACAATCATGTAACAGACTCATTTAAATGTCATAAATCACATTTAAAATAAACACTCATTTAACAGCAATCAATTCTAATGCACGAGAGTAATGATCTCAAAGTTGGGACACTTCATGGGGTTTGCATAATTAATGAATTATAAAGCATTGCTCGTCATCAGTTAATTGAAGTTATGGAAGAGTTTGCATAATTAATGAAAGTCAATGCCATGCCCTATGCAATTAGCTAAAGAGTTTGCATAATTAATGAAAGTCAAAGCAATGCTCTATGCAGTTAGCTAAAGAGTTTGCATAATTAATGAAAGTCAAAGCAATGCTCTATGCAGTTAGCTAAAGAGTTTGCATACTTAATGAAAGTCAAAGCCATGCCCTATGCAATTAGCTAAAGAGTTTGCATAATTAAAGTCAAAGCAATGCCCTATGCAGTTAGCTAAAGAGTTTGCATAATTAATGAAAGTCAAAGCCATGCCCTATGCAATTAGCTAAAGAGTTTGCATAATTAATGAAAGTCAAAGCAATGCTCTATGCAGTTAGCTAAAGAGTTTGCATACTTAATGAAAGTCAAAGCTATGCCCTAAGCAATTAGCTAAAGAGTTTGCATAATTAATGAAAGTCAAAGCCATGCCCTATGCAATTAGCTAAAGAGTTTGCATAATTAGTGAAAGTCAAAGCAATGCCCTATGCAATTAGCTAAAGAGTTTGCATAATTAATGAAAGTCAAAGCAATGCCCTAAGCAATTAGCTAAAGAGTTTGCATAATTAATGAAAGTCAAAGCCATGCCCTATGCAATTAGCTAAAGAGTTTGCATAATTAATGAAAGTCAAAGCAATGCCCTATGCAATTAGCTAAAGAGTTTGCATAATTAATGAAAGTCAAAGCAATGCCCTAAGCAATTGGCTAAAGAGTTTGCATAATTAATGAAAGTCAAAGCAATGCTCTATGCAATTAGCTAAAGATTTTGCATACTTAATGAAAGTCAAAGCCATGCCCTATGCAATTAGCTAAAGAGTTTGCATAATTAATAAAAGTCAAAGCAATGCTCTATGCAGTTAGCTAAAGAGTTTGCATAACTAATGAAAGTCAAAGCAATGCCCTGAGCAATTAATGCGCTATGCATACTTAATGAAAGTCAAAGCCATGCCCTATGCAATTAGCTAAAGAGTTTGCATAATTAATGAAAGTCAAAGCCATGCCCTATGCAGTTAGCTAAAGAGTTTGCATAATTAATGAAAGTCAAAGCCATGCCTTATGCAGTTAGCTAAAGAGTTTGCATAATTAATAAAAGTCAAAGCAATGCCCTATGCAATTAGCTAAAGAGTTTGCATAATTAATGAAAGTCAAAGCAATGCCCTATGCAATTAGCTAAAGAGTTTGCATAATTAATGAAAGTCAAAGCAATGCCCTATGCAATTAGCTAAAGAGTTTGCATAATTAATGAAAGTCAAAGCAATGCCCTATGCAATTAGCTAAAGAGTTTGCATACTTAAAATAAAACACTAAAAGAGTTTGTGTGATGTCTGGTTGGTCCTAAATAAAACTCGTGTTGATCTGACATCCATTAGGGAAATCACAGCAGCCATTTTGTCATGTTTATTTAATTTACATAATTTTTTAGGTTTTGTATTCATTACATGCTGTGGATAATTGTAATTTGCACATGACCTTGACCAAAATCAAGTTCATTTTCTACCTGACCCGAGTTATTGATTTTGTTAAAAATTCTGTAAACAGCTAATACTTAGCTTTTTTACTCTATGCCTAAGTTAAGGACATTGTGTTTACCATGTTCTTTATCATAATCTTAGTAATAGACTTTATAATTATAGCCAAGATATTATTTTGTAAAAATTTTGCACCTTCTAGAATGAAAGTTTCCATTAGGTAATATTTTTTTTAATGTAGAAAATGTTAATTTTGAACTGAGGTGATGTAGAGGACTATATAATCTTGTTTTCTGGAAATTATTCATTTGTGTGGTAAGATTTAAGCAGAATAAGCTATATTATTGTTGTTTCCAGTAATTCTTTGGGCTGGAATTTATTTAATCACTGGAAATTAAAAGTACTCCTCATCTAAAATTATATTCTTGGATTGTTGAAATATGGTTCAACTAAAGACTTGGCACATCAGCATGACATGGGCCATCACAGGTACAACACTGCCAGTGTTGGATTAATTCATTGATTACCGCTAGAGTTTATTCATAACTTTAATTATTTGGATGCGTGTTAGCAATTCTAGGATTATTTGGGACTTAATACACAATACCATAAGTTCTTTTTACAATTTCTCTTTGTTTTATTGGGAAACAAATTATTTGTTGCACTTCTCACTCTTTTCTATTGCCTATTTTAAGCGTTGCAAAGAAAAGTAGATGTCCGGCATGTCTGTTTATGAAGTGATATATATTAGATTTCTGATATTTTTAGTTACCATGTGAAATATGCTAGATTTCTTACATTTATATGTACTTGACATTTCTATTATCTTATAAAATGTTCTAGATGTTGGGCATTTTTGTTTACCTTCTGAAATGTACCAGATATCTGAAATTCTATTTACCTTCTGAAATGTGCTAGATGTCTGAAATTCTATTTACCTTCTGAAATGTGCTATATATCTGACATGTCTTTTTACTCTGAAATTTTCTTGATGGTGGACATTTATATTTATGCTGTGAAATTAGCTTGATGTCTGACGAAATGTAATAGTCATATGATTTTTTTAGTTATATTTTGAAATATGGTAGAATTCTGATGTTTCTAGTTGCCTTGTGAAATGTGCTAGATGTCTGACATTTATATTTCTTGTGAAATGTGCTACATCTCAGACATTTCTGTTTACATTGTTAAATGTACTGAATTTCTGACATTTATGTTTATCTTACAAAATGTGCTAGATGTCAGACTTCAGGTTATAATATTCAATTTGCTAGATGTTACTTCTTTTGTTACATTATTAAATGTGCTAGATGTCAGACTTCTTTTGTTACATTGTAAATGTGCTAGATGTCAGAATTCTTTTGTTACATTGTAAATGTGCTAGATGTCAGAGTTCTTTAGTTATATTGTTAATTGCGCTAGGTGTCAAACTTCTTTAGTTAGTACATTGTGAAATGTGCTAGGTGTCAGACTTCTAATGATATTATTAAATGTACTAGATGTCAGACTTATTTAGTTACATTTTTAAATGCTAGATGTCAGACTTATTTAGTTACATTTTTAAATGGCTAGATGTCAGACTTATTTAGTTACATTTTTAAATGGCTAGATGTCAGACTTCTTTAGTTACATTTTTAAATGCTAGATGTCAGACTTATTTAGTTACATTTTTAAATGGCTAGATGTCAGACTTATTTAGTTACATTTTTAAATGGCTAGATGTCAGACTTCTTTAGTTACATTTTTAAATGGCTAGATGTCAGACTTCTTTAGTTACATTTTTAAATGGCTAGATGTCAGACTTCTTTAGTTACATTTTTAAATGGCTAGATGTCAGACTTCTTTAGTTACATTTTTAAATGGCTAGATGTCAGACTTCTTTAGTTACATTTTTAAATGGCTAGATGTCAGACTTCTTTAGTTACATTTTTAAATGGCTAGATGTCAGACTTCTTTAGTTACATTTTTAAATGGCTAGATGTCAGACTTCTTTAGTTACATTTTTAAATGGCTAGATGTCAGACTTATTTAGTTACATTTTTAAATGGCTAGATGTCAGACTTCTTTAGTTACATTTTTAAATGGCTAGATGTCAGACTTCTCTAGTTACATTTTTAAATGGCTAGATGTCAGACTTCTTTAGTTACATTTTTAAATGGCTAGATGTCAGACTTCTCTAGTTACATTTTTAAATGGCTGGATGTCAGACTTCTTCAGTTACATTTTTAAATGGCTAGATGTCAGATTTATTGAGTTACATTTTTAAATGGCTAGATGTCAGACTTCTTTAGTTACATTTTTAAATGGCTAGATGTCAGACTTCTTTAGTTACATTTTTAAATGGCTAGATGTTAGACTTCTTTAGTTACATTTTTAAATGGCTAGATGTCAGACTTCTTTAGTTACATTTTTAAATGGCTAGATGTCAGACTTCTTTAGTTACATTTTTAAATGGCTAGATGTCAGACTTCTTTAGTTACATTTTTAAATGGCTAGATGTCAGACTTCTTTAGTTACATTTTTAAATGGCTAGATGTCAGACTTCTTTAGTTACATTTTTAAATGGCTAGATGTCAGACTTATTTAGTTACATTTTTAAATGGCTAGATGTCAGACTTCTTTAGTTACATTTTTAAATGGCTAGATGTCAGACTTCTCTAGTTACATTTTTAAATGGCTAGATGTCAGACTTCTTTAGTTACATTTTTAAATGGCTAGATGTCAGACTTCTCTAGTTACATTTTTAAATGGCTAGATGTCAGACTTCTTCAGTTAGATTTTTAAATGGCTAGATGTCAGATTTATTGAGTTACATTTTTAAATGGCTAGATGTCAGACTTCTTTAGTTACATTTTTAAATGGCTAGATGTCAGACTTCTTTAGTTACATTTTTAAATGGCTAGATGTCAGACTTCTTTAGTTACATTTTTAAATGGCTAGATGTCAGACTTCTCTAGTTACATTTTTAAATGGCTAGATGTCAGACTTCTTTAGTTACATTTTTAAATGGCTAGATGTCAGACTTCTCTAGTTACATTTTTAAATGGCTAGATGTCAGACTTCTTTAGTTACATTTTTAAATGGCTAGATGTCAGACTTCTCTAGTTACATTTTTAAATGGCTGGATGTCAGACTTCTTCAGTTACATTTTTAAATGGCTAGATGTCAGATTTATTGAGTTACATTTTTAAATGGCTAGATGTCAGACTTCTTTAGTTACATTTTTAAATGGCTAGATGTCAGACTTCTTTAGTTACATTTTTAAATGGCTAGATGTCAGACTTCTTTAGTTACATTTTTAAATGGCTAGATGTCAGACTTATTTAGTTACATTTTTAAATGGCTAGATGTCAGACTTCTTTAGTTACATTTTTAAATGGCTAGATGTCAGACTTCTCTAGTTACATTTTTAAATGGCTAGATGTCAGACTTCTTTAGTTACATTTTTAAATGGCTAGATGTCAGACTTCTCTAGTTACATTTTTAAATGGCTAGATGTCAGACTTCTTCAGTTAGATTTTTAAATGGCTAGATGTCAGATTTATTGAGTTACATTTTTAAATGGCTAGATGTCAGACTTCTTTAGTTACATTTTTAAATGGCTAGATGTCAGACTTCTTTAGTTACATTTTTAAATGGCTAGATGTCAGACTTCTTTAGTTACATTTTTAAATGGCTAGATGTCAGACTTATTTAGTTACATTTTTAAATGGCTAGATGTCAGACTTCTTTAGTTACATTTTTAAATGGCTAGATGTCAGACTTCTCTAGTTACATTTTTAAATGGCTAGATGTCAGACTTCTTTAGTTACATTTTTAAATGGCTAGATGTCAGACTTCTCTAGTTACATTTTTAAATGGCTGGATGTCAGACTTCTTCAGTTACATTTTTAAATGGCTAGATGTCAGATTTATTGAGTTACATTTTTAAATGGCTAGATGTCAGACTTCTTTAGTTACATTTTTAAATGGCTAGATGTCAGACTTCTTTAGTTACATTTTTAAATGGCTAGATGTCAGACTTCTTTAGTTACATTTTTAAATGGCTAGATGTCAGACTTCTTTAGTTACATTTTTAAATGGCTAGATGTCAGACTTCTTTAGTTACATTTTTAAATGGCTAGATGTCAGACTTCTTTAGTTACATTTTTAAATGGCTAGATGTCAGACTTCTTTAGTTACATTTTTAAATGGCTAGATGTCAGACTTCTTTAGTTACATTTTTAAATGGCTAGATGTCAGACTTATTTAGTTACATTTTTAAATGGCTAGATGTCAGACTTCTTTAGTTACATTTTTAAATGGCTAGATGTCAGACTTCTCTAGTTACATTTTTAAATGGCTAGATGTCAGACTTCTTTAGTTACATTTTTAAATGGCTAGATGTCAGACTTCTCTAGTTACATTTTTAAATGGCTAGATGTCAGACTTCTTCAGTTAGATTTTTAAATGGCTAGATGTCAGATTTATTGAGTTACATTTTTAAATGGCTAGATGTCAGACTTCTTTAGTTACATTTTTAAATGGCTGGATGTCAGACTTATTTAGTTACATTTTTAATTGGCTAGATGTCAGACATTTCTATTTACCATTTTCCATTAAAAGAGATTTTTTTTGTTTTAGTCATTTATTACTGTTATAAATTAACTACCAGAGTAAAGTTTTTTATGCTATTTAATTACAAGTAGTCAATTTGATTACTAGATATTTTATGTCATGGATATTTTACATTTACCAAATTGATCTACAATCGGTTTGGTCAAGTTAATTACAAGTAGTCAATTTGATTACTAGGTATTTTATGTCATGGATATTTTACATTTACTAAATTGATCTACAGTTGGTTTGGTTATTGCTGTCTGCAGGTGCTGTGTTTCTGCAGAACCTAACCAAACAGTTCTTCAGCCTGTATGAACATGATGGTAAAGGAAAAGAGATGGACAATGTTATTCAGCTTTTTGCTCACCTGTATAATTTCAAGGTAAGGTCATAATACTTATCACTGGACAAATCCAACAAACCTGATTTTACTAGTTTGAAAAAATCTCAGAGTTTGTTCAGAATTATTGCAACACTAGCAACTTCTTAAAAGGATTCCATCTAATAAATGCAGAATAATGTAACTAATGGGAACATACATTTTGACAGGTGGCGCCTTCGTGATGTAACAAACATTAGCCAATTCTTGCAAATATGGAATAAATTTGTAACTGATTCCCATTAAAGCTCAGTGTCATCATGAGATTATATTATTAAAGTTACATTTATGGTAGACATGTTTAATTAAATGTTATCATAAGGAACTTTATAAACCTATCATTACGATACATATCACACTGTTATTGTAATATTATATCACTATGATACATATCACTGTTATTGTAACATTATATCACTATGATACATATCACACTTTTATTGTAACATATCACTGTAACAATACATATCACTTTTATTGTAACATTATATCACTATGATACATATCACACTTTTATTGTAACATTATATCATTATGATACATATCACACTTTTATTGTAACATTATATCACTATGATACATATCACACTTTTATTGTAACATATCACTACAATACATATCACACTTTTATTGTAACATTATATCACTATGATACATATCACACTTTTATTGTAACATATCACTACAATACATATCACACTTTTATTGTAACATTATATCACTATGATACATATCACACTTTTATTGTTACATTATATCACTATGATACATATCACACTTTTATTGTAACATATCACTACAATACATATCACACTTTTATTGTAACATTATATCACTATGATACATATCACACTTTTATTGTAACATTATATCACTATGATGCATATCACATTATGGCACTTTTATTGTAACATCACAGTATAATACATAGTGATGGGAATCGGTCAGAAATTCATAATCGATAATCGGTTCACCTAAACCAACTGATCATCGATTATAATCGATTACTAAGAGCAAATTAAATTTTTTTTTACAGTTATATCTTTGATCAAGAGTTCAATATGTTTATAAATGTACAAGAGTAATCTCTTTTTATTACATGTATACTTTAACCTGACAGTAATATTATATTGTGTGTTACTTTCGTTCAATGACTTTGTTAAATGAATGCAACTTTTATGGCTGATCAGTCATATATCACTGAAATACTGACAATCCCCCAAAATTCGTTCATGTGTGATGTGTCTATAATTTGAAGTAAAGAAGGATATGGTTTTCTTGTTCGTCATTGTTTATAAATACTACAAAAGATGTTGCAATTTAACTGAAACAAATCAACAAATGTGTTTAAATTTATTAACTCAATAATTTAACAACTTGACCATGTAATAATAACTATATGTTCCTAATCATGAATCATAAGATATTTTATTTGTAGTTGTGAAGGGATTAATAAATTTCAGGTTTAGTGGCTGGGTTTTTTACTAACCTTTGTGCTTTGCATACACCTAAAAGTAGTCTTCCTTTACACACAATCGATTATGGAGTTTCACAATCGATTATCTTATTAGTATGCTCAACCAACTGATAATCGATTATAATCGATGATCGGAACAACACTAATAATACATTCAGTCTGGTTTACACGGGATCATGAGTCTTGAATGCCCTTGGCTAAAATGTCATTGTATTTGAAAACTAATTTTCTTGCCTTCATTTTCAGGTATAGTTATATAATGATTTTGTAAGGAATACTCTGTGTGTGTGTGTTTGTGATTTCGAATTTTAACGTAGCTTTAACAACATTTTGAGTCATATCGCTGTGATATCTGCAGTGTGGCAGTTTAAAGTGATTTCCAGCATCATACAGCAGACATGTATTATCATGTCCCACCCTGTTACATTATCCTGACACCAGGCCAACTAGTCCAAGAACTAACCTCTTAATGCTGAGACAAAGTGAGACAGCTGTTAGTATTATTTTTTTTAAGTCTTTGGTATGTCTCAGGGGTGGGGGTGGGGTGTTCAGATATGTAACCTCTTGCATCTGCAGGTGAAATAATCACCATTTAGATATATGTGTTATCAGTTTAATATAAATGACACCTTTAGTAGATAAAGTCAGTTCATAATGTATTCTTGACCCGAATGACTTCATCATGACCCATATGACTTCATCATGACCCATATGACTTCATCATGACCCATATGACTTCATCATGACCCATATGACTTCATCATGACCCATATGACTTCATCATGACCCATATGACTTCATCATGACCCATATGACTTCATCATGACCCATATGACTTCATCATGACCCATATGACTTCATCATGGAACATCGTTTACAAATATCATTATCCACTTACAAGTAAAGTAAATAATAGGTCATACTAGGTGTGAAAAGGTGATCTTTGACCCCATTCTCATTCTTCCTCTGGGTGGTTGCATACAGGATCTCAGACCTTTGTTGTCTATTAATTCTCCTAAAATGTTGTTAACATAATTACTGTCCCACGGTCAATGTAGATGAAGTTAACAATACAGGAATAACAGTGGTGGACAGTTAAGAAGGAAAATATTTTAGAGTTTTGACCAAAAAAAGGGGTGATATATATTTGTGATGCAATGGTTGTCATAAGAACTTTGGCACAAATTTTCATACAGTGGTTGTCATGAGAATTGGTGTATATGTGTGATGCAGTGGTTGTCATGAGAACTTTGGCATGTTTGTCATACAGTGGCTATCATGAGAATCGGGTTATATGTGTGATGCAGTGGTTGTCATAAGAACTTTGGCACATTTGTCATACAGTGGTTGTCATGAAAACTGGCATATTTGTGATGCAGTGGTTGTCATGAGAACTGTGGTCTATTTTGCATATCCCAGATGAGATGAGTTTCATTGCTTGTGGATTATTTTTTCTTTTCAGGTGGCTCATAGTGCTCTGATTTTTGATGTCATCGATAAGCTTGTACAGACTTTCAGAGAGAAGGACATAGAACTTTTGCTTCTCTTGCTCAGAAGTAAGTATGAAATCAAATCCTTTGTACTTAGTGAACTTACTTGTAAAGTTTGAAATGAATTTAGTGAAATTTCTCTTAACCAGTCTGAGATTGTGAGCTATAAATATGAAAATTGGCATAACCAGGGATTGAACCCACATCTGTCAAATTCATTTAAAAGAGGCATCTGATCAGTTCATGTACAGTCTATCCACAGCAACAAACTCTTTCCCTAAGACCAATCATTCTTAGTTTGTCTCCTTTTCATTATTGATATTTTTAATTGTAGCTACCACAGATTTTTTGTGTGACATATTGAATGCAAGTAAAATAAGTGTTGAATCCAAGGAGTAGTAAAAATTTTGCAGTATATTTGTTTTTCAGCTCAGTATCGTTTCTAAGCATTGTATAACTATATAGATTAGTTTTTTAATATAAATTTTAAAAATGCATTTTATTGTAGTGTTTGCAACTGTACAGATTTATTATTTGATTTATATTTTAAATTTCTGTTTGAACCGTGGAACAGTTTACAGCAGAAGGGGGATCTTTGCAGTTAATATCATGGAGTGCTACAGTTTGACAAACTTAAGTTTCCAATGAAGGTCTCTGTCATAACCAAATTTGAGAAGCTCAATGTCACCTTAAATATATTTGACAAGAACTACTTAAAGCTGCCCAATAATTCCATCTTTGGCAAGATGATGTAAAATCTGTTCAAGCACATCTGTTTTAGTTTGATTCAGTCCTCTGGTGAAGGAGACAAGCTGTTACACCTTTTTGCTGACTCTGCCTTTCAGACCAATAGTATCTTTGGGGATAACCTCATTACAGTCCACTTTACCAAATCAAGACTCAGAATATTTTATGTGTGACTGCATAATGGCACACTATGGTGCTAATATCTATGTCCTCTACCCCAATTCAGACAATCTGCTGCTGGATGTGGAGATGGAAGAGATTGATAGGGAGATGGCAGATAATGCCGACCCTTATGATATGACTGACTTTCTGGTAGGCTACGCATTACATAGGGATGATAACAAGAATGTGTAAGTTTAAGGACAAATATGATGTTGCTGAGGTTGTGTGCCTGCACTCTTAGATGTACTCTATCCTGTGAACAGACAGTGTAGAGTCAAAAAGTGCTAATGGGATTCAGAGACTCAGCCTCACTGAAGCTTTTTTCATACAAAACCAGCCTCAGCATGCAGTTATTGGCTTACTGGCCCTCTTAGTTGACCCCACAAACCATCAATTTGGAGCAGATGGCTTAGCAGGCTTTATGATGCAACCGGTTGTCTTCCATGGGCAATCAAAATGTCATCATTTTATGAAGATCTCAGCTAATGAAATAAAGAAATCTCTACAAGCCTATTATTTGATTTTATATTTCTGAAAAAGGATTTTGTCAGTTGGCATGCACATTCAGCCTTGAGTTTTTATCTTCAAGACTTGACTATATGATACACTCTGGATCTGGTTGACCCAGTATCAGTCATACACATGGATACCAGATCCAATTGCCTCCAGCATGACCTCTAAAAGAACACTCTGCACACCTTTCACTGCATTCATTTGAAACCTTTATGTGATAAGATCTTATTTCATTTTCCAGATTTAATCCACATTGCCTCTAGTTTTGGTGCTCACAATTAGGAGATTGAGTTAAACTTCATAAGGGGAATCCAAAATTATTCTTCTCTGATGTTACCTCGGGTATATGCTACATGCTTAACATTCCCTCCACCTATTACACATTTTCCTAATCTTAATTTCATTTGGAAATATATTTGAAGGAGAAAGCAAACATTCAGGTAATCTATGTTTCTCCAACAATGCTTCCCTGATCAAATTACTTTAATACTCTCCCAGCCTTCCTACAATTTGTGCATCATTTACATGATGTTCCCCTCAGCTTTAAACTAGATATACACGTAGGCAGCAAGGGGAGTTAATGGGTAAGAGTTATTGCCCATTATATATATATATATATATATATATATATATATATATATATATATATATATATATATATATATATAGTCTAGACAGACAGATGAATCTTCACTTTCAGAGGGCTTGTTTTCAGGAGAAAGTTTGGCTTATATTCCTAACATTTAAATCAAGGACCTGGATCAAACTTTGTAGATGGATTGCATTCTTGGTAAGGAACAATCTTGTTGATTTTGGATTCAAAAGGTAAAGGTCAAAGTCACTGTGCCTTAAAGAATAGAAAACTATTTCTACACAAAAACTTAAGTTGTACAAAGATTGTAATAAGGCTTGTGCTAAGCAAGGTTGAAGTCTGTTGGTTATGGGGTCATAGGTCAAGGTCTATGTGGCTATAAAATGAAAAATCGTTTCTGCAATTTTGTTTCGATTCAAAACAATTTAGACTCACAAAAGTTTATATATGACTTACAGCATAGGGAAGAAAGAAGCCTTTTGAATATGGGGTGAAAATGTTAAAGGTCAAGTTCACTGTGACAGAAAGAAGGAAGGTACTTTTTGCATAAGGTCAAGTTCACTGTGACAGAAAGAAGGAAGGTACTTTTTGCATAATAACTTTTGTTCTAGATTGGTGGCGTATTAATTTTGGGGACAAGGTCAAATATCAGAGTGATTGTGACTCAGACAAAAATGGGTTTTGCAGAACTTTTTGTTATTGAGTAGATTCCTTGACCAAATGGGATGGTACTCAAGTAATAAAGGTAACTGTAGATTTGAGGTCATAAAGTCAAAGTTTACAGTAGTAATTTATGAGCAGGAAATTCAGTTTAAGACCACATATCTAGCCAAAGGTCTGGGACATTGAGACCTGTTGGTGAGTAATCTCCAGTCAACTGTGCCATACAAGTATCAGCACAGACTGTTAAACACAAGGTGTGCTCATAATGCAAGGTACTCATCATGAGGTTTGTATACCTCTTTTTTCAGATGTTGGTTTTACTCTACGGAAGGATGATCCCAGCTCCATGAAGGAAGCCATTTTAAAGATCCAGTCTGCAGCCAGTAAAGTAGACACTTCAAAGTTTGAGGACCAGTCTAGGGTCAGATTCATGCTGGAGGTCATACTTGCCATTAGGAATAATAACATGAGGAAGATACCAAACTATGACCCAGAACATTTGGAGCATTTGAGAAAACTGATTAGGAACTACATACGAGGTAGATTTATAGAACCAGTCAGACTCTTGGTATGAGATGAAGACTTATAGAACAAGTCATACATCTTGGTATGAGATGAAGACTTATAGAACCAGTCATATATCTTGGTATGAGATAAAGATTTAAGTCATATATTTTGGTATGAGATGAAGATTTATAATATAAAACCAGTCATACATCTTGGTATGAGATGAACATTTATAAAACCAATCATATATCTTGGTATGAGATGAAGATTTATAAAACCCATCATATATCTTGGTATGAGATGAAGATTTATAAAACCAGTCATACATCTTGGTATGAAATGAAGAAATAACACTTTAAGGTCAAAATACAATAACAGGCAAATGTGTTATAATAATAAAAAAAATTATGGCACCTGAATTTAAAGTACTTCATGAGCTGTAAATGATTTATTAATTTTCATTTCATTTTCTGAATCAAAAACAGAAGCTTTCCAAAGTTGGCATGGCATTCTTTGCAATATGGTGTTATAAGATAAATGTTGTTAACAAATTTATTCGCAACGATTTGTTATGTGCTTTATCCTGTGGGAAAACTGTATAATACCAATATGTGTTTATAAAGTTCAACAGGTATTGAATGAATTTTAATGATCTCTGAAATCCGAATCAGTATTTCTTTGTTGTAGGGTCAAAGTTTGGAGAAGGTCAACTGAAGATCACTCTGGACGACTTGAGGAATGCTGAGGAAAAGGGTCGCTGGTGGATTGTAGGATCTGCATGGGAAGGCCATAATACTTCTAAAACAGAAAATGGTAGCGTACAGCTACATTGTGAAAAACCTTAGAAAATACCATAGTTAGCAACAAAGAAATAAGAAAAGAAGTGAAGAGTGAAACAAATTAAGATTAAAATAAAACACATTAAGGACTTTATTTCCTAATAAATTAAACGTATTATAGCATTTGCTTACCATAAGGTCTGTCCCTTTTTTTTATAGGTGGGTATAATAATGGATAATATTTTATTATATAGTAATAAAATGATATGTGTAATGTACTTCATTATAATGCTATCTCACTGTAAGGCAGTATAATCTATGGCTTTCACCGATTGTTGTATAATGAGGGAGTATTGAATCATGTATTTCATTACAAGTTAACCACCCTGGTGGTCTAGTGGTTATAGCACCCGCCACAGAAGCGGGACGTCGTTGGTTCAGTCCCAGGCTGAGTCATACCAAAGACTTACAAAAATGATACTTACAGCTGCCTCACTTGACGCTCAGCATTAAGAGGTTAGTGTTAGGACTGGTCGGTCTGGTGTCAGGATAATGTGATTTTGTGGGACATCATGCTACATGTCTGCAGCATGATGCCCCAGTGCTAGACATCACTATAAACTGCCTCCCTGCAGACATCATAGCGATATGACTGAAAAATTGTTAAAGCTACGTTAAAAACCCTAATCAAACACATAATTACAAGGCAGTCTCATTGTAAGGCAGTCTCATTGTAAGGCAGTCTCATTACAAGGCAGTCTCATTACAAGGCAGTCTCATTGTAAGGCAGTCTCATTACAAGGCAGTCTCATTGTAAGGCAGTCTCATTGCAAGACAGTCTCATTGTAAGGCAGTCTCATTACAAGGCAGTCTCATTATAAGGCAGTCTCATTGTAAGGCAGTCTCATTTTAAGGCAGTCTCATTACAAGGCAGTCTCATTGTAAGGCAGTCTACTCAATGGCTCCCATGTACATATAATAAATGGGTAATGTATCATACACCTCATTATTGGGTAGTCTAACTATAATGAAGTTTACCCTATTCTGTCAATGTAATAATGAGGGTGACTGTCTCACTGTAAAGCATTATACTCTGGCTTCCATGGATAGTGTTGTAATGAAGGAGTACTGTCTTTTGTACTTCATTAAATGGCAGTCTCACTCTAAGGCATTATGCTACTCTGTGATAATAGTGAACATTGTTATAATGTGTGAGTACCATTATTTCTAAACTTATTAATTACTCAGCCATCTTTTTATTTTCTCTTGGAAGAATGTCTTGCCATGGTCATCAAATTTTTGGAAATTTGCTGAAGAAATGTAAAAAAGATAATGGAAATATTTAACCAATTACTGACTTATAGTCTTGAAATGTTATGAGAAATTTAATGGTGTCTCGCTTTATAAAGTCTCTTAGTGTACTGTGGTTCTTATAATGTTGGCGCCCTAGGTGTTTAAGTGGTATGCTGTGGTTCTTATAATGTTGGAGCCCTAGGTGGTTAAGTGGTTTACTGTGGTTCTTATAATGTTGGAGCCCTAGGTGGTTAAGTGGTATGTTGTGGTTCTTATAATGTTGGAGTCCAAGGTGGTTAAGTGGTTTACTGTGGTTTTTATAATGTTGGAGCCCTAGGTGGTTAAGTGGTTTACTGTGGTTCTTATAATGTTGGAGCCCTAGGTGGTTAAGTGGTATGTTGTGGTTCTTATAATGTTGGAGTCCAAGGTGGTTAAGTGGTTTACTGTGGTTTTTATAATGTTGGAGCCCTAGGTGGTTAAGTGATATGCTGTGGTTCTTATAATGTTGGAGCCCTAGGTGGTTAAGTGGTATGCTGTGGTTCTTATACTGTTGGAGCCCTAGGTGGTTAAGTGGTATGCTGTGGTTCTTATAATGTTGGAGCCTTAGGTAGTTAAGTGGTAGACTGTGTTCTTATACTGTTAGAGCCCTAGGTGGTTAAGTGGTATGCTATGGTTCTTATAATGATGGAGCCCTAGGTGGTTAAGTGTTTTTTTGTGGTTCTTATAATGTTGGAGCCCTAAGTGGTTAAGTGATATGCTGTGGTTCTTATAATGTTGGAGTCCAAGGTGGTTAAGTGGTTTACTGTTGTTTTTATAATGTTGGAACCCTAGGTGGTTAAGTGATATGCTGTGGTTCTTATAATGTTGGAGCCCTAGGTGGTTAAGTGATATGCTGTGGTTCGTATAATGTTGGAGCCTTAATTGGTTAAGTGGTATGCTGTGGTTCTTATACTGTTGGAGCCCTAGGTGGTTAAGTGATATGCTGTGGTTCTTATAATGTTCGAGCCCTTTGTGGTTAAGTGGTATACTGTGGTTCTTATAGTGTTGGAGCCCAGGTAGTCAAGTGGTTTGTGTCTGTGCAAATCATTCACACATCTCACCTCAGTCCACATGAACTTGAGTCTCAGCTTGACTGATATGGGGATGTGAGATAGCTTGCCAGTATCTTCCCATGTACCAGTGGGTCTTCATGTGTAATCCCTCCACTAAATATACTGGCCAACATGTTTAGCCTATCATTTACTGAAAAATAGCACTAATCACTACAAAGCAAATCAATCTTATTATAAATTGGCAATGGTCAATGAACACACCCAGTGAGAGAATTTAACTCGCATTTATTAAGTAGTTTTTTTTCTAATGCCCGAGTCTTTGAGAGAATTTCACCCCATATTTACTAAATAGTGTTTTCTCTAATGCCTGAGTCTTTGAGAGAATTTTACCCCATATTTACTAAGTAGTGTTTTCTCTAATGCCAGAATCTTTGAGAGAATTTCACACTTCATATTTATTAGGTCATGTTTTCTCTAATGCCCGAGTCTTTGAGAAAATTTCACCCACATTTATTAAGTAGTGTTTTCTATAATGCTCGAGTCTTTGAGAGATTTTCACCCCTTATTTACTAAGTAGTGTTTTCTCTAATGCCCGATTCTTTGAGAGAATTTCACCTCATATTTATTAGGTCATGTTTTCTCTAATGCCAGAGTCTTTGAGAGAATTTCACCCCACAATTACTAAGTAGTGTTTTCTCTAATGCCCGAGTCTTTGAGAGAATTTCACCAAACATTCGTTAAGGTCATATTTTCTCAAATGCCTCATTCTTTGAGAGCATTTTACCCCACATGTATGAGGTCATTATATTGTGTCAGTTATATCTTTTTTTAATACTATATAATAAACATTTACTTTTGCTGGATAAAACAATTTTGTAAAAGTGTATGTGTTGTATGTTTTATAAGACTAAACATTTCTCACATTATGAATTTAATCACACATCTGTTACAAAGTTACATTTCTCACATTATAAATTTAATCACACATCTGTTACAAAGTTACATTTAGATAACTATTTTCCTATGGTATCAAGTATTTTATAATTTTCATCAAGTTTAATGTTTTTATGCCTCTGTGTCCAGAAGCAGTCTGTGTATAGATTTCACTTTGTCCATTCATCTCTCAGTGTGGTCAGCTGTCCTTGTCCATGCTGTTACTCTTGTACAGCAAGTCTGTGGACACATTTTGAGATATGTGCTGTGAATCTAAATATGAATTTCTAGGATCTGTTTTGCATTTTATTCAAATATGATCTATATAGATATAAAATGTGTACAATATGTGTACCTAGAATGACTTGTATGCCAGGTTCAGTCACTGTGACCTACTTTCTCCAAGATTTATTACAATTGCTTGCAGATTCATGTTCAGATTTCATCTTAATAATGTATCTTATGTTAAAAAGTGGGTTACATTTCCTGATTTCAAGGATTTATTCAAAATTGCCTCACGCTCATATTTAATAATAATAGTAATAATAATAATAATAATAATGAGGACTTTGTGTAGCACATAAACTCTAGAAGCTCTAAAAGTCTAGGCTCAAATTATTTCTCTACTCACCTGTGGAAACCAGACATACACTGGACTGCATTTTCATATGGACTTTTGCAGCAAAAATTTAATTCAGCATTTCTTAATAATGGTGCTGTTTTATAATTGCCATATATATTTTAACTAGTGCCACTAAACAGGTGCCTGTTAGGATTGAGCTGTGTCCTCTACATCTGGAATGCTGTGAACTACTTTCTTTGGTTTATTAAACATTGCTTTAAAGGTCCTGATTTAAGCAGATGTAGCTCACTAAATATTATGTCATACTAGTAGACTAGTGTTGGTTCAAAAATAAAATGCAAGTGAAGCTCATGTTTTCCATGAAATATTTTGAAATCATACAATTTTGACTTTTCAGATAAACCACAGACCGATGGTGAAGGTACTAGTAGTTTCAGTGGTCGTCTGTTGGAGTTGGCCAAAAAACAGAGAATGAACACAGAGATTAGGAAAAACATCTTCTGTGTTATAATGTCTAGTGAGGTAAAACAAACTGAGTTCCACAGGCAACTTTAAGTTCTCCAAGTAGATAATAATAAAAGGGCACTCCCTTTCTCTGTCCTTCATGACTCTTTGATTATCCTTACTCCCTCTGTCCTTCATGATTCAGTTCCTCAGGCAACATTATAGATTTAAGTTCTTGAAGTAGATATAAATAAAAAGACTCCTTTTTCTGTCCTTCATGATTCCTTTTGATTATCCTTACTCACTGTCCTTCATGACTCCTTTGATGCTTCTTACTCTCTTCCTCTGTCCTTCATGATTCAGTTCCTCAGGCAACATTATAGATTTAAGTTCTTGAAGTAGATATAAATAAAAAGACTCCTTTTTCTGTCCTTCATGATTCCCTTTGATTGTCCTTACTCACTGTCCTTCATGACTCCCTTTGATTCTTCTTACTCTCTTCCTCTGTCCTTCATGATTCAGTTCCTCAGGCAACATTGTAGATTTAACTTCTTGAAGTAGACATAAATAAAAGTGTACTCCATTCCTCTGTCCTTCATGACTCCCTTTGATGTTTCTGACTCCCTTCCTCTGTCCTTCATGATTCAGTTCATCAAGCAACATTGTAGATTTGAATTCTTGAAGTAGATATGAAAAAAGGACACTCCTTTTTTCTGTCCATGACTCCTTTTTTTGATTATCCTTACTCCCTCCATCTGTCCTTCAAGACTCCCTTTGACCCTCCTTACTCCCTGTATCCATCCTTACTCCCTTAGACCCTAATTACTCCCTTCCTCTAACCATCCTTACTCCATTCATGAAACTCAGTCCTGGAACCAAGTCATTGACCAGGATCCATTCATACAAGGTCAAGCCCTGGCCAATTCATGGATACCAAGAATAACCAGCACCAGATTTGATGAATCAATCTACCATACTATCCAGTACTAGACCCATGGAAGTATTGCAGACCAGTGCCAGGCAGGTCTATAATAGGCTCTGTCATGACTTGGGACTGTCTTCTGTGAATACACATGCTCACAGACAAGGATCATTTTCCTTCCTTGATCTAGCATTGTCCTGGCAAGACCCAGTTTTCCTTGCATCAGTTGAAGTCTCCTGGTTTCTACTTCATCTTGTCCATCTGTGACCTCTAACATAATTTCTGCACCCATTGATGTCCGGAAGAAAGCTGTATTCAAAAGAGTCGGGTTGAGTTGCTAGCATATTGCATTATTTAAACTTGAACGCCCTGATCATCTGTCTTTAACTTGCTTTTTTATAAGACACATGTCCAGCCATTTACACTAAAGTCCCAGCAATTGACAAAGACAAGACTTTCCTAGTAATGTCAATTTTTCCTTCTTTGAACAATGATTGGAAACCCTCTTTTGACTAGTAGCAACAGGTTTGCATCATTGTAGGAATTGGCTCCATGCTCTGATAGGCTTTACTGCTATATTTCAGTAATCTCCTAGACCCAACGATCCAGGATTCAGTCTTATGTACTCAGTAAGCAGTTCACCACTTGCAGTACAATGTTATGGCTATTATTTCTTAATCACAAAAAGAGATGCATTTTTATCCATTTCTGCACTGTGCATCACATGGCCATCTTGCCATTGCAAATATTATTTCCATCCTTCTTATTCCATGGCAAACTAGAGGAGGTAAACAAAAAATAGGTCACCAAAGAGGCAATCCTTATGCCAGTACAGTGACCTGGACATAATATAGAGAATGTGCTTTTGTTTAACCCAGCTTCTTCTCTTAAAATAATTTCCACAGAAACTGATGCCAAGCCATGTTGCTCTTTTCTGATATGTGAGTGGAGGGGAGTCTTCAAGACTTATTCATGGAATGGGGGGGGAGAGAGAGAGAGAGACTACTCCAGTGACACAACTTGGCTACTGTTAGAAATAAACATTCTCATCACAAAAAAGCTGTCCAAGTTCTTTCACCAAGGGAGCTGCATTGGCTCATTGGATAACATGCTAGACTTGCAGCCATGTGGTTCTAGCCTTCCTTGTTTTAAGTCTGTTTCACATTTGAGAACAGCCTAGAGTTGTCCAAAACAATCCCTCTTCCAGATCACCACGATCTGACCTCTGTCTGCAGGAGACGTGTCTGGAAAAGGACCCTCTCATTCATCCCGTCATCTCAAATGTTGTTAGTTACTTTAGTAGACGTGGCAGTGTCAAGCAGGAACATACAGGTTGACTATCTCTCAAGCTGACCCTGCATAAGCCTTTCTTCCAATCTCAATGTCTTGCTGAAATAGGGACATTGGAGTGCTGCCTGAACTTTAACACTCTTCTCAAATGAGAAAAAATCTGAACCTGTGTACGCCTTTTCATCCAGCTGTCCATATACCTCTCCACCTATCATCGGCACACCTATTTCACCAACAGACAGAACACTGTTTCCTCCAAAAGTCAGTACATCTTTTCCTTCAAGAGTTGGTATACCTTTCCTCCAGCAATCAGTACACCTTTCACGAAGAATACTTGGGGAAACATCACTTGGGAATTATATCTAACTTATGGTAAAAAAACAAATGCAAATTAAATTAAACAGTTTATACAACAAAACGCAACTATTAATGCAAATACAGGTTATTAGGACTTGCAGGATAATGGAAACAATATACATGCTAGTAAACACCCAAGGTAATCAACAATTATGGACACTTTGCTATGCATGTGGTTAATATTTGTTTTGCCTGAATATTGTTGAGTTATTAAAATCTAAATAGCTGTCGATACAAGTATTATGTAATGAAAATTCAAATAATGAAACAGATGAACACATTGCATAACTGAATAGGAATAGGGGCCCAAAAACATAAAAATATTTGACTCGACTATTTGTGTGTGCTACCAACATTTAGATTTATCAAAATCTTTTTTGAGACAATCTGACACACATTTCTTTTTTTAGAGCACATGGTACAAGTTGCCAGACATTTTTATGTAATGACGTAGATGTTTAATGAATAAAGAATGAACGTATTGTTGATGTCTTTGAAAAGTTGATGAGTGAATTTACTGTTCCAAGATTATGTTGATGTCTTTGAAAAGTTGATGAGTGAATTTACTGTTCCAGGATTATGTTGATTGCTTTAAAAGTTGATGAGTGAATTTACATTTCCAGGATTATGTTGATGCCTTTGAAAAGTTGATGAGACTTGGCCTAAAGCCCCAGCAGGAAAGGGAAATAATTCTTGTCATCCTTGACTGCTGCTTGCAGGAGAATGAGTTTAATCCCTTCTATGCATATTTGGGACAGAAGTTTTGTGAGGCAGATCGCAGATTTCAGGTACTCATTATTATTAAAAATAACTTGTTTTGTTTTTTAGTTACCCTAGCCATAAGGTAAAGTGAATTTATGGTATGGCCTCACGTCATAATAGATTACTATTTTAAATTTTTAAAAATCCATTAGACCAATATGGATAAAATTTGAGTATCATGGTGTATAGGGCTTTCAGATTTATGCAGATTAAGTCAGTATGCTGTCAAATACGGCTTTGATTACTAATTTTAATACAACCTCTGAACAACTTCTTTGTCTGCAAAACAATTTGATCAAATTTAACACTAAGCATGATGAGGAAGTCCTTTCATTTTTGTACAAATGATGACTGTCTGCTGTCAATTATGGCTTCTGTTACTAAAAATAGAAAAACATCTCTGGCATCCATCAACAGTTGCTATTTTCAACTTTTCAAAAAGCATTAGATCAATTTCATCCAAATTTGGCTTGATGACATAAAAGCCTTTGAAATTTTGCTAATAATGCGTATTTTCTATGGGATGTGGCCCCGATTGTAGAAACAAGAAAAACCTTCAGTTGACTTAATTTCTTAAGTAATTGAACATGATTGAATGGTATTTGACACAAAACTGCCCTGGCATAAAGAACTTTGAAATCTTTTCACATGATACTGATGCAATCTTATAAGTGACTAAAGTTATTAAAATTATAAAACCATTTGAACAATCATTTCTCCACAGCCAATGGATAGAACCTGATCAGACATTACACAGATCATGAAGACATTTCATGCTGTAATAATTATGATATCTGCATTAAATATGGCCACATTGACTAAATATATAAAAATATTTAAAGGACTAAACCACATAATAAAATTTGACATTTTTATACAAAGTATCCTTGACTTGAAGATCTTTCAAACTCGTGAAAGAAAGCATCATGGCAAAAAAGCTCTTTCAGACTTTGTAGAAAGCATCCAGGCATGTTGACATTTCAAACTTGATACAAAGTAACCTTGGCCTGAAGACCTTTCAAACTTGATACAAAGTAGCTTTGGCCTGAAGACCTTTCAAACTTGATACAAAGTAGCCTTGGCCTGAAGACCTTTCAAACTTGATACAAAGTAGCCTTGGCCTGAAGACCTTTCAAACTTGATACAAAGTATCCTTGGCCTGTAGACCTTTCAAACTTGATACAAGGTATCCTTGGCCTGAAGACCTTTCAAACTTGATACAAGGTATCCTTGGCCTGAAGACCTTTCAAACTTGATACAAAGTATCCTTGGCCTGAAGACCTTTCAAACTTGATACAAAGTATCCTTGGCCTGAAGACATTTCAAACTTGATACAAAGTATCCTTGGCCTGAAGACCTTTCAAACTTGATACAAAGTATCCTTGGCCTGAAGACCTTTCAAACTTGATACAAGGTATCCTTGGCCTGAAGACCTTTCAAACTTGATATAAAGTATCCTTGGCCTGTAGACCTTTCAAACTTGATACAAAGTATCCTTGGCCTGAAGACCTTTCAAACTTGATACAAGGTATCCTTGGCCTGAAGACCTTTCAAACTTGATACAAAGTATCCTTGGCCTGAAGACCTTTCAAACTTGATACAAAGTATCCTTGGCCTGAAGACATTTCAAACTTGATACAAAGTATCCTTGGCCTGAAGACCTTTCAAACTTGATACAAAGTATCCTTGGCCTGAAGACCTTTCAAACTTGATAAAGGAAGCATCCTGATAAGACTTTTGAAACTTTTTAAATTGCATACAGTTCACAGTTGTGCAAAATTTCTTTATTTGAATCCTCTGCCATTAAATTATTGCTTGGCATTTACAGTATTAGACAGCTGTGTGCAGCATTTTCTGTGCAAAGCTTTGGAATAATAAGAAGAATAATTATAATAATAAAACTAATGTAGAGCAATTATAATTAAAACATTGTTGAGTCATTTTTACATGTAAGCTGAAAAAGAAGGCTACTGAAACAGTCTGCTAAAATGAGTTAGATGATTTGTAGGAAGTATTTATTTACTAACATTGGGACAGTTTTGTTCACATTTATTTTAGTGGGTAATGTTGAAGATTTCGATCCGATACCTCAAAATTGCTAAAGTTTACTCAAGTCTAAATTAATCCACTTTATGGTGATAACATAACCAATTTTGTGGAAACCCGCTTTATGGTAATAAATTGACCCACTTTATGGTAATTAATTGACCTACTTTATGGTAATTATATGACCCACTTTATGGTAATAAATTGACCCACTTTATAGTAATTATATGACCCATTTTATGGTAATTAAAAGACTCATGTTTAAAGAATGAATGTCTGAGCTATCATCAGCATTATTGATGTTTGAACTTTAACAAGTGAATGTATGCATATGTGTTATGTTGTATAATAATTCTGTTGCTGTTAAATAATTAAGTCTGGAGTGATTCATTGATTAGCACAACTTTCTTAAAATCTTAATATAAATTAGGGTATGGCAATAGCATATGTAATTATGGGTCCAAATGCTGCCTTTATTATACTTTATAGTTTTGGAGCATCACTGAAAGTGCTTGAAATCTCTGACATTGTTGAGAAACTAAACAAAATTATATGTCCTTCTCTAACTCAGATATCAGTGTTCAGGAAATGTACTTGAAGTAGCACACAGCACACTAACCTTGGCTGTCCTTGAAACATAGTAGTTGAAATTTCACAGTGCTGTTATTAATGTCTTTTGAAAGTCACTTTTGAAAGTTTATATTAAATAAATGAAGAAATGTACTGCTTAGTTAAATAAATTTTTTTGTTATTTCAGATGTCTTTCCAGTTCAGTCTTTGGGACAAGTTTAAGGAATTGAAAAACTTATCGGAACACAACCGCAGTAACCTGGGAAAATTAATCACCCATCTCTTAGCAACCAAGGCCATGTCCTTGTCTCTCTTTAAGGTCAGATTTTATTTTGTTGTCTTCTCCTTATTGGCAGGTAACATGATGGCATGTAACTTACATGGACGGTTTTGTTTGCATCAGTAGTGATTCAAATTTGTCAAGATGCTTTTTGGTTGGATTGCAAAGGAATTGCAGGTTATGGCTTGTTGATGTGTCGGGAAGTCAGTCCATCAATATGGTGTTAAAAAACAGGTCAGGGTTTGCATTTAGTTTTTTTATATCAGAGTCTATTGCTTGTAGAGTCCCATGACTTCACATATAAATGTTTCATGGGGAATATTACAGCCATAATACTGGCCACCATGTATAGCCTATCATGTGCTGAAAAATGGCGTTAAACCCTAAAAAAACAACAATAACAAAACTCATTGGGTAAGCAAGTCATGCAGATTTTATAATGTAATGTAATAACAATACAGCAAAATTATGTTACATAAACAAGTCATGTAGATGGTATAATGTAATCTAAAAATAATGTAATAGTATCATAAAGTTGAGTAAGCATGTCATGTCATGTTATAATGAAATCTAATAATGATACAGTATCATTAGGTAAGCAAGTCATGCAGATTTTACGATGTAATGTAATAATAGAATACAGTAACATTGGGTAAGCAAGTTATGTTGATGTTACAATATAATGTAATAAAATAATACAGTAAAGTTAGGTATTAAAGCAAGTCATGTGGATGTTATAATCAAATATAATCACAATACAGTAAAATAGGTAAGCAAGTCATGCTGATGTAATGTAATAACAATACAGTATATGTTGGATAAGCCAGTCATGCAGATGTTATAATGTAATGTAATAATAATGCAGTAAGTTGGGTAAGCAAGTCATGTAGATGTAATAATATAATCTAATAATTCAGAAAAGTAAGGCAAGTAAATCATGCAGATGTTATATGTAATCTAATAACAATAAAGTTAGGTAAACAAATTTTGCATATTATAAAGTAATAACACAATACAGTAAAGTTGTTAGATTTTATAATGTAATCTAATAAAAAAAAAATCAAAATAAAGCAAAACTTCATAATGTAACAAAGTTGTTTCACCCTTATATTTGAATGCTTATCCAGTAATACTTAGGAGTGATGTCTATCAACATAGCAGGCGTATTATAAGACAGGTCTTAATAAACCTTTGAAAGGTGATTCTTTCACTTTTTGGGTGCAAAACAAGTTCCTTTAAAGGAATATCACATTCTAATTTAATTTATATTTTATTCTAGTTATTTGCATTATATCACATTATTTCCTTCTTACATCAAAACTCCTGGGGCTGGGGATGGAGTGGGTTGATAAAAGTAGTAAAGAACTAGCAAAGTATAATTGTTTTGTAGAAACAACAAATACAAGTAGTAAATAAGTTACATTTTAGATATGGTATTGTATTGTTCATGTCTCTCAATTGATCCATATATCTACTCATCTATATGGACCTCCATATATATATATATCTCAATCTATATGGACCTCCATATATATATATCTCAATCTATATGGACCTCCATATATATATATCTCAATCTATATGGACCTCCATATATATATATCTCAATCTATATAGACCTCCATATATATATCTCAATCTGTATGGACCTCCATATATATATATATATATCTCTCAATCTGTATGGACCTCCATATATATATATCTCAATCGGTATGGACTTTCAGATATATATCTCAATCTGTATGGACCTCCATATATATATATCTCAATCGGTATGGACTTCCATATATATATCTCAATCTGTATGGACCTCCATATATATATCTCAATCTGTATGGACCTCCATATATATATATATATATATATATATATATATATATATATATATCTCAATCTGTATGGACCTCCATATATATATCTCAATCTGTATGGACCTCCATATATATATCTCAATCTGTATGGATCTCCATATATATATCTCAATCTGTATGGACCTCCATATATATATATATATATATATATATATATATATATATATATATATATATATATCTCAATCTGTATGGACCTCCATATATATATATATATATATATATATATATATCAATCTGTATGGACTTCCATATATATATATATCTCAATCTGTATGGACTTTCAGATATATATCTCAATCTATATGGACTTTCAGATATATCGCAATCTGTATGAACCTCCATATATATATATATCTCAATCTATATGGACCTCCATATATATATCTCAATCTGTATGGACCTCCATATATATATATCTCAATCTATATGGACCTCCATATATATATCTCAATCTGTATGGACCTCCATATATATATATCTCAATCTGTATGGCTTTCAGATATATATCTCAATCTATATGGACTTTCAGATATATCGCAATCTGTATGGACTTCCATATATATCTCATTCTGTATGGACAGCTATATATATCTCAGTCTGTATGGACAGCCATATATATATCTCAATCTATATGGACCTCCATATATATATCGCAATCTGTATGGACCTCCATATATATATCTCAATCTATATGGAATTTCAGATATATCGCAATCTGTATGGACTTCCATATATATCTCATTCTGTATGGACAGCTATATATATCTCAGTCTGTATGGACAGCCATATATATATCTCAATCTATATGGACTTTCAGATATATCGCAATCTGTATGGACAGCTATATATATCTCATTGTGTGGACTTCCACATATATATCTAAATCTGTATGGACTTCATATATACACCACTCTGTATGGACTTCCATGTATATCTCAGTATATATGCACTTTCATATATCTAACCATCTGTATGGACTTCCATATATCCATCTTTGTGTATGGGCTTTTATACTTCCATTTGTTTGTATTTCCATATATAAATCTACTAGTTTACTATAGGTCAGTTATAAGGTATTAGTTGGGCATCTGTCTTTCATTAATGTAAATCAATTTTATACACACACATATCGCTTGTATATGTAGAATATATGCCCTTAAAGTACAACATTTTGCCATTCCAATTATTTCCTTCACAGACAGATTTTACTGTACTGAAAAGTATTTTCATTATTTGTATTTCAGACCATATCATTTGGTACTTTGGAGAAGCCAATGGTCCATCTGCTTAAACAGATTCTAACAGATCTTCTGTTGAACTACCCAGATTCCATAGTGGAGGCTGTGTTTCACAGGATAGCTTTGCTTGATAAATTGCGTCTGCTTCATGAGGGACTCAGACTTTTTATGCATCACTTTCTCCTCAGACAGAAAAATAAAGATGGACAAAAGAATCCTCTTTTGCAAGAGAGGGTTGAAATTGCAGATAGAATCTTGTCTAATGCTAGGACTACTATGTTGTTATAACCAGCTTTGTGAACTTAAAATTTTGATATTCCTTGCTGCATGGAGCCATATCTTTGGTTATATCTTCTTATGGCTTGAGTGTCGTAACCACTAAGCATAGGACCGGTGAAGTCTCCTAAGATGCCAGCTTTGTAGTATGGACTTGGACTTGTTTTTTTTTATCTCACATGTGAAGAAGAATCACCTGATCAAAATCATACATTGGGTATCCAACAAAACTAATTGTTGTAATCCAGTTCGGTAGGTAAAAGGTAGATTGGATTGAAAATGTACAAGACTTTGCCATATTGGACCTGGTGAGAAATTGTGTTCTGATGAGTAAAGATGGTAACTGGAAGTTGATGTTAATGAAATGAGATTTGTAGCAAAAAGGAGACATGTCTACAGAATGCAACTGCATGACAACCATTATTTTGTCTTGCATGATGTGTAATGTAGATCAGTCAATAACGAACATCAAAATAGATCCTTTGCTTTGAAGGATTTGATAAACATGGATTTCAAGGGCAAGTTGATTTGCTTGACAGGTGGATTTGTTGGCAGTTTGATTTGAATTTCAGGTTAGTTTGATTGACAGGTTGATTTGCTTGACAAGGAAAATTTCACTTTTGATGAATCCATTTTAGTTCATGCAGAACTAATATTGGGCTAAACATCTTCACTGTATTGATAAAAATGAAGTTATTAATGATTTTTTGGTGTGACTATATTGATAGATTTGTAGTTAGTAATGGTTCATTGGTATGATATTATAAATTGACAATGGATCTTATTAGTGGTTCATTAGTGTGACAGCATATTGACATTTGAACTTAACGTTTCATAGGTATGATTTTATATTGACAGTTGAACTTATTAATGATTCATCAGTATGATAGTATATTGACAGTTGAATTAATGGATTTTATTAGTGATTCATTAGTGTGCCAGCATATTGACAGTTGAACTTAATAATGTTTCATAGGTATGATTTTATATTGACAGTTGAACTTATTAATGGTTCATTGGTATGATAGTATATTGACAGTTGAACTTATTAATGATTCATCAGTATGATAGTATATTGACAGTTGAACTTATTAATGATTCATCAGTATGATAGTATATTGACAGTTGAATTAATGGATCTTATTAGTGATTCATTAGTGTGACAGCATATTGACAGTTGAACTTAATAATGTTTCATAGGTATGATTTTATATTGACAGTTGAACTTATTAATGGTTCATTGGTATGATAGTATATTGACAGTTGAACTTATTAATGATTCATTGGTATGATAGTATATTGACAGTTAGACTTATTAATGATTCATCAGTATGATAGTATATTGACAGTTGAATTTATTAATGGTTCATTGGTATGATAGTATATCGACAGTTGAATGTATTAATGGTTCATCAGTATGATAGTATATTGACAGTTGAATTTATTAATGGTTCATTAGTATCATAGTATATCGACAGTTGAATGTAGTAATGTTTCATCAGTATGATAGTATATTGACAGTTGAACATATTAATGGTTCATCGGTATGATAGTATATTAACAGTTGAATGTATTAATGGTTCATCGGTATGATAGTATATTGACAGTTGAATGTATTAATGGTTCATTGGTATGATAGTATATTGACAGTTGAATGTATTAATGGTTCATTGGTATGATAGTATATTGACAGTTGAATGTATTAATGGTTCATTGGTATGATAGTATATTGACAGTTGAATGTATTAATGGTTCATCAGTATATTATATTGACAGTTGAATGTATTAATGGTTCATCAGTATATTATATTGACAGTTGAATGTATTAATGGTTCATCAGTATATTATATTGACAGTTGAATGTATTAATGGTTCATCGGTATGATAGTATATTGACAGTTGAATGTATTATTGGTTCATCAGTATGATAGTATATTGACAGTTGAATGTATTAATGGTTCATTGGTATGATAGTATATTGACAGTTGAATGTATTATTGGTTCATCCATATTACTGTATTGAGAAGAGTTGAACTTATTAGTTTTTTATTGATATGATAACTGTTTTTGTGAACAGTCTGTGAAATATTTAAATTAAACTGTGAAATCTGTTACTGCAATGCCTAGTTTTTCCCAGATATTTTATTCTCCTTTAAATACATTTCTAAGTCACATTAATGTTAGAAAAATGAACTTGGTTATCTAATAAATCAAGCCCACCTGAAATAAAAAATGCATCTTTATTGTTTGTTTGTTTGTATCATCTAGCCAGAAAATCAGTATATCAGAGTGTAGTAAGGTTTTATTACATATATAAAACATTGTTTTCTAAAGTGTTTATGTGATTGTGGTTTGGATTTTTAACATGACTTTCAAACAAATTCAGTCAGTTTGCTACAGTGTATGCAGTTTGGCATTTTATAGTGTTGTCTAGTGCTGAAGTATCATGGTGCAGGCGTGAAGCATGATGTCCCACCCAGTCCCATTATCCTGACACCAGGCCGACCAGTCCTAACACTAGCATCTTTATGCTGAATGCCCAACGAGGCAGCTGCTTCTCCTATTTTTAGAAGTCTTTGTTACAGTTTGGCTGGGGATTGAACCCATGACCTCCCACATCTGATTCAGACACTTAGACCACCATAGGGGTACCATTTTTTTGTACTTTTGATCAATGAGTTTTTGTGTTGTTATTCACACTCACTTAAGTATTATTGTGATTTATGTAAACTTTAAGGTCGTCAGTTTTACAAATATTTGTCATTCTTGTCTTTTCAATAATGCATAAAAATACAATAAATGCAAGAAAATATTACTTGACATGTCTTGCTTGCATCAAGTGATTTTCAACATGCAGTGTGTGTGCCTGCTGATCAGAAAATGTCTGGTCCATGGTATTATTGAAAAAGTATAAAATAAGAAATGAGAAACCTTTAAATCTATTATGGAACAGAGATATATTGTGAGCTTTCACCTGAAAAAGGCATCAGCACGGTGGAGGACATCACGTACGGTCCCCACCCCTCCAAATGACGTAACCTCCAATGATTACAAAAATTGGAGGAATATGGGGTTCCTAAAATTGCCATCCACAAATTCTTCGCAGACACTTTTAAAGCTTCAGATGCAATGACCAGTACAAAAAGTTTTGACAGTTGCTAAATTTAGGAAAGGTTATTGCTAATGATAAATTCAAATGATAAAAACATATCAAAGTTGGAAAATCTTCAGAATAGAGCATTTAGGCCAATATCAAACCAGAAAGAAAGCAAGGAAAATTTAGCTGGTAATATTACCTATTAAAGACCGAATATGTTTAAGAAAAGCCAAATTAATGTACAGGATATCCAATAATAGTGCTCCTGAATATTTACAATCCCTATTCCAGTATAGGCTACCTGGTAATACACCCCACCTGCGATCAATATCTACAAAACAGTATAAAATTCCCAAACCAAATAAGGAATTATTCAAGAAAAGTTTCCAATACTCTGGAACTTTGCTCTGCAATAGTATTCCAGTTGAGATTAGAAATGCCCAATCTATTTCCATCTTCCAAACCCAATATATCCAGTGGCTTCTGAGATGCTGCTGAATTAAATAAATTCCTTGTATGAGGGCCTCAAGGTAGATTAGTTCTTAGCTAATTGTGTTACCCTCTTTAAATAAAGTCATTATTATTATTATTATTATTATTATTATTATTATATCCCATATTTTTGTCATATACTTGCAGGGATAATTTTAAGCTTATATATGATTCTATCTAGATTGCTCCACTGAAAGTAAGTCTTTCTCAGTGTCCATGCATGGCCTTTGGGCCTGTTAGTCCACGTATGTGGTGTTTTTATAAAATCTCGAACTAATTCAACATTATTTTATGCTATATGATGCTGTTTTTTTTTCTGCCAGCCAGTCTTTGGCTATACTTGTAGTCTAGTGACCATAAATTTGGTTCTTAGTGACAAGTGCCACATACCCTTTTACTGTATTTATTAGGTCACTATATATTAATTTTTAAAGTAATTTTTTATGCACTGTATGTTCTGGGACATAATTTTGTGGGACACCATATAAATCATTTGAAAATTACATGTCAGAAAAAGCATTCAAACTTACTTTTCAAAAGCAGATATTAAACTGTTTTTGAGATAAAAATATTAAACTGTTATTGAGATAAAAATATTAAACTGTGATTGAGATAAAAATATTAAACTGTTATTGAGTTAAAAATATTAAACTGTTATTGAGATAAAAATATTAAACTGTTATTGAGATAAAAATATTAAACTGTGTTATTGAGTTAAAAATACTAAACTGTTATTGAGATAAAAAATATTAAACTGTTATTGAGATAAAAAATATTTGATTGACTGTACCATAACCACATAAAACTAAACGTCCTACACACATTCGACACATCCTTTTGGTGCATTAGTATTTATTAGCTCCTTTACTCTGTGAAAAATTATCATGACAATGTTAGATATTTGCTCTGTACCAGCTGTGCAAATTCAAACACTTTAAGTCCCTTCTTATCAACTGTCCATCCATGAATGAAATGAAAGTGCACTGGAGTTTCATTCATCTTAATAATCATTATTGTCAGCACAATTGTCATCTCTTCATGAATTCATTGAAGGATTTTATGTTCTTCACAAAATCTTCTGGGATATGCTGGGTTATCTCCGTCCATGCATGAGGCACTAGATTTTGTTTTAAAAACTAATCCTTTGTTTCAGTTTATGTTCAAATTCCCATTCCCGTGAATACAGGTGAAAAGGGACATTAGATGGCTTATCTCTGTCATCTAACTAACTAACTATATATATATATATATATATATATATATATATATATATATATATATATATATATATATATATATATATATATATATATATATATATGAGAGATCACTTTGTCAGACCGCTGTCTAAGACTGGTTGATAACTTACAGCTCTTTTATCTAAACCGTTTTATCTGGGAGGGATTGATTTGCAGGTAAAAGCGGTTTTTCAAAGGTATTGTGATTGAAAAAGCATTTATAAAGAAAGATTTTACTAGAAAAAGTTTTTCCTTTTGACCTATATTCCTAATTATGTTGATAACTGCCAAAATGGCTTAGGTCAGCTGTGTGCATGCATTTCTTTTTGTTTTAATTCTTGCACGTGTGGTATGTAGTTTTTCATATGTTGTGGATTTCCTTAGTTTTAATCTATAACTGTAGTGCTTAGTTCCTTTAGAGTTAAATATGGTCTATCAGACGTTGCTCGTATACATATTTTTTCATTTCATTAAAGTATATATTTGTTATAGCGTGTTGATTATCAAACATGTATCCACAGGGTGGTGATTTCAGTAGTTAGTAACTTATGACACAAGGGCCAAGTTCCTGCTTGGAGTTAGGTTTTGAACATGATCACCCAGTGGAGAGATAAAAACCCGAAAAGTGTTAAAACAGTAAACCCCAGAGATCAGATGCCCACGTTTGCCAAGTCGAGAAACGAACCGACGCAGACAGAGTTGATATGTCAGGATCCGTAAGGCAAGCGCCGTAAGCCACTTGGCTGCCCAGCTTCCACTGATGTGGGAAGATTAGTTCATTGTGTAGGAAGAATTCAAGGACATAACACATTGTGTATATAAGTTATTCCTGCGGTTAAACTATATCGTCACGCCTAATTAGAACGGATTTCCGCCTGCTTCATAACATCTGACTAAAGTCTTCAAAATAATAAAGTTGTTAGGTTTGCACAAGTTGCTGAGAATCCGTGCTTTTTCGGGAGTGTGCCGAAAGCAGTATTTTAGTTCATCCAACAATGTCTGCTTGTGACTTATGTAGTAACAACAAAATTCTCACATAGCCGACAGATTCATATGAGAGCTGAGGATTTTGTTTTTAAAAAAGCGGATCATTAACAATTTGCTTGACCTTTGTCCTTGAGTTTATTTATTTTTTGGAACAAAGTAATTTAGAATATTAACACAAGAGGATCACATACCGTTTCCGATATAACGTAGACTTGGCTTCTTTTTACAACAGTGACGACATGAAATCGTGTGGCTTTAAGTTATGAACAAATTTATATATAAACGCAATCTCATTTACCCTATTAAAATTGGTTAGAAATATAGCAACGGATTCTTATTCTATTAAACATAACTGTTGAGAAACATTAGCATGAGTTTTTTAATTATCGTACCCACCAGCTAAAGCTGTGCAATATACCAGTGAGGTTCAAGATCTGGGTCTGCAATGAGATGTGTCAAGACATATTGGATCTATTATCCTGTTCTTTTGTTAAAACTCAATAGAGAAATGTCTCAAGACATATTTGATCTATTATCCTGTTCTTTTGTTAAAACTCAATAGAGAAATGTCTCAAGACATATTTTATCTATTATCCTGTTCTTTTGTTAAAACTCAATAGAGAAATGTCTCAAGACATATTGGATCTATTATCCTGTTCTTTTGTTAAAACTCAATAGAGAAATGTTTCAAGACATACTGGATCTATTATCCTGTTCTTTTGTTAAAACTCAATAGAGAAATGTCTCAAGACATACTGGATCTATTATCCTGTTCTTTTGTTAAAACTCAATAGAGAAATGTCTCAAGACATATTGGATCTATTATCCTGTTCTTTTGTTAAAACTCAATAGAGAAATGTCTCAAGACATATTGGATCTATTATCCTGTTCTTTTGTTATAACTCAATAGAGAAATGTCTCAAGACATATTGGATCTATTATCCTTTTTCTTTTGTTAAAACTCAATAGAGAAATGTTTCAAAACATATTGGATCTATTATCCTGTTCTTTTGTTAAAACTCAATAGAGAAATGTGTCAAGACATATTGGATCTATTATCCTGTTCTTTTGTTAAAACTCAATAGAGAAATGTCTCAAGACATACTGGATTTATTATCCTGTTCTTTTGTTAAAGCTCAATAGAGAAATGTCTCAAGACATATTGGAACTATTATCCTGTTCTTTTGTTAAAGCTCAATAGAGAAATATCTCAAGACATATTGGATCTATTATCCTGTTCTTTTGTTAAAACTCAATAGAGAAATGTCTCAAGACATATTGGATCTATTATCCTGTTCTTTTGTTAAAACTCAATAGAGAAATGTCTCAAGACTCAATAGAGAAATGTGTCAAGACATATTGGATTTATTATCCTGTTCTTTTGTTAAAACTCAATAGAGAAATGTGTCAAGACATATTGGATCTATTATCCTGTTCTTTTGTTAAAACTCAATAGAGAAATGTGTCAAGACATATTGGATTTATTATCCTGTTCTTTTGTTAAAACTCAATAGAGAAATGTGTCAAGACATTGGATCTATTATCCTGTTCTTTTGTTAAAACTCAATAGAGAAATGTGTCAAGACATATTGGATTTATTATCCTGTTCTTTTGTTAAAACTCAATAGAGAAATGTGCCAGTTCATTAGCACTTTACTCATTAAAACTGCTGAACAATTTTTAAGTGTGTTCTCTTTTCCGTTTGCCACCGTAACTGTATGCGTGGACACCATTACAGCACCAAAGCTCGTTACAAAGAAAATTAGGAGTATCCATCCATAACTCAAGGGATGGGGGTTCTAACCTGTAACGTTATAACACATTGTTACAGGTTTTAACCCCATCAGCAGCAGAGGAGGTGAACAGACCAAGTTTTCAAGCAAAAATAAGGCTTCTACGGAAACCGAAAATATCTAACAAAATGCAGAGAGTGTGAACAGACCAACTCTTTTAGGCGTCAATTTAGTAAACTGAGGCTTCCCAAAATTGCTTATATAGGCCTCAATTTGGTAAACTAAAGGCTTCCTTGTAAGGTTCCATTTAGTAAAAAAAAAAGACGCCATTGTCATTAGCGTTCACATTCTCTGCTGCTATGAAAATCTTCGATTTTTACTAACAATTTTTTTACTTCAAAATCCTTAAGATTTCACAAACAAACTAATTTGTAAAACCTCACCTCGTAAATCAATCAGATTATTAGATTGGTCAGTGAGTTTGAAATTAATTCTCGTTAACAAATTATTATGACATCGCATATAGACTAGATTAGTTGGGTCTTCAATAATTAGAAATCCTGGAGGAGCCGTTGGTGCAAATGAGTATAAAATATACCCCTGCTGAGCTTGATTTGATTGTTCGAGATTTATTTGATAATTTCCTTCGATAACGTCACATACTAAATTGAGCGCAATCACCGTTGAAATATTCACATTGTTCGGAGCAATATGTCTACCGCCGCCTTCTGGATCATTATTAAATTTCAGAATATTTGCTGTAGGATTCTTCAATTTTTTCCAATTATCGTGGATTCTTTTGAACCCAATATTAATAGCATCGTCAAGTTGTTTCTTTAGTTTATCCGGATTATATCCAGGGATTTTAAAATCTTTAATCTCCGTTTTATTAATATTGTATAGATCCGCAAACTTATCATGTAATATCTCTTCATTTAATACTTCTTGAATAATTATCGAGTGAAATATTTTCATATCATAGATGATTTTATTACCCGTTTCTACGATGCTGATAAACTCGTCTTTAGTGAGAGAGCCGGATTTAAGAGATATTAGCAGTAGTGAAAAATCATTATTCATTGCTGTGAAATTTCCGTCAATGAGAGGAACATAAATTGATTCAAAAATTTTTTTATTTAAGAACTTATCGGGAGTATAATCTTGATAACTCTTGACTTCATTGACGGGTTTTATTTTGTTGGTGATATAATCGGATTTCTTAGGTTCGGGTGGAAAATCCTTCGAATTTTCTCGCGAGTTATCCGGTGGTAATTCAGGCCATCCTAACACTGATCTTATAGAACTCTGATAAATATCTACAACATACCCAGGGGAATTAATCTCGATAGCAGATGATAACGTCGGCTCGTGAACCGTTATAGCGATTTTTGATTCTTTTCCAGTGAGAGATTTTATTCTGCGTTGAAATTCAGCGTTGATCTGTTCGATTTGGTATGACCCAGTTGGTAACGAGACAACGTTCCAGTCTGGGGTTCCATCTTCACGATTTTTCCACGCGAACACCAAGGAATTATTTGGTTGTTGACCACCAAATGCTACCGATCTAATATTAGGCCAGCTATGATACACTCGTAGTTTTGCTAGTGCGATCTCGCTCACGGGAACGGGAATCGGGAAATTCACACTAAATTCTGGATTTGTTGAGGTTACTGATATCGTGCTTGTTTTCACCGGTGTTGTATTCTCTACTATTTGTTGAAGTAGTTCTTGCGGTGATGTCATTATTATTATCATCTCTCTCTAATTTTAGCATTGTTGTTTTATACAATTCCGCCATCGTTGAGAATTCGCTATCTGATATTGTTGTGTCATCGAGTGACGATGATATTAACGAGGATAATTGCGAGTAACCGGCAGATGCAATATGAAATTTTATTATATAATTATGTAGTTTACTCTGGCTACACGATGATAGTTTTTTTGTGATCCCGGTTAATATCCCGGCGATTGTAGCTATCGAAGAAATAACTATTGGTACTACAACCGGAGCAATCATTGTAACCGAAGACAGTATTATCCCAGCAGTAGTGATTATTCCCGACACTGAATACACAGTGACATCAACTGCGGTTATTCTTCGTTGGTATTTTTTTATTTTTATTTGATACTCCTCACAGAGAGAACTGAGTTTAGTTTGAAATTCTCTGACTTGATCATAGCGATACTGATTCGATGATGGAGTCATTTTATTTTAAAAGCGCTAGCATTTTCAATTGCGAAATCCGAAGGATTTTCCTTTCAGTTTAATTGTTTACTTAAATCCACTACGAATTCTACGTACCACGTTACTGAAACCCTGGCTAGATTTCTATCTGTAGTCGTTATCGTGAATTGTTCAGTTGTATCCTTGTCGATGATCGTTGATACCGTATTATTGACTCCAGATGAACTACTTGATGATATATTGAATTGAGTCGGTGATACTATTGTTAATCGATAAATACCCTTGACTGCTGCGGTTATGTTTAAAATGTTATTTGTGGGAGTCCACAAAAATGAACCGTGTTGAATCGTGTATACGACGTTGATAGTTTTATCATGAGGAATTTTTACTTTTTCAACAACTCTTATCATCCTCGTTGCATCCGTTACGATGTTATTAGTGGTTGTTTTAAGCTCATCGATGGATTTTTTAATATCAGGAAGGGTTATTTCAATTTTATCAAATGGGGTTCCAATAAATTTATCAATGATGTTTTTACGAAACGATGAAAACTGTTTCACGTGTTTTTCATATTCGGATTGAAGAGTTGTTAGTTCTAACATAGAATCTTTTATTAAGGTGAGTTTTGGTGTGGTCACTGGTGGATTTCCAAAAAATTCTAGCAGGGGTTTATCAATTTTTTCAATTGTATTTCTTTGTGTTTCACTAAACTGATCAAATACAACTATATGATCGTCATATTTATCATTGAGCGATTTCAATGAATTCGCCGTGTTATCGACTGTTGTTAATTTATCCGTAATCGTTGAAACAAGTACACCTGGTTTGAGTTTACCCCCATCAGAAAATAACGCGATAGTATCCTCTGCTGCGTCTCGTCGTTTAACCAAAATATCATTAAGAGAGACATTACTACTTTTCAATTTACCCTGACGATCTTGAAATACAACTATTTCACCAGGATCAACATTTGCTAGGTTTAATATTTCAGCTATTTCATCTTCGATTAGTTTTTTAATATCCTTATCAACGGTTTCAACTCCACTATCAGGTTTCTTCAGCGATGATAAAGGTCGTCCCCAAATATCAATCATTATTATAGAAATATTTTTATCGTTTAAATTCGTAGAATTTTCAAAGATTTTCAATCCAACGACCGCTAGTATACTCATTCACTACTATATGAGGTGGTTTTAAAGATTTAGGAATCAAAGATTTCCGTGAAATAGCATCAAGTACGTTTAATACTTCATTGCCACATATTGGAGGATCAATTATTGTTTGTGTTGGAAGTGTTGAATACAAAATTGGAAATCTTTTAAATTTCTTAATATAATTGATAAATTCTTTCGGCGGCGCTAATCCATATGAATCAAAATAAACAATACCGCGTGGATCAATCGCATATGCAACCCAGTGAGTTCCAGGTCCAGAGCTGTTATCTAAATTAATAATACCAGTTTCAACGTGATTTGGTTGTGCTGGTAACTGATCTTTCATAAAAACACCTCTGAAATTTTTTATTTTTAATTTTTTAGCAGCATCAATTAAATCAAAATTAGACATTGGAACTATCGGTTTGGAAATCGAAGATTTCGGAACTATATCGTTCCTGGAATTCGAAGACCTTTTCCGCTGTACCATGAACTCGGGGTTCCTGGTAGTCTTAGACCCTTCCCCTTTTTTTTATAACCCTTTCCAGTTGCCTTTTTCAACGCCATTCCTGCTGCGGTACCAATGGCTCCTAACGCTGCCGCCTTCGCCACTGCTGGAGCTGCTGCGGCAATCAATCCTGGAATCAACCCTAACAACGGGAATATACCACCAGTCTTTTCCATGTTACGGATCGCGTTTGTAGAAAGAGTAACCTGAACTCCCTTTTTTTCTTCCAACGCTTTATTAAAATGATTAACCTGAGTTTTTGTTAGCGATAGTTTATTCCCTCCGCCATTCATCTGATTAAATTTCAGCGTTATTGTGGTTCCACATTGCTTAGCTGATTTAGATTGTAATTTTTTTATTTGACCAGGTGTCAATGTGACATTGATATTACTATACGACATTATACAAAATAGATTGATTCTAAATCGGAAATGCAAGCATTTCTAAATTCAATTATAGATTTAGAAAATCTTATAGATTTTCTACTGGTGCATCTACCAATCTCATTCGTCCACCAACACCTTCAAGTATCATTGATTTATCACTGAGAATGACAGCAACTGCTCTATAATTAACAATAAGAGGAGGAGCAAGAGCAACAAGAGCAGGAGGACGGGTTACACGAGCTCGGAAGTGTATATCAACGACGGACTGTCTCATCAAGTCAAGATGTTCCAGCGAAAAGTAATAAATCGGGTACAGACTTCTAAAATCCAACTGTGATATTTGTAGACCAGTATCGACATTTTGATCGCGTCCCATATACGACAGCAACCGATGATAAACTCGTGCAATGTGGTTGTTTTCATAGTTAAGTTGTATATCCTCGGATGGTTCCTGCTGTCCGTTTATTCTCAGCGAGACTTCACTACACCCAATTTGATCAAATATCATGTGGGAACGTTCTTGATTATTTAATCGCGCAGTATTCTGTAGTGCAACAAATATGTGACGTGGAGCTGAAATACCCTGTTTTGATGCCATGTGCCATGTAAGTGTACCATCTATATTAGAATCCATGGTATCTGTGGACGTTGACAACCAACTTAATAATCTCTTCCCCCCTTGATCCATAAATGACAATAACCGCGGTTCTGTTGACAACGATGGAGTCAACACTGGCATCCACAGTGTTAGTTTTGATAAAACGACTTTACCAGCGGCAACGCCAGCAGCGCGCCAGATTGCAGCATTATCAGTACCCCTTCTCATTAGAGCTACAGTATGTTTTACTCCATAGATAACTTTTCTGACGTTTCTGCAAAATCCAAATATGTGATGTAGCGGAATAGCACATGAAAACCGTCGATGTTGTCCCTGCAACGTTGCTACTCGTGTTGCAAATCCTAGGTTGTAGTTAGTAATATTATTTATGACATCAAAGGCAGCAGCTGGTCTTACATATCCGGCTGGTGCTGGATCAACTGCAGTATCTAGTGTTGCTTTTACTCTAGAATACTGGACGTGCTCAGCGTTATCAGTAATATCCTTAGAGAACATCATAGATGGACCAGCTGATCTAGTATAATCATCTGAATATCTTGCTAGTCCAATTATTCCGGTAGCAACATCAACTTCACGTTCAATAGATTCGATTTCTCTTCCATCAATGAGATATCTAGCACTTTCAAATAACGCCATGATGCCATTGTTAACAAAACCAACTCGGATAGTTGGGTCATTTGCATATGGTGTATCATCATGCTGTAAAAGTTCACCTTCGACTTCAATAAAGGCTTCAGCGGGTAAAAAGTATTTACTGGTATCATGAACTTGAAGTTCAATTCTTCCACGAAGATCAGGTTGTACTGCATGATAAGCAAAAAATTGATAATCACGTACAGAGGTATCTTTAAGTACTGGGGCTTCCATGTCAAATGCAACATCAGGGTTCTGTTTGAACATTTTTTATTATATACCCGTTGGTCTAAATTGGAGGCGAAATCTAAAGATTTTTCATTTATTATAATAATTATTTTTTTATAATAATTTGCAAAGCAATTTCACCGACGACGACTTTGTCGTTTGTTTAAGCCACTTCCCGCTATCATATTTGCTGTTATGTTATCCTGGGCGTTAGTCAACGATGATGAAATCAACGACTGTAGTTTTTCATCTACTGCGTTATTTATTATTTTACTAACTCGCGCAGGCATAACCTCAGTAGATGGCAGTGATGAAATCACCGCTGGTTTCGTTGAAAATCTGGAAGATTTTCCACGTCGAACTAGCGCTGTTAGTTTATCCTTCGCGGCTGAAAATGCCTTCCCAGCAAGATCACCAACAGCGTTAATACCCTTATCTCGGATAACATCAATTGCTTTCATTGATAATTGTTTTACTAGCGGAGCCACTTTTGGAGCCATTCTTGAAAATAATCCCATTATAGTATTACCGAGACCATCTCCATAGTATGCTCGGTATTTTGGCAATCGTGAGTTTACCACGTAGACGTTAGTTGGTTTATCATGGTTGTAGTGTATGATCATTCTCTATATAGAAATGCTAAAGCATTTCCAAATTGATATTTATCTAATCGCTATGATAACCGTCCACTAACTCTTCAATGAAATCTCGATATGTTGCAATATCCATGATACCACCTTGAAATAATCGCCTACAGATATCAGCTGCTTCATTAATTATTTCCAGTGAGTTATTCCCGGCTCGTTTTCCTCCTACGAGTACTTCTAATCGTGCTATATCACCGAGAATATTGCCAGGACATGTTACACTATAATTTCCAACACTAGAGTGAAAATCCATAGGTGAATATCCCTTTCCGGTTTTTTTCTTAGTTTTTGCTTCTCTTTTTCTTTGTTGTTCTTGTTGCTTTTCTTCTTCTTGTTGTTGTTTTTCTTCTTGTTGTTGTAAATCATAATCTTCAATTCCTCTCGTAAACATTTTATACTCCAGTTTTCCCCTTTTTAAACGATCAATATTTTGATTCATTTTAAACAACCAATCAACCCAGTCAGGTCGTGATATTTTACTCTCTTTATACTCGTCCTTCAAAAAACGTTCTCTTGAATAATAGCTTTGGACAGCAAAATTACCAAAGGCGATATAATCGTTGGGTTTTATTAATTGAAATTTTTTTATTTCTATTATACCCGTCGGAGTGAATTTGTCTATAAAGGGAACACCACGAGTAGTGGAAACTGCGCCCTCGTCCTCGGCGGATTCATCACCGACATCAATACCACTTTGTCGTTGTATTTCCATCTGAGTTGCCATATCACCTGAAAGTTTTTGTACAGCCTGTTTTGTTTGTCCAGTTTCGATTGCTATTTTTTCAAGTTCACCAAGAAGAGGCCTCTCTATTCGTTTTCCTTCTTCAGGGACATCTCCATATATCGCCCGTTCAGTAGCTGTTTTCACACCCTCAGTTGCACTAACAATAGGTTTGAAGAGTTGCTCTGTATCCTCTGTAAAGTCAGTCTGAAGTGATTGCCGCTGTTGAAGTTTTTCACGGATTCTATCACGAAGGGGTAATATTTTCTGGATAGCTTCAAGTCGTTCTTTAGTGTTACGTGTGGTCAATGATTGTCCTATCATTATTAAAAGAGTATCACTATTGTCAAATTGCAAGCAATTCACCAAGTAAAAAAAAAAGAATACACCAACCTGTTATACTTCCCTGTTGTTGTACTCACACACACATAATTTTACTTCCTCATAGGTAGTGATTATACATGTCATATACCGTACTGGTTATATACAAACAAAGGAGGCTCTCTACGCGTGGGGCTCATCACCCTCAAAATCCAAAATCCAAAATTCTACGAATTTTTAACGAATTTTTAACGAATTTTTAACGAATTTTTATTGAGAGTTTTCCATCAATATTTTTAATTGTCTCACTTTACAATTAATAAGTCTCTTTTGTTCATATTCTAAGCCTAATTGCTTTCGTACACGTTCAACGATGCTACATAATGGTACGAAGACATTAACATCTTCCGTATTGACTAAGCTCTCACGTATAAGCTTTTGGATATTCTTAATTAAAAAATATTTTTTAGATAGGACATATTTTCCAGTCTGTTCTGCAAATTGTATATCCTCGAAATCGGTCATAATTTGATCACAATCCAAACCTGAACATAATTTTATATTTTGATCCTTAAGTTTGTTGATTTCAATAATAATCAATTTGAGATTTTCAAGATTCATATATATATAAAAATATATTTGTTCAAAATGAATTCTGGATACACTAAGGTGTTGAGCACATCTTAGTATACCCAGAAGCTTAATGCGATTATAGATGATTATGATTATATACAATATAATGAATGACGACGGCACAATTACACATTCACCGTTTTGAACCCCCTTGGTGTATTATACATCAAGCGGCGCTCAACGGTTAAACACATAATCACGAAGCGTATTCCCCTACGAGTAGTGTCTAACTTGCCAAATAACAGGTTTGACCTACAAGAGGATACGTTTGATGCGATAGATTATAGGTGAATGTGAATTGATTTTCAATGACAATGAATGACGACGGCACAATAACCCCTGATCTAGTGTGGTAGGCGGTTGTATACACATAGGACGGTACAACAATAGATTATAGGTGAATGAATTGATTTTCAATGACAATGGATGACGCGGGCTATTCTACATTCAAGTGTAAACCAAAACCGCAAAATCAAAACTTTGGTTTTGAATGTCAATAATAACGTTCATACCACGTGTGACGGTGTGGTTTTGTTTACACTTGAATTTCGGCTAAATGCCCAATTATAATAAAGACGAATTTGTATATATATACACTCATTACGACGAGGTGATATAAAAGAGGTGTAGTGATTGTAATTATTTGTTTGTTTATTAGCGATCACTGACAACGTTGAAAACACATATAATACTTGAAACAGACATTAAAAAAAATGTTTAAATACAACGTGTATATGAAACAGTTCTGTTAATACTTGAAAAAAGACAAAATTGATTGTGTTTTGTTCAGATTCATAATAGCGAAACTAACCAATCAAAATCAATGTTAGAAACGCTAGCGTTTCCATGTTTAAGATCCGTAACTCTGTCATTGGTGGAAATCCTACAGATTTCACACGCGTTATACCTAACGGAGTTATCTCCCCTGAATTTCCAATGCGTAATTACGACTTATTCATAAACAAACTGAATATTATTTTCAAAACGTTTTGAAAAAGCCGTCTTATAAATCCCTTCTGCTACTTTTTGTACCGAGGGAGGGCAAATATCGAAATACCTACCAGCTTCTGACATTGATTGAAATACTATCTCCGTGTTGTCAGTATTAAACGATCTTACGGGTCTAGCATTTTTCGAGTATTTCCCAGTCCCACCTCGTTTGATGTTTTCACGTTGTGTAATAGCTTGTAGATTCGATAAAGAATTATCAGTCTTAATGCTATTTATGTGATCAATCACAAAACCATCCTTGATTGATCCATTATACACTTCATAAACGAAACGATGATTGAGATACTTCTTCCCTCCAGCGCCAAATATCAAATATCCATGATTATTCACAACACCAATTGACTTCTTGAGTCTATAGTGTCTAACAATACCATCACGAGAAGCTTCATAATTTTCAATAACAGGATGTCTTTGAAATTCTTGGTTCATTTATATACTAATACTTCTATTTGTCTAATTCGTTAATTGGCTGAATTATAACATTGGCAAATCTGCCTATGTAGTCTTGAGCAGTTTTTATGATTTTACCATTGGCAACGTCGCTGACGTCGTCAGGATTTTTTATTCTTCGTTTGTCATAATAACGCTTCAACTCTCTATAACGCCTACCCCCGCAATTAACGCATAACTGCGACTTGCCTCTTACACCTACCCCACAATACAGGCAAGCAAGAGGACCTTTTGAACCGTTTCTCACACTTTGCATATGATACCCACAGAATTCATTTCTGCATGATTTGTTACACGGAGTCTTTGATCCAATCATGAGCCATTTGCAATGATTCATTATATAAAAAACTTTTTATTTAAATACTTGTTTTAATTATAATATGAAGGAGTTCAAGAGATTATCGAAAATTACGCCTTGGAAAAATGCTAGATTTAATCTCGATAGAATCTCTGATATACCCAAAAGTCTAGTAGATGACAAAACCCTGTTGAGTAAAATCAGTGACTGTTTTAATGAGTTTAAGCGCGATGGAGCATCTCATGCGTGGTCGACATTTCGAATTATCAATGTACCCGTAATTGATGCTACTATGAACGATACAAGAGCAGCTGAGATACTTTCACACCTTGGCGGGAAATCCCAGCGGAGGTATTTTTTTAGAATAAAATTCATTATCGAAGTCGGCGGCGAATGGATTATCAGAGATAAATTTGAACCAATCCTCAAGGATAAAAAATTTGTTATTGTGAGTAGAGATTCCAAACCAGGAATTCTAACTGGAATTGACAAACCATACTATGAGAGATCTTACCCTGTAACAGCAGTTGTTTACGGAATATATCAGCTAAATGATAAGCCAAGTATTGCAAAACTAGCACCTATGAAACTATCGTCAACGTTAAATTGTGTAGCAACACGGTTAATGGAACACTTCACAAATGCATCCCGGGGGAATAAACTAACTGAACAAAGACGAAAAAAAAATAACCGAATGGGAATTGACAGTGAAACAACGCGGGGCAACGATTTCCGATATAACCAAATTAGAAGCATTATTAAAATTTCCAATATCGGTAGCAACGATAACCGGAGAAGTATTATACGAACCGAAATATCAATCGCGAGGAGCTCCAATTGAAATTATTGATCATAACAAACACGCGTGGACACCTGCGGTAAATATATTTCCACGAGAACGAATCGTGAGATATATCCCTAAGGAGTTTTACAAGGATGTGTTCTATGAAGAGAAATTATTTGATGCTATTGTTACGTTGTGTAAAGATGATCCCGTGTCAGTGTGGTTACTTAGAAGTGATGAAGATCCAGAAATAGGATTTGATCAGTTTGTAAGACCAAATGGCGAATTATATCGCGTTGAAGAATTAGATAACAGAATGAGAAAAATCGCTAGTGATTTTTCACCGGAGAATTCCCATGAAAAACTACTCACGGATAGTTTTACTATTCCATCAGTGGTAGCTCATTTTGCAAGAGAAAAGAACTCATGGCGTCCAACACGAAATAATTTTCTGGAGGACGTGAAGTTGAGTTGCGTCGAATTTGGTCATGGAGGATTATGGAATACGAAATACTCACGTGATGGTATGATTTCAATTGATATATCCGCGTGTTATCCTGGAAGTTTTCTCGGGTATGGAGAATGCTCTGAGTATTTTAAACGATTTGGACATCCCATACATGAAATGACTCGTGTTGCGATTAATGGTCGTTTGCCTGATTTTGATTTAACCGGGTTCGCTCGTGTAATATCATTTGAACTCGCTGATGGGTTACATCCGTGTAGTTATGTTTGGCTTGGTAGACATATGTCTGAAAAACACTGGATGCCAATAGTGCTATTGAGATATATGATCGATAGTAAGATGTTACAATCGTTAATTGTCAGTGAAGCTATTATTTGTTATAACGCTCAGAAAGATGTTTGGTTACCAAAACCTGATCTAGATCGTATAATTAGCGAACAGCGAAAACAGTTTCCTAATTTCAATGAAGAACAAATCATGAATTGGTCTAAGGAGTTATTTGAAATTAAAAACAAAGAAGCCAAAGATTTCGGACGAAAAATAATTGGTAAATTCACTCAAGGTGGAAGATTTGACAATGCAAAATACTCTTCGAGGTTGATCATAGACAACGCAGAATACGATTTTATTGTAGCGGATTTAACGAAACAGGGAAAACTTGTAACCCGTAGGGATGCTTTTCTATCCAATGGTGAGAAATTAGGTACGGTTGTTACCTACTGTGATGGATATAGTTGTCAGTATACACATATGAGAAGTTCTATGCTCGGTTATTCTATTATTAATCTATTCTCGATGATAAATAGATTTCCTAATACCGCGGTTAGAGTAGCTACTGATTCGATGTATATCCATGAGAAATACAAATCAGATGTAGCTAAATTCACAGATCCTAAGGAAGCGTGGGGAAATTGGAGGTTTAAAAAAGAAACACTACATGAGTATTGTAAATCCGCAGACGTTACTATGGATGATAAATACTTGAAAAGTAACCATAATATCTCAGAGATTCAATCAGAATTTTCTACTGCACCGCCCGTATCAGATCCGATTTGTAGATACAAGACAGTTTATTTAAACGGCTGTGGTGGATCAGGAAAGACAACTCGGGTAATTGAATTATTCCGTAGTAAAAATCCTACGGATTTTCATGCTAGCGTTTCTAACATGATTGTGCTAACACCAACTCACAGACTCGCCAGAGAGATGATAGCGCGTGGAGTAAAAGCCTGTACTTATCACAGCTTCTTTCGATGGAAAGGCGATACATGGACTCCTGATCGAATGGGCGATAAATTTATTCCTGAAATAATAATCTGGGATGAAATATGCACGGTATCGTTGACAGTATTACAGACATTTCTATCATGGTTGTTGACAAAAAACACAAAAGTCGTCATGTGCGGGGATCACGGCCAACCGCAGCCATTTGTTGGTGGATCTCCACATGAATGGTTAAAGGGTTTTGTAGACTATTATGAAGAGATTAATACCGACCATAGATCACTTGATGAACAATTATGCAAGTTCAAAGCGCTAATTAGATTACAACCGGATAAAATCCAATGTGAAATAGCGCGTGAAATAATCTCTGAAACTCCCATGAATGATTTTTGGGAAATGTGGAAGCCAAATGATTTAATAATCGCGAGTAGAAAAATAGTCAGAGACGCACTTCAGATGAAGTTGTTTGCGCTACATAAAGAAAAATTTGCAACGCTTCCAGTACCACTCTGTTATAGACCTAAGGATACACGAAAGCAGAATATCGACGTTGACATTCCTGGACAACAACAAAAGCAGAATTTAGTATTAAATGATATTGTGTTGGTTGATATCAGCGTCGTCGAAGATGCATTAGGGAACTCTGATAAATCCCCGTGGACGCTAGGTTATGCAGCAACAATACACTCTTCACAGGGATTGACTATATCCGATACAACTCTTTGGATAGTAGATAATCGCATTGAGTGGTCAAATTTAGTTTATCTAGCAGTATCGAGAGTACGGCGAATAAACCAACTTCGAAGAATTGTTGTTGACGATGAAATCATTGGTAACGATATTATCACTGGTGATTTTATCACTGGTGATATAATCAGAAAAAAACTCTCTGGCTATAAACAACAGGATAAAAAAAATAAACGAGAATTTGACATTGATGCTGAATTAATAATCACTTTGAAGCAACAACAAAATAATTACTGCGCGAGTTGCAATTGTATAATGCGTTGGCAGTATTCGGATAAAGATCCTCGCCAATTCACCGTAGACAGAAAAAATAACAATCTCGGTCATGTCAGAAACAATGTGATGTTGACCTGTCTTGAGTGTAATAGACGCCGGGGTGACAGCACCCTGGGTGCTAATTAAGACCACGCGGTGGTAATTGAGTATCCTCGGGAATCACTTGTAATTGTTCGCGTGTAAAACCCCGCTGAGGAGCAGTTGAATCCAGTCTATAGATTGGAGGTCTACCCGTAGATCGTGTTATGCCGGATATATTATGCGTAGTGACACTCCAAATAGGATCAGTAGCTCTTTTTTTACCACCCTCAAGCTCTCCTGGTTCGTATAAGTACCTTACAATGACATTACTACCAAGAATTGGTTGGGAAACGCTAACGTTGGAAACACTTGTGTTTCTAGAGAAATCTTTTTGTGGTTGTACGGGTATATACTTCTTTTTAATAGCGTTGACAGGTTTCATATTAATTGTTCTAGTAATCTCATTATTGATTGCGGTAACTACACCTGGTAATCTCTTGACCCATTCACGGGATCGCTTTTCTTGAATGAATTCTTTCGCGTATTGATATCCAAATAACCGCTCAGCAAGTGTCCGATTAAACCGTTCAACAATTGCCTGATCGCGATGTAGCGCAGTGTGTCCTCGTCTGATGGCGACATTATGATGTTTCATCATTGTTAAAACAGCGCCTTGAAATTCCTTGCCAGGATCAACTTGTAACAGATTTGGCCAGCGCAGAGGACCTCGTCGATAAATCCTCTCAAATGCAGAAGCTACTTCAGTAGATGATTTTGTCCTTAACGGTTCTGCTTGTTTGTATCTACTCGCAATATCAACTAACGTTAACGCGTATTTGTAACCGTTGTCATGCGGCAGAAATAGTATATCAGCTTGATGAACTTCATTAGGTGTTGTAACATCAAAATGCGAGTAGTTAATTTGTTTAGGCGCTGGTAGATAAATTTGCCATATTGCCTGTTTGGATAACCAGTTTGCCGCTGTAGTTTTTTTCACCTTTGATGCGCTAGCGAGTTTATTAATTGCTGCGTAACCTCTCCAGTATCCTCTCGGAGAATAATAAATAGATTCCATATTAAAATGCTAGCATTTTCAATTACCAGCACCTAACATCAATTTACCCTTCATAGCAGATTTTACCAACCAAGAAGCCAACTTTTCTTTGAAGGATTTATCAGGAATAGCATTTAACGCATGAATTAATTTTACATCTGCAAGATGTCTATGTTGAAGATTACTGCTTTTATAAGCGACATCATGAACATGACACGCCTTATCAATAGCGTTTATTGGATACTCGCCGGGTCGGGGTAAATTTTGATCATCAAGTCTGATATCTAATCGTGTTCCCGGTCCACAGTAGCTATATCCTGGAAGGTGCTTTTCTCCTGGATACTTTGCCCACGGTGTTCCTGGGAGTTTTGTCAATTTGGCTGCAATATCACCTCCTCGTTTTTTTTTAAAGCCTTGGTTGCACCAAGGGAAGTAAATCTAAATTTTTTCGTACTACATTGTACGCATTTACCAGAAAGCGCTGATCGATTATTTTTCGTTGTAATCGTCGTCAAGTCATTTGTGCCAGTACGTGTCCTACACTTCACACAATATAGATCCATAATTTATATATAACAGTTATGAATGTAATTGATTATTCAGCTACTCGACAACGAAAACCTATTAAACATCATGCAATGTTACCAAACTCTATTCGCGCGATTATCATCGGACCATCTGGATCCGGCAAGACACAATTGCTACTTAATTTAATAACGAGATGGATGAAGTGGGATAAATTGTACATGATTGCTCCGAGTGTAGATGATCAGCGATGTTATGAAGTGTTAAAAGATTTTAACGAAGCCGCGCAAGAAATTAACGGCGATGATATTATTGAGTTTATAACCGATATCGAAGAGGCACCTAGCATTGACTCCATTGACGGAAGTATTAACAATTTAGTTGTATATGATGATATCATGTTAGATAATCAAAAAAATCCTGCTAGAATATTTTCCAGAGGCAGACATAAAAACACCGACGTGATATATGTAACTCAACGTTACACTCAAATACCAAAAGTGATCAGAGATAACTGCAATATGCTGTGTGTATTTAACGGAGTTGATACTCATACTCTTAGAAATATTTGGCAAACTTGGTGCGGTGGCGATATGGATCATAATCAATTTAAAAATTTCTTTAGTGTGGCTAAAGCCACTCCACATGGATTTGTGACGATAAATTTATCAGACCCTCGGACAAGATATCGTGTCGGACTTGATCAAATATTTAGTTAGCGCATAGCAGCAGAGAATGTGAACGCTAATGACAATGGCGTCTTTTTTTTTTACTAAATGGAACCTTACAAGGAAGCCTTTAGTTTACCAAATTGAGGCCTATATAAGCAATTTTGAGAAGCCTCAGTTTACTAAATTGACGCCTAAAAGAGTTGGTCTGTTCACACTCTCTGCATTTTGTTAGATATTTTCGGTTTCCGTAGAAGCCTTATTTTTGCTTGAAAACTTGGTCTGTTCACCTCCTCTGCGTTGATTTATGGACGGATACTCCTAATTTTCTTTGTAACGAGCCCCTGTTACAGAAAGCGATGCATGAAGGGCACAGAAAACTAATTCGATTCCCATAGACCGTAATGTAAATAAAGTTAATATTTAGTCAAATTACTTTACATCTCTGTTAAGATCGTCCAATCACGCTTTAGGAAACTTTTAAAACGATGAAAATAATATATGTTGTTCATATCGTTTATAATAATTTCCATGAATGTCTCTATAATTATAATTCCAGCCATGTGAGATCTCCCAGTTTACATCTAGTAGCACCCTTGCGGCGAAAAGATAAATTAAAAACGGTATATGTTAAAAACTACTAATGCGTACCAATAAGAATGTTTCTTCTGCACAATTGCTTTAAATTTTACTACGGTATTTTTTCTCTCTCAGTGATCTTTATTCTTATTATTTCGGTATTTAATGAATTCGGATCACCACGGCTGTTTCTGCGGAACAATAGTATGTACTGGATGTACTAAAGTAGTATGGGGGGAAACTTAGGGTCTCTTTGGAATCCTATGTTAAAAGAATCAGTGGATTATCGTTGTCCAGGGAATGTTAACATTGAGTCAACCGTCTTTTCTAAACTTTGAGTACAAGTTTAAATGAACATTTTCCTACCATCTTTATTGTGTTTATAGTATAAATATTCTTTGTTTTAATGTCACTGGTCTATATGGTATGTCTAATGACAAGGTAAACAGTTCTGTAATATTAAGACGTGGAGAATGCAGGCATAATTCTGTATTTAGCATATATTTTCAGACCGTGTGTCTATCCTAATACTGCGTCAGAAAATGTGTCTTTGGTTTATGGGCCAAACGGGAAAGGCAATGTTAAAAATTTCTAAAAGTGCAACTCTGTGCGGCACTTGAGCGAAGATTTGAAATCCCATGTTAAATCTTGCTTCGTTTTCACCGTAAGTCTAACATTATGTCACTCTAACAACAAGATTGGACATCCTACGTTAACAATCTCTGTAATTTTAACTTAATAACGCAGTCTGCCTTCAATATGGAAATCACGTGTTAAAATTTTGCATAAAACGGAAAATCCTACGTTAAAATGTTGTATCAAACGTCAGTCCAACAGTTTCAGTACTTTTTAAACTATGGAAAGATATTTCACCACACATGCGCACACACTCACTTTGAAACAGATAATATTCAGGCAGTGTTGATCTGTGTGTTGTATGTTTATTAATTTATAATGACTTACCATGGTCAAAATATAAGTGAAACCATAACATAAACGTAGAACCGTATATAATTTTTTTTAAGCAAAATATTTTGATATTACTGCTTCATGATAAAATATTTATACTATAATTTATAATTCCCAAGAAATATATTTTATCACTAAAATAAATTTAAGGGTAAGTAAATAAAATTTGCCGTTGTGAAATCTCCCGATTTACATGTCGCTACCTTTGTATCAAACGTTGTGTGGGTGTTGGATAGTAAATTGGAGATTTTGGTCAGTGTGAATGACGTATTGGTTAGTAAATAAAGGTTTTACATTACTTTTCACGATAGATGCTATAAAGACCCACACATGTTAAACCTAGGACATAATGTTAATTCCCTTTAAATGCTTTAACCCTATCACGTCATTATTTAACGTTCGACTTAGCGGGGCTTATTTTTCAAGACTTGTGATTTAGAAAAAGGTGTTGACTGGTTTTCTGTTAAAACATCTTTAAGTCTATGTATACTCTTTCCCATTTTATCGTTGAGTTAGCACCATATAATATGCAAAGTCTAAGAGGCAAAACTATATGCATTTTTAGCTTTGGTGTTTGAAAACTTTAGTTTAGTCACTATGCATTTAAACGGACGGGCAGAAAAGAATCGCAAAAGCTCTTGTGATATTGGGGGGGGGGGTGTTTTGTTTGATTCTACAATACAAACAATGCATTTTAAGTCCGCAAACTTGTAATATTTATCACCGAAACTAAAAACATGCAAATCAAACGTAACATTGTAACACATCGTACTATAAATTATACTTTAAACTTGATAATGTAACAAGCTTTTATCTTGTATCTATAGCTTTAGGTGAAATGTTCACATGGCATACGATAAACAACGCTTGTTTTACTGGGAAAAGAGCTTGGGTAAAAATAAATGGTGATCAGTGTACAAAATCCAGGTTTGGCAAAAATGTTAACAAACTAAAGTCAGTATCACTTACCATTTAACCTGATTGTAACTTGCTGCCAGTATATTGGCAAAATAGAAAAAAAAGAGAATTGAAAAATTCTAAATTCTACATGGGTTTCATATTGATAAAATTCTGACAAAAACTAATAACGACAAACGAAATTCGATAGTCACTGGTTCCCCTGTCAACTGATAGTACCGTCTTCCTAATTGCATGGACATTTCTAACTTTACGTTTTTCCTTTTCGCCATATAGACCCATAATGTTAAACCTGTGGATATTTTTAACTTTAGGTTTTTCTTTTTCGCCATACAGACCCATAATGTTAAACCTATGGATATTTCTAGTATAGGATATCCCTTTGTCGCTATCAATCCACAATGATGGGGACCTAATGTAAATTTCCCTTGTACCCCAAGTGTAACCCGCCTCCCCTACCCTCCCCCACCCCCGAAAAAAATAGATGTAGAAAAAACATCAGTCTAATGTTAAATTCCCGTAGACACCTATAATCCAGAGACCTTCTTAAGAATTGATTCCTGTTGACATCCAACAACCCCTATAATACTGTATCAATTTACATAAAAAATGATGCATTTTGTTTGCATGGTCTTTCTCTGCAAGAAAAGAAACCATAATATTTTTGGACCATTTTGGTTACTTTTTTCATTGGATTGATTGAGGATTGACCGATTTATGGGGCGAATGAAAAATAGGTGTTTTAGGAACTTCTCGATCAGTCCTTGGTTCACGAATCGAGATGGCTGGAATGGCGGTTATCGTCATACATTCGAGGTATGATCCAAAGGATTGACCTCGAAGTTCTGAATGTGTTTATTATGCACCATACATAGACTCCAGGTTCCATTGCTTGTAAAATTATCATATGCCAGTGACACCTGATTTATACAATCATACCCAACTTTGCCATTCATGTAAAGCCAGGAATTGGCCTGTCAAAGCAGAATAGGGCGGCGAAAATGTGTGTGTGTGTGTGTGTGTGTGTGTGTGTGTGTGTGTGTCTGTCTGTATGTCATATGCATTTGCTGAAAACAGAATTAAATTCGAAACTCAAAATTTATTTCATACTGATGTTTACAAGACAATGAAAAAGCAGCCTGATTTTAATAACATACTGAGTCCTAGGTTTAGCATATTTATCAACATCGAATGAATACAACATTTATGGGAAAGTTTATGAAATAAGTATACTTATATATGACTTGTATGGCTCAAAGCTATGGTTCACTGACAGATCAGGACAATGAAACAGTTGAGAACATACAACCATAGTTTGCCAGATAATTACAAAGTTTCTTTCAAAGATCGCCGATACGATATAATGCCTGCTTGGAAATCATTTCAGTAGAAGTTAGCTTAGATAAGAAAGTCGTACATTAATTGTATTCGTAAAACATAGGTAAACTCAAATGTTAAAAAACATTCATGTCGGATTGGTGGCAATTTCATTTCTGATCAAAACAAAGTACTCTTTGTATATGATATCATTATTTATTGTACTTCAAAAGTATGATTTAGAAGATTTTCTCAAAGACTTAATTTTCATTACAGGTTTGCAGACACATCAACATAGAAAAGATATATTGAGGCAAGAATACAAGTATTTAAGGAGAGAAAATATTAAATGAGTATAAATTCATTAGGAGGGGTAATGAAAATCAATTCAGACTTAAAGACCATTTGTGGAAACTCGCTTTGACTGACAGCAGCATTAAATCGTATCGGAGGAATGAAAGCACTATCTGATCTGTGTCCTAGGAAAGCACGTGATGTCCGTATATAACACGTTTCAATGATTTTCTCTTAACCTTGGACAAGTGAAACCATTGGTATTCGAGTTTTGCATTAATATGAACCGACTATTTACCAGGTATTAAATTAAGACAAGGGATAATAGGTAGTAGTTATGCAGAATATAATGCAAGGAGTAGTTGTATTGAACTTCAAAGGACTAATAGATTAACTATTTCTGAGTGTTGTACTTAATAAAGTTATAGCTTCAGCAGTTAAACAGCTTCGTAAATTAGCAAGTAAATATGGCGGAATAAAGAACACTCTTCCCTTCTCTCTCTCTCTCTCTCTCTCTCTCTCTCTCTCTCTCTCTCTCTCTCTCTCAATATGGCGGAATAAAGAACACTCTTTCCCCCCCTCTCCCCCCCCCCTCTCTCTCTCTCTCTCTCTCTCTCTCTCTCTCTCTCTCTCTCTCTCTCTCTCTCTCTCCTGTAAACTGAAATGTATCAGTTTCGTGTACTTTCTTTCAAAGTATGAAAGATAATTCATATTAACCAAATGAAACTGTACCTAATAAAGAAAATGTACATAGTCATTATATGGCATACGGTCTCTGTTCCTTGAATATTCCATAGTCAGTATATGGCATACGGTCTCTTTTCCTTGAATATTCCATAGTCAGTATATGGCATACGGTCTCTTTTCCTTGAATATTCCATAGTCAGTATATGGCATACGGTCTCTTTTCCTTGAATACTCTATAGTCAGTATATGGCATACGGTCTCTTTTCCTTGAATACTCCATAGTCATTATATGGCATAAGGTCTCTTTTCCTTGAATAATCCATAGTCATTATATGACATAAGGTCTTTGTCAGTGTAGCCTTAATATTAGGACGAAGATAATCATTCATGTATCATGTGGAATATATGATAACCTTTGGTAATCCGTGTCGTCACGTTCAACATATATTTTACGTTGCATATATTGGATTACTTTGGCAATCCAAGTCATCACATTAGATTCATATTTCATGTTAAATATAGCTGATTATTTTTAGACCTTGTAGGCATGTAAAACTTGAAACAATATTTATGACGAACATTTAAGTTACAGGGGCGCATTAGGAATTTGTTCTACGAGGGATATATTCGTCTTCTTTTTAAATTTGAAAGTTTACTTTTCCAGCTGGAAAGTGGTATTCTTAGTCCATTTTCGATCAGCGATCAGAGATTTAAAAAATGGAAAGCCTTCAAAAGTGTACTGTTTTCTTAGTAGCACCAACAGTAATAAAAAAAAACATGCGCATTTATAAGCTTACCAAAAATAAGAAAACAGGAACAACTAGAATCAACACTTCAAAGAAAGTCATGACTACTGCCATCTGTCCATTTGGCTTCGGGTCTTTGTTTGGATATTCGACCTTATCCACAGGATTCAAGGGTTCGTCGAAATCAGTCATACAGTCCTTGTAAGGCAATAGTGGTGATTGCATTGGGCACCTTTTAACAGGTTGATCATCTTCGCAAAGAGAACCAATCTGCAGTCTGCTAAGCTGAATTAAATCCCCTCGTTGAAGGTCATTGCAGTAGTTTTGTTCCTTGAAATATATAGTTTTAGTATCGTTTTCAGGGAGAGAAAATATCCACGCTAGTTCACAAGAGCAGTTGAATGTATTATTGAAAACTTGGGCGGTGGAGTTACTTTCTAACAAAGCATCCTGGTTTCCGCATAACATAACTGTTATTATATTTCCTGTGAAGTTAAAGTTGGTCACTGCGTGCATGGTTTTAATAACTCCGGAATGTATCAAATGTATTTTATTGTACATGATTTCATAATTGGCAGTTCTCGAAATGTTCATGAAAGCATGTGGGGAAATTATTCCGATTTCGTTCCTTTCAAATAGAAACTTATTAACACCCTCGATGTTATGGAAAGCGTATGATTCTATCATGTGAACTCGTGAGTTGTGGAACACAATCTGGGTGATATTTGTCAAATGTGAGAAAGCATTTCCCTCTATAATCCTAATTGTGGAATTTACAATCTCTATTTTAACCAAGTTCTGCAGATTTGAAAAGGAACAAGCCATTAGTTTTGTGATATTGCTAGACACTATCCTGATTCTCTGAAGCTGTCTTAGGTTTTCAAAAGTGCTATGTAGTATTGTCTGTATACCGGAATCCCGCAGTTCAAAATAGAGTGTTGATGGGGAAATTCCTGTTGGGAACATCGACTGTGACGAGCAGATGGTTTCTGTATTGTTGCAGCTACATTCAAACGGGCACGTGCTTATGGGAAACTCGCCATTTACAACTGCTGACAGCGCAACCACCAAGACGATCATTGGAAACATCTTTGTTTCTGAAAATCAGAAATATTGCATAAAAGACATCTTACATATATGTTTGTTTTACCTATTTATTTTTGGTATTCGTTACAGCATGAAACTCCGCCTAGGACGGTCCTAAGCCCGGCTGCAAAAGGAGGAAGGTTGGGCGTGGGGCTAGCAACCCAACCCCAGAAAAAAACAACTTGCTACAGAAACGCCAAAAAGTAAACCAACAGGAACAACGGTCCTGGGAGAAGATGGATCTCCAGCTGGAAGATGTATGACGCCGGATGGTGAAAACCAGAGTCATCTGGAAGCCGTCAGGCCGACGACCATCGTCTCCACCAGGAACACCACTACCATCGGTACATGGAACGTGCGTACCATGTACGAGACCGGAAAGTCAGCGCAAGTTGCCGCAGAGATGAGAAGATACAACCTCACCATCCTGGGAATCAGCGAGGCAAGATGGACTGGTTCCGGGCAGAAACGACTGGCTTCCGGCGAGTTACTGCTGTACTCGGGACACGAGCAGGACGACGCTGCACACACCCAAGGCGTGGCACTGATGCTGTCCAAGTCAGCTCAAGGAGCACTCCTTGGATGGGAAGCACACGGCCCAAGGATAATGACAGCCTCCTTCAGTACCAAAAAGAAGAGGATCAACATAGACATTATCCAGTGCTACGCCCCGACAAACGACAGTGAGGAAGAAGAGAAGGATGATTTCTACGACAGGCTGCTAACCATCATCCAAGACCGACCACAGAGAAACATCATCATCGTCATGGGTGACTTCAACGCTAAGATCGGCAGCGACAACAGAGGCTACGAGGAGATCATGGGGCAGCATGGGCTTGGCGAGATGAACGACAACGGAGAGAGATTTGCCGACCTGTGTGCCACAAGCAACCTGGTCATCGGAGGAAGTGTTTTCAACCACAGAAGGATACACAAGGCAACTTGGGTGTCACCAGACCTGCGGACGGAAAACCAAATAGACCACGTGTGCATCGTGAGGACGTTTCGCCGCTCCCTTCAGGATGTCCGCGTTAAGCGAGGAGCAGACGTTGCCTCAGACCATCATCTACTCGTTGCCTGGATGAAGCTGAAGCTCAAGAGAAACTGGACAGGAGGCTCCAATCAACGCCGTCGTTACAACACCACGGCGTTGAGAGATAACAACAAACAGGAGAAATTCAAGATCACCCTCTCCAACAAGTTCCAGGTTCTAGAAGAGCTGCTTGAAGAAGAGACCATAGAAGACAGATGGAAAAGAGTGAAAGAGGCACTCACATCAACATGCCAAGAAGTACTGGGCCCCAAAACATACACGCACAAAGAATGGATTTCAACAGAGACGCTGAGGAAGATTCAAGAAAGAAGAGAGAAGAAGACTGCCGTAAACAACAGTAGGACAAGAACAGCAGAAGCAAAAGCAAACGACGAGTACGCGGAAGCCAACAGAAGCGTCAAGCGCAGCATCAAGAAAGATAAGAAGAGCTACGTAGAGATGCTGGCAACAGAAGCAGAAGAAGCAGCTCACCATGGCAACACCAGAGACCTGTATGCCACCATCAAGAAACTTTCAGGAAAGTTTGCCAAGCCAGAAAGACCAGTCAAGGACAGGAATGGAAGAGCGATCCCAGACGAGGAAGGACAGAAGAACAGATGGGTTGAGCATTTCCAGGAACTGCTAAATAGACCAGCGCCTGCAAACCCACCAGACGTACCGCCAGCGGAAAGTGACCTGCCAATAGAGTGCGGTGCACCGACCAAAGAGGAGATTCGCAGCGCCATCAAGCAATTGAAGAGCGGCAAGTCTGCAGGACCCGACAGCATTCCGGCAGAGGCGCTGAAGGCGGACGTGGAAACCAGTGTGGAGCTCCTCTACCCGCTCTTCGGCACGATATGGGAAGACGAAGAAGTACCAGCAGACTGGAGAGAAGGCTACCTCGTCAAACTACCTAAGAAAGGTGACCTCAGTGACTGCTCCAACTACAGGGGGATTACGCTGTTGTCCATCCCGGGGAAGGTGTTTAACCGCATCTTACTGAACAGGATGAAAGAGGCAGTTGACCCGCATCTCCGTGACCAACAAGCTGGCTTCCGAAAGGAAAGGTCATGCACGGACCAGATAGCGACACTGCGCATCATCTTGGAACAGTCTCTGGAGTGGAATTCGCCACTCTACGTGAATTTTCTCGACTATGAGAAAGCGTTCGACAGCGTTGACAGGCAGACCCTCTGGAAACTACTAAGGCACTATGGAGTCCCGGAAAAGATCACCAACATCATCAGGAAGTCCTATGAAAGAATGACTTGTAGGATCATCCACGGCAGGCAATTAACTGATGCCTTTGCAGTAAACACAGGGGTGAGACAAGGATGCCTTCTATCACCATTCCTCTTCCTGCTGGCCATCGACTGGGTCATGAAGACATCGACAGACCAAAAAAGAAACGGCATCCAGTGGACGCTGTGGAAACAGCTGGACGACCTAGATTTCGCTGATGACCTGGCTCTCCTCTCGCATACCCAACAACAGATGCAGGAAAAGACTAGCATTGTTGCGGACAACTCAGCCAGCCTGGGCCTTCACATCAACAGAGGAAAGAGCAAGGTTTTCAAGACAAATGCATCCAGCAATACACCCATCACAGTGGAAGGCGATGCGCTGGAGGAGGTGGATAGCTTCACCTACCTTGGCAGCATCCTGGACAAGCAAGGAGGAACGGATGCAGACGTTAAGACACGCATCGGCAAAGCAAGGGCAGCTTTCCATCAGCTGAAGAACATATGGATATCAAGGCAGCTTAACATCACCACCAAGATCAGGGTCTTCAACACCATCATGAAGCCGATATTGCTGTACGGAGCAGAGACCTGGAGAACCACCGCTACCACCATGAAGAAAATCCAGGTCTTCATCAACACCTGCCTTAGGAAGATCCTAAAGATCCGCTGGCCAGAAAGAATCAACAACGACGAACTGTGGCAGAGAACAAAGCAACAGCCCGTTGAGGATGACATAATTCATAGACGCTGGCGATGGATTGGCCACACCCTCCGCAAACCTGCTCCCAACATCACCAGGCAAGCCCTCACATGGAACCCTCAAGGAAAGAGGAAGAGAGGGAGACCCAGAAACACCTGGCGCCGTGATTTGGATGCAGACGCAAAGAAGATGGGCAAGACGTGGGGACAGCTGGAGAGACTCGCCCAGAACCGAGACGCCTGGAGGGAGCTGGTTGGCGGCCTATGTCCCAAACGGGGCCACAGGCGGAGATGAGATGATGATTCGTTACAGCCTCTACCCCCATGACTTGACGAAAGTGAAGTGACCAAAAACTTTTTTGAACAAGTAGCCAACTTGAGTGAATCATGCAAAATAGATGCAGTGACCTCATTAACTTGCAAAAACGCATATGGCGTTATGAAAGGCACGATTGCTTATTATGATAACAATCTGCATGGTAAAGTTTTCTGGCTTATATTTTTATTACAACTATACTTCAAACCATATTTCTTGCTACAAAAATATTTCTCTGGAATCAAGGTTGTTGATTTATACTTTTAAAAGAACAAGATATTTGTACTCAATATAGTAGAAAATATAATATTGAAGAATTGCCATGTTTTATATGTAATGGATACAATTCACATATTGACGCTCATAATATTCTGAAAGAATTGACCGAGATCTCAGACAATGCATCATTCTTCCCGACTAAATGGTGTAAAAATGTTACCTAAAAGGTTAAATCACGTTTTCGCTTGAATGCATCATACATATTTATAAACAAAAAGGCCCAATACATGTTATATATATCTTCAAACAAGTAAACGTATTGATAAATTAATTCACTTAGGAATCATCTTAGAACAGCAACGATGCATAATGTCAAGCTTAAGAGCAGAAAAAGTTAAAACTTTTTATTTTAAATATTGTGCAGGAAAAAATTAAGTTGCTGACTGACTAAATCACCTCGTACATTTGAAACGAGTGAATACTCTCATGATATTAATGAATAATCTCATGATATGAGTGAATACTCTCATAAAATCAGTGAATAATCTCATGATATGAGTGAATGTTCTCATGTTATGAATGAATATTCCCATGTTATGAATGAATACTCTCATGATGTGAGTGAATACTCTCATAATATCAGTGAATAATCTCATGATATGAGTGAATACTCTCATAATATCAGTGAATAATCTCATATGAGTGAATACTCTCATGTTACGAATGAATATTCCCATGTTATGAATGAATACTCTCATGATGTGAGTGAATCTTCTCATGATATGAATGAATATTCACATCATGTGAGTGAATACTCCAATGTTATGAATGAATAATCTCATGATATGAGTGAATACTATCATGTTATGAATGAATACTCTCACGATATGAGTGAATACTCTCATGATATGATATCTTTTAATACTCTCATGTTATGAATGAATACTCTCGTGATATGAGGGAATACTCTCTGAAATATATTTTACCTGGTGCGACAATGCAAGTTCGCTATGAGGACCCTGAAATAGGCAAAATTATATAATTGAAAAGGGCTGATTAAGAATTTCGTTTTACTTTTGATGGACTGCAGACATGTTTGCATAAAATACCAATGGATGTTCATAACGAGATAATAGGGCGGCAACTGGAAGAATCAATGACAATCACTAACCTATCAGAGAGATTATATGTTCCTCTTTTTAAATAAGCAGGACAAAAACAATATCTAAGATATACAAGCAACGCGATATTTTTTTCTAAGTTACTTGATTTAATTATCCAGAAGGCAGTATATGCTGTGTTAAGTGACGGGTTATGTAAACTGATTTAAGCCAACATTACCTATAACTAAGATTCTTTATAAGATTACTGATTTCTTTATTCAGCATTGTTTAGATGGCGCGCCAGTTCATTTACAATGCCCTCAGGTGATATTTCAAATGAAGATAAACGAAGATCTGTCTTGTGTTTACACTCGATAAACGTTGCATGCATACCTGTTCAATGACATTGGGACGCAATAAGCGCAAAGGCGTATGCATGGAATAATATAATATATGATGGGGTTTGCACCGAGACAAGGAAATCCAAGTCAAGGGGGTTACATTATTTGTCCCCCAACGAGGCTTGTCTCAGTGCAAACTCCAAAGAAGGTTGCTTTTCTCACCCAATAATTTCCTTTCAGTGAAAAGAATTCTTCATTTCTGCAATATAGTTAAAAGGCAAATGTTTGCATGCGATGCATTAATACAAATACATTAATGAGTGCTGTGAATTACCGTTTCATCCGATGTACACAATTTTGTACACATTACTGATGTATTATCACATTTAATGTATGGATGTTGTATGGAATTGATAATAAATAATTAATACGTGTTACAAGAAAATGTTTCATTTCATCATTATCAATTCCAATTTTGAAAAGATTACCCCACCCCACCCTTGTATAAAAGACCCTCCAACTATGGACCCTAGCGGATAACCATGTACTAAACTTTCAAGTTCACGGATTCTTTGAAAATGTATATTTCTGTCTTGAAAAAATGGCAAGTGTTGCAGTGAAATTTGCTTTTGGATTAGAGTGTTGACGGATAAATTATTCCATCTGGCTGGTAAGTGCATTATTTGTCAATAAAAAAAATTGCAGGTATATTTTTTATTCAGTGGAGATGCTTTTAAAAATTAAAATAGAGTATATTTGACATAACATTTCTGGCTGTTGCTAAGTTTTCCATAGTTCTTAAGAGAGTTGGGAAGCTATGAAGTGTATAGTCTATATAGTCTATGTGTATAGGTCTATAGTCTATGTGTATAGGTCTATAGTCTAAGTGTATAGGTCTATAGTCTATGTGTATAGGTCTATAGTCTATGTGTATAGGTCTATAGTCTATGTGTATAGGTCTATAGTCTATGTGTATAGGTCTATAGTCTATGTGTATAGGTCTATAGTATATGTGTATAGGTCTATAGTCTATGTGTATAGGTCTATAGTCTATGTGTATAGGTCTATAGTCTATGTGTATAGGTCTATAGTCTATGTGTATAGGTCTATAGTCTATGTGTATAGTCTATAGTCTATGTGTATAGGTCTATAGTCTATGTGTATAGGTCTATAGTCTATGTGTATAGTCTATAGTCTATGTGTATAGTCTATATAGTCTATGTGTATAGTCTATATAGTCTATGTGTATAGGTCTATAGTCTATGTGTATAGTCTATATAGTCTATGTGTATAGGTCTATAGTCTAAGTGTATAGGTCTATAGTCTATGTGTATAGGTCTATAGTCTATGTGTATAGGTCTATAGTCTATGTGTATAGGTCTATAGTCTATGTGTATAGGTCTATAGTCTATGTGTATAGGTCTATAGTCTATGTGTATAGGTCTATAGTCTATGTGTATAGGTCTATAGTCTATGTGTATAGGTCTATAGTCTATGTGTATAGGTCTATAGTCTATGTGTATAGGTCTATAGTCTATGTGTATAGGTCTATAGTCTATGTGTATAGGTCTATAGTCTATGTGTATAGGTCTATAGTCTATGTGTATAGTCTATATAGTCTATGTGTATAGGTCTATAGTCTATGTGTATAGGTCTATATAGTCTATGTGTATAGGTCTATAGTCTATGTGTATAGGTCTATAGTCTATGTGTATAGGTCTATATAGTCTATGTGTATAGGTCTATAGTCTATGTGTATAGGTCTATAGTCTATGTGTATAGGTCTATAGTCTATGTGTATAGGTCTATAGTCTATGTGTATAGGTCTATAGTCTATGTGTATAGGTCTATAGTCTATGTGTATAGGTCTATAGTCTATGTGTATAGGTCTATATAGTCTATGTGTATAGGTCTATAGTCTAAGTGTATAGGTCTATAGTCTATGTGTATAGGTCTATAGTCTATGTGTATAGGTCTATAGTCTATGTGTATAGGTCTATAGTCTATGTGTATAGGTCTATAGTCTATGTGTATAGGTCTATAGTCTATGTGTATAGGTCTTTAGTCTATGTGTATAGGTCTATAGTCTATGTGTATAGGTCTATATAGTCTATGTGTATAGGTCTATAGTCTATGTGTATAGGTCTATAGTCTATGTGTATAGGTCTATAGTCTATGTGTATAGGTCTATAGTCTATGTGTATAGGTCTATAGTCTATGTGTATAGGTCTATAGTCTATGTGTATAGGTCTATAGTCTATGTGTATAGGTCTATAGTCTATGTGTATAGGTCTATAGTCTATGTGTATAGGTCTATAGTCTATGTGTATAGGTCTATAGTCTATGTGTATAGGTCTATAGTCTATGTGTATAGGTCTATAGTCTATGTGTATAGGTCTATAGTCTATGTGTATAGGTCTATAGTCTATGTGTATAGGTCTATAGTCTATGTGTATAGGTCTATAGTCTATGTGTATAGTCTATATAGTCTATGTGTATAGGTCTATAGTCTATGTGTATAGGTCTATAGTCTATGTGTATAGGTCTATAGTCTATGTGTATAGGTCTATAGTCTATGTGTATAGGTCTATAGTCTAAGTGTATAGGTCTATAGTCTATGTGTATAGGTCTATAGTCTATGTGTATAGGTCTATAGTCTATGTGTATAGGTCTATAGTCTATGTGTATAGGTCTATAGTCTATGTGTATAGGTCTATAGTCTATGTGTATAGGTCTATAGTCTATGTGTATAGGTCTATAGTCTATGTGTATAGGTCTATAGTCTATGTGTATAGGTCTATAGTCTATGTGTATAGGTCTATAGTCTATGTGTATAGGTCTATAGTCTATGTGTATAGGTCTATAGTCTATGTGTATAGGTCTATAGTCTATGTGTATAGGTCTATAGTCTATGTGTATAGGTCTATAGTCTATGTGTATAGGTCTATAGTCTATGTGTATAGGTCTATAGTCTATGTGTATAGGTCTATAGTCTATGTGTATAGGTCTATAGTCTATGTGTATAGGTCTATAGTCTATGTGTATAGGTCTATAGTCTATGTGTATAGGTCTATAGTCTATGTGTATAGGTCTATAGTCTATGTGTATAGGTCTATAGTCTATGTGTATAGGTCTATAGTCTATGTGTATAGGTCTATAGTCTATGTGTATAGGTCTATAGTCTATGTGTATAGGTCTATAGTCTATGTGTATAGGTCTATAGTCTATGTGTATAGGTCTATAGTCTATGTGTATAGGTCTATAGTCTATGTGTATAGGTCTATAGTCTATGTGTATAGGTCTATAGTCTATGTGTATAGGTCTATAGTCTATGTGTATAGGTCTATAGTCTATGTGTATAGGTCTATAGTCTATGTGTATAGGTCTATAGTCTATGTGTATAGGTCTATAGTCTATGTGTATAGGTCTATAGTCTATGTGTATAGGTCTATAGTCTATGTGTATAGGTCTATAGTCTATGTGTATAGGTCTATAGTCTATGTGTATAGGTCTATAGTCTATGTGTATAGGTCTATAGTCTATGTGTATAGGTCTATAGTCTATGTGTATAGGTCTATAGTCTAAGTGTATAGGTCTATAGTCTATGTGTATAGGTCTATAGTCTATGTGTATAGGTCTATAGTCTAAGTGTATAGGTCTATAGTCTATGTGTATAGGTCTATAGTCTATGTGTATAGGTCTATAGTCTATGTGTATAGATCAGTCTTGTCTGTCATACTCATAGTTAATTTCACACAGCATTGAGAATTTTATCTTATCTGTAGCACAGTCAATTTTCAGGTCAGCGTCATTAAATGTAGCTAACAGTATATAATTTATTTCACACAAAGTATTTAAAACTAGTTCGTTTGCTTTAACTACATTTAATGACGCTGGCCTGAAAATGTACTGATCTAGGCCTGCATATAGGAAAAAATTGACCATGTTGTGTGGATCAAACTAACAACATAAAATCAAAACCTCGAAATAGTATATATATATATATATATATATATATATATATATATATATATATATATATATATATATATATATATATATATATATATATATGTATATGTGTCTGTGTGTGTGTGTGTGTGTGTGTGTCTCTATCGAAATGTTTTTGTATGATGTATTCTCAAAGAATGATTGACCTTAAGTTACTATGTTTTTGTTATATATTTGTTGTTGTTTACTTTCAAATCAAATTAGCACAAAGAAAAAAACAAGACGAAAACAGCAAACAACTACAAACAAAACAAAGAAATCAAAACAAACAGAATCTACATAAATGTATTGAAATGCTCAATGAAAAACTCTTTCAATTACACCATAATTGGTTAAGCGTAATAATATGGTGTGTCGCTACTTCAACATAACGTCATAAACTTGATGATTTCATGATGGGTTATGACCGAGTTCCTACCACAGGCAATATGAGAGATCGTTCCAAATATCCGAATGTAAAACCTGTCATATATCGACTCAAGAGACGTTTGTCTGGAGTTCCGAATTTTCACGCAATTTAATTTTTTTTATTACGAAAAGGTATTTCGCTGCTCATTCCCCGTTATAAAAAAACGAGTATATTATTAATGCGCTTTAATGAGCCCGCTTGTAAACCAAGGAGGTTGATTTTGGTTTGAACTGGATAATTGAATGATGGACGTAGATTTTGGTTTTGAATTTGATATTTGAATGATGAGCGTAGATTTTGGTTTGAATTTGATATTTGAATATGTACGTATATTTTGGTTTTGAATTTGATATTTGAATGATGTACGTATATTTTGGTTTTGAATTTGATATTTGAATGATGGACGTATAATCTGGTTTTGAATTTGATATTTGAATGATGGGCGTAGATTTTGGTTTGAATTTGATATTTGAATGATGGACGTAGATTTTGGTTTTGAATTTAATATTTGAATGATAGACGTAGAATCTGGTTTTGAATTTGATATTTGAATGATGGACGTAGATTTTGGTTTTGAATTTAATATTTGAATGATGGACGTAGATTCTGGTTTTGAATTTGATATTGGAATGATGGGCGTAGATTTTGGTTTGAATTTGATATTTGAATAATGGACGTAGATTTTGGCCCCTCACGTCATGCACATAGTGATTGTTTCGACGAAGAAAGGTGTTTCGTGACAAAATTGATTTCCATAAAAATGTATCCATTTGTAAAGTCATTTGTCATGTAAAAGAATTAGAAAATCGCTATTAAAAAGAGAAACAAATATTCTGTTTTATCATTTTGGATCTTCGTTGTACACGGTAAAATTACCAATCAAAATTAACGTAATTTCGTTCATCCTGAAAAATTAAGTTTTTATGAATATTTGACTTTTTTCACAAACGTTGTGGAAAATTAAAACTAAGGATAAGAAGCTCAAATTGCACTTTTTTTTTTTAAAGAAAAGTGTTTTTTAAAAGTCACTTGTTTGATGATGGCGCAATAAGGGTGAAAAGAATTGCAATGTTGGTGAAGAAAATAATATTTTTGGTGAATATTATACTTTTATTATTTTTTTAATTCAGATTTCAAGAAAAGAGTTTGTTTTTTTTCATGCTGAAACGCATTCTTCACTTTGCCATGAAGAAAGAAACCATAAAAGAGAATTATGAAAGTGTGGCTACGTTTCATTTAGGTCTTTAAATAAATGATCCTCAAATTCCTTTTTATTTATACTTTTGTCTGGTCTGCATTTTGTAATTTGTCATACAAGTAATCATCAACGCAGGCGTGCATATAAATATGATAAAATAAACTGTTGCCAGAATCGAGTTGTACTATAGTTGACATAAATTGCAGTCTCACGTGTGGATTGGCAGTGGACTAAGTTGTCTTTTCTACATCAGGTATTAGTAAAGATCTGTTCGTGGTTTAAAAACTAATTTTAATAAACTATGACACACAATGTACAGGAACACTCCCCACCCCCATACCTTGGCTCAGACACACGCTTGAACTCCGCATATAATCTATACATGATCGAAATAATAGAGAAAAGAGAAGAATACAAAAACAACAGAGGAGAAACAAGAAGAAATGAATTTGGGAGTCATCTTTCTAGAAATGTGATTCATTCAAATGTAGAAAGCATTCGTAGTTTTTGTATTTGCTGGAGGGCTTTTGGTTTTGAATTTGCCATTTGAATGATGGACGTAGATTCTGGTTTTGAATTTGATATTTGAATGATGGGCGTAGATTTTGGTTTGAATTTGATATTTGAATGATGGACGTAGATTTTGGTTTTGAATTTGATATTTGAATGATGGACGTAGATTCTGGTTTTGAATTTGATATTTGAATGATGGGCGTAGATTTTGGTTTGAATTTAATATTTGAATGATGGACGTAGATTTTGGTTTTGAATTTGATATTTGAATGATGGACGTAGATTTTGGTTTGAATTTTATATTTGAATGATGGACGTAGATTTTGGTTTTAATTTTATATCAAAATGAATGAGGTTCATTTCTATATCTCAATGAAGGATGTTAATTTTGATATCTGAATGAAAGGGGCAGACTTTGGACATCTGAATCAAGGAGATTGATTTGATATCAAAATAAAGGAGGCTGGGTTTAGTTTACAAATGCACCACTAGGCTTTACTTCACTCGTGCATTTCATAAAAGATCGATGGATCTGCATCGATATTTTCACTTAATGAGTTTGGGAAGTAAATTATAAATTTATTTTAAAAAAATTCTATACATCAAATTTCATACGTGCACATTTATAAAATATTAATGGCTACAAAATGAAAATTAATTTATGTTTATGAAAGACAAGCACGAATTGTGTACTTTGTGCTATGAGAGGTTAATTTCCCCCAGCACACGCATCGCTGAAGTTGTCATTTTCATGCGACATCACATGGTATTAATAATAATAATAATAATAATAATAATAATAATAATAATAGATAAATAAATAAATAAATACATGAATGAATGAATAATAATGTAAAAAAAATAATAATTAATGCAAAGCAGATGAAAGGCATATTAGTGCATGTAAACGTTCATTGTGAAGGTCGATGAACAAAAACAAATTTGCCCTCTGCCTTCCACACTTGATACTGTACTCCATACATTTAGAGTTCAACAATGGGACTCTTACATCCGAGTAGTTTGAGTCCATCATATCAAATCGTTCGGTTTGGTGGGGGTGGGGTGCACACACTAGTTATTATAAACTTTGAAAGAGTGACGTATGTAAGGTGAAGTTGTTTGCATCGAAAGCTTGCAAATTGGAGATAGTGTTGGCATTCCTATGTACTCCTTTGATGTAATGTAGCTGACATTTCAGTAGATATTGTACTTGTGATAATTGTAAATGATCTAAGCACACTGCTGACTAAAATGACTGCTCCATTGTGCTAAAAAACACACACCAGGAATTAGTTTAAAGCACACTATCTTTAGAAACTACTTAATTTTAGTGAAATTTAATTTTGCCCAACAAGTCAATAACAACTTCTAAAAGTGTAATGAGTGAATTGCTAAAAATATAAAATGTATTTTAAAAAATGTTTTCGGTTCTTTTTTTCGCAACTAACCTCTGAAGTTCAGGATGAAAAACTGACCAAGTGGAGCTAGCAGTTTGTTTTGAAAGATGCACATTTAGAATAAGGCCAAACTGTATACTCTATAATCCATATTACACCCATCAATCATACACCAAAATAAAGGGAATTAAAGGTTTGTTGAACAATATCTAAGATATATAAAGTCTTTTTAAATAGCCAGTATAGCCGGTGAGGAAAGTCGGAGAAAATGTTTTGTTTAAAATTCTAACCTATGCAAAATACGAAACTGTTGAGCGCCACCTGAAGTGAAAACTTTATTCTTCATGAAATCATCAAGTTTTGGTCCTCATTTCGACAAATCGACCGTGTTATGCGCTTAAGTACTTTTCTTTAAATATTATCAAACGCTTTTTTTAAAAAAATAATTAACGTTTGTAGATTACTGAAGTATAGTGTCATGGATTTTTGCTTGAAAACCATTACGCGGTAAGCGTTAAAGACCGTCATTAACCAATGAAAATGAAACGGTCTGAATATGAAAGAAACAAACAAATGCTCATTACGTCACAAAACATCATCCACTTGTATGATTTGATTACCTTTTGAACTTCAACAAAAACGTTATTTTTACATTGTTACTTATAAAATAAATAGTTACAAATTATCAACCAGATGAACTTTTAAAAAAAAAAAATATGTTGCACGTGAAATTCTAAGGTTTGACTGCAGACAACGTCGCAAAATTCTTGAGTCTAAAACAGCAGAAGCCATCATGGACTAGCCTGGAGGTAGAAGAAAATTAGCATATTTAGTACAGCTTTGTCTCTTTTCTTTAATCACCCCATCTTCCTCTTTCAAGTTCTATTTCCCTTTTTGATTTTCTTCACTATCACTACATCAACTAATATGATGATGTTTGTTATTACAAATACTACTACCACCACATAAACAACGACGACGACAAGTGCAACTACCTTGTTTGTAATGAAAAATGACCTTACTACCTTAGTACAAATCCGGCCCTACTTATGTACTAGATAAAAAGGTCCTACGTCTGTGATAGATAAAAAGGTCCTACGTCTGTGATAGATAAAAAGACTCTACTACTGTGAGTGATAGAAGGCCCTATTACTGTGATAGACAAAAGGCATTACTAATGTGAGAGATAAAATGCCCCACTACTCTGATAGATAAATTGCCCTACTAATGTGATAGATAAAAGGCCCTACTACTGTGAGAGATAAAATGGCTCTAGTACTGTGATAGATAAAAGACCCTACTACTGTGAAAGATAAAATGGCTCTAGTACTGTGATAGATAAAAGACCCTACTACTGTGAGAGATAAAATCGCTCTAGTACTGTGATAGATAAAAGGCTCTACTACTGTGAAAGATAAAATGGCTCTAGTACTGTGATAGATAAAACGCCCTACTACTGTGAGAGATAAAATGGCTCTAGTACTGTGATAAATAAAACGCCCTACTACTGTGAGAGATAAAATGGCTCTAGTACTGTGATAAATAAAACGCCCTACTACTGTGATATATAAAAGGCCATACTACTGTGAAAGATAAAAAGGCCCCACTACTGTAACAGAAAAGTTACCCTTTTTAATAGAAAAAAGTCTAACTAATGCGATAGAAAAAGGCTCAAATTCTGAAAGACAGAATGGCTCTTCTACTGTGATAAAAAAATGCCTCTTCTACTGCAATAGAAAAATGGCTCTACTACTGTGACAGGACAAAAACATCCCCTAAACTTATGATAGAAAATAGCCTTATAACTGAGATAGAAATAAGGCCTAAAAATGCGATAAAAGGCCCAACAAGTGTGAGTGAAAAATCCCGATTACTGTGATAGGAAAGGATGCCATAACACTGCGATAGAAAAATAGCCCCGACGGTATCGCATTTTGGTGAGAAGAATGAAAAGATTTTCGAAATCAGCTCAAATCTGAGTTTGGAGGTGGATAACGTATAAATTAAGGCGTGTACAGAAGGACGGAAGAAAAGAAGACTGACATTATTAATTAACGGCATGATATCATATTACCAGGTCCCTACAGACTAATACAAAGAAGAGAAACTCACAAAGCCTTGAATATTCAATGGTGTCCTCGAAACAAGAGTTCGTTTTATAAGTATGTCAGAAACAAAGGGCGTCTTCTGCCGCAAAGCCAAATTAAGCGCGTGCTATTTAGTCAGACTGTGATTGCGGACAACGACAACCTGAGTGGCGTACAACTTCCTCTAACAATTCCTCTTCTTTCCGTCAGCTTTCCTGTTTCTGTCTACTGTACAATTCGTAATTTCCGTGCACAGTTCAATTCGTAACGCTGCAAGTGAATGACGTGCCTGATATGTTCTTCATACATATGTCATATGTATCGATAGTTCAGTATCTAAATACTCCCTCTAAAGTTTTCATAAATCGATTCGTAACCGAACATATGCCTAAAGATGACGATACGTTTCAATTCATGCAAACCTACGTCTCTTCTATAAAGACGACTTTAAGATTGCTTCAATTTCTGTGTATAATCAATACACAGTCTCTCTCTCTCTCTCTCTCTCTCTCTCTCTCTCTCTCTCTCTCTCTCTCTCTCTCTATATATATATATATATATATATATATATATATATATATATATATATATATATCACAGGAGTCTGATGTTTTATCAATAAAGTACGGCGAAAAGTCTGACAACATGAATCACCCTTATCAATAATATATATATATATATATATATATATATATATATATATATATATATATATATATATATATATATATATATATATATATATATATATATATATATATATATATAAGTAACTGTCTTTTGAATGCATATGTGTAGTTTTTCAGTCTTCTTGCGATTCTGAAGCGATAAAAGACTCGAGAAAAAGTCGAATCGAGCGAAGGGTTGTGGTCACGCTAGCATTCCTTGTGTATATATATATATATATATATATATATATATATATATATATATATATATATATATATATATATATATATATATATATATATATATATATATATATATAATTGATAAGGGTAATTCATGTTGTCAGACATTTCGCCGTACTTTTTTGATAAAACGTCAGACTCATGTTATATATATATATATATATATATATATATATATATATATATATATATATATATATATAGAGAGAGAGAGAGAGAGAGAGAGAGAGAGAGAGAGAGAGAGAGAGAGAGGTTTCCTACGGAGCTAAAGCTTATTATCAGTTATGTACCGAACGAAATGAAACAGTAAGAGATAAATACAACCTGTACACCAACAACATTCGATCCCATTTAACTGAAGAGGGTTTTATTCTAAATATCAAAGATAATTACTTCAGCGTACGCATAACTACATCTGATTTTATTGTAAGTCTGTCTACTGAATAACCTTTAAAAGCTTGCACGTAGATATTACAGTGCTTTGGCCTCTAAAATGAAAGCAGTATTATTATGATTAATTTCACTCGGCAAGGCGACTTATATTTATACTCAGGATCTCGTCGATGTATGTGTAGGTGTGGTCGGGTTTTCTGCCCCCCCCCCCACAAAAAAAAAAAACAAACAAAACAACAAAAAGCCAACAACAACAACAACAATAACAACAACGTGTTGCTTATCACTTGAAATCTGACCGTCGTTGTATTCTTGCGCACGCTTATTGGGTATTATACACACTTTGTATAACAAAAGAGAAAAGTCAGAGCCCTTTTGAAATTTGGACCCGACCTACTTATCCCAAACAAGTGACCTGATCCGGCATTGATCTTCAGAGAAGAATCTTTTTTTTTCTTTCTCCAGATTTATTCTGACTCATCGACACTGCTTCATGGCTTAAATCACATAGGACCTGCATAGCGCAACGGTAATATGCTGGTTTTAAGCCTTTGAGAACCTTGGTTAGTTCCCAAAACCGAAAGTGTGCAAAAGTTTTGAAGTTATTAACCATTTTTATAGTCTGGATGTTATCACATAGTGCTATTACCGTCAAGTGGAAGCTCCCCCGCTAATTGGAAATAATGTATCAATGGTCTGGCCCCTCATGTCATGAACATAGTGATTGTTTCGACGAAGAAAAGTGTTTCGTGACAAAATTGATTTCCGTAAAAAAGTATCCATTTGTAAGGTCATTTGTCATGTAAAAAATTAGAAAATCGCTATCAAAAAGAAAAACAAATATTCTGTTTTATCATTTTGGATCTTTGTTGTACACGGTAAAATTACCAATCAAAATTAACGTAATTTCGTTCCTCCTGAAAAATTAAGTTTTTATGAATATTTGACTTTTTTCACAAACGTTGTGGAAAATTAAAACTAAGGATAAGAAGCTCAAATTGCACTTTTTTTTTTTAAAGAAAAGTGTTTTTTAAAAGTCACTTGTTTGATGATGGCGCAATAAGGGTGAAAAGAATTGCAATGTTGGTGAAGAAAATAATATTTTTGGTGAATATTATACCTTTATTACTTTTTTAATTCAAATTTCATGAAGAGTTTTTCTTTTCATGTTGAAACTGGCATTCTTCACTTTGCCATGAAGAAAGAAACCATAAAAGAGAATTATGAAAGTGTGGCTACGTTTCATTTAGGTCTTTAAATAAATGATCCTCAAATTCCTTTTTATTTATACTTTTGTCGGGTCTGCATTTTGTAATTTGTCATACACGTGATCATCAACGCAGGCGTGCATATAAATAAAATAAAATAAACTGTTGCCAGAATCGAGTTGTACTATAGTTGACATAAATTGCAATCTCACGTGTGGATTGGCAGTGGACTAAGTTGTCTTTTTTACATCAGGTATCAGTAAAGATCTGTTCGTGGTTTAAAAACTAATTTTAATAAACTATGACACACAATGTACAGGTACACTCCCCACCCCCCTACCTTGGCTCAGACATTCGCTTGAACTCCGCATATAATCTATACATGATCAAAATAATAGAGAAAAGAGAAGAATACAAAAACAACAGAGGAGAAACAAGAAGAAATGAATTTGGGAGTCATCTTTCTAGAAATGTGATTCATTCAAATGTAGAGAGCATTCGTAGTTTTTGTATTTGCTGGAGGGCTTTACTGTATTTGCAATGCATTATTGTTACTCAGTAAATGGTATTGCCTACTATACAGGATTTTCATGGTGTACATTTCATATCATGTGTTTGATTTGACTTGCTAATCGTGGCAGTCATATTGTTGTAACTTCGCTAGTAAATGACAAAATAATACGAACTTACCTTGTATTAAGTCTTGATGAACTGAAGAAAATTGAAGTCTTCCTGTTGAAATCTAATGAGTCCAAACTAAACTGGTCCCTAGTCACTGTTTTAAACTAAAAGGATACTGTCAAAATACCGCACATCAATATGTATGCTTGGTGATTTAAGGCAATATACTTATAAACACCACTTATTGAGTATATAGTCTATGTACTACGTGACATTTATGCATGCAGACAGGAAGTAGATCCTTGGGCAATGTTTCTGTTTTAGTATCAAATCAAATTATTCTTTCACTTGAAATGAGGGGGCGATAGGTAATTGTGCGTTGCATTGTGTCAGTTTCCTTTCAGTTTATATAGTTTTCCTTTGGAAATATTTGTCCTGTGCTAGATTCTAGCGAGGTCTGAATCTTTGCAGACAAACATTTTGAGACTGAATGCCCTTTTTAGATAGCGTTTCAATACTTGATACGCAAACACATCAATCAATTACCAGGAAAAAAGTTTCAACATCCATCTTCATCATAAGAGACAGTATATACCCAGTTTTATTTGAATCAAATATGGACACTCTGATCTGAATCTGTCTCATAATGGTCTGTCGTTATCAAGCTATTCTCTAGCTATGTATTCTAAGTGTGTAAAAATTGAAGAAGCACATCCCGTGGAAATCATTTAGATTAATTGGGAAATACAATAGTGGAAGACAACTGTGCAGCAGGATACTACACTTGTAATGTTTTGATATAAATACTCCAATGTAAATCGTAATGGACATATACTTTAATTTACGTTTTAATGGAGAATTACTCTAATTTACGTTTTAATGGAGAATTACTCTAATTTACGTTTTAATGGAGAATTACACTAATTTACGTTTTAATGACACATACTCTTATACATATTTTAATGGACAAGTAATCTAATGTACGTTTTAATGGACAATACTTGAATGTACATTGTAATGGACAAATACTTGAATGTACATTGTAATGGACAAATACTTGAATGTAAGTTTTAATGGACAAACATTTGAATGCACTTTATAATGGACAAATACTTTAATGTACATTTGAATGGACAAATACTTGAATGTACATTGTAATGGACAAATACTTTAATGTAAGTTTTAATGGACAAATACTTGAATGTACATTGTAATGGACAAATACTTGAATGTAAGTTTTAATGGACAAACATTTGAATGCACGTTATAATGGACAAATACTTTAATGTACATTTGAATGGACAAATACTTGAATGTACATTTTAGCGGACAAATACTTGAATGTACATTTTAGCGGACAAATACTTGAATGTACGTTTTAATGGACAAATACTTGAATGTTTATTTTAATGGACAAATACTTGAATGTACGTTTTAATGGACAAATACTTGAATGTACGTTTTAATGGACAAATACTTGAATGTTTATTTTAACGGACAAATACTTTATGGAGAAATTCTTGAATGTACGTTGTAATGGAGAAATACTTGAATGTTCATTTTAATGGACAAATACTTGAATGTTTATTTTAATGGAGAAATACTTGAATATTCATTTTAATGGACAAATACTTGAATGTTTATTTTAATGGACAAATACTTGAATGTTTATTTTAATGGAGAAATACTTGAATATTCATTTTAATGGACAAATACTTGAATGTTTATTTTAATGGACAAATTCTTGAATGCACGTTTTAATGGAGATATACTTTAATGCACATTTTAATGGACAAATACTTTAATGTACGTTTTCATGGAGAAATACTTGAATGTACATTTTAATGGATCAATATTTGAATGTACATTTTAATGGAGAAATACTTGAATGTACATTTTAATGGACAAATACTTAAATGTACATTTTAATGGACAAATACTTTAATGTTCATTTTAATGGACAAATACTTGAATGTACGTTTGAATGGACAAATACATTAATGTTCATTTTAATGGACAAATAGTTCAATGTTCATTTTAATGGATAAATACTTGAATGTACGTTTGAATGGACAAATAATTGAATCATCATTTTAATGGACAAATACTCCTATATACATTTTAGTGTCTAATATATATTTTAATGGACAAATATTCTAACAAAGTAGAATGGTTGACACTAAACTTATTTTTATATTACTGATTTGGCTTTCTAATCCTAACAATTCAGAATTTTACATTGTCTAGTACAATGTGTAGTTTAAGCCATACGAATTTAGAGTCACACTTTGTAATTAATATTTAATCTTAACATTTTAGAGTTACACTTTGTAAGGTATTTAATCTTAACATTTAGAGTTACAGTTTGTAATTAATATTTAATCTTAACATTTTACAGTTACACTTTGTAAGGTATTTAATCTTTACATTTTACAGTTACACTTTGTAATTAATATTTAATCTTAACATTTTACAGTTACACTTTGTAAGGTATTTAATCTTAACATTTAGAGTTACACTCTGTAAGGTATTTAATCTTAACATTTAGAGTTACACTCTGTAAGGTATTTAATCTTAACATTTTACAGTTACACTTTGTAATTAATATTTAATCTTAACATTTTACAGTTACACTTTGTAAGGTATTTAATCTTAACATTTAGAGTTACACTTTGTAAGGTATTTGATCTTAACATTTAGAGTTACACTTTGTAAGGTATTTAATCTTAACATTTTACAGTTACACTTTGTAATTAATATTTAATCTTAACATTTTACAGTTACACTTTGTAAGGTATTTAATCTTAACATTTAGAGTTACACTTTGTAAGGTATTTAATCTTAACATTTTAGAAACGTACTGTGCGCTATACATTATATACATTAGGCTAATTATTTCTAACAATTTAGAACTTTATTGTTCCCTGTACAATGTATAAATTAGGCTAGATAATTCTAAAAATATGGACATGCATGTGGTATCCTTTCTGCCATGATAATTATAGCCGTGTTTGGGTTCCCAGTTTAATAGTTGGTCTGTGATTCTGTTGTCCTTTAATCTTTTTGTTTTTTCCCACCATGCAATAGTTTTCTGAGGTAAACAATGGAAAAATGATATAGAGAAAATAAAGATTACACGAACTAAAGATGGCCAAATTCATCATGGTAGAGGTAGAATCATTAAACACGGCTAAATTCATCATGGAGGAAGTTCATCATGGTAGAGGTAGAATCATTAAACACGGCTAAATTCATCATGGAGGAAGTTCATCATGGTAGAGGTAGAATCATTAAACACGGCTAAATTCATCATGGAGGAAGTTCATCATGGTAGAGGTAGAATCATTAAACACGGCTAAATTCATCATGGAGGAAATTGAATCATTAAAGATGACTAAATTCATCATGAAAGAGGTTCATCATGGTGGACGTAAAATCATTAAACACGGCTAAATTCATCATAAAGTAGGTCGAATCATTAAGACGACTAAGTTCGTCATGGAGGAGGTTAAATCATTAATGATGGATAATTTCATCATGCAGAAGACTGAATCATAAACACGGCAAAATTCATCATGGAGGGGATTGAATCGTTTATGATGGGTAACTTCATCTTGGAGGAGATTGAACCGTTAAACATGGAAAAATTCATCATGGAGGGGATTGAATCGTTAATGATGGGTAACATCATCTTGAAGGAGATTGAATCGTTAAACATGGCAAAATTCATCATGGAGGGGATTGAATCGTTAATGATGGGTAACTTCATCTTGGAAGAGATTGAATCGTTAAACATGGCAAAATTCATCATGGAAGACAGTGAATCGTTAAACGTTGCAAAATTCATCATGGATGAGATTGAATCGTTAAACATGGCAAAATTCATCATGGAGGATATTGAATCGTTAAACATGGCAAAATTCACCATGAAGGAGATCATGAATAATAATCATTAGTCTTTTTTCTTTTGTCTGAAAAAAGTGTCCCTGTATGAGTCCATTGCACGAAAAGCAGCTATTCCTGTAGTGAACATATTGTAGCAGTTGTGATAAAGGCATAAAGGCATCAAGCATCAAGTAACCGAAACACATTTTATTTATCGAACAGGTTTAGCTCACTTTAAAAAAAATTGTTTGATTATTTAAATATGATGTTTGATTGTAGAGTGCAATGACACTTACGCGGTTGATTGGTTTTAGACAGATAACACGATAATACCCACCAGTAAAGTCACATCGTCCTCTTTAAACAAGCTGCTGTTATTAAGAGGTATTTCAATAACTGATGTCACTGTGTAAATTATAATATGTGACAAAGATGTTTGAAGCTAAAGAGTTCTACCATTGAAAAGGATACGTGTGTGTGTGTGTGTGTGTGTGTGTGTGTGTGTGTGTGTGTGTGTGTGATTTGGATATTTTTAACGCAGCTTTCAGCCATATCGTTACGATGTCTGCACTGTGTTAGTTTATAGTGGTGTCTAGCACTGGGGCATCATACCGTAGACATGTAGCATCATGTCCCACCAAGTCACATTATCCTGACATAGGCAGCTACTGATATCATTTTTGAAAGTCGTTAGTATGAATCTGCCTGAGTTCGAACCAGCATCCTCCCGCATCCGAGGCGGAAGCTCTAACCGCTTCGGACACCAGAGCGGTGACGGATGACATAAATAGGAAGCATAAACGATTTTCAATATCAATTGTGAGAAAAAAATCTTATATACAAAAAAAAAACAAAAAAAAAACAAAAACACATTATCATGTAATAACGGACAGTTAAACTCTGACGGAAAAGAAGGCATCCCCAGCAATTATAGAACTCAAGTAGTAATAGGGGGTTGTTTAGCAACAATAGGAAAATACATTACAGCCTCTACCCGTTGAGACGTTTAGCGACAAGAGTTTAATAATCACCCTGGGCACGTTTAGAGGGCGCTCACCAGTTAGTATGTACTTTTGAGCGAGTAACCTATGTAGGGTGAAGTTGTTTGCATTTAAAACATGGACAGTAGAGAGAATATTGGCATACCTCTATGCTATTTAATGTAATGTGGCTGACATTTCTTTGGATACTGTATTTCTGGAAATTGTACATCATCTAAGCACACTGCTAACTAAAATGACTTGTCCCTTTTGCTTAAAAAAAAATTGATGGAATTAGTCTAATGTACACTATTTTTTTAGCAGCTATTAAAATAGGGAAAATGAATTTTGCCAGGCTAGAAAATACCAGCTTCTGAACGTGTAGTGAATAAATTACCAAATATATAAAATATTTGTTAAAGAAAGTTTTCGACTCTTTTTTTTAATACAATTTACATCTGAAGTTCAGGAAGTAATAGCACTTTTGTGTAAGGTGTACATCAGAAGTAAGGGCAAGGTGTATACTTTATAATCCATATTACACTCATCAATCATACACCAAAATAAAATGACTTAACGATTCTTTGAACTATACCTAAGATACATAAGGACTTTTTTAATTAGCCAGTATAACGAATGAGGAAAGACGGGGTATTTTTTTCTTCTTTCAAATTCTAATCCTTCGCAAAATATGTAACTGTAGACCGCCGCGCCATTCTAGAATACAGAAAGTAATAGGGGGCCGTTTAGCGACAATAGAAAAAGACAGTACAAACTCTTCGTGGGCACGTTTAGCGATAACGTTTTAAAAATCACCTTGTGCACGTTTAGCGACAAGGGGAATTGAACATGGGGGCTATTGGGTCTGTAACGTGACAAGGGAAAGTGGGTTAAATAGGAATGGAACAGGTGTGGTGACATCACGGTACTGAATATTGGCAAGGAGCTGGAGCTAACATCAATCAGGCAAAACTGCAAACATTGACAAGGGGTATCTGGTAAGTTCAGCTAGTTCAGCGAGCGAGTGGCGGGCGTTGGGTAAGTTCAGCAAGTCCAATTAGCAACTTGAACAGTCTCTTTTTAAGAGATCTGGTTAGTCATGAGAAGGCTGGGATTTGTTTTAAAACTTTAGACTGGCTAATTGGGTCATCTTCCAGGCCTGGCATTACAGACACAATGACTACTCCAGTCATTGTCACAATCGACTGTAGCTGACGTGGGAGCAGAGGCAAGACGAGTATTCTCGTCATTCCAGTCTTTAATCTGAGTGACAGTAATGACTTCCCTTCTTCTATGTCATACCCGCGGATGACGAAATTGTGGTACTGGGGGTAGTGGATGTTGTGACTGTGGCTGTCGTACTGGTTATGGTTGTTGAGGTGCTCTTACCACATGCTTGACCTCACAGACAGGCCTCACCACGAAGTTATGCTACATCCTTTCTATCATTTCCTTCTACTCTTCTTTCTTTCTCTCCTCCTCCTCTTCTAGCATGGCCAGGATATGCCTAGCGTAATTCAGGTGCATCTGAAGTTCCAGAAGCATGGAGTGTCTGCTCATGTTTCACAGTTGATGAATCAGCGATGGATAGACAGGCTAATTCAATTCAATTATACGAATTAAGGTCGCATGCGCAACTATGTGATTTCGCGACCAGTTAATGCCCGAGGGTCGGGCTATTTAATTAGTCTGGACCAAAGGTAACTTTGACTACACTAGGCTGTGTTGTCGCAGTCTCCCCGGCACCCGCGTTAAATTGCAGTCTCGCCTTAGAGTAACATGTCGGGTCACGGCAAAGCAGGAAGGCACCCGGTTTAGGAAAGCTAGTTTGTCAAATTGTTTCACTCTAGTTAAAGACAGAATCCAATCGGTTTGATATCTTATTACTTCTAAAATGAAGTATTAAGTATCTGTGTAGTTAGTGAATTGCCAAATAGTTTAGTTGTACTTTACATCAGTGTAAGAATAGGCCGAGCTTGAAATCAAGATTTCCAACATCTAATCAGAACCCGTGTTACGTAAAAGTAGATAAAGTCCAATGGATCAGCCATGTTTTCGTCGACAATCAGGTTAGCCTAGTTCTGTTTCTCCACACTCCTGGATGTTGCCATTGTTTTCGCTTGAAACGCCCGGGTCGCACTTATTTCTAATCTAGTCCAGTTTTACAATGGACAGAAAAAAATACCAATATTGTGTAAGCCACCTGTGCAATTATATCAAATCCATATGGTCATAGAATTTTTCATCTTTCCTATCAATAAATATTTCTAGTACATAGTGTACATGAACAAATTTAATTGCTAAAATGTCTTAGCGACATAAATAAGTGTAGTCACTGTTAGGTATTTTAGCTTGCTAATTTTGAGCGGTGGTCAAAATTGATCAAGTTAGATTTCGAGAAAGAAATTGTTCGAAAAGAGTTCTCGTACCAAATGAGAACCCTGTGATAGACAGGCCCATTTTAAAACCAAATAAAGATCGAAATAACATCCAATCATACAGACCCATATCACTTACTAATAACATCTGCAAAATCATGGAAACTATTATCAACAATAGACTCAAACATCACTTGGAGAGCAATAACTTGATATCTCCAAATCAATGTGGGTTTAGAAACAACAGATCCACTACGGATCAATTAATAAAATTAGAATCCGCTATTAAGCTTGCTTTCAACAACAACAAAAAAGCGGATAGAAACTTAATTGCGGTATTTCTAGATCTGGAAAAAGCTTTCGACCTTGTATGGACCAAAGGCCTTGTAGCTAAATTAAACCATTACGGTATTACAGGTCGAATATTTAATTTTATACAAAATTTCTTAACGGACCGCAAAAATTATAACCAGGGTAGGGACAACTTACTCTGAAGAACACACCCTTGAAAATGGAACTCCACAAGGAAGTGTTCTCAGCCCCACCCTATTTAACCTTATGATAAATGACCTTGATTTAAATCTGGCAACACCCCAGATTGGATTATCCCAATTTGCGGATGATAGTGGACTGGAGAGCAGGCAAGCCCTCCAACCACAAACACATGGCTGAAATACAAAACAGCCTTAACAAAATCGGAAAATGGGCTTACAAGTGGAGATTCAAATTTTCGCACCAAAATACGGTAGTTGTACTGTTCTCTCCTCATAGGCATTTCAAAGTCTATCCTAAACTTAATATAAAAAATCATGAAATTAAATTCGTAAAAGTAGCCAAATTTCTGGGTATGTACTTTGATGAACATCTAACATGGGCTCACCATATCGACGACTTAGTTAAAGGATGTAATCAAGACCTAAATCTGTTAAGAAGCCTCAAAGGAACGCAGTGGGGTGCCAATCAAAAAACAATTTTGACTTTATACAGGGCATTAATAAGATCAAAAACTAGACTATGGATGCCAAGTTTATACCACGGCTTCCATCAGTCAACTCAACAAATTAAATAAAATACAGAGGAAAGCCCTACTCGTAGCTACTGGTGCACTACCATCCACGTCCACAGCCGAGTTGCAGGTCTTGATTGGGGAACCGCCATTACACATAAGAGGCAGGAACTCATATTGAGATATGCAACTCGACTGTCGACACATGATAAAACGCACCCACCCTGGTGGCTATTAATAAACGTAACACCCCCTTTCTATAAACCCTAAAAAACAAAAAATCTTTTGGAAAAATAGTACATGAATTAAAACATCAAATACCAGTAGATATATTCCAAGTAGAAACTAATCAAATAACTGAAAAAGAACCTTGGAATAATGTACCAATAAAAGTAAATACCTCCCTTGTAGGAAAAGGTAACAAAGAAAATCAACAACAGTACCTAAAAACACTAGCAATGGAAACTATTGACAACCAGTACCAAAATTATAAACATATTTACACGGATGGCTCCAAAATTACAAATCCTTTCAAACAGCTGCAGCCTGGGTCATACCAGAACATAATATCTAAATGGGCAGTCGTCTTCCAGACCACTGTTCCATTTATACAGCTGAATTTCCCGTCCATCCTTGAATCTTTAAAATGGATACATGATAACAAACCAAACAAGACTTTGATTATTAGTGACTCGCTTAGCGTCCTTACTTCCATTAAAAATAATAACACTAAATCTAGGAAAAATTTCCTTGCACAAATTAATCAAATCATGAAATTAATCGACTCTCAAAAACTAACCGTCGAGTTTTTACGGATTCCATCCCACATAGACATAAAAGGGAATGAATTAGCAGACCAACTGGCTAAAAATAAACTCTCCGAACCAAATTACATGCCGCTCAAGTATAGTCAGCTGAAATCTACAGTCTGATCTATTCAATGATCAATCGAACATGGCAAAAGGATTGGGAACTAAATAAACAAGGGAGAACTTTACATAACATCATTAAGGAAGTTGATAGAAACATCTTAACGCCTAGGTGCAGCAGTTTTGAACAAACTAAAATAAACAGAATAATTCTAGGAAAAACAAAACTGGCCAACAGCTTTGGTAAATATATAGGACCTTTCCCACACTGCATCAATTGATTCAGCTGTAAACTACCTGAAGACTTACACCACATATTTAATAACTGTAAAAAGAACCAAAAGGAAAGGAAAATATTTAGATCTAAACAGCTAAACATCTCTGCACCAAGTACATACCCGGAAGTAATTCAATTAAATAACACTAACCCTCAAAAAACAATTCAAAATATAATAGAATTACTTAGAACAGCAGGGCTTATTGATAAAATATAAGATTAAAAAATTAAATTACACCAGGACCAAATGACACAATAATCCTGGTTCTTAACCTTATATTTTCAAATAATCACATCCACACGGAATGGGAATGTACAGGATCAGACGGGACTCCGTTACTCCGTAAGGGGAGCCCACCTACACTACGCTGGGTAAAACGTACCACGGATGATACCTGTGCTAACCAAACCGAACAGGATGCTGTAACGTTCATGAAATTACCAGGCAAAAAGATAAACATTGAAATATCCAAAATAACAACGTATAGAACAATATAAAATTAACAAACAAGTGTCTAGGAAACCACCTTTCTTCTGTCTGCTCTTACAACTATCCCTATATACAGCCTCATTAACAGCATTTATGCAACTAAACTATGATTACAATTCAGATTAGAACCCAAAAAATCCGGGATATCCTTATGGTCTAAACGTGACCATTTAAAAGAGTCTCCCAGTATGGCCTCAAATAGCTATTATGAGGTAGTCTCAACATCCAAAGACTATCAGGCCCGGCGACACAATGTTGCAAATAAAGTTATTTACTCTAAGTCAGATCCTTAAATTAACAACATTATAAGGTAGTCAATACCCAGACTATCAGGCCCCGCAGCACAAGGCTGCATTATAAACTAAGCCATAAGAACTAAGGCCTATAACATGATTTAGATGGTCAAACCTGACCATCTAGCAAGACAGCTCATGCTGCAATAAAAATTCACACAATTACCTTAATTACTCTAAAAACTAAATTTTTACGTTGAATAACTACCAACGCGAGAATAGGCTGTCATATGAGGTTGTATACTCTACTTTAATAACAGCACAAAGTATTCCAAATTGTTAAGGAAGAACACGGAATGGACACGACGGGAGGAGGCAACATCAAGATGGAGGAACAACAACAAAAGCAAGACGCCCAAGAAGGACACAGGGATTCACCAGAAGAAAGAGGGAACTACGGTTAACCCCCTAACACTCCATCAAAAAGCCCTTTTAAGGGCTATTTATACTTACAGAGTTTCCTTTTGGCTCAGAAACTCTATTTCGACAATCTCGTTCTTCAAAATCAAACTTGATCATTTTTGGCTCTCCACCATCAAAATTAACAACCCTTTTAACCTGACATTGACCAACCTACCCATGTCACTTGACATACCTAGTTTACAAAATTTATTGGGAACACACCAAATGTACACTTTGTACTAGACAAAAATTAGAATGTTAGGATGATTAGGAAAAAATTGAACTTGAAAGATTGACTCAATTGCACAGGTGGCTTACACAATATCGGTATAGGGTGTCCACTAACAACAACTGGACTCGATTTGATAAAGCTAGGGTGTGACAGTTCACAGATCCTTTTCCTCGGCCAGACATCAACACCAGCAAAAGACTAGACGTGAAAACCATTTTGCACTAGTCATCATTTAGTGCAATTGCACCTCTAGCACTGCAGCTTCCGATAGGTTGATAGGGTTGAGTGCGTGGCTGTTCTATTCCCACTCCCCTAGGTCTCTCATTCATGTCGATAGCCCCTTCTAAATACAAAGAGAAATGCTTTTTTTTTTTAAATATGAATTAAGATCGCATTCGCAACTATTTGCTTTCGCGACCAGTTAATGCCCGAGGGTCGGGCTATTTGATTGGTCGGGACCAAAGGTAACTTTGACTACAGTAGGCTATGTTGTCGCAGTCTCCCCGGCACCCGCGTTAAATGGCAGTCTCGCCTTAGAGTAAAATGTCGGGTCACGGCAAAGCAGGAAGGCAGAACCAATACCAATATTGTGTAAGCCACCTGTGCAATTATATCAAATCCATAGAGTCATATAATTTTTCATCTTTCCTATCAATAAATATTTCTAGTACATAGTGTACATGTTGTAGGTCCTTAACAAATTTAATTGCTAAAATGTCTTAGCGACATAAATAAGTGTAGTCACTGTTAGGTATTTTAGCTTGTTAATTTTGAGCGGTGGTCAAAATTGATCAAGTTAGATTTCGAGAAAGAGATTGTTCGAAAAGGGTTCTCGTACCAAATTAGAACCCTGGGGAGAAAAATAAAATAAAAAAAATAAAATAAAATAAAATTTAAAAAAAAATCAAAACAAATTAAAAAATAAAAATATTTTTAAAAAAATATATATATAAAAATAAATTCAAAAGAAAAATAAAAAAAATAAAAAAAAATAAATTAACAAAAAAAAAAATTAAAAAAAAAAAAAAAGAAGATTAGAGTTGGAGTGGGGTGTGTTTGGTGTTATTTCATTTCTTCCTTCTTCTTTTTCTCTTCTTTTCCCTTTTCTCTTTCCCACTTTCTTCCTACTCCCTTCTTCCCTCTTTCTTTCTTTTTCCTTCTTCCATCCTTCTTTTCCCTTTCCTTTTACTTTTTCTTGTCGGTTTGTTGATGTTATGTTTCCTTGAGCTATCACTATTTGATCCCGGTGTTCTCATCACACTTATCTTGTCACTTGCCGGTTGACTGGTTTTACTGTACCTACATTGTGCCACTACTTAGTGTAATGTTCTCTTTTTTTTCCCCTTCTCCTTCTTCCCTTTCTCCCGTTTCTTCCTTTTTTCCTCGCATTACAATGTTTATATTATCTCCCCTTTCCCTTCCTTTCCCCTTTTCTATTTTATTTTATATATTTATTTTAGGGTAATGTTAAGTTGTTCTGCTTTTTTAAGCTAGCGGTATTACTATCCGCTCTGGCCCCTTTAACCGATATGGCCTCGTTAATTATTTATCTATTTGATAGTTATATTTTTTTTTTTTTTTTGGTCCGTTTTTTTAAGGCATTGTTACGTGGGTCTGTTTTTTGAGCTAGCGATGTTATTATCTGCTCTGACCCCTTGATTGATAAATATTAACTCTTTGGCTATGTTTATGTTTATTTACTTATTTGATGGTTTTGATATTTATATTTTGTGTTTTATGTCTATTGATTTTAGGTAATTAAGTATATTTATATAGGTAGCATTTACGTTTTTGTTATACCTTTTATCTAGAATTTGGGGAAATGATGTAACTGAGTCAAGTTTTCTTTGTTGTAGTTGGAAGACGGTACGTTGTCGATGGTATTTGTGACATATGTTGAATACATGTTCCAATGTTTCAGTTTCTGGACAGTGTGGACATTTATCCGGCGTGGGTCCTGTACTTATATGTTTCATAAAGCTGCCATTTAGTAGTGTTTTACCTGTTCTGATTCTGTTGATTATTTTAATATCAATGGCTGCAAGGTTTTTTGGTAAACGTTGGGTTCTAGTGACCTCTTTTTGTAGTTGGTATAGATGTCTACCCTTTGTGGAGTTTTACCATTGTTGTTGCCATTTATTATTAATTCTGTCCCTGACTTGACTATATAGTTCCTGAGTGTTGTACTGTACGGGTTCAATTTGGTCTTTCATCAGACTGCTTTTTGCTGCTTTGTCTGCTTTTTCATTTCCAGGCAAATTGATGTGAGATGGCACCCACAAGAAGTGTATGGTTTGGTGTGATTTATCTGCTTCCCTGATGGTCAGCATAGTGTCCTCTAGAAGATTTTGTCTACTTTTGGAATTACCTGTCTCAATACTTTCAAGTACACTAAGTGAGTCTGTTATGATTACGTACTGTTTTTGATTTTGTGTTACTATCCATTTTAGGGCTCGGTTGATGGTCCAGAATTCCGCGGTATATATGGAACAGTCATCCGGTAGTCTTGTCGTAAATGTGATCTGATGTTCTGGGATCACTACCGCTGCAGCCGTTCTATGTAGTTCTTTAGATTTTGAGCCGTCAGTATAGATTTTTACATATCCATCATAGTTGTTGTTGATGAGGCTTTGTACTTGTGTTAATGTGATATTGGGGTTGTCGCGCTTATGTACCAGTTGGAGTGCTGTTAGGTTGATGTTAGGTTGGTTATTTCTCCAAGGTGTGGGGTCCTTGATAAGTAGTTGTTCTGCTTGGAGTTCTATTTGATTGAGTTCTTTGCAGAGTGTGTGTATTTTGTTAGCTGCTGGAGGATGTGGTACCAGTCTTGAGCTAAAGGTGGTTTGACATTTACTTATTATGTTTCTGGTGGGATTAATCTCCTTATGTATTGAGATTATACAGGCGTATCTAAGTATGTGTTCTTCTCTTCTCAGTTGTAATGGTGGTTCACATGCGAGGATTTGTAGTTCTTCCAAGGAAGTGTTCGGTAATGCACCAGTGCAAAGTCTAAGTGCTCTATATTGGATGCTATCTAGTTGTCTAAGTGTTTCCTTGTTGGCTGAGGAATAGATCTGGGAGCCATAGTCTATCTTACTTCGAATTAAAGATTTGTAGATCATCAGCATAGTTTGCTGATCAGCTCCCCATGTAGTACCTTTGATGTTTTTTAAGAGAAATGCTCGTCAGCCTAGTCTTTGTATTTGCCAAGCACGGACGTAAAGGAAAACATCCACAACACCAAAATGATCGCACAAAATTTTCATTTAAGTGCGTCGGCTACTAAAGCCACGTAGCACTAGTTTGTCTTAGCAATGATAAGTATTTAACTGCTCCTTTGGATAGGAAATGTGCCACGTTCCCAAGGCATGTTTGTGTTCATAGAACACTATTTAATTGGGTCGTCAGATCGGGGTTACTATTGAGCAACTATCGATCTGAATGGATGGCCGTGGTGAGTGAGATTTGACCCAGCACGCACTCACCCTTTGATCCTAGGCGATATCACTGCTGTTTGTGGCGTGCATTGCACATGTGGATTGTGGAGGCTGAGGTGTCCGATGGTGGCATAGAAGGAGAGGTGGCTCGTTAAGGGTTGCGCTTGGTTAAACACCAAAATCCTCAAGACCTATACTATCACAAAAATGGAAACAGTATCTCATTTTTAACTTACAAAACACTAATTACAAACAAAAACACGCGGGCAATTTGACAAGCTACGGATAGGAAGTCCTTATTGATACATTTCAAACAAAGTCAAACAAACGCACGTCTAATTTTTTTTTACATAAACTTATTAACATACAATTGCAATTTAATTAGTATCTCGTTTCTAGAATAGTGGAAATCCATAAAAAGGACAGATGAATTTGGCCGTATTTTAAAGGGTGGAAATGTCCCTCGGCGCTGCTTTGGTCTGGATTAAAATTAAAGCTCACAAAGCATAGCCTCCTGCATAATCTTCGTACGTACTACCGAGACTGATTTTGGTCCCTACCGAAACTGGTTTTGGTCCCTACCGAGACTGGTTTTGGTCCCTACCGAGACTGGTTTTGGTCCCTAACTGTCCCGTGGCTTCGTAAATGGACAAGTATGACCTCAAGTAATTCTTGTTCGTCAAGTCAGGTTCGAAGGGTTGGGTACACAACGTCTTGCCATCGCGACTGACATTGATCTCTTGGACACGAGAGTTGAAAGTTGAAAGGATGTGTTTATCTCGTGGGATCCGTTGAAGGGTACATTCTTGACTATGCCAATTAGACGTTTGGGTAATTGTCCTTGGAACAGATGATCTTCGATCATGTATCGCTGCCCTTTGGGAATTGTGTAAGTTTTCAGTTCTACACGTCGTATCGAATACTTGGCAGTCGTTCTGCTCAAAGTGTGAATGGTATCGTTTTGCACATTGTGTAACACTTCCAAGCATCGCACATTTATATGTTGCTCAAATTAATTACAGTATATATCTAGCAACAATGTATGTATGTATGTATGTATGTATGTATGTATGTATGTATGTATGTATGTATGTATGTATGTATGTATGTATGTATGTATGTATGTGTGTGTGTGTGTGTGTGTGTGTGTGTGTGTGTGTGTGTGTGTGTGTGTGTGTGTGTGTGTGTGTGCAGCGCCGGATTAAGCACCGTGGAGGCCCATAGGCAGTCAAACTTTTGGGGCCCCAGACCCACGGTCACGGTCTCATGGGGGCCCCTGATGGGGCCCATAAAAGTCGCGGGGCCGATAGGCAGTTGCCTACTCTGCCTAATGGGTAATCCGGGACTGTATGTATGTATGTATGCGTGTGTGTGTGTATAAATGTTCGTTTGTTTGATTAGGATTTTTAACGTAGGTTTAACAATTTTTCAGTCATATCGTTACGATGTCGGCAGTGAGGAAGTTTATAGTGATGTCTAGCATTGGGGCATCATGCGACAGACATGTAGCATGATGTCCCACCCAGTCACATTATCCTGACACCAGGCAGACCAGTCTTAACACTAACCTCTTAATGCTGAGCGTCAAGCGAGGCAGCTGTTAGCACCGTTTTTGTAAGTCTTTGGTATGACTCGGTCGTGGATCGAACCCACGACCTCAGTCATATCGTTACGATGTCGGCAGTGAGGAAGTTTATAGTGATGTCTAGCACTGGGGCATCATGCGACAGACATGTAGCATGATGTCCCACCCAGTCACATTATCCTGACACCAGGCAGACCAGTCTTAACACTAACCTCTTAATGCTGAGCGTCAAGCGAGGCAGCTGTTAGCACCGTTTTTGTAAGTCTTTGGTATGACTCGGTCGTGGATCGAACCCACGACCTCACGCTTCCGTGGCAGACACTCTAACCATTAGGCCACCGGAGCGGTTGTATGTAGGACTTTGAAAATGTAGGCCAAGAGCCATCCTGAAAAATACAGAGTCCTGCAACTGTTGACAATTGTTTTAAAGTAGAAGATGAAAACCAGAAACTTAAGGTTTCGGAAGCATGGACTGTGTCTATACATTGGTAGATCAGTAATGATGCTGCTTTCCTGGAAGACTTATATGAGTGCCTGGGAGACTAGAAATGTATAAACCATCCTGGGCATATCACAATTATGGTGAGCAAGTAAAAAAAACAAGTTAGTCTCATCAAATTTATTAAAACAAGTATAACAATAATTTGTATTGTGTAAGACATCATTATAGAAAGTACCATGATACAAACATAATTCTGCATTCAAATTGTAACAAATAGTTATACAAGTAATATAAAGCAACACAGGACTTTTTTTTAATACTTAATTTTAAAAACAAAAGCATGCTGAGGAACTGAAAACGTTCTTTGCAAGGATTATCTACCTTTGCCTTATGGGGAGCTTCACCTACATGTACTAATATTACTTCTAAATTATGAGAAAAAAACTTCCACTTTTCAATATTTTTCAGTCACAAAATAATTTGATCACATTTATTTCCTTTCTAAACAAACATGAACCATAAAATACATACATACTTATGTATTAACACTTTAAATTTTTAGGTAGACAGAATCATAACTTGCATTCTGCAAATCTAGATTTATCCATAGACTGTGTCTCTAAGAAAAATATTAATTTTACAGTCTACAGGTTATTTTGAAACCTTAAATTATTATCATTCATCCACTGTCCACAATGTTCCAGCAATGCACAAAAAAGTGAAATCTTTCAAAAATTGCACATCTGTATAAAGGACACTTGTTAAAGAGTTAAATATACATAGTTCAACCCCTTACACTGGTCCTACACAAAAAGGATAACTACCAAACAAAACAGTAATAAAACATTTAAGGCAAATGCTCAATGCATAAAATACTTTGTGTCGAGTACAACAAAATGTTTGCTCTCTCACTCTCGCTTTACCTCTTTCTACAGTGAAACCAAACAAAATTAAACAATTAGCATTCCCAGGAGATTTGTATTTGGTCCCAAAACTTTTCTACTTTAGGACATTTTTTTCCCCTAGTAAATTGAAACCTAATTTTTTTAAAAATAAAAATAAACTTCTGGTCCTATATGTCAATTATATACCCCTCCCCCAACTTTGTCTCAAACTGGAAATTTATTCGAGTTTCATAAAATATTCATATTTATGGTCCAACAATAGCTTGGTGTCTAGCATTAAATAAATCATATGGTCAGTAAGATTATTAACATTAATAAATACTGTAGTGGGGCTATTAGGTAAGCCATCATTCAGAAATGTTCCAAGTTAAAAATATACTCAACATCCAAACCCAATAAAGATTATGGCCAACAACTGACTAATCTGAAGTTTCTGCATGTTAAACATGGGCCAGCTTTAAATTCTTATTAACAAAATGCATATAGATAATTCAATTTAAAAAGGCTATATTCATCTGCTAATTATCTAATCATTGTTTTCTTATTCCATATTATAAATGATCCAAATTTAAAAAAAAAAACCAAACAACTAAATATCTAAATAAAAAAGGCATGCTTTTGACCTCAATTTCATCCTTTCTCCAATAGAGAAGGAACATGTGTTGTTCAGCCAATTGTTCATTTAATCTTTCAAAAGCAAACAGCTGTCTTCATTGTTTACAATTGTACATGCATGCAAGTTCTCTCTTAACCCATTTTATCCTGTTTACCAATTTCAACTGCAGTCCTGATTCCTGAGAAGCAATTCTAAATACATTGTGGTAAAATGTAGGATCATACAGCAGTATAAATTGTTATGACCTTCACCATGTTTACTAAAAATGTTGTAAAATTTGTATTTCTCTTTTAAAGTATAAAATATTATGTATCTCTGAAAAGGTAATAGAATTTGTAACACAGTGATGTATGTTTTATCATTTATCAATGTACATGCTTACAAATGTATTTTGAAATAGTATTTGGGGAAAAAAACAAATTAAAAAATTTACCATGATGTTCATTGAATCTTTAGTTCATGAAGATGAATGAAATGCTATTAAAGGTATGTGAATAAAATAAAGATAATTCTATTTCTAGTATTTTGGTCCAAGTTTCTAGTACTGTTAGTTCAAAAGTTATAAATTTTTTACTAAAATTGGACAACAAAACACTTAGAATAATTTGGTTCCTTCTCACTCATGAAAATGTAATTCAGCATGCAGTTTCTCACAAAATCTTGTCACAAATTAATCTTAGAAATCTTTCAGTAAGATATGGGTAATTAATCAGTAACATTTTTGTCCAAATTTTGAGGTCCACATCATCAATATGTTTGTAATAACAATATTCTATCCATTTAAATTGTGGCTGCAATCAGGATGAAAATTCATCCTGGACCCATTTCTTTTGAAAGTCAGCTTCATTTTTGGAATCGCTGTTGAAAAAGTGCATGAAGTAATGCATCATCTCTTTCATCAACTTGGTTCAAATCTTATCCATCATTTAAATCAGTATTATCATCAGAATCATCCAAATAGTCAACTTCAATATTTCTATCCTCTCTGTCAACATAAATTTTTACATGAGTTCTCGTCCATCCTTTTATTGATTGATTTTCAAGCCAACAATTTCATTTCCAACATTTTTCTTTAAATTTCACTGCACATGTGTGCTTTAAGCAATTCCTGTGTTAGTGAAGAAGACAACAAACGTTTCTAGAGAGACTACACACATACATAGCAGAGTAAGAGCATATCAGGATAAAATCGGATACTACGACCACAGGTGCATTCAGGATAGAATAAGGTATTACGACTGTAGTCGTAGTCAGGATAAAATAAGTTAACTTTACTGTCTCCCTCCAGTCACTTTACCCATTTCATACAGGCACACATCAACAAAATTATCAAGCAGTTTCTCTAAAATCACATTTAAAAAAAACAAGGGCTCTGAAAAAAGTAAAATGTTTTTAAGAAGACATTTTTTCCCACTTCTGCAATAATTCAGTAACAAAAATTAAAAGTCCAAAGCTGAGAATTAAATTTGGTTTCCATTTTGCAGGGTTTCTCTCTTTCTTTCTCTCTCTGTTTATACATACATACATTATTGTTAAACACACTGATTTAAAAAAAAAAATATTGGATGATGAAAAACAAACATGCTATGTTGTATTAACCATAAATATGTACATAAAAATGGGGTTATGTAGCATATATACATCTCAATACAATGCTTCCCATAACATATCTGGAATGTCATGTAATATCACAACCATTATAAGTTAATGAACACAATAATACTAATACTAATAATAATAATAATAATAATATTTATCAAATAATAGTTATAGTTTCCCTATAGCATGTGCAGTTTCATATTTTTGATAATACCACACATTAAAATGTCAATTTATATGATTCTGATTGGTCCAAATAAGCCCATGAAATTATTGTGCAGTATCCTCTTTACTGATTGGCTGGGATCGTGGTAAAACATTTTAACCAATGCTTTATGGAATGTTTTTGTTTTGAATGAACATTTTTAGGCAGCCATTTCTGAACTCTTACTGAAAGGAAATTGTAGAAAAAGAATTCACGGCTGTCTGAATATGGGTATGTTACCCCCTCATGGGTGTTTTGTCATGTATAACAATATCATAATGAAAAAAATGGCATTAAACTACAAGACAAGAAACAACAAGAAGTAAAACTAATGTACTGCTAATTTGATGGTGGCATTGTGGAAGGGGTCGGTATATCTGTAACAGAATCCATCCTATATATGTGAATTAAATGTTAACTTACAGAAGTAAATAAACTCTCCTCTATTCACAGAAGAATTTGAGCATAAATGGGTCTCCTGACAGAGCTTTATCCAACCACAGCATCTTTACACAGTATATATGTGGAATGCAAATCCGACTCAAAATGAAATTTATTTACATCTTCTGTACAATCTATTGTTCCAGTCAAATAGTGCAAATATCTGGTCAGAAATATATTGCAGTAAATGTGGGAATTTCTGCATCAGCAATCCTATTTGACATGAAAATCACAACAATGTAATGTTTAGTTTTGAAAGTGACATTTTAGGGTAAATATGTACTCTCGGACTATTGTGTACCATATCAAACAATGTGGCATCACATTGCATTGATCATACTGTTTTGAAAATGATTTTGTCATGATAAAATGTTCTGTTTAGTTGGATGGAAGCTTGTTCTTTGGTTTATAGTTTGTAAAAAAGTACAATCTTTTTTTTACTAGGCCAACTTCTTTTGGGACTATTCTTTATGCACAACAAATGAAATGTACACCATTTGTCAGAGTAAACAACATTATTAATTCTTCTACTATCTAATTAATTTTCACTGAAATAAAAACTATGTGATAAAAAGAATCACAAATGGGTACTGATTAATCATTAAATTTATGAAACTCATTGAATATTGTCCAGCTTTTATGAGCCCTGTTATTCAACTCGTTTCATAAAATCAATATTATCATTACCAATTTGAGATCGTCTATTAATATTATCACAATCGGAGCAATAGTGAATTCAATCTAGCCTTCAATTTTGAAATCACTTTATAAACCATCAAAAACTTCTAATCCAATCAAAGCAATACATCCACTGTCCTAAATAGGACCGAGATCATATTTTAATGAGACTGCATACATTTCTAAGCTATTTTACCAATTTTCACATAATCACGGCTAAACTTTAATTACCATAGGGCATGTCAGCTTTATACCAAAATGCCAAGATTTATGAAATTAGATCCCTTTCTATTCCAGTAACATTGCTACTGGCACATACTGTGATAATGTATTTTTATTTCAGTCAGACTACTTCAATATTGCTGTATTTAAAACCAAATTTGTATACATACAAAAAGTCCACATTCTGTAAGTCATAAATCAGTTCTACTTCACACATAATTGATATAAAATCCATACAAGATTCTTAACTTGATATCCAATAGCAGTCAGTGACTATTTAAAATAAAATTTAGAAAAAATAAGCAAATTTATACCTAAAATAAAAATATACAAAATACTATTAATGCTAAGTAAAATTGAAATGTCAGTGTAAGCTAATGATTTATGTATTACAAGATCCGTCATGAGACAAATCAAAGACAGAAGGTGGCATCTGACATGAATTACTCATCTCATTATAGGTCATTCATAGCATGTTATAAAAGTATTCTTAGATGGCCATACTCCATACTCATGAAAAAGATAAAAGTTGCTGATAATATATAGTTGCCCATTCTTTATATCACAATTTACAGAACCTTTGTATCTCAATTATTTCTGCATGCAATACTTGTATACACACACGCTTTCTCTCTCTCAAAAACACACAATGATGGGAACAAGTTAAAAGCCAGTAATATGATGCAATTACAGAAAACCCTTAAAGAGAAAATGGCAAACCCCCTGTTAGAAAAATTTAGGAATAAAAGGTTGATTTCACCTCATCTGAAAATAATAATTAAGATTCCTACAATGAAATACAAAATAGATGGATGAGAAGTAGGTGTAAAAAATTTAAGCTGTTCTTTATGACTGGGACAAGTCGAAGTCTTACGCTTCAATATACGGTGCTGTGCTTCATGGTAAGCTGATCCCAGAACTAGTGGCTAGCTGTAATATTAACCCCCCCCTAGTGATTACAGGGCAAGAGGTAGTAGCCTACTTTCAAGCTCTGTAGTGGCAAGGTCATGAATGATACACTAAACTGGGTGGTATTACAGAAAAATAGATTTAGCTCTACAATGATACTAACTAATCAAGACATTTTAGTTTCACTACAAAATTCAGAAGGAAAACTTTTTTTGGGACTTTTTTTTCAACCCATAATGCAGTAAACTTTCAAAAACTGATGACATGTAGTCTGTTCCATACTAATGAATTTTTCTCAGTTCCTGATGTAGAGATAACTAATCAAAAAATGTACATCAAAGTATGATTCAAAATTACTGCTAAGTTTTTTGTTTGTAATTCCTGTGTCTGCTTTTTGTTTTCTTGTTAAATTTATTTTGTACTGGAAAATACAAAAAGCTGGTGACAAAATATGTAAAAATAACATTTACAGGTAATTTAATCAATTATTAGTACCTTTTCTTATGCTTCATTAATGATTTCTTCTAAGTGCAAAAAAGGTAGGTAAAATCTATAAAAAAACCCATTAGAAATCCATTAGTATTTTCAACTGAAAAACCTAACACACCAATGAACTAATTTTTAAAAAGATGCTGTAATCACCTCTGTCTGAAAAGAGAATCACTGCAGTCTATTTTTATGGTTACTAAAAAAGACATGTAGATATCAATGAGTCTAACAGGATGATACATGACCTATACATGTAGATATAAATGAGTCTAACAGGATGATACATGACCTATACATGTAGATATAAATGAGTCTAACAGGATGAGTCATGACCTATACATGTAGATATAAACGAGTCTAACAGGATGAGTCATGACCTATACATGTAGATATAAATGAGTCTAACAGGATAATACATGACCTATACATGTATATATAAATGAGTCTAACAGGATGAGTCATGACCTATACATGTAGATATAAATGAGTCTAACAGGATGAGTCATGACCTATACATGTAGATATAAATGAGTCTAACAGGATGAGTCATAACCTATACAGCCAATATCAACAGAAATGCAATATGCATGTATCTCACGTGTTTTATAGGCAATGTTAAAATTATACCAGATTTACCTTTTAGCAAACTATTTTAATTTCTTGTAAAGAAATGGTTAACTTTTCCCTGGGGGTAAGGTGGGTGTGGTTGATTTGTTTTTGTACAATATATTCAAAAAGAAAAGAAGAAAAAAATCATATTTAAAAAAAAAATAAAAGTATGCTATAACAGAATGTCTCATCATGGCAGGGTTTAATGTTCTACATAAATTACTGACAAAGGGGTGATAGCTTTCCAAGTACAGGCATGGTCTACACCCCTCACAGAGTAAAAAGACTGCCTTCCAAGCACAGGTGTAGTTTAATAATGTCTAGAATTGGAACTGTTTCATTGACTATGTCTTTCTTGGTTCCAGTTTATGTGATAATTGTGTCAGAAGTCGTTGATTGTCTATCACTTGAAGATTCCTGAAACATAAAGTACACTGGGGTTTAACATCTTGTCATATATGTATGAGAACCAAACAATGTACACTGGGGTTTAACATCTTGTCATATATGCAGGAGAACCAAACAAAGTACACTGGGGTTTAACAACTTGTTATATATGCATGAGAACCAAACAAAGTACACTGGGGTTTAACATCTTGTCATATATGCATGAGAACCAAACAAAGTACACTGGGGTTTAACATCTTGTCATATATGTATGAGAACCAAGCAAAGTGAAACTGAAAACATGGGTTCTGAAAAAAAAGTGGGTCTGACCATCACAAACATTCTTCTGACAAAAATTTTCTTCAATGTCAGCACTTGACACCCTAAATTTGCCATGGGTATTTAATTTCATGAAACGCTGAACCAATATTAATGTAAAATGTGTGACATTTTTTGTTGATACAACTTCAGGCATACTACTCCAAAGAAAGTGTCATGAAGAAGAAAGGAGTATTTTACTCTTCATTATAATCTTTATAAAAGAATGAAACAGTCTGTTAAAATAGTATGCAAGTCATCTGCCCTATAATAATACACCCTTCATTATAATCTTTATAAAAGAATGAAACAGTCTGTTAAACTAGTATGCAAGTCATCTGCCCTATAATAATACACCCTTCATTATAATCTTTATAAAAGAATGAAACAGTCTGTTAAACTAGTATGCAAGTCATCTGCCCTATAATAATACACCCTTCATTATAATCTTTATAAAAGAATGAAACAGTCTGTTAAAATAGTATGCAAGTCATCTGCCCTATAATAATACAGCCTTCATTATAATCTTTATAAAAGAATGAAACAGTCTGTTAAAATAGTATGCAAGTCATCTGCCCTATAATAATACACCCTTCATTATAATCTTTATAAAAGAATGAAACAGTCTGTTAAAATAGTATGCAAGTCATCTGCCCTATAATAATACACCCTTCATTATAATCTTTATAAAAGAATGAAACAGTCTGTTAAACTAGTATGCAAGTCATCTGCCCTATAATAATACACCCTTCATTATAATCTTTATAAAAGAATGAAACAGTCTGTTAAAATAGTATGCAAGTCATCTGCCCTATAATAATACACCCTTCATTATAATCTTTATAAAAGAATGAAACAGTCTGTTAAAATAGTATGCAAGTCATCTGCCCTATAATAATACACCCTTCATTATAATCTTTATAAAAGAATGAAACAGTCTGTTAAACTAGTATGCAAGTCATCTGCCCTATAATAATACACCCTTCATTATAATCTTTATAAAAGAATGAAACAGTCTGTTAAACTAGTATGCAAGTCATCTGCCCTATAATAATACAGCCTTCATTATAATCTTTATAAAAAAATGAAACAGTCTGTTAAAATAGTATGCAAGTCATCTGCCCTATAATAATACACCCTTCATTATAATCTTTATAAAAGAATGAAACAGTCTGTTAAAATAGTATGCAAGTCATCTGCCCTATAATAATACACCCTTCATTATAATCTTTATAAAAGAATGAAACAGTCTGTTAAAATAGTATGCAAGTCATCTGCCCTATAATAATACACCCTTCATTATAATCTTTATAAAAGAATGAAACAGTCTGTTAAAATAGTATGCAAGTCATCTGCCCTATAATAATACACCCTTCATTATAATCTTTATAAAAGAATGAAACAGTCTGTTAAACTAGTATGCAAGTCATCTGCCCTATAATAATACACCCTTCATTATAATCTTTATAAAAGAATGAAACAGTCTGTTAAACTAGTATGCAAGTCATCTGCCCTATAATAATACACCCTTCATTATAATCTTTATAAAAGAATGAAACAGTCTGTTAAACTAGTATGCAAGTCATCTGCCCTATAATAATACACCCTTCATTATAATCTTTATAAAAGAATGAAACAGTCTGTTAAAATAGTATGCAAGTCATCTGCCCTATAATAATACACCCTTCATTATAATCTTTATAAAAGAATGAAACAGTCTGTTAAACTAGTATGCAAGTCATCTGCCCTATAATAATACACCCTTCATTATAATCTTTATAAAAGAATGAAACAGTCTGTTAAACTAGTATGCAAGTCATCTGCCCTATAATAATACACCCTTCATTATAATCTTTATAAAAGAATGAAACAGTCTGTTAAAATAGTATGCAAGTCATCTGCCCTATAATAATACACCCTTCATTATAATCTTTATAAAAGAATGAAACAGTCTGTTAAACTAGTATGCAAGTCATCTGCCCTATAATAATACACCCTTCATTATAATCTTTATAAAAGAATGAAACAGTCTGTTAAAATAGTATGCAAGTCATCTGCCCTATAATAATACACCCTTCATTATAATCTTTATAAAAGAATGAAACAGTCTGTTAAAATAGTATGCAAGTCATCTGCCCTATAATAATACACCCTAAATGATACTGTAGATGTGATCATGTATATAAAATAGTACAGATGTTGCATCATAACAAAAACAGGGTATAATATGACAGTATATATCGAACAAAACCAAAATAACATGCACCTTATCCAACAGTTGCACAAGGGGTAGACAGACAATTCATAGAAAACCCTCTTAGGTAAAGAAGATATGTGCTATTAACATCTACTGCACTAAATCTATATATGTAATTTAAAATCTTGGATGAATATTTGTTTAACTATTAAATCTTTATGACTATTTGTTTAAGTGATAAATCTTTATGACTGTGCAAGCAACAAAATCTTGTGTGATTATTTGTGTAAGCAATAACATCTTGTATGACTGTGTAATAAGCAATAAACTATTTTATGACTATTTGATAAGCAATAAACTATTGTATGACTATTTGTGTAATAAGCAATAAACTATTGAATGATTATTTGAGTATGCAACAACATCTTGTATGACTATTTGAGTAAGCAATAAACTATTGTATGACTATTTGTGTAAGCAATAACATCTTGTATGACTATTTGAGTAAGCAATAAACTATTGTATGACTATTTGTGTAATAAGCAATAAACTATTTTATGACTATTTGATAAGCAATAAACTATTGTATGACTATTTGTGTAATAAGCAATAAACTATTGAATGACTATTTGAGTATGCAACAACATCTTGTATGACTACTTGAGTAAGCAATAAACTATTGTATGACTATTTGAGTATGCAACAACATCTTGTATGACTATTTGAGTAAGCAATAAAATATTGTATGACTATTTGTGTAAGCAATAACATCTTGTATGACTATTTGAGTAAGCAATAAAATCTTGTAAGACTTTGTGTAATAAGCAATAAACTATTGTATGACTATTTTTGTAAGCAATAACATCTTGCATGACTATTTGTGTAGCAATAAAATCTTGTATGACTATTTTTGTAAGCAATTAACTATTGCATGACTATTTGTGTAAGCAATAACATTTTGTATGACTATTTGTGTAAGCAATAACATCTTTAATAACTGTGTAATAAGCAAGAAACTATTCTTGACTATTTGTGTAATAAGCAAGAAACTATTGTATGGCTATTTGAGTAAACAATAACATCTTGTATGACTATTTGAGTAAGCAATAAAATCTTGTAAGACTTTGTGTAATAAGCAATAAACTATTGTATGACTATTTTTGTAAGCAATAACATCTTGCATGACTATTTGTGTAATAAGCAATAACATATTGTATGACTATTTGTGTAAACAATAAACTATTGTATGACTATTCTCTTCTTTTCCTGTAAGCTATAAACATTTGTACAACTATTTGTGTATACGATAAAATATTGCCTGATTATTTGTGTAAGCAAAAGCAATTTGTGTGGCAATTTGTTTAAACAATAAAATTATGTATGACCATTTTTATAAGCAATAAAATTATGACTATTTGTGTAAGCAATACAATCTTGTCAGACTATTTGTATAAGCAATAAACTATTGTATGACTATTTGTGTAAGCAAAAGCAATTTGTGTGACTATTTGTGTAAGCAAGTGTCTGATGGAAAGTATACAACAAGAACAGTTTCACCACCTTAATGATAAATCAGGTTAAAATTGAAATTTTTGACATAAAAGAGATCGGACGGATACCAATCTCATGTTATGTTGACCCTTCAATTCAGCAAATAATTTACACCTTAAACATCAATGGAAGTGAAAAATATCACTCTGCATATATCATTTCTAATGATAAGCCTCAGCAGGAGGAGGACTTCAATGGCCTATAATTTTCATACCTTATCTAAGCTGGAATTTAAAGCAAGGACTTCAATGGGCTATAGTTTTCATACCTTACGTAAGCTGGAATTTAAAGCGAGGACTTCAATGGGCTATAGTTTTCATACCTTATCTAAGCTGGAATTTAAAGCAAGGACTTCAATGGGCTATAGTTTTCATACCTTACGTAAGCTGGAATTTAAAGCAGGGACTTCAGTGGATTATACTTTTCATACCTTATGTAGAATTCAGTGACAAGAGGGGACTTCAGTGAGTTATAATTTTCATACCTTATGTAAGCTGGAATTTAAAGCGAGGACTTCAATGGGCTATAGTTTTCATACCTTATGTAAGCTGGAATTTAAAGCAAGGACTTCAATGGGCTATAATTTTTTATATCTTTTGTATGCTGGAATTTAAAGTCTGGACTTCAATGGGCTATACTTTTCATACCTTATGTAGAATTCAGTGACAAGTGGGGACTTCAGTGAGTTATAATTTTCATACCTTATGTAGACTGCATTGTCAGGTGAGGTCTTCAAAGGGCCTGGATTCTCTAGTTCTGAAAAAAACCCAAGAAAACGATGTTAAACATAATATTATTCCAAAAATTGACTTAATCATGACATGTTTAAGTTCTGCAATGATTTATTTGCATGTTGCTAATTGCACAGTACCACAATTTTGCAGACAAAACGTTTGTAAATGAAATGCCTTTTTATAAAGGAAGTGATACATGCACTGTAAAGTTTTTGGACTTTGTCTGGTACCCTGTTTTGTTCAAAGTTAATTTCTGTGTGTATTTTAATCCATCAAATCAATATTTAGCCTATCTGGCCATGTTTTGCTCTTGACAGTTACATCCAGTCGTAATCATCAATTACTACTGCACCCATAAAAAAAACCTGCTGTGTGAAGCCCAAAGCTCTATCAAAACATTGCTGATGACATTTCTATCTGACCATGTTATGATCTTGAAAAATATGTCCGGTCATAAGTGTCAATTTTAAAAATATCCACCATGTGAAATCCAATGCTCTATCAAAACACAAAACATTGCTGACCCCATTTCCTGTAAATGTCAGCATTAATGATATAATAATAACCTTAATGGTACATGTCCTTTAGCCAACTTCTTTCAGTAACAAAAACCTGACATCTGGGAAAAGACAACATGACAGATAATCAGATTACTTACCTAACCGTAATTATATAATGGTTCTGGACACATTAAAAATAAAATCTGGACACCTGTGAGGGGTAAATTTTACATTTTTGCACTAATATGTTGGCGGCTCGTTGCATTATAGGGGTGGCTTTTCTTGAGGGCTACTTTTGAACACAGACTCATTGGTGTCATGGGATTATGACCGTAAAGACTGGGTGGCTGCTGGTGGGGGTGGGGTCGTTCATGAGGGAGACCACTGTATTGTTATGATTTTCTTCTATATGTATTTTCTACTAATGATTACAATATCAGTATAACACTATCTAAGGGAGATAACTACTATATGATGAAATCAAATACCTAACTTCAAGTTCACTCCCTTGATGAATAAAAATGACTTGAGGCTAAGGATGTTAACTTTAGTCCCTAATTTTAGTAAGACTATACAGTTTTTTTTTCACTATTATAATTACACAAGTAATCTCAAAGTCATTATTGGTATCAATATAATCTGTGTATAAACCTACCCAGAGGAATCATTCTGCAGAATCGGATTGTTTTCAGCGTTTGAGCAATCATGTGCTGAAAGAGACAGAAAAAAATATAGCTTATATCAATGTTTTTCTCAACAGAATTGAGGTTTTAGCATTTTTTATCTATTAAATTTTGTTGATTACCCATGTTTAAGAATAAAATTAGGGATACAATATTCCAAACACAAATAACATTTGAATTTAAATGGCTGACTAATTTTTTAAATTCTCAAAATGTACAAGAAAAGTTGCAAGAAATTGCAATGCAGATCCCAAAATTGTATTCAACAGATCTTCCATAAATTGTATACCAAATTAGCATTTAAATGAGGTTATAGGAAAAAAACTATGCACTGACCAGTCTGCAGAGTAAGCCTGACAAATGATCAGCTGGTTTAAGAAAATTTACATTGATTTAAGAATCACAAAATTTTTTCTTAAATAGAAGACTGACTAATTAAAATAATAAGAACATCTAAACTACATCTAAGTGTTAGTATTCCACTTCAAAAACGCCTTACCTGGGTCCCTAGCATGTTTAATGGAACAGCCCTGAGGTACCTGAACTGGTGCTTTGTTTCTCCACACACACAAAAACAGACTAACTGGATAAAATTTGTTAAATACTTATTGAAAGAGAACATCTTTCTTTATCCAAACTAAATGACAAACAAAGATTACTCACTGTTTTTTCAAAGTTTACCAAACCATCAAAGTAAGTCTTGTTCCCTTCGTGAGTGAATGTCATATCTGTACCAGATGAAAAAAAATTCATAAAAAAATCCTCATACATAGAGATAAAATGGAGAGTTAGGATTCTTTTTTTATATAGTCTTAATACAATGATTCCTAGGTTTAAGGAATAAATGGTGGAAATATTAATTGCTAACAACAATTCTTTTAGAATAGCAGAGTACAATTAGTAAAGAAAAATAAAAATAAAGAGATATTCTTTATTTTATGGTATTAGATATTTTAGCATCATACTGATCAAAAGAGGTAAATGATTCAGCAAAACTTCAAACCAAATCAATACCCAAGCTATCATAGCCATTTGCAAGTATTAAACACTGATAGAAAAGAACTGAGAAACATTCAAGCACTGTATTCATTGTAAGCCAAGCAAACATCATTAAACAAATGCACTATCCAAAAATGGCGGAATATTCTCTCACAATGTAAACTGTGTGAAATCATTAATATTGTGACAAGTAGAGGCCCATTATGTGACAGCAATACGTTTTTCACTTCCTTCTTGGTCAATGATCTGGGTGTATATACACACCAAAATGAAAGTGTGAAAAGTACTTTAGTGAGGAAAGGATTATGAGAGAACTTTTGAAAAGATTGTCCCAAGTGTCTTCTGGTTGAGATGTTACTTTCTGTGGAGGCAGGTTCAACCAAATGCATTATTCAAAAAAAGAAGAAAACTGTTTACAAAACTCTGCAGATGAATAAGGGGCCGTCCATAAATGACATCACACACCTATGGGGGGGATCACACATTTGTGACGATGTGTGACGAGGGGGAGGGAGGGTGTTTAGGAATTGCGATGTCACATCAAAATGCGCAACTTTAAATAAAAGTTCCACTTAATTTTTTGATTGCTTACAATTTATTTAATGACATTTTAAGTAGCTTCACGCATGTTGTATTCGAACTACCAACACCCCTAGTAGCCCCAATAGTGGCTTTTTCCAAATAGCATTCTTCCGTTTCCAGTCCACTGGTGTCGACAAAGTGAGGTTGAAATGATCTTTTTCTCGCCAAACATTTTTAATTTTAAACTTTTTTGTGCTATAAAATTAAATTTAAAAACTTTAATTGAAAATTAAATAATTTATAAGTTTGATAGAAAAATAAATAATTTATAAAGGTTGATATTTTTCAGATTTCTATTATAAAAGATCCTACAGTTAAGAAATATAATAATTAAAGTTTTTATATACATATATATATATATATATATATATATATATATATATATATATATATAAAGTGTATATTACAAACATAATAAATTAAAGTTTATATTACACCAATAATAATCGCAACCAAAAAAATTGTGAAGAATTGACCACTACGATGGATAAAAGTAAAATGTTCCAGTGTCTTTTTGAAGCGTACGTGCTGGCATATCCTACAAAGAGCAGAAAGATTTGCCAAGCAAATGTGGAATGGAATAAAAAAAAAATGATGCAGATTTGCAAGTCAAAGTTGATTACTGGTTGCAAGAATTAAAAACAATTGCTGCCACAAAAAAGAATCACTTCTGACGTTTTGGTCTAAACAAACATCATATGTTGATACAAAAAACTCCAAAAAGTGCTTGTGACAAACCCAGATAATTCTTTGTTCAACTACAAAGTTTCAAAGTATTTTTTGGTTGTTGTTATAATTACTTTATTTGATAATTGTAGGAGAAATTTGAATACAATATTCTGAACATCTGCAGTTTTAGCTAGACGATGAATATTTTCAAAGAATTTTATGCCAATAATAGCTTTCCAGTGCCTCCTTTTTAAAACATGTTTTCTTCTACAATATCAGAGTGCAGTGCCACATGAAACACATATTACAATGACAATAAAGTGATTTGAAACATGTTAATTTTCAAATAGAAAATACAGCTTTTTCAGGGGAAGGGGGGAGCAGAACTTTGTGACATCATATTTGAGGGGGGTCTGACTTTTGTGACGATGTGTGTCGAGGAGGGGTGGTCGAAATTGGACAAAATCGTGTGACGTCATTTATGGATGGCCCCTAAGCTCATTGGAGAAGAAATTCAACTTATCTTTTTTTCTCAAATGTATTTATGCAGGTGATGGGCAAGGACAAGAAACAGCACAATTAAATAATTGTAAATAAGATCAGTAAGGATTTTATTTTATAAGGAATACTGGTATCATCATCATTGTTGTTAAACACATCTTAATCCAATAACATTTTACAAGCTTACAGTGTATATGATGTTTAACAGTGTAGTGGTGTGTGTGAATGTTCAAACTAAAATGCTTCCAAAACAGTAGTGCATTTTTTATGTCACTGATAGCTATACTTCACCATGTAACAATTACTGTAACTGACAATAAGGTAATTTAACATTAAAACAAATTGGTACAATCAGCAGCCTAGTTATCTAAAACATGGACTTGTGTGAACACTCTGCAAAAGAAAGATGCTGGAAAACCAATGATCTATAAAACAGTACAAGGTAATATACTTGAGAAGAGGTATAATGGTAATTTCTGGGGGAGACATTTAGGTAATAGACTTATGCTTCTTAATAGGTATAATGATAATTACTGGGGGAGACATTTAGGTAACAGACTTTTGCTTCATAATAGGTATAAAGGAAGTTACTGGGGGAGACTTATATTTTATAAGAGGTATAAAGACATTATTGCAGGAGACATTTAGGTAATAGACTTATATTTCATAAGAGAAATAATACAAATTACTGGGGAATACATTTAGGTAATAGATTTATGATTCATAAGAGGTATAAAGGAAATTACTCAGGAGACAGTTTGGTAATATACTTGACAAGAGGTATAATGGTAATTACTGGGGGGAGACATTTAGGTAATAGACTTATGATTCATAAGAGGTGTAAAGGAAATTACTCAGGAGACCGTTTGGTAATATACTTGATAAGAGGTATATTGGTAATTACTGGGGGGAGACATTTTGGTAATAGACTTATGATTCTTAAGAGGAATAATGGTAATTACTGGCAGAGACATTTAGGTAATAGACTCACCCTTCATAAGAAGAGGCATAAATGGAATTATTGGAGGAGACATTTTGGTAATAGAAAGTCTATAAACTCTGTGATTCCTGGATGGATCCATCAAGGTCTCAAAGTCAGCAAACATCTTCTTAAACTTCCCTGGAAGCTTCTGAAAAGAAGAATTTTATAACAAATTGGAAGTAAAATAGTGAAGTCAATATTAGTTGTCCATGTGCATTTTCCAATATGGAAGAGTCTTGACTCTGTGAAAACTCAAACTCATGTACAATATACCACTTTAAAGTTTTGGAAATAATATCCTGAAAGGATCTTGAAAAAAATTAAAAAAAGCAAAGAATTTTATCACAATCAACCTAATGTAAGGCCATATATGATTTTCGTTGATGATATCCCATTAAGCAAATTAAGACGTTGTCAGAACAATGGTTTGAAAATGATGTATATGTACCAATATTATTCATTATTTAATTAAACCCCACAAAAATAGGTACACGATTCCCTTGAGAATGTTTGGCATCTAATTTGTTTCTCTATGGTAAATCTGGCAGGAACAAAGTGTTAGAAATATAATGATATATCTAGAAACACACACATACCGGTATACACACATCAGTGCATGCACCAAACGTAAAACCCCATTTAACCATCTACTCCAGTGTTTAAATAGACATGAATGTTATTTTTAACTTCATTAATGGTGTAACTAATTAAATATGTATACAATTCATTAAAAAAGCTGAACTGCAAATTTTCAGCTTACCTCCCATGTCTGTGACAAACGGCTGACAGCGATGTTACTAAGCCCCATCACAATGGCAAAGAAAGAATTGAGATTCTGATGTTGTTTACAGCTGGAGAAGACAAAAATCAGTACAATACAAAACTCTGCAAATAAATTGTTGATATGTTTTACTAAAAACTTTAATGCAGTCATTGCATTTCTTAAAATAAAACTAAAACTCTAAATCTTTATTTCAAGGTAAATGTTTGTACTGCTTTTATTATTCTATCTGTACTGTACTTTTGCTGTTTGTACATGTTACACTGGCATAATCCAGGACAATGCTTTGCAATTACATTCTTACATGTTTCAAATATAACACAGTATTTTCTCCACTGCCATTTAAAGGTGAAATAGCACCAATATTATTATCTACCTTGTGAAAAATGTATTAAAGGGAAAGGAATTGATTTGACAGTCTCAGCATAAAAAGGTGGGAAATATTAAATCCACTCCATAACATAACAGTAAACTTGATATTGTGTATATAAATAATACTGGTAACATAACAGTATAACTTGTTATTGTGTATATAAATAATACTGGTGTTATTGTGTGTACAAATTATACTGGTAACATAACAGTACACTTGATATTGTGCATGCAAATAATACAGGTAACATAGCAGTAAACTTGATATTATGTATATAAATAATACTGGTAACATAACAGTATAACTTTATACTGTGTATATAAATAATACTGGTAACATAACAGTATAACTTGATACTGTGTATATAAATAATACTGGTAACATAACAGTAAACTTGATATTGTGTATATAAATAATACTGGTAACATAACAGTATTACATGTTATTGTGTATATAAATAATACTGGTAACATAACAGTATAACTTGTTATTGTGTATATAAATAATACTGGTGTTATTGTGTGTACAAATTATACAGGTAACATAACAGTACACTTGATATTGTGCATGCAAATAATACAGGTAACATAACAGTAAACTTGATACTGTGTATATAAATAATACTGGAAACATAATAATAAACTCGATATTGTGTATATAGATAATACTGGTAATAAAACATATAAAAGATAACTTGATATTGTGTATAATATATAATACATGTAATGTAACAGAAAACTTGATATTGTGTATATAAATAATACAGGTAATATAACAGAAAACTTGATATTATGTATATAAATAATACAGGTAATATAACAGATAACTTGATATTGTGTATATAAAAAATACTGGTAACATAGCAGTATAACTTGAGATTGTGTTCTACTGAACAGACTGAAAAAAAAGAATTTAAAAGAATCAAGGGGAGATAATGAGGGCATACAATAGAACCAAAATCCAATGACAGACATGCTTAATAATTTAAACAACTGTCATATTTTTTGTCTGTTACCTAGTTAAAGCTTTGTCTATTGCATCTATCATAATGATTACTCACTGATAAAGAATTTTTCAGCTCATGTTAGTGTCTTTGAGTGTCAAATATGCTTTAATATTTATACCAAGTATTCAATTTAACAAATCTATTATTTCATCACTGATCTTCTCGCTGATAACAACATATTATCTGTCACTACTTAAGAGTGAGTGCAGATTTGATTTTTAATTTTATCCTTTAAGATTGCTTAACTTGTGTGATAAATGATATCCAAAGTAGGTCGTTGCTTAAGTCACATAAAAAAATTACAACATTTATTTAGTCTTATTTCACTTAATACATATTAGTATTTTCGCAAGGACTATCCAAATTCTGCTGATACTCAACTTTTCAGTCACGTCCAAAATGACCAGGTGGAAATGTGTCTATGTAGTTTGTTAAGAATAATGAACAGAACAAATAACAAAGACCCTGATCTGCTGGCAGTGTATGGAAAGGTATATCAGGGTCTAGGTTATCTGCAGTTTGACTTGACTTTCAAGCAAGTATATATGATAGATAAAATAAAAGTAAATTCAATCTTTTCATGTAACAATTATTAAGCACACACCTGAATTGCAAATTAGTTGATATATTTAGTTGATACTTACTAAGCTGCCAATTTAACAAACTTCCGAAGCAGAGAAACACGTTTACTAAGATTTGTTGCAAGCACCATCTCTGTGACAACCCAGTACTGGACCTCATTGAATCTTCTCAGAAAGAGGTCAAGATTTGCTGTAATCTTCTTGAACTTGTAACGTCCAAACACTTGATAGATTAGCTCAAACTAAAAAAGACATGGCAAAGTCAAGTCCAATAATTAATTTTTATGTTGATTTATTCTAATTACAATGCAGTCTTCAGTTAATCAACTTCAACATATAACTGACCTGTGGTAACTCACTGGTTAGTCAGCTTAATTCAGGACCAGAAGGGTGTGGGCATGAATTCTGCCAAGACCAAGCCAGATTTTGCTGTTGTGGGTTAAACTGGCTAGATACTATAATGACATGGCATGATAAAACCTTTTATGTGCTCATGGGCTGTTAAAATCATTCTGTCAAGCAAACAATAATATGAATAATATTCAGTGAACAGCTTGTGGTTTAGATATCTGTACATTTATAGTAAATAGTTTTTAAATGAGAGTATATGAATAGATGTATAAAATATATGTAATAATGACTATCAAAATAATGATTATAATAAACAACAACACTGGAGAAAATAATCATTGTAAATAAAAGTGAAAAAAAGCAGACAACTCACAAAATATCTGTTTAAATGTTGGTAAAACAAATTTTTGGTGTTTTAAAGTAAAAGGAGTAAATCAGGTTAACTTTTTCATAGTTTTTGCTGTTATGCTTAATTTGTATTTTAATGTAAGACTTATGGCAAAATCGTAAGTCTGGTATTCTGTCTCATACTAAATTTACTGAACTGAAACCTTCAGTTTTTTTTACTCTTACCATGATCATGACATCCGACCTCAAGAGCCTAGACTCTACAGGTTGCTCTATTACCAAGTCATCCACAAAGTTTAGACATGAAACTTTTGCAGAATAGAAGTTTTCTCAAAACAGATTCTTCTTTCATGCACACAAAATATAACCAAGACTTCTGAATCCCCAAGTCAACAAACCTTAAATTAAATCAAGATTTGTGGTCTAGAACTGAAGTTATTATGCAAATATAATTTTCCTTGACTCTGACAAAAAAACATGTGCAAGCCACCCACAAAATTTGGTACATGCTGATATGAGAGAACTGGATTGATTGTATAAAAATCATTTTTCTTCTTTCAGTCAGTAACCTTGACCACAGACTTTTTAACCCCAAACAAAAACAGGATAATTAGGATTTTTCCAATGGCTTATATGGGATTCAGAGCATTGATGTTTAGACCATCTCAAACATTGTTTTGACACAGAAACTTTCAGAACAAATTTGATAAAACTTGATGAAAGCTGTTCTTGAGAAAGAGTCAAAAAGATGTTTTCCATCTGGTTGCAAAGGAAAGCACAACATAGCTACGAAAGTCTCCCCATATACAACTTTGGTAAAAAATGTGCTAAGAATTATTTTTCCCATTCTTACCTTGTTGATTCTAAGATATGCTTGACAGTAAATACACATGGATGCTAAAGTAATCGCTATGTCAAGCTTCCTTCAAGATATGCTTGACAATAAAACCTGTTTTGACAGACCAATGCTATGAGAGGCCACCTGTTTTGGGAGACCAGAATCTCAATGCACATATTTATTGATTATATAGTGTTATGACTGTTATGAGAGACCACCTGTCTTGAGAGACCATTCTTTTTTGAGAGAAGGGGTGGTCTTTCAAGACTGGTTCAACTGTAAATACATGTTGGATGCTAAAATTATTGCAATGTCAAGCTTTCATCAAAGCTGAGCTTGACAACTCAATACACAGTAACTAAAACCAGTGATGAAATTTTCCTTTGATCAATTTATTTTATTATACCTCATGTACACTGGAAAACAGCTCCCAATCATAAACTGTCATGTGGTAGGCCATCTCCTTTGAACTCATCAGCTCTAATGTATTAAGGGACCCCAAGGAGGGTCCATCTTGCTCTGGCAATGGTGTCTGCAATGAAAATTAATAAATAATTTATAATGTCTTATTTCAAGTCCTTGGCCTATTAAAACATTGATAATATGAGTGAAACTGCACATTTTACCAGGGTACGGACATGCCAGCACACCAAAAGTTAAGTGCACAAAATTGAGATCACGCCAGACTACAATTGTTTCTACCACTACAGACAGGCTCTTGGATATACAGAGGCTGATTTCATGAGAAAAGGACAATCAAAGCAGTTTATTTTCGTTCATTCAATCACAATTAACCTTTTTTTTTGATAAATTGGCTTAGCACACTTTAAGATGACAAACTGCTGGCATCAATTTATGAAGACCAGAGTGTAATTAGTAAGAATTTGATAAATTGGCTTCATCCACTTTAAGATGACAAACTGCCTGCATCAATTTAAAAAGACCAGAGTGTAATTAGTAAGAATTTGGACTTAATTATAGAACGAAGCCACAATGACTTAAATACTCAATGGCTCTCAATTCTCTATCAACATCTAATGATGTTTCTTTGGGGGGTGTGTGTGTGTGGTGTTTGGCAATGAAGTCTGTAGTTGGGAATAACACTTGTAAGAGTAAAATGATCAAATTGGAACTTCTGTATGACTCTGAAATATTTTACTTTGCAACTGACCAATGTCCAGGTCATGAAGATCTATAAAAAAAATAATCCCTACTGTCCCAAATAATAAAGGCCAAAATTATATTGAATCCCCTTTATTGAAAGTTTGTACGGTCAGGGATCCCATAATGTATGTCAAATCCCTTTTATTGAAAGTTTGTACGGTCAGGGATCCCATAATGTATGTCAAATCCCCTTTATTAAAAGTTTGTACGGTCAGGGATCCCATAATGTGGTATATTGAATCCCCTTTATTGAATGTTTGTACGGTCAGGGATCCCATAATGTATATTGAATCCCCTTTATTTTTTGGCATGATACAAACCACTAGGAGAGATTAAACTAATTTATTTTTTGGCATGATACAAACCACTAGGAGAGATGAAACTGAGTTTTTGTTTGTTGGCATGATACAAACAAGTAGGAGAGATGAACTGATTTATTTTTTGGCACGAATGATACAAACATCTAGGAGAGATGAAAATGCTTTATTTTTTGGCATGATACAAACCAGTGCATCCAGATGTTCCCTAGGACTAATAAAGAGACGACTGTTGATTCCCAATCCTGATGTTATACACATGTCATTCTCTTTTAACACCCGCCTCTCTGTTTGAAAAGTAAAAAAGAGTATCTTGTTAGAAAGATATAGCCATGTTTGCAAATAAAATATACATCTTAGATCCAAGAAAAAGACCCAGTAAACAATAATCTTTCTATTGAAATACTACCGACTCACTCCCAAATCTGCAAAAATCTACCCCCCCCTATAAATTTTACAAAACCATTCAAACTAATACAAACAAAAAATGAACAGATTCTGAAGATTTGTTTCCTTTCAAGTGCAGATTTAGCTTTTATCTCATTTTTAACAACTGAACAGTGTTTAATGGCATATCAGCACAAAAAAGACTAGTGTCAATGCATTGGCAGTATAGTGTCTTTGATAAAGATGCATTGGTTGCTTGTCTGAAATGTATTCAACCTGCAACCTACAGGCACATAAAGACAAACAAACAAAAACAAAACAAAAAAAAAGTGTTTCTAAGCGGCTGAACTACATTGTTTCTCATTGCTGACCCTAGAACTTTATTCACCGAGGGTAAAAATAAAATCATCACAAAATTTGTAAAATTTAAAAAAGGAAAACATCCTACCTTAATTTTATATCCAATCCAATTAGAAACAAACATATTCTTTTCTTATGTCTAACCACTATGCCACTGCAGTTGTCCTTAATACCTTTCTGACATGTTGAAACACTAACCTGACATGCCTGTCTATAAGGTTAGCAATAAAAACATTTTACATCATCAGGTATGCTAAATCATGACTTTTCATTTCTTAGAAGTATGTCAAAAATGTTTTATTCTATGTGTTATTTTCTTTTCTTTTCCACTCCATTCTGAGCTATTTACTTTACTTCTGTCAATTTGTCAATTTTCTATGCACAATCTAACTGCATTCATTGTTGCTTGATAGCTTTGCCAATCACAGCAAAGGCACAATGAGTTATATTACCTCCAGTGGACTTAACCTCACAAAGTACAAGGTCATCTCCTAGGCAAAGCTTGTCTCTAGCATGGTAAACAATTTCCTGAACCGTGGAATCCATTGGAAGTCGTAGAGTACTGTATGTGTGATCAGCACAATACACCTTGAAGATATCTGAAAAAAACATAAAACACCTTATTGCTTCATAGACTCCAACAATGGCTTATAATTATACACACACAGAACTTACCATTTGCACTTATTTGCATATTTCTTCCGTGACAAAGAGATTCACTTGACAGCACAATTTCAACTGACTCGTCACCATACAGTTATGATGCATAATTTCAGCGACAACCATTAGGAGCATTTGAACCTGTTTCTATTGATTTAGTATGGACAATCGTGATGAAAAGTGCACCAAAGTCTTGTGAACTTGATCCAATTCCGACATCACTGCTGCTTGAGTGCTTAGACCCAATACTGCCTTCACTAACTGATGTTATTAATATCTCTCTCTCATCGGGGGAATTGCCATCATTTTTCAAAACTGCCATCGTAAAGCCAATGCAGAAGAAACCAACACTTGACCATAACAATTTAAAGAATTACTGCCCAGTTTCTAATCTCCCATTCATATAAAAAATCTTAGAAAAGGTTGTTCTAACGCAACTTGTATCTCATTTGAATTCAAACAGTCATTTTAGCAATGTACAGTCTGCATATCGCCCTTGCCACAGTACGGAAACTACTCTTCTGAAAGTATTTAATGACATTCTCTCTGCTATGGATAATGGAAAAATTACAGTCCTCACTCTCCTGGATTTATCTGCAGAATTTGACACAATAGACCATGATATATTACTTCACTGTCTCCAGCATGTATTTGGCACTCAGAATATAGCCTTACAGTGGTTCAAGTCCTACTTAGTCAACAGGACACAAATTATATCTGCAAATGGAATACACTCCAGCCCAGTTGACGTATGTTGTGGTGTTCCACAGGGATCTGTTCTTGGACCGGTTCTCTTCATTCTATACACATAGCCGCTCTAAAGTGTCATAGATCATCACCCAGTGTTGCACCAATTGTATGCTGATGACACCCAAATATACAAATCTAGCCACCCAACTGAAGTTGATGCTACCATCCATGGAGTAGAGAGGTGCATTTCTGATGTAAAATCATGGATGACATGTAACAAGCTGCAGATGAATGATGATAAAACCGAGGCTATTCTGATCACAACACAAAGACTTTCTCATTCACATCCTTTTCCTCAGAAAATAAATATCAGCAACACCAACATTATATTCTCACAGTCAGTTCGAAACCTAGGCGTTACTCTAGACAGTACTCTCACACTGCACCAACATGTCATGAACATATGCAAGGCTGCATATCTTGAACTGAGACGCATCAGTTCCATACGTAAATATCTTTCAGTTGATGCCACTAATCAATCAAACACAAAATTTGTTCTCTGTGCTATGTTTCAATGACAGACTCCAGTCCAACATACCTATCCAGCCTCACCCATGTGTATACACCAGCTAGATCCTTACGCTCTTCTTCTGGCAATCGTATACTCATTGTTCCTAAGGTGAAAACAAAGTCATATGGACAGCGTTTATTTGTATACCAGGGCCCGACGACATGGAACGAATTGCCCATTGAAATTAGACACAAAGACACAGTAGTCCCCTTTAAGATTGCTCTTAAAACTCACCTGTTTCGACTGCAGGGACAAACTTAGAGACCTAATCGTGTTTTGTATCTTATATGTTTTCAGCATGTTTTTATATTTTCCAATTTCATTGTTTTTGTCATTTGTTTTTCTGTAGTGTAGTCATATCACTATTGATGGTGTAAAGCGCTTTAAGCTTCGAAAGGTTAGGCGCTATACAAAGTCCTCATTATTATTATTATTATTATTATTTTTATATGTCAATTACTACTGCACAAACCCAGATCTGCCATCACATAATACACTGGGGGATCCAGTCTATGCAATTTGTCATGGCTAATTAGTAGAACAAACAACATGGATCCTAATCAGCCAGTATGTATGAGATGGCAGATCAGATTCTATTTTGTTATCATTTTCACCAGACCTACATACAAGTATTTAGTAAACAGACTTTGTAAAAAATAATCGGTTTGTGAATGGCCTGAATTACAAGACATAAAGAGTGATAAGGAGTTGACAGTGTCATGTTAAGTGATGGGATTAAAAGACACCAAACATATAAAGTGAGAGGAAGCTGACATCATATTACATGATGGGATTAAAAGACATTAAACATACATAGTGATAGGGAGATGATAGTGTCCGGTTAGGTGTTTGGATTAAAAGACATTAAACATATGTAGTCATTGGGAGCTGACAATGTCGTTTTTATGTGCTGAATTAAAAGACATACATAGTGATAGGGAGCTGACAGTGTCGTGTTGGGTATTTGAATTAAAAGGCAAACATAGTAATAGGGAGCTGACAGTGTCGGGTTAGGTGTTTGGATAAAAAGGCATACATAGTGATTGAGAGCTGACAGTGTCATGTTAGGTGTTTGGATTAAAAGACATACATAGTAATAGGGAGCTGACAGTGTCAGGTTAGGTGTTTGGATTAAAAGGCATACATAGTGATAGGGAGCTGACAGTGTGGTGTTAGGTATTTGGATTAAAAGACATACATAGTGATAGGGAGCTGACAGTGTCAGGTTAGGTATTTGGATTAAAAGGCATACATAGTAATAGGGAGCTGACAGTGTCAGGTTAGGTATTTGGATTAAAAGACATACATAGTAATAGGGAGCTGACAGTGTCAGGTTAGGTATTTGGATTAAAAGGCATACATAGTGATAGGGAGCTGACAGTACGGTGTTGGGTATTTGGATTAAAAGACATACATAGTGATAGGGAGGTGACAGTGTGGTGTTGGGTATTTGGATTAAAAGGCATACATAGTGATAGGGAGCTGACAGTGTGGTGTTGGGTATTTGGATTAAAAGACATACATAGTAATAGGGAGCTGACAGTGTCAGGTTAGGTATTTGGATTAAAAGACATACATAGTGATAGGGAGCTGACAGTACGGTGTTGGGTATTTGGATTAAAAGGCATACATAGTGATAGGGAGCTGACAGTACGGTGTTGGGTATTTGGATTAAAAGGCATACATAGTGATAGGGAGCTGACAGTGTGGTGTTGGGTATTTGGATTAAAAGGCATACATAGTGATAGGGAGCTGACAGTGTGGTGTTGGGTATTTGGATTAAAAGGCATACATAGTGATAGGGAGGTGACAGTGTGGTGTTGGGTATTTGGATTAAAAGACATACATAGTGATAGGGAGCTGACAGTGTGGTGTTGGGTATTTGGATTAAAAGGCATACATAGTGATAGGGAGCTGACAGTGTGGTGTTGGGTATTTGGATTAAAAGGCATACATAGTGACAGGGAGCTGACAGTGTGGTGTTGGGTATTTGGATTAAAAGGCATACATAGTGATAGGGAGCTGACAGTGTGGTGTTGGGTATTTGGATTAAAAGGCATACATAGTGATAGGGAGCTGACAGTACGGTGTTGGGTATTTGGATTAAAAGGCATACATAGTGATAGGGAGGTGACAGTACGGTGTTGGGTATTTGGATTAAAAGGCATACATAGTGATAGGGAGCTGACAGTACGGTGTTGGGTATTTGGATTAAAAGGCATACATAGTGATAGGGAGGTGACAGTGTGGTGTTGGGTATTTGGATTAAAAGGCATACATAGTGATAGGGAGGTGACAGTGTGGTGTTGGGTATTTGGATTAAAAGACATACATAGTGATAGGGAGGTGACAGTGTGGTGTTGGGTATTTGGATTAAAAGGCATACATAGTGATAGGGAGCTGACAGTGTGGTGTTGGGTATTTGGATTAAAAGACATACATAGTAATAGGGAGCTGACAGTGTCAGGTTAGGTATTTGGATTAAAAGACATACATAGTGATAGGGAGCTGACAGTACGGTGTTGGGTATTTGGATTAAAAGGCATACATAGTGATAGGGAGCTGACAGTACGGTGTTGGGTATTTGGATTAAAAGGCATACATAGTGATAGGGAGCTGACAGTGTGGTGTTGGGTATTTGGATTAAAAGGCATACATAGTGATAGGGAGCTGACAGTGTGGTGTTGGGTATTTGGATTAAAAGGCATACATAGTGATAGGGAGGTGACAGTGTGGTGTTGGGTATTTGGATTAAAAGACATACATAGTGATAGGGAGCTGACAGTGTGGTGTTGGGTATTTGGATTAAAAGGCATACATAGTGATAGGGAGCTGACAGTGTGGTGTTGGGTATTTGGATTAAAAGGCATACATAGTGACAGGGAGCTGACAGTGTGGTGTTGGGTATTTGGATTAAAAGGCATACATAGTGATAGGGAGCTGACAGTGTGGTGTTGGGTATTTGGATTAAAAGGCATACATAGTGATAGGGAGCTGACAGTACGGTGTTGGGTATTTGGATTAAAAGGCATACATAGTGATAGGGAGCTGACAGTACGGTGTTGGGTATTTGGATTAAAAGGCATACATAGTGATAGGGAGCTGACAGTACGGTGTTGGGTATTTGGATTAAAAGGCATACATAGTGATAGGGAGGTGACAGTGTGGTGTTGGGTATTTGGATTAAAAGGCATACATAGTGATAGGGAGGTGACAGTGTGGTGTTGGGTATTTGGATTAAAAGACATACATAGTGATAGGGAGGTGACAGTGTGGTGTTGGGTATTTGGATTAAAAGGCATACATAGTGATAGGGAGGTGACAGTGTGGTGTTGGGTATTTGGATTAAAAGGCATACATAGTGATAGGGAGCTGACAGTACGGTGTTGGGTATTTGGATTAAAAGGCATACATAGTGATAGGGAGCTGACAGTGTCATGTTAGATGTTGGGATTAAAAGACATTGTGTGGTGGGGGTTGGGAGTCAATATTATCAGATGCTAATGTACATGTTTTTGATTAATGGAACACAAAACTAGTCTAAAATATACCTGTATATTGACAAATTACATTAATTTTTGTGTAGTTGACTCCATAATGCTTTTAGTACTCTACATTTATTATAAAAATTCATGTACCAGTCACATCCAGTTAGAAAACACACAAAAACACACATATAAAAAATGGTAGTTCACATTTGATCTATATCTCATTGTTAAGAAACATGTCACTAAACAAGTCACTCTATTAATTACTGCCAGTAGCACATAACTATAGTTCTTTACATGTATACATACTTAAATTGGCCCAGGTTTTAGTCAACTAGAGAGATATCACCTTGCCAATGCTACCCTGAGGATAGGGCTAATAAATTCACAGTAAATGAAAACATGCTAAAAAATTGAAATGCAAAGAAACGTCTTTGTGAGATGCTTACATACAACTAACTTGATGGTCAGATATCTAACGTTTCAAAAGATTGGAAATTTAGTTTGCATTTAATGCTATTGATGGCAGTGATCGTTAGCATAAATATGTTTCCTGCAAATATGAAAAATTCACAATAGAATAAGCATGTTCCAGCCACTTCAAAAAGTAAAACAATCCGTCAGGTTCCACTGCTTTTATATAAGTTTGGTGCTGACTTACTCTGATAAAATATTCTTTGTTGTTTTTATTAAAGACTGAAGTTGCTTGCTTTGATAGTGTTATTGACGTCACTGCTAAATGTCAATTTTAGAGGGTCAAACAAATGCCTACATGTTATTGTAGGGGCAACATAAAAAAAATTTAAGAACATTGATCAAGACTAAAAGATTTTTTTTATTTGCTTAGTATTTATACAGAACTATTGGTGCTTCAATGTTAATCAGTTTGCTTTGGAGTTTCAGCCAAACTATGACATAAAGGAGTGTGCTATAGTGGAATCACATTGCTATAGCAACTGGAAACACAATACACTACTCCCTCACTATAAGGTTACTATGGTAATGATTCAATTTATTTAAGTGGTAGTAAAATTATATTTATCATGTACTTCATTATTAACTATTTGTACAATGCACTATGCTTTGTAATTCCCATGGACAGCATTACAATGAAGGAGTTTATAACATCAAGTACTTCATCTTAAGGAAGTCTCTCTATAAACTGCCATACTCTGGTTACCATGGCCACCATTATAATGAGGGAGTTATCACATCAAGTACTTCATTATAAGTCTCTCTATAAACTGATATACTCTGGTTACCATGGCCACCATTATAATGAGGGAGTTTATCATATCAAGTACTTCATTATAAGGCTCTCTATAAACTGATATACTCTGGTTACCATGGCCACCATTATAATGAGGGAGTTTATCATATCAAGTACTTCATTATAAGGCAGTCTCTCTAAAAACTGATATACTCCAGCTATCACTGACAGATTTATATTGAGTTCTAGAACTGTCTTGTTAATCGCATGCAAGAATCATGACAAATAAAGAAACTTACTTTCATCTGAGGGCTTGATGGGTTGTCTTTTTCTCTTCTCTTCAGAAGGTGTCTTGTTTTGATTTTTTTTCTTTGCCAAGGGTTTCTCATGAGCTGGGGACTCGCTGTAGTCAAGATAAAAATATATGTAGCTGGGGATTCACTGTAGTCGAGATAAAAATATATATAGCTGGGGACTCACTGCAGTCAAGATAAAAATATATATAGCTGGGGACTCACTGCAGTCAAGATAAAAATATATGTATCTGGGGACTCACAGCAGTCAAGATAAAAAATATATGTAGCTGGGGACTCACTGCAGTCAAGATAAATATATATGTAGCTGGGGACTCACTGTAGTCAAGATAAAAATATATGTAGCTGGGGACTCATTGCAGTCAAGATAAAAATATATGTAGATGGGGACTCACTGTAGTCAAGATAAAAATATATGTAGCTGGAGACTCACTGTAGTCAAGATAAAAAATATATGTAGCTGACATTGCTTAGAGTTGACAGAAGACAGGACAACTGTACATCCATACCAACCAGTAACATTTGATGAAGAACAAACTGGTCCAATTTCTAAGGAATCTTAGTTTGCTTGTTGATTACTTTTTAATGGCTCACATAAAAAATTGTTTAGCAGCACAAAACCTTGCTGGCAATATAGCTTGCTTGTTGGGACTCGACTAAGTATTTATATTATAATTTTAGTTTGCTTGTTGGGACTCAATTAACTAAGTATTTATATTATAATTTTAGCTGGTAAAAGAGGTTATATAAACTACATTATATTTTCTCTCTTTGTACATCAGCATAAAGATTCTTCATTAAGTTTACATATTTTAAAAAAAAAACATGTCTCACACGATGAAAGTTGATACAGTTAAAACAGAATCTGTTACTCTGTCAGTGGACTTTGGCATGGTACTCTTGAATATAGGTCCAACCATTCAGAAATTATACAAAAGTCATGTAGGCATGTCTTTACATATCATACAATTTCTCCTTTTTGTTATGCAATTTGTTCTATAGGTGAATGTCATTCTCCAATGATGGGCTTGATGTTACCAAGCTTGTCTATGGAGTTTCATTTCACTTATTTTTGTGTTGAACGCTTATAATCATAAAATAAAGGTCTTGGTAATCTAATTTTGGAATGGTGACCATTTTCATCTGGTACCAGCTAGATCCTAGGTTGCACATGGCTGGTGAGGCAAGTTTTGAAGGCTGCACTGGGTGAACCCATTGTATTAATTTGCATGGTAGGATACGGAGGTGGAACAATCCTTTATAAGTAAATCAATAAGATGCAAGATGTGTGTACCAGAACAAAAGTTATTTCATAATGCCTTGAAACAGAATGTTTAAACCATATTTTGACAAGCTGGTGAACAGTGGCATTGTTTTGGTTGGATTTTTTTGCATATAAAGAATGCAACATATGATGGTTTCATTTGTCAGACTAAATATCAAGTGCAATTTATTGTTAAATTGGATTTGTATCATTTTTATTCGGGACCAACTAGAGATCATAAGAAGTCTTTCTGTGTCCATCTTGATATGACAGCCATTAGATAGCAATAACATGGTTTTCAAAATGGCCCCTGAAGTGGCAATACTGGATGCCCAACTGGAACCATTTTTATGTAAGAATAAATAGAATATGGGATAAATGCATCATAAGATTTCATGACATGCTCAAAGAAATTTGTTAGAAGTAACAATGAAAAACTTGTGTAAACAGATGGACAAAAGACAATACCATAAACTTCTTTATGACTAGCAGACTCAGAGCTAAAAATGAAGTATTATTAGATGCAGAGTAAGCTAAGCCTTTTAATCAAGAAAATTAACAGACAAATCTACAATGTTGTTTCCAGGATTGCTATATTATCAGCAATTCTGTGGTCTCTAATCCAGGCAATAATTGGTAACACAGGATTATGACAGTTGCTTACACCACTCCCTCGATAACTCATAAACCCACTTTTAACAACAGGTCAGGTGTGATCCCATTTTTTTTAAACCAGAAAATAACCCCCAACCTGCTGATCCCTGTTTGTTGAACTTTGCAATAAAGATTTGTAACAGAAACTTTGATATATTGCTCATTTTATTGCCGAAATTGTGGAAATTTTAATCAACATTGGGAAATATCAAATTTAAAAATAGGTCATACAATCTTTTACATTTTCTTTCCACACTTAACAATATGTAAGGAAATTTTGATCAATGAAAATCTCACTGACGCCAAGTGGAGTAAGTACTTTAATAAATAAAAACAAATAATTTTTTGTCAATTGAAATTTGTGTTCTAGTTCTACCTTTTAGTTCCTTTTAAGTGTAATCGTCATAAATGCAATATGTTCTGTAATTAAACATAAAATGCATCAGTCTACCATAACAGCTATGTCCGCAAGCATTTCTCTGAGAACCTAATTAAGTGCCGACCGTGTTTTGATAACTGACTTGCGGAAGTATTTGTTTTATTGTTGCACTGATTTAAAAGCTAGCCTACATTGTATTATCACATGAATTTTTGAATCAATTAAAAGAGGTGGAATAAAAGAAAAGTTAAAAGGCACAAAAATCTATGCAAAATAAAGAGCATGATTTTACAAATACAGACCATTGTAAGCAGATGAGTTTGAGAGAATTCTTAGAGAGATACCTTCAAGGATAATAAGAAGTTTCATTATTACTTCAAGGGAAATCATATCAATATTGTGCTAATTGAACAATAAAATAGTCAAGTTTCGATGTAGAGTAGATAATTGTCTCATGAAATAAATGTAAGATGTTTTTGAAAAAAAAGGAATCTTGTTTGGTTGTGTATCAACAGTTAGTCTAGTTCCCTGCTCTGTGGACTCTCGATTTGTCAGGATACTATTGGACATTTTGAAAATAAATGTTATTTAAACAGAATAACAAAAAACTTCATCAGAAATAGTGTGTAATTAAAAATTATTATCGATGTGATTGTAAAATGAGGATTCATTCATTTAACAGCCCAGTTCTCTAATGTCGCCTGCCCTTCGTTTCCTGTTTTCTTGCTGTCAAAATAATTTTTTTTCAATTTTTAAAGTTCCTCAGTAACTTGTGCCCTTGCTATAGTGCGGTCTATGTTTGTGGATCCCATTGTGCATGAGTTATTGAGAGAGAGGTGTAATTTGTTTCAATAAGTAAACGTAACAAGATTTCATCAAATATATGTGTCAAGAAATTCCTTGGGAAACAGAGTTTTATTAATACTGAAAAACAATATCAGAAATGTGAACATGTGTTTAGATCCTCTTTTCAAAGTCCTAAAAATACTAAAGTTGTGAACAATAGACAATATCATCTTTAAAATATTACCTTTCTTTCCATTCTAAAATTTCTTCTATTGCATCCAGATCTTCTCTCAGACATGGATAAGCTGAGAGGTCATCCAAAATAGAGTTGTGAAGCTCCTGTACAAAAAATTATTTAAATTATGAACATATATTCAAACTATTTTAAATGTCAGTCTAACGGTATATTTCTGAACTATCTCCACATTCCTTATTTAGCAACATTGGTATGAACTGAAATACAACAGTCCTTATTTAGCAAGATTGGTGCAAAAAAATACAAATTTAAAGACAGAGGTCAATTTTTAATGTAACTTATGTTTAACAGAGGGTGTGAATAACACGAATCTTGCATGGAATACAATGAAGATATGAAAAGATCCCATTATAAATGTAATTACATGTACCATGAAGGTATGAAAAGACCCCATTATAAATGTAATTACCATGAAAGTATGAAAAGATCCCATTATAAATGTAATTACCATGAGAGTATGAAAAGATCCCATTGTAAATATAATTACCGTGAAGGTATGAAAAGATCCCATATTAAATAAAATTAATGTGAAGGTATCAAAAGATCCCATTGTAAATATAATTACAGTGAAGGTATGAAAAGATCCCATATTAAATGTAATTACCATGACAGTATGAAAAGATCCCATTGTAAATATAATTGCCATGAAGGTATGAAACGATCCCATTATACATGTAATTACCATGAAGGTATGAAAAGATCCCATACTAAATGAAATTAATGTGAAGGTATGAAAAGATCCCATATTAATGAAACTAATGTGAAGGTATGAAAAGATCCCATACTAAATGTAATTACCATGACAGTATGAAAATATCCCATATTAAATGAAATTAAATTAAATGAAATTAATGTGAAGGTAAAAACATTACATACATGTATATTTTTTAAAAACAAATAAACACCATGTCAAAACATGTATTTAAAACAAAATCTGTTTCACTCTTCAAAGAGAGTTTAATTATGACATAATGTCAATCAATATTTAAGTTAGTTTCAAAAGAAATACAGTCCTGCAAAGAATTTAATGTTTGTTCTATTCACTGAAGTTACAGCTCATTAAAATCTTCAAATTTACAATATGTTGTCAATATTTGAAAACAAATTTGATAATTGAAACTACAACAGTTTGTTGAACAATGTAAATTCTCAATGCAATTGTTGTTAGATCAATGTAAATTCTCAATGCAATTGTTGTTAGATCAATGTAAATTCTCAGTGTAATTGTTGTTAGATCAATGTAAACTCTCAGTGTAATTGTTGTGAGATCAATGTAAATTCTCAATGCAATTGTTGTTAGATGAATGTAAATTCTCAGTGTAATTGTTGTGAGATCAATGTAAATTCTCAGTGTAATTGTTGCTAGATCAACATACAGTCTCAGTGTAATTGTTGTTAGATCAATGTAAAATCTCAGTGTAATTGTTGTTAGATCAATGTAAACTCTCAGTGTAATTGTTGTTAGATCAATGTAAATTGTCAGTGTAATTGTTGTTAGATCAATGTAAATTCTCAGTGGAATTGTTGTGAGATCAATGTAAATTCTCAGTGTAATTGTTTTTAGATCAATGTAAACTCTCAGTGTAATTGTTGTTCGGTCAATGTAAATTCTCAATGCAATTGTTGTGAGATCAATGTAAATTCTTGAAGCAAATGTCGTTAGATCAATGTAAATTCTCAATGCAATTGTTGACAGATCAATGTACAGTCCCAGTGTAATTGTTGTTAGATCATTGTAAATTTTCAATGTAATTGTTAGATCAATGTAAATTCTCAGTGTAATTGTTGTTAGATCAATGTAAATTTTCAATGTAATTGTTAGATCAATGTAAATTCTCAGTGTAATTGTTGTTAGATCATTGTAAATTTTCAATGTAATTGTTAGATCATTGTAAATTCTCAATGCAATTGTTGTTAGATCAATGTAAATTTTCAATGTAATTGTTAGATCAATGTAAATTGTCAGTGTAATTGTTGTTAGATCAATGTAAATTCTCAATGCAATTATTGTTAGGTCAATGTAAATTCTCAATGCAATTGTTGTTAGATGAATGTAAATTCTCAATGCAATTGTTGTTAGATCAATGTAAATTGTCAGTGTAATTGTTGTTAGATCAATGTAAATTCTCAGTGTAATTGTTGTTAGATCAATGTAAATTCTCAATGCAATTGTTGTTAGATGAATGTAAATTCTCAGTGCAATTGTTGTTCGGTAAATGTAAATTCTCAATGCAATTGTTGTTTGATCAATGTAAATTCTCAGTGTAATTGTTGTTAGATCAATGTTAACTCTCAGTGTAATTATTGTTAGGTAAATGTAAATTCTCAATGCAATTGTTGTTAGATCAATGTAAATTGTCAGTGTAATTGTTGTTAGATCAATGTAAATTCTCAATGCAATTGTTGTTAGATCAATGTAAATTCTCAATGCAATTGTTGTTAGATGAATGTAAATTCTCAATGCAATTGTTGTTAGATCAATGTAAATTCTCAGTGTAATTGTTGTTAGATCAATGTTAACTCTCAGTGTAATTATTGTTAGGTAAATGTAAATTCTCAATGCAATTGTTGTTAGATCAATGTAAATTGTCAGTGTAATTGTTGTTAGATCAATGTAAATTCTCAATGCAATTGTTGTTAGATGAATGTAAATTCTCAGTGTAATTGTTGTTAGATCAATGTAAACTCTCAGTGTAATTGTTGTGAGATCAATGTAAATTCTCAATGCAATTGTTGTTAGATCAATGTACAGTCTCAGTGTAATTGTTGTTAGATGAATGTAAATTCTCAGTGTAATTGTTGTTAGATCAATGTAAACTCTCAGTGTAATTGTTGTTAGATGAATGTAAATTCTCAATGCAATTGTTGTTAGATCAATGTACAGTCTCAGTGTAATTGTTGTTAGATCAATGTAAATTCTCAGTGTAATTGTCTGTACTCAGTACAACTGTCTATAGATCAATGCCAATACTCAATGCAACTGTTTGTAGATCAATGTAAATACTCAGCACAACTATTTATAGATCAATCTAAATACTCAAATGCAACTGTCTTAGATCAATATAAATACTCAACACAACTGTCTTTGATCAATGTATATACTCAATGCAATTGTCTTAGATGAATGTAAATACTCAATGCAATTGTCTTAGATGAATGTAAATACTCAATGCAACTGTCTTAGATGAATGTAAATACTCAATGCAACTGTCTTAGATGAATGTAAATACTCAACACAACTGTCTATAGATCAATGTAAATACTCAGTGCAACTGTCTTAGATCAATGTAAATACTCAATACAACTGTCTTAGATCAATGTAAATACTCAATACAACTGTCTATAGATCAATGTGAATACTCAATGCAACTGTCTTAGATGAATGTAAATACTCAATGCAACTGTCTATAGATTAATGTAAATACTCAATACAACTGTCTTAGATCAATGTAAATACTCAATACAACTGTCTATAGATCAATGTAAATACTCAATGCAACTGTCTTAGATGAATGTAAATACTCAATGCAATTGTCTTAGATGAATGTAAATACTCAATGCAACTGTCTTAGATGAATGTAAATACTCAATGCAATTGTCTAAGATGAATGTAAATACTCAATGCAATTGTCTTAGATGAATGTAAATACTCAATGCAATTGTCTTAGATGAATGTAAATACTCAATGCAATTGTCTTAGATGAATGTAAATGCTCAATGCAATTGTCTTAGATGAATGTAAATACTCAATGCAATTGTCTTAGATGAATGTAAATACTCAATGCAATTGTCTTAGATGAATGTAAATACTCAATGCAATTGTCTTAGATGAATGTAAATACTCAACACAACTGTCTATAGATCAATGTAAATACTCAACACAACTGTCTATAGATCAATGTAAATACTCAATGCAATTGTCTTAGATGAATGTAAATACTCAATGCAATTGTCTTAGATGAATGTAAATACTCAACACAACTGTCTATACATCAATGTAAATACTCAACACAACTGTCTATAGATCAATGTAAATACTCAATGCAATTGTCTTAGATGAATGTAAATACTCAATGCAATTGTCTTAGATGAATGTAAATACTCAATGCAACTGTCTTAGATGAATGAAAATACTCAATGCAATTGTCTTAGATGAATGTAAATACTCAACACAACTGTCTATAGATCAATGTAAATACTCAACACAACTGTCTATAGATCAATGTAAATACTCAATGCAATTGTCTTAGATGAATGTAAATACTCAATGCAATTGTCTTAGATGAATGTAAATACTCAACACAACTGTCTATACATCAATGTAAATACTCAACACAACTGTCTATAGATCAATGTAAATACTCAATGCAATTGTCTTAGATGAATGTAAATACTCAATGCAATTGTCTTAGATGAATGTAAATACTCAATGCAATTGTCTTAGATGAATGTAAATACTCAATGCAATTGTCTTAGATGAATGCAAATACTCAATGCAATTGTCTTAGATCAATGTAAATACTCAACACAACTTCTATAGATCAATGTAAATACTCAATGCAATTGTCTTAGATGAATGTAAATACTCAATGCAACTGTCTTAGATGAATGTAAATACTCAATGCAACTGTCTATAGATCAATGTAAATACTCAAGCAACTGTTTATAGATCAATGTAAATACTCAATACAACTGTTTGTTGATCAATGGAAATACTCAATACAACTGTACGTAGATCAATATAAATACTTGATGCAACTGTTTGCATGTTAGGTGATGATCATGCTTACCTCAAGAAATGCACCAAAAGTCAAATCCCCTTTCAGCGCCAAGCTGGCAAGGTTGACCCACTCCTGAACAAAATGGAGGACACATTTTTTATGAGTCAGAGTGTAGTCTAATGCTTCCTGATCAGACCCTGGACTCACTTCTGCATGATAACTAAAGACAGTTAAGGTCATTCAACAAAAGGTACAACCACCACACTACAACCACCACACTTATATTTATGTTCCAATATATAATGGTTTTTATAGACAGGTGATATTCATATACAGATAAGTCATGTACTGTTGATCTGAAAGATATGCTGAGGCACATAAAAATATATTGATAGGCAGCTAGAGACAAGAAATTCAAAGGATTTATATTCTTTACTTACCCCCCAGCTTGATAAAAATACATGTATGATCTCACTTTCAAATGACTTTGACCTAAACCCTGCTTTAGGGTCAATGGGGTAGGACTACATGTATATACAAGCACAGTGCTTACCCATTCTATAAATGAAATATGATAGCTATCACAGTTAGGGTTTGAGATTTCTGAACATAGAGACAAATGTTATTCAATGTTACCAATTCCCAATGACATAGAGACAAATGTTATTCAATGTTACTAATTCCCAATGACATAGAGACAAATGTTATTCAATGTTACTAATTCCCAATGACATAGAGACAAATGTTATTCAATGTTACTAATTCCCAATGACATTGAGACAAATGTTATTCAATGTTACTAATTCCCAATGACATTGACCTTGCCTAGGTTTCTGACATGCAAGAAAAGGGGTGCAAGGGTTAAACAGCTGAGGTCCCTAGTTCTACTAACTTAAAATATAATAACAACTTTCTCTGGAGTCTGGAACTTACGGCCTTACCTAAAATCTTTAACCAAAAACTTAATGATTCGTTTCCCATGACCCTGATATTGCCAGAGTCACAGAGAATATGGTGTACTTTAAACAAAACAATAACCAAGATTTTGAAATGACCATGACCTTGTTTAAAGGGATAAAGGGAGGGTGTGTGTGTCGAGATGAAAACCCAATGCTAACTAAGTACATGGTCCAGACATCAAAGCAATACTTGTATGGGTTAGGGACTTAGGACTGTACATAAGAAAAAGCTGGATAAGGTCTGACCAAGAGTACCCAATAAATTGGGTCAAATTGATCCAATATACATTTAATTCCACAATACATTCAGATAAACACTATAAACTGTTATTGCCAAAACTTATTGACAGTGTGTATCACTCTTTGGTAGCAAATATTATATGGGTCACAACAAACATTATTTCCCAAGTAAAGTAATAAGTTTACATAAAACAAAGCCATTAAAGTTGTTGCAAAGAATTTAGAAGATACTTGGTAAAAAAAAAGTCTTTAATCAATATCGCGCTTTGGTTAACACCAAACAATTGTGCAATTAATGACTGACGTTTCTTATTATCTAACTTCTTTATCACTGTTTTGCAGCTGGCAAAGACAAAAGAAAGATTTACAAACAAAAGAATGAAAGAAAGATTTCATATATGGGATAAAGCATAACTAATCATTATATGAAGTAAAAAATGAACTGACAAAAATCAGCTTACTGTTGCCATGATCAGGATACTTGCTACATGCAGGCAATCATATCATAAGAAATGAAAAGGTAAACTCCACTGACATTTAATAACCATGATATGTCATCTAATAACCATGATATGTCATTTAATAACCATGATATGTCATCTAATAACCATGCTATATCAGACTTATTATACTATATCTGACTGCATGACTACTAAAATACTTCATCATATGATGTAAGCATCTTTGCTAGACATGTTATATTAACCTATATATACCTAGGCTGATTGATCTGATAAATTCAGTGCTTTGTACTATTGACTTTTTATGGATTTCATTAGATGCCTTCCTTAACATATAATGCCATCTAACCAATCATAAACCATGTAGCAGCTGCTGGCAGCATGTCCCTGCAAAGCCAACAGGTCACCATGTTATTGACAGTGACACTGATAAAAATAACAGTGAATTTGATTGGATTAGCCACTTCATGCAATCAAATTGACAGTGAGGAGAAAAAAATGAATGATCCCATCATGGCACAACAATTTGATATGAAACAGATTTAAATGATCCCACCAAGGCTAACCATTTTTATACAACTAATTTTTAGAATAACCCCATCATGGTGCAACATTTTTATACACATACTTTTGGAAAGACCCTCATCATGGCATATATATATATATATATATATATATATATATATATATATATATATATATTACCAGTAGGTAATTTAAATCAACAAAAAGATCTATATTCTGGGCTTGTTAAACAGAGATGTTAAGGATACTGTGACAAAAGCGTTGGACAAAGATGATTAGTTGGCATGAAGATCACATGGGTCAACAAAAAGTCTTCCAGAACAGCATCTGAAATTTAAAAAAAAGGGTGAAAAATAATGACAATGATGAGGTTTGTACTCGTCATGCATCTGGGAGTTCCCAGGATCCCTGGTGTACTCTACCTCAAAAGACTAACTTTGGTCAAATGATGAGTCCATAAAATAACCTTCCAGATAAACATTGTACAATTGACAGAAAAGAAATAAAACTGACCATCAAATGAACTAATCACATGTACTTGCAAAGAAGAAAGAAGAAAGTAGAATATCTGACCATTACCATTGACCATGATAACCAAAACCACACACACACACATCTATATATATATATATATATATATATATATATATATATATATATATATATATATATATATATATATATATATATATATATATATATATATATATATATATATATATATATATATATATATATATATATATATATATATATATATATATATATATATATATATATATATATATATATATATATATATATATATATATATATATATATATATATATATATATATATATATATATATATATATATATATATATATATATATATATATATGTGTGTGTGTGTGTGTGTGTGTGTGTGTGTGTGTGAATTCAATCTGTCTCCATTTAAATGCATGGGCAAATAACTTTAAACTATACAAGTTCATACTCCCATCTTTTTCTTTCAAACATAAATGTATTTGCTAACAATGGTTACCATTGGTTAATAAAAAGGAGATAACTGACCAGAATCTTCCTCCACCTTGCTGTCAACCTGAGTTTCCAGTAGATGCTCTAACATCTTTTCTGGGGTTCCTGCCATCACAGAATACCTGAAAGTATAACTGAACAATATTAAATGTTACATATACAGACATCTTACTTCACTCCTTAAATGTAATTTAATTCTATATTCATGGAGCTACAGTGGTCAGTAGTTAGTGTGGGCATAAGTTAAAACCCTGCAAAAACAGGTCGAGTTGGCTACAGTGGTGCATCATTTACCAAGACACTAAAATCCAAGTAAAGCATGCTATAACCTTTCAAGTTCTGATGTGCCACTGAACATCAATTAGTGAAGAAAGCTTTTGATTCTAAGTGATAGGTAATAAGTATACTTAAAATATATTTCAGATATATATACTTCTCATTACAGTTACCTATTATCTGACTGTAATATGTCCCTATCCATTTCATTACCTATTATTACCTATTATATGTCCCTATCAATTTCATTACCTATTACCTATTATCAGACTGTAATATGTTCTTATCCATTTCATTACTTATTACCTATAAATATGACTGTAATATGTCCCTATCCATTTCATTACCTATTATCTGAATGTAATATGTCCCTATCCATTTCATTACCTATTATTACCTATTATATGTCCCTATCAATTTCATTACTTATTACCTATAATATGACTGTAATATGTCCCTATCCAATTCATTACCTATAACCTATTATCTGTCTGGAATATGTCCCTATCCATTTCATTACCTATTACCTATATCTGACAATAATATGTCCCTATCCATTTCATTACTATTACCTATTTAACTGACTGTAATATGTCCCTATCCATTTCAATACCTATTTACATAATTACACATTATCTGACAGTAATATGTCCCTATCCATTGCATTACCTATTACCTGACTGTAATATGTCCCAATCCATTTCATTACCTATTATCTATTACCTGACTGTAATATGTCCCTATCCATTTAATTACCTATTACCTATTATCTAACTGTAATGTCCCTATCTATTTCATTGAATCATTACCTTTTATCTGACTGTAATATGTCCTATCCATTGCATTACCTATTATCTGACAGTAATATGTTCCTATCCATTTCATTACCTATTACCTATTATCTGACTGTAAAATGTCCCTATTCATTTCATTACATATTACCTATTATCTGACTGTAAAATGTCCCTATCCATTTCATTACCTATTATCTGACAGTAATATGTCCCTATCCATTTCATTACCTATTACCTATTATCTGACAGTAAAATGTCCCTATCCATTTGAATCATTACCTACTACCTATTATCTGACTGTAATATGTCCCTATCCATTTCACTACCTATTATCTGACTATAATATGTCCCTATCCATTTCATTACCTAACTATAATATGTCCCTATCCATTTCATTACCTACTAGCTATTATCTGACTGTAATATGTCCCCATACATTTCATTACCTATTATCTGACTATAATATGTCCCTATCCATTTCATTACCTAACTATAATATGTCCCTATCCATTTCATTACCTATTATCTGACTATAATATGTCCCTATCCATTTCATTACCTACTACCTATTATCTGACTGTAATATGTCCCCATACATTTCATTACCTATTATCTGACAGTAAAATGTCCCTATCCATTTGAATCATTACCTATTACCTATTATCTGACTGTAATATGTCCCTATCCATTTCATTACCTATTATCTGACTATAATATGTCCCTATCCATTTCATTACCTATTATCTGACTATAATATGTCCCTATCCATTTCATTACCTACTACCTATTATCTGACTGTAATATGTCCCCATACATTTCATTACCTATTATCTGACTGTAATATGTCCCCATACATTTCATTACCTATTATCTGACTGTAATATGTCCCCATACATTTCATTACCTATTACCTATTATCTGACTGTAATATATCCCTGTTGAAAGATACACTGCAGATAAATAGGAGATATGTAGATATACATATATACACAAATGCACATGCATACTGAATGATTTCAGTGGTTATACCACACTCAAATTAGTACAATTAGTAAATAAAACAATTCTAAACATTTATCACTGAATTGTATGCGGCATAAAAAAAATTATGAAAGTAACATTATTCATCTAAAAAACTAGAAAATCAAAAATATGTTCTAATGACAAAATTAAATGAAGATATTTTGATTCCAGCACATGAAAACAGTACATATACTTGCTTGTAATGTGCCTGGACAGTGCCATCAGCTGCCTGAGTGTTGGTAGGGATTTTTTCCAGAATGAGTACGTCCTGACCATGTTCCTTCAGCCGCACTGTATTGGCTTCAACATCCTGAAAGGGATGCAATTAAAACAAGGTAATTATCATAAGGCTTTTAAAGACATTCTAGCTCTTTGATTTTAAAAAATAAATAAACAGTACAGCTATCAGTGTTAACTTAAGTGCAGCTCAAAGGACATTGCTCACAAAAAATTTCATGTGGCTTTAAACAGCAGACCTTGAATTGGGAAAGAACAAGTTAGAATAAAGGCATTCTATGGGCATTCTCTTCTAATTGTAAAATGCTTGAAGCAAAACTCCTTCAAGGATTCATCAATAACAGCAATATCCAATGTAAAGATATGAAGTTGATTGACAAGGGCCATAACTCTGTCCAAAAATATATAAAACTATCAGCATATCAGCACAATAATAACAAATATGTGTGCTGATTAAAGTCCTACCAATTTATGTCAACATCCTCAGGCCCGAGGAAATATTGTCGACATAGGCAGATGTCGACATAAGTGTTGAGGGGGGGGGGGGGCTGAAAATAGATAAAAGTTAAAATTTGTTAGCAAAGGTAGTACTAATATTAGTACCCTTACTCCTACATCGTGGACAAATCAAGTTGAGGCTACCACATCGTTGCTACAGCAAAGGGTGACCCGTAGTCAGTGAATAGCATTTACACTCTGAGAAAACAATAGAAATTTTGAGTACATGAAGACAGATTCAGTGTGAAATACATTTGCATATTGACAAATTACATTTTGGTTACCTTTGTGTAGTAAAATCTAAATTAAATTACTGCATCAATCACATCCTGATACGAAAAACATTACAATATTCAACATCGGCATTAGCACATTGTTGGATAGTTGTTATTTACATGCTTCCTGTACATGTACTTAAATTGGCCTAGATTTTGGTCAGTCTGCTCCCATCTTATTGAGGCTACCAAGGAGATGGGGCTATTTACAGGGAAGTGAAAATCTGTCAACAGTACATGTATTCACCACAAATACTTTTGTATCTGATGTTATGACGAATATTAAAGCAACTGAACCAACCACTTCTTGCAGTGAAGTTCTCCACACTAAGTTTTTTTCCGCAAATGCTTCATTGAACCATTTTGATGCTTCCTCCACGTCTTCAAATGTAGCAGTCTTTTGCTTCTTCCTTTGGGAAGCGCAGTTACCTTCAACGTAGTCTTTCTTTATAGACTCAGCAGCTTTCATCCTTCCTGAACGGGTGTTATTTTTAAGTGAAAAAATTTCACAGACCTCTTTGTGAGATGTTCATCTCTCAATTTCCTTAATTGCCAGATATTTATTTTCCAGAGACTGTAAATTTAATTTGCGTTTTACACTGCTGTTGGTAGCTATCGTAAATGTAAATAAAGTTAAAAATGAAACTTTCACAGCAACAAAAAAACTTGTTTTAATCACCGATCACTTTCAAAGGTCTCGGAAACGTGTAATCTGTATTTTCACGCACTTGCTATATATGGGATTCAGAAAATCATATATACAGGAGTCCTCTGTACGCATCAATTTCCTGGATGGCAAATTTAAGGGCTTGCTAGTCCTGCTTCGACCACCTGTTGATTGGGAAATTGTATTGATCAAATGATCCTTTTAGCTGTGCTGATATTTACATTCAGAAAATTCAGTGGCTGAAAGACCCCCAGATGTACATGCCATTGTAAGAGTACATCTGAAGAACATGACCCACAAGCTAGGTGGCAAGATCAAAGACTTAACTAGCTGCAGAGTGGTGAGAAAATGTGCTGCTATGGGTTTTTTATCCAACCGCGACATTAAAGCCTGGCGGCAAGATCAACTAATTGTTGAACAAAGTATGGGTCGGAACTGGCAGATTGTTGACATAAATGATTAGAAAACAAAGGATTTGTTAAAGCTGGGACCAAGGGTTTCTGTCCACATGTACGTTGATCTTTTATCTCGACATCAACATAAGCATGACAATTTGATAGTAATAGTAGACCAAGGACTGGGTCTTTGCTTTTTTGTCAACATAGACGGCTTGTCGATATAAGCAATGTCGATATAAACAGGTAGGACTGTGTATATATGTGTATATATATATATATATATATATATATATATATATATATATATATACACATACATAGAGAGAGAGAGAGAGAGAGAGAGAGAGAGAGAGAGAATTCCACAAAAAACTTTGAGAAGGTATACCCTTCAAAAATGGCACAGATGAGACAAACCCCATACATAGTATATCCAGATCTATGAAATAATGTGGACATCAAATTAAAATTTAATTTGTTGAATGCATGTTCTTAGGCTATGCTGATTACAGGGAACATTCAATGTGAAGATGTAAACTTGACTGACAATACAATGATATATTTCATTTTCAATAGCCGTAACTCAGTCAAAAATGGAGTTGGCAAACAAAATTCCATAAAATGCACATTCAGGTCTCTCAGACAGCGTAGATACCAAAATCTGTCAGGACATGTGGAATGGTGCATAGGTTATGCTGCTTACAAGGACCCACCAAAGAGATGACTTAAATTGATAAAAAAGGGCAATAACTCCTTAACAAGACATCAACAGGAAATCCACCAATACCTAGCTTGTAAAGCTGATTACTGTAAGACTGTCACAATCTGATTCAGATTAAATAATCTCAATCACAAAAAGGCTTCAAACCAATGAAATCACTTTGATACATTTGATCATCTTTCATTAATTAGAATACTACTTAATCATGTAATTAGTTGGATGGAATTATACTGTGCTATCTTTGTAGTTTTCCTTAAGACGTGGCCTTTAAAAACTAATTATGTGTTTGTAAAACATTGTATGTGCTCACTACAGATATGTAAAACCAAAATGTCCAAGTCCACAAAGATATACAAATACTGAAATACTGGAACAATTGCTATCTTTTTAATTGAAAATCAAACTCAATCAAATACAAACAAATACATACACACAGGAATACGAATTCATTTTTCATTCTGTTTTGGCATTTGTTAAAATTTGCTTAAATGCATATTAAATTAAAAGTTAAAAATTGCTGATATAACCTGAAAATCTAAAAAGGTCATCTAAATTCAAGTATATCTGCAAAATTGTATTTAATTTGCCTAATTATGTTAATATGGTTTTTGCCAAACTGAAAGTTTAAAAACATAAAGACAAACACATTCTAGAATTAAATTGACCTATTTCAATGGATTTTTAAATAATTTTCCCCAAAACTGTTAGATCTGTAAACAGGAGACTCCCTTGTGTCATGCCCATGCACTATTACTGAGTAAAGAAAGTAACAAACTTCAACAAGGAACTTCATTTAAAAAAATGTTACAATTTACCATAATCTAGAATATGGACAGAGGGCTGGACATAGGCATGTATAGAGAATGGATTGAGGAATGAACAAAAGCATGTATGCCAACATCTTATTTTGAGAATGGATTGAAGGATGTACAAGGGCATGTATTTAGTTTGTATAAAATATTTCATGAATTTAATGTGTGTAATGCAAAAATGAAGCTACAACAACACCTACCCTCAATATTCTGTTGAAATCATCTTTTTCCACTCTCAAGAAATGGCAGTTATCCTCTCGCAACACAATGGTGGCTGCTCTGGAAAAATAAAATATTGCCTTTTTCAGCACATGTATGCTTCTACCTAGTAAAACAAAGTCTATGTCCACAAATTTAAAAAAGAACGAGAGCACCCTTCATTGGTAGATTGACAAATTTCAAAAAGGTAGAACAAGAGTATCCTTCATTGACAGATAGACAAATTTCAAAAAGGTAGAACAAGAGTACCCTTTATTGACAGATTGACAAATTTCAAAAAGGTAGAACAAGAGTACACTTTATTGGCAGATTGACAAATTTCAAAGAGGTAGAACAAGAGTACCCTTTATTGACAGATTGACAAATTTCAAAAAAGTAGAACAAGAGTACCCTTCATTGGCAGATTGACAAATTTCAAAGAAGTAGAACAAGAGTACCCTTTATTGACAGATTGACAAATTTCAAAAAAGTAGAACAAGAGTACCCTTCATTGGCAGATTGACAAATTTCAAAGAAGTAGAACAAGAGTACCCTTCATTGACAGATTGACAAATTTCAAAAAGGTAGAACAAGAGTACCCTTTAGTGGCAGATAGACAAAGTTCAAAAAGGTAGAACAAGAGTACCCTTTAGTGGCAGATTAACAAATTTCAAAAAGGTAGAACAAGAGTATCCTTCATTGGCAGATTGACAAATTTCAAAGAGGTAGAACAAGTGTACCCTTTATTGGCAGATTAACAAATTTCAAGAAGGTAGAACAAGATTACCCCTTAGAAACAGACTGACAAATTTCAAAAAGTTAGAACAAGAGTAAATTGGCATCATTTGTACAAACTTAAAGTCCTTCAAAGTCATACTGTTTACTTAAAGATTTGGTTAGATTTTGTTGCTTGGATTTTGAGGTCACTGAAATGAATTCTCTGTTTAGTAATATCTGCCATATATGATGGTGAATTGGCACCATTTGTAGAGGACTGAAAACCTTTTTATCATAATGATGTCTGTCAACTTGGGTTGAATTCTGCTGAATATATTTTTAAGAAGTAAGTTAATTTTGTTTGTTTGTTTGTTTAAACAATTTTTCAGCCATACTACTATGATGTCTGCAGTGAGGCAGTTTATAGTGATGTCTAGCACTGGGCATCATGCCGCAGACATGTAGCATGATGTCCCACACAGTCACATTATCCTGACACCTGGCCGACCAGTCCTAACACTAACCTATTAATGATGAGTGTCAAGCAAGGCAGCTGTTAGTACCATTTTTGTAAGTCTCTTATATGACTCGGCCAGTGATCGAACCCATGAACTCCCGCTTCAGCTGTGGATGCTCTAAGCACTAGGCTACAGGAACGGTTCTAACAAGCAAGTTAAAGATTCTTGATACTTTTAGTAATGACAGTTTTATTGAATGTAAAATTGGTATACATTTGAATAGCCTTCATGCCAGGATATTTTTTATTCAATATGGTCCAACTGTGATTGAGTGTTTTTTTTTTTTAGGTATTTGGTGGCCATTTTTGAAGATGGATCATGATTATTTGTACAACCTTGAAAAATCTCTTTGTACCAAATTTGGTAAAATTCTGTTCAGCAGGTTATGAAAGGAAGCCATTTAATGTTTTTTTCATATTACTGGTAGTCAAACTGAACATCCAATCAGCACAATGAAACACAATTGCTGAATACAACCATCAATTTAGGAGGAGTAGCAATAACAAGATTTTCAACATAGCCACTGCAGTAACCATAGTGGATGCGACAGTAGAACATGAGATTATGTGAGTGTAAAGTTTCAACGTAATCCTCCAAGTAGTTTAGGAGACATTGCAGTAAAAACATGTCCAACTTAATGAAGGAAAGATGACAGACAAAAGATGTTAAATCAGAGAGCAAAAAATAAGATAAAAAATTCTAGACATTTCCAAAATAGTCATCCAAATACAGTTTCCGGGAATTAATACATACATGAACATTGCTAAATATTTCTTGAATGTTCCTTTTCTTTACCTCTGCAAAGCATGAACCAGTTGTCTCATGTTTCAATGCAGCTCCAAGCTATTACTAACCCATCATGCTCTGGGATTTGCCTTCATGATTGATTAACATGTCAATCAGCTATATACCTCAAAGAGACAACTAGAAGCCTTCAATAGTTTCTGAATTTACAAATTCAATCGTGATAATAATACAACCGCTTCCAAGCAATCACTATGTCAACCTAAAAAGTTGACCAAAGGGCATAAATATGATAAACTGATCCAGATCTATTTGAATAAAAAAGATAGAAATTCACAACAAAATTTGGGGAACCAAAGATACTGTTATCTGCCCAAAGCAAGTTTTTAAAAGATGACAGATTCTTATTCGTTTTTGTGGTAAGTATGCAAGGCTGATACCCTATATATTTACATACAAGTGGGTAACAACAATAAATATAGAGCCTGACAACACAATGCACAGAACCATGTTGCTTGTTCCACTGATTACTCCTAACAAACTGCATAGACCCCAAATAACCAGCACCAAATGCAATGACAGATCTACATCTGTGTAGCTATACAGATAGATTAGACCTGTACAGATATATATATATATAATATATGGGGTATGTAGGCATGAAAGCATATACTGCCATTATTTAAACCTGATTGGAAAGTCTTGAGACATTACCTGGGAGCATCATTAACAAGTGCAAGCTTTCCAAAATCATCACCTTCATGAAGCGTACAGACAACACCCTGCAAACAAAACAACATGATTACCCAGTGAGAAACATAAAAAATCAACATTTATAAGTTTAAAACTTTCTCGACTTTTAGACCTAGTGACGAAAACAGTGTAAAATTTATGCGATCTCAGTTATTGGACCCACAAGCACTATTTTCGTAGAATATTGTCAGTTTGTTATCGCTCTCAGTAAATCATACAACAAGGATCATCAAATCCTTTAAAAACGTTTTAATGACCACAGTTCACATGCTTTTAAAATGAAACTAATGAATATGCTTTAATATTTTTGTGAAACTATGGCATAAATGTTTGTGATGCAGTTCATATTAATTTCATACAAATGAATCTAAGGATGAAGATCTTTAACTTTATAGCAAAGAGAATGACCTAAAGACTATACCATTTAAATGTACCATACAAAGAGAATGATCTAAAGACTATACCATTTAAAAGTACCATACAAAGAGAATGACCTAAAGACTATACCATTTAAATGTACCATACAAAGAGAATGACCTAAAGACTATACCATTTAAATGTACCATACAAAGAGAATGACCTAAAGACTATACCATTTAAAAGTACCATACAAAGAGAATGACCTAAAGACTATACCATTTAAATGTACCATACAAAGAGAATGATCTAAAGACTATCTATAAACAATTATATACATCTATAAACAATTATATACATTTTGACTGTATTTATAAACAATTATATACATTTTGACTGTACTGTATCTATAAACAATTATATACATTTTGACTGTATCTATAAACAATTATATACATTTTGACTGTACTGTATCTATAAACAATTATATACATTTTGACTGTATCTATAAACAATTATATACATTTTGACTGTACTGTATCTATAAACAATTATATACATTTTGACTGTACTGTATCTATAAACAATTATATACATTTTGACTGTACTGTATCTATAAACAATTATATACATTTTGACTGTACTGTATCTATAAACAATTATATACATTTTGACTGTACTGTATCTATAAACAGTTCTATACATTTTGACTGTATCTATAAACAATTATATACATTTTGACTGTATCTATAAACAATTATATACATTTTGACTGTATCTATAAACAATTATATACATTTTGACTGTATCTATAAACAATTATATACATTTTGACTGTATCTATAAACAATTATATACATTTTGACTGTACTGTATCTATAAACAATTATATACATTTTGACTGTATCTATAAACAATTATATACATTTTGACTGTATCTATAAACAATTATATACATTTTGACTGTATCTATAAACAATTATATACATTTTGACTGTACTGTATCTATAAACAATTATATACATTTTGACTGTATCTATAAACAATTATATACATTTTGACTGTACTGTATCTATAAACAATTATATACATTTTGACTGTACTGTATCTATAAACAATTATATACATCATCTATAAACAATTATATACATTTTGACTGTATTTATAAACAATTATATACATTTTGACTGTATCTATAAACAATTATATACATTTTGACTGTATCTATAAACAATTATATACATTTTGACTGTACTGTATCTATAAACAATTATATACATTTTGACTGTATCTATAAACAATTATATACATTTTGACTGTACTGTATCTATAAACAATTATATACATTTTGACTGTACTGTATCTATAAACAATTATATACATTTTGACTGTACTGTATCTATAAACAATTATATACATTTTGACTGTACTGTATCTATAAACAATTATATACATTTTGACTGTACTGTATCTATAAACAATTATATACATTTTGACTGTACTGTATCTATAAACAATTATATACATTTTGACTGTACTGTATCTATAAACAATTATATACATTTTGACTGTACTGTATCTATAAACAATTCTGTACATTATCTATAAACAATTCTATACATTATCAATCAACAATTCTATACATTATCTATAAACAATACTATACATCATCTATTAACAATTCTATACATTATCTATAAACAATTCCATACATTATCTATAAACAATTCTATACAATTTTCTTCATGCATTACAGTAATAACAAACCATAACAACTCTTACCTTGCCATAAATGACAATATTGACAGATCCTTTCAAAATAATGTACCATGACTTGCCCTCATCACCCTGGTTAAACACTGAAATAGAATGAATACGTTTCTAAAATCACCGTGATTAAACACTGAAATAGAATGATTACATTTCTAAGATCAATATGGTTAAACACTGAGAGAAAATATTCCTAAAATAAATTTTCCCGATAAAATATAATCAATCCCATGAGTCATTCTCCATTATTGCTTACAAAGAACTTCTTTTTTTTTATTTTTCAGCCAGTTTTGCATCCTGAATATTCTTTCTCTTACCAGATGAAATGTACATATTGTGAATATTTTCTAAACATAAGGGATGGAATTTGAACAGAGTACCTTAAATGTACTTATGTAAGTATAATATTCATTTCTGCACAATTAACATAAACTAAATATAAAGTTCTGTTCTTAATGCTAGTAGTGTTGAAATCATCACACTTAACACTGCATGAAAAAACCATATATTTTATGGTCAAATGGAAACCCTGTCTGTATGAAGATAACATAACAATATAGATCAGGTCAATGATGTTTAAAGATGCCAAAACTAGACTGGTTTTTGAATCTTCCAAGTAAGAAAAGATACCAATAATGAGCTGTCTGTAAAATAACCAGTTTGCTAGATGAATCTAATCCACTGAGTGTTTGGAATGACTAAACAAATATGTTTATGGCAGGCACCCAAATGATCCATACTACAACCTCAGAACTTGATAAATTTAACTCATGATCAGCTGATTCAATAATGTAAATGTTTCTGACATCAAGTAGTGCTGGATAATTCCTGAGTTGTTCCTAACATTCATCAATATTTGCAAAATTCATTGTCAAGAAAATAATTATCATTTCTGCCAATTTTTTCCTGATTACTGGTAACATGGGAACTCTGCATATTAGTACCAGTGAAAGTTTATCGAATGAACTTACAGACAGTTCCTGCTTTGGCATGAGATTCAAACAGAAGGACACTGGCTAGTTCTCTCTTGACCATTGTAGACAGGTGTGACAGTGCTTTGATGTGGAGTAGTTCTTCATAAATTATCTCCAGGTCATCCACAGTACGTTCATGAGGCCTGAAACAGAGATAATTATAGAATAACTTACAAGGCATAGAATTATCATGCTAAAAGATTGTTGATGAATTTGGTGTGCAATTAATAAACAGATAATATAGCCCTCTCAAACAGAAGAACATCTTCCAACTTATCTAAAAGTGCTGAAATATCACCTGCCTACTGATATGGTTGTCACGTTTGAGTGGTGTCTTTTTGAAAGTGGAAATCATAAAAAATTCTGTCTATCAATGGTTACTATTGGAGTAGAAGTACATATTCTTCCAGTGATACAATTTGAGATAGCTGATATTTAGTGGGGTTTCTTCGGTTTTAATGTCACTTATGGGAGATTGGATTAGTCTAGTTTGATATCCTATTTTCCAAGATGACAATGAATGTGTGTTGGACATCATGGAACAGCAGTCATTTACCATGATTGGCACTAACTGTTAGAGAGTACCTTTGTGCAAATATTTTCCATTTCCTTTATATTATACACTTGAAGTGGAGAGCCACCTCACTTGAGAGATTCTCACCCCCACTTGATAAGAGAACTGTTTCTTCCTGAGGGTTCATTTAATAAAATCCACTCTTGAAGGTTCAACAAACCTGAATTGGAATTGAATGCCTGCCATCATCGTTGTTTGGGCAGATGAGGAAATATCTCTATTTACTGGGGAGTTTTGCATTTCCATTATCACCAATACACCCACTAGTGGTTGATCCCAGACGGCACACAAACAAGTAAAAACAGAGGGATGAGTTGAATATTCTTCTCATACTAATGATTCTTCTAGGATAGTGAGTCTGCTAATATATGTAGCTGGCCTGGAATAGGATGAATTTGTTTGTGGATTTGTTGATGAATACAACAGCTTAAAAACTCCCAAAGAAAAGTTCAAAGATCAGGAGGCCCCCTTGAATTCTCAAAAAATTTGTCAATGTGAAGTTTCAAACAGTATGAGAATGCCCTCTCCATATAGATTCTCCTGCCATCAATGAAATGCATTCGTTATGATTTTTGTCTCTAGGAAACTGATATGAAATAGATGATCTAGAGTGAGCCACTGTCCATTGACTTCTGGAAATAATGAAAGGAGATGTGTACCCCAGCCTACTGTACCTGCATTCATATTACTGTCAAAGGTTGTAATTGCCAGAAACCACCTGATGCAAGCCATGTGACATTTGCCCATTTTCTGAGATGGGACCTCGAATGCATAATTTGTTCCAAGAAGCAAAGTTCTTGTCACCATTGGGACAAAAGCATCACCATAATGGCATCATCAATTGGTAACCTAGGATAATGATGTCTGCTGTAACATCATGTCTTTTGTTGCATTGAGTAAATCTTGCATGCGAAGAATTCTAAGGGTGAGAGATGTTATCTTATGGAGCCAAGGAGGGATAGGAGACACTGGATTCCTCCTAGCCATCGTCTTAGGCAAAAGAAAGGTCTGTATATGTAACATAGTAATTAGCTGCCCTGGGCCATAGAAGCAACCAGTTTAATCCCAGACTGGGTTCAGGCAGTTCACATGCAGTGTATACACATCTGTTAAATTCTCACCATATAAAGAGTACACAGTCTGTACTTTTGATCTTCCATGTGAATTTTGAGAAATGTACATGTGCTTTTCAAGCCTAAGTACTGGTTTTATTTGATAAACTCTAAATGTCTGAATTACGCATTTTATTGTCAGCCAGAAATCAGACCCTAAGGAAATATCCTGCAGATACAAATGTTGCATTTTATTGTAAGCCAGAAATCAGACCCTATGGACATATCCTGCAATTATGACTTTTGTGGAATAAAACGCTCCGTTTCATATATTTGTGTGAAAGTATTAGCAAGAATGTCTGGATTTAAACTGACCTAGCAAATATGTATTATTATAGAAAAGATGCTTCTTTATGTACATTTTTGATTGAATTACCAATATTGATAAAAACAGATTTAACCTGTGAGTACATGGACTAACATACACTTATATTGTAATGATGTAGTTCCGTTATTCAATACTAGTAGCATATTATTTTAGAGATGTAATGTTATTCCATTAATCATTACCAATTTTTATTCTATATTTTAATTCTAGTTTGTCATTTAGATATGTAATGATGTTATTCCAGTATTTTATACTAATTTAAACCATTTTAGCTATTATATATTATTCCAGTATGTTATACTAATTTAAACCATTTTAGCTATTATATATTATTCCATTATTTTATAGTAATTTAAACCATTTTAGCTATCATATATTATTCCAGTATGTTATACTAATTTAAACCATTTTAGCTATTATATATTATTCCATTATTTTATAGTAATTTAAACCATTTTAGCTATTATATATTATTCCATTATTTTATACTAATTTAAACCATTTTAGCTATTAAATATTATTCCATTATTTTATACTAATTTAAACCATTTTAGCTATCATATATTATTCCAGTATTTTATATTAATTTAAACCATTTTAGCTATCATATATTATTCCAGTATTTTATACTAATTTAAACCATTTTAGCCATCATATATTATTCCATTATTTTATACTAATTGAAACCATTTTAGCTATCGTATATTATTCCATTATTTTATGCTAATTGAAACCATTTTTAGTCATGTAATGCTATTCCATTATTCAATGCCGCATTCTTTCATTTTAGACATATAATGATGTTATTTTATTATTCATGACCAGTCTGTCATTTTAGCAACTTCAAAATTTAAAGAAAAGTGCCATTTACAGTTTTCGGAGAATCATTCTCATCATTGCATCTGGTCCAGTTTGTGCCAGCATCAGTAAAATATCTTGTAGTTCCTCCTCACACTCCTTTTTGTCAGCAGTACTCAGCACTGTGTTTATACCTTGGTCATCATCATGGAAACGATAAAATAAGTACTTGTCCTTAAATTGGTGTTCATGGCACACTGAAACAGTGAAAAAAATATTCAAATTTAGATACAGTTCATCCTCTTTTTTTTAAAAAGACATCAAAGTTTCAATCTGCACCCCTTGGACACAAGCAAGTGGAAACTGAGCCATTTCTTTGTTGCTTTATGTTTCAGGCTAAGGATTTATACAAATCAGAGCCAATTAGAGAATAAGAAAAAATAGACAAGTAGCTACTACTCCAGCATCTTTTGTGCATTATAACGCATTTGCAAAATACTGAATGTAGTAAATTACAGGTAAAACGTTGTTTGAATGTTCTTCTGCAATCCAGAAAAACATCGGGCATTCTAGGTAAGAGTTTGCCTCAAAAGAAGTAAAGTACATGTAACAGCTATTTGTCTTAGTGGCTTTTCTTGCTAAAGCAGCTCTTGAAGTTTACAATTGTACTTATTGTTTTAATAATAATAATAATAATAATAATAATAATATTAATATTAATACTAAATAATAAAATAAAGACTCTATTAAGAGAAGGTAACTCAGTTAGTTACAGAACTAATCTACCTTGAGGCCTTCTATCTGTTATGTACAATATATACCATACATACATGATGTGAAGAGTCTAGCTTGACACTAAATAATTAAGGAATTTTAAATTTCAAAGTATCAAGCCTGGAACACATGCACAGGCATCTGTAAAAACACAGACATATCAAAAAAACATAAAATATCATTCTGCATTGAAAAATTCAGCTTTGAAAATGATGCAAAATTACAGAAAAGCAGGCAGTATTTTTTGAAGTACTAGCACTGTACAATTTTCTAAAGATTTCATCCATTTAAGACATTGATTATGAAAAGAAGAAATGCTAGGATCAGTTGATATTTAAGCTAATGCAGAAAAGCAGAAAGTGATCAAAACACTATGATGGGAAGATTGATTTTCTCAGATTTGCAAGGTATAAAAATAGATTCTAATGCGAGTTGGATTCGAATGACATCACTAATAATAGTTAATTTTAGAGCAAATTGGTTAAACATAGATACTCATCGTGTATTGTATGACTAGAACAACAAGATATAGCATCTGTAATTCAATTTCACTTCCCCCATAAGTGCCTTGTGATACCATGAGATAGCAGCAGTCACATGACCGATCAGAACCATGGTTATATTGATGTTATCAGTTCAAAATTTTCAACAAGAAAATGCCAAATATACAGCATAATTTATTTATGATTTTCTAAAAGTGTTGCAATTATCATTCTTTCATAATTTGTGAACAGTACTTTTGTTATCAGAATGGGATGCAACTTTGCAGCGGTGAAGTGTTGCAGGCTATTTCACAAAGTGTAACTGGAATGCTAGTTTCAATGAAGGGTGCAACCACCCAATGCAGATCCCAGAGGGAATGAAATACTTTAAAAAATGTTGTAACCGAAAGGTAAACATCACAAATGATTTTGGCACATCTTCTACTAGTTTTGATGGAGAAATACGCACATTTGACATCTGCAGACCTGCCTACCCTGATGAGACAATGGAAAATATATTTAAAAGTTCATTATTTGACACAGGCAGCAATGGTAAACATTATATTCAGCTGAAAAGTACATGTAGACATTAAATACCCAATAGAATAGCTGCACAAGCTTCAGTTCCAAACCCTATGCAATTCAATGGCTTCATGCTATCTCTTCACTTGACACAATTCATGGAATTTAGTTTCTAATTCACATGATGATGGTAATCATATTTCCCACCATGATACATATTCAAATTGCCCAATAAACATAATTGTGTCACTTCTTGCTTTTATTCAAAAGAATATGAATATTCCTTTTATTCTTCTGTATTGAATATCAACACTTTTTAAGAAGCTTATTTTTTTCTTCTTTATCTCCAACATGCATTGCTCACTATATGCCATTAAAATAAATAAAAAGATTCTATAATCAACAGTTTGATCATGCAGATGTTTTGTTTAAAGCATTTGAAGTACTCTTGTAAGTTAGTCTGGTTCCTTGACCAATTGCACTAATTATAATATGAAACCAAGATCCAAATCAAATAGAGATGAACAATTATACAGATTTTTTCAGCAACAATAATTTTTCCATAGCTTTTGCTTCGTTTCCATAATCTGTATTTTAATGGTAATTTTGTAAGACTTAAGACAAAATCATAAGGTTTGGCAGGTCTATGTCTGCCTCCTAAGGTGCTAGGCCCAGCGAAGCATATGTCGGACAGGTAAGCTTAGTTCGACCAGACACAATTGCCTATCAGGCTCTACTTGCATAAGTCATGTGACTTCTTTTCAATATGGCTGCTCTAGACAATGAATTGGTAGTACAATTTTGGCTGTGATAGCAAAATGCAGATGTGGTGACAAAGATGTATGCACGATTGACAAAAAGAAAACAAACAACAACAAAAACAACCAAAGCGCATTGCCTGTATGACACAAATGCTGACCATTTCAGCTGCAGATTCTGCAGGAACATCACACTATGATGTCAATATTGAAGGGCTTATTGTGCAGGTACAGGCCACTTCAATCTGCATTTCAAATTCACTCAAATAATTTGGAATTAATATCAACATTAATATAAACATTGGAACATTTTCTGAAGCTCAGTTTTAAGAAACAGCATAGCAGTAATGCAACAAAAGAATTTGAAGTTTTATGTCTGAATGAACTATTTGTTAAACATCCAAGCCATTTTGTGGACATAAAAAATAGGGTATTCTATGCTGTTCTTGAAATAAAAAAAACTGTCACAACCAACTCACCGGTAACATCCAAGTAAATATTTTTCCCACATTCAATATTCATCAAAGCTTTGCGACACAAGTTTTTTAACAAGAATTTCAACATGGTTTTAATTTTTAGGCAAACCATCTTGTTTATGCATAAAATCTTAAGCTGATGAGCATTCTTATCATCAACCTATAAAAACTTTATCTATGTCCTTATTTACCATGGACTACAATCCCTTCTTCCACCAGGGCTTGCCACATGCCTATAGCTTGGTTTCGTGAGTGTGCAAGAGAACTCAGCTGTAGTAACCAGTCCACCATCTCTGTTCCCACCATGCATCTGCGATATGTCCGCAGATGGAACTTCCTGTCACGGATCATGTGTGGGGCTCGGGTGAGAAGAACTGTTCGTAACACATGGCCAGCTCTGACCAGTTTTTCAGATGGGGCCTGAAAAAAAACAAAGCCCTTTGAATGGACTGACCTTCAAATGACTGAAAGGAATTTCCATAAATTCAAGACAAGACAATTCTTTCTTTAAGTTGCTGAATTTTGAAACCATCTCTAATATTCTTAGCAATATTAAGATTTTCAAATTTCTGCTGTGGCAGACATATAGTATGTCAGATGGTCACCATATTCCTATAGAAAACCTCATGTAGATGTGCATTATAAGGAATAATAATAACATTTTCAAGATGGCTACCACAGTGGTCATTTAGGATACCAGACTGGCACCATTTGAATTCATGAGTATCAACCAAACATCATAAGAAGTCTTTTGGTGAAAGCACAATGTTGATATGGCAAGCCACCTAGAAGAAGTACAAGATTTTCAAGATGAAAATTGTAGTAGCCATATTATTTATTTAGTAAAAATCCCATGCTGATAAAACCATCCATTATGGAGTAGCAATAATAAGATTTACAAGATGGTAATATTGGATGTGCAAGAGACACCACTGTCATTTAGAGTCAACTAGACATCATTAAAAGTCTTTTAGCAAAACCTCATGTTGATATAACAATCCATGCAGCAGGAGCAAGGATAAAATTTCATGATAGCCTCTGTAGTTGTGTATCAGATTGGCACCAGTTTCATTCACTCAACAGTACAAGAAGTATTTCTGGCAAAAACCCATGTCTCAGATTGGCACCAGTTTCATTCACTCAACAGTACAAGAAGTATTTCTGGCAAAAACCCATGTCTCAGATTGGCACCAGTTTCATTCACTCAACAGTACAAGAAGTATTTCTGGCAAAAACCCATGTCTCAGATTGGCACCAGTTTCATTCACTCGACAGTACAAGAAGTATTTCTGGCAAAAACCCATGTCTCAGATTGGCACCAGTTTCATTCATTCAACAGTACAAGAAGTATTCCTGGCAAAAATCCATGTCTCAGATTGGCACCAGTTTCATTCACTCGACAGTACAAGAAGTATTTCTGGCAAAAACCCATGTCTCAGATTGGCACCAGTTTCATTCACTCGACAGTACAAGAAGTATTTCTGGCAAAAACCCATGTCTCAGATTGGCACCAGTTTCATTCACTCGACAGTACAAGAAGTATTTCTGGCAAAAACCCATGTCTCAGATTGGCACCAGTTTCATTCACTCAACAGTACAAGAAGTATTTCTGGCAAAAACCCATGTCTCAGATTGGCACCAGTTTCATTCACTCGACAGTACAAGAAGTATTTCTGGCAAAAACCCATGTCTCAGATTGGCACCAGTTTCATTCACTCAACAGTACAAGAAGTATTCCTGGCAAAAATCCATGTCTCAGATTGGCACCAGTTTCATTCACTCGACAGTACAAGAAGTATTCCTGGCAAAAACCCATGTCTCAGATTGGCACCAGTTTCATTCACTCGACAGTACAAGAAGTATTTCTGGCAAAAACCCATGTCTCAGATTGGCACCAGTTTCATTCACTCGACAGTACAAGAAGTATTTCTGGCAAAAACCCATGTCAGCATGGCTTTCCATGCAGAACAAATAGTAATAATCAGATTTTCAATTAGGGACATCAGATATGCATCATTTTCATTTAATATAAATTAGATGTCACCAGAAGCATTTTAGCAGAAACCAAATGTTGATATGATCATCCATATAGAAGAAGTATTGATAAGATGATTTTCAAGATGACTGCTATTGTATGTTCAAGCAACACTATATTTATTGATGAATCAGAAGACCATGAAACGATTGTACAGTTTCTTGGAAATTCTCAAAATCATTCATGAGAAGTAGTGATTACAAACTCATGCTAACAGACACACCATAAACATATGCTCTCTGGATTAAAATGACCAGTATGGCTAAAAATAGCAGAAAAACGTCATATTTATATGAAAATATGTTCATAAGGTGTTCAGACTACATTACCTTCATTTTTGTCAATTATGTAAGCGTTATTTAGTATTAAATGACAAAAATGACAAGTAAATGACAATAAAAAAACATAAATTCCTTGCTTCCCAAGGCAGATATACTTCCAGCTATTACATTTACTCTACATGGTTAATTATATGATCCAAAATGCACTGTCAGATATATTCAAAGCAAGTTAATGAAGTAATGAATTTTAGTCTTTGACCACATATACTTGACTGAATATACTAGAATACATTTTAAAGTGTTCACCCTTTATGATAATCTGTTTGAAAAGAAAACACAAACTTAATTTAATGACTTTCTTTAAGAAATAAAGTACTAACACGAAAATTATCAAAAATTCCTACCAGGAAGGTTATATATTTAATATGAAAAATTTTAATTAGGGTGCTGTACTATTTGATGTGCTCCATACTTTGAAGAAATAACCATCTAACAAAGTAAGTCTGAGAAAACGAGTCAGTAATGAATAATGTGTTACCACGATGATAGGTGTAGCTGGATTGGGCATGTCATCGCTTTTGGTGCTGTTCTGAGAACCACTTTGTCTCCGCACATGTTCACTGGGTTGTGTATGAGGTACTGAATAGATAACAAATAATATCGTCAACAACAGCAGCAGCAATTTTAATATCAACCAAAAAAATCTATCAGTAACTTTCAGGTCTAAATTGCCAGCACAAATTCCTACCTTCTTTTTGGCATACCAGGTTAATTTAAAACTGTCAGTCTCTATAAATATAGACTTGTTAAGATATTTTAAGATCTTATCAAATAAAAACCTAAATACACTGTATAGTTTACTCATTTACATCATAATCATGTACTGTAATCATAGAAAATCCAAGACTGATCAATTCCTAAAATCAGGGACAAATATATTAACAGTTTGGTAATCATTATTGTCAATGTAATTAACACATTAACCCCTAGCGACGACTTTATGGGGTATGAGGTAGTAGCCTACTTCCATGGTCTGTAGCATCAAGGTCATACATGATACACTAAAGTGGGTGGTATCATTGAAAAGTAGACAGATGTAGCTTTACAATGATAGCATGTAATCTGGATATTTTAATTGCATTACAAAATATAGAGGGAAAAACCGAAGTTTTTGGACCCGTTTTTTTTTCATCCAAAAATCGCCCATGGTCGGATTGCGAATTTGTGTCCAGATTTTAGACTTTATGACCTCAGATCTACGGAAGACCGGTCTGAGACGCACACAAAAAAAAAGAGTCCGATTTTTGCCCTTCTGCTCATGCGCCAGCAAACTAACCAATGAAAAACATTTCCTGTATGATTAGCAACCATTTGTCTAACGGATGATTGATTGGAAATCGATGTATTACGATGTATTCCGAAATAGTCCCCAAAATGTGTTTCCTACTTGCATTTCATGCGAAAACAGCAAAAACCTCCAGGGGTTAATGTGTTAAAAAGGATTCTGAGCACAATACACAATTTTTATTTGAGACAGAGATTTTTTTCCACATTGAAATGTCCTTTACAAAATATCTCATATGATCATGGAAAATCCAAGACCTAATTTCAAATTAGTGAAAAAAGAAATAAACTGCATCAACAGATCTATGGACTTATTAACTGACATGACATGACAGATATATGGACTCATTAAGTGACATGACAAGAAAGATCAATGCATTCATTAACTGACATGACAAGACAGATATATGGACTCATTTACCTGACAAATTGACAAGACAGATCTATGAAATCATTAACTGACATGACAAGACAGATATATGGACTCATTAACTAGGAATCCCTTTTACAATATTGTTAATCTAATTCAAGACAGAGGGTTCTGATCATTATAAAAAATGATCATATTTTCCAAATTCAAATGTCATTTATAAAATATCTCGACTATTAGACCTTCATGCAGCATCTGAACTTTACTTCTGGCCTGGTATTTCATATGCATCGAAGTGTAAGCCTAAACTATACAGCTTTGAAATATGTTATGCATTCACTAGGGTTTACGTTGCATGGGAAAATACTACTTTCAGGTTAGACTTAACTCCCCTTCTTAGCTTAATTAATATCTTGTATTTAATAAATATTATAGAATTCCTTCTGCAGTTATTCTTCAGTAATAAATAATGGTACATGGATCACTCTCAATATATAGAAATACAATGTACTAGTATTAGAGACATGGTCAATAATAAATGAACAACACTATTTGCCTGCAGATATAATAAAGACTCAATGCATCACAAAGATTGATGATATACTCAATTGCAGGTATCTCGCCCTATCAAATAAAGTGATATGTGCATGTCTCTCAGTCTTTGAAATAAGTGACACTGCATGTCTCTCTGTCTTTAAAAGAAAGTGACACTGCATGTCTCTCTGTCTTTGAAAGAAAGTGACATGTGAATGTCTCTCAACGTTTGAAAGAAAATGGCAGGTGCTACCAACTAGAAGAAATGTTCACTATCATCATGCTCGCATGATAAAAGCTGGGCTTTTCAGAAAGCTCTGAAGTTGAGATACATAATGATTTATTGGTTGTACTCGTTTAAAAGTAACGTTCATCAGCAAACAACATAAACCCTGATCTGGTCGCACTTTATGTAGGCATATCAGGGTCAATGTTGTTTGTTACAAGTATAGTGATTACTCATAACTGTACAATCCTAGACCTGTCAACACATGATGTGACAGCCGATCTGGGTCTATGTTTTTGAATCTGACTTGTAAGTGAGGCATATACTGTATATTATATATCGGTCTAGTGTGCCACTAAAGCTCATGGCACATGGCCAGTGTGCTATTAGAACTTATGGCACAAGGCCATTGTGCCATTAGAGCTCATGGCATATGGCCTGTGTGCCATCACAGCTCATGGCATATATGGCCAGTGTGATGTTGAAGCTCATGGTACAAGATCGGCTATACATGGCAGCCAGTATTAATGGTTGAGAGATAAACCCCAGAAAGAACCACCGACCCATGAGAAGCTACTGGCAAGCTTTCTCACATATCCACATTGGCTGAATCCGAGACTTAACTCATTCGGCCCCGATGCCGTCTTTATGCGTAACCCAGTTTCTGCATTCAATGGCCGATACCTTGTTTTTGAGAAGTTTCAAAGCTGCATTCAATGGCCTGTCCCGTAAATACACGTTCCGAAATGTGGTCGTGAGAAAGTCTCTGGTTACAAACGGGGATTTTCCCAAGAATCAGACCCACTTGTAACCAATCAAAAATGAATTTACTTTCCTTTGTACAAATTTGAATTTAAAGTTTGAATTGTTTAGGATTCAAACGTTTGAAATTGAGAGCAGTTTCCCATCACGTGTTCACTTCATGGAAACATGGCAATGATGGCGGAAGTACGATTTTTGATAGCGATGAGAGTGAAACTGAGGAGTTTCTAGGGTTTGATCAAGTTAATATTGAGAAAGCAGAGGAAAGATATGTTCGCCAATTGGATAATTTGCGAGAATTAGAATCGGACATTGAAATTTCTGAGATCGAATTGTCCGAAGACGAGGATGTGGATAGCGATAATGATAGCGTCTCTGCCGATCTAGCAGATTGGAGTGATCATCTTCGGCCTGTTAAAATAAATTATTTTAGTGGACCAAATCCCGGACCTACAACTAACATCGACAAGGAAAAAAAGAGAAATAGATTTTTTTCATTTATTATTTCCAGAAGAACTGTATATGGATATTGCAAATGAAACTAACGCATATGCGCAAAAATGTATTTTGGTATCACCGAACAAAACGTGGTATCCAACAACACCAGACGAGATAAAAGATAACAATGTCAGGTTAATTTATGTATAACATGTTTCAAACCATATCATATTTTAAAATTTCCTGGTTTATTTTAATGGATTTAAGGACTGATGTGATATTCCTAACAATGTTGCACATACTTTTGTACAAAGGGCTGATGTGAAAATCCTAACAATGTTGCACATAGTTTTGTAAATAGTGTATCAATAAATTGTGAAAGACTTGGACAAATGGAAAAAAAAAATAATCACTGTATTGATAAATTCATTTGGATTAATTGGTGAAAAATTTCATGGATTACTATTGGATGTAAGTAAAGAAAATAAGGTAAGTATGAATGCATGTGCATGATGTTTACAAAACTTTCCAAATAGGTAAAACACTTTGGGGCACAAGCAGCTAGACAGCTTGGTGTTGCTGGGGCTCAGCAACAGTGTTACTGGTAAGTGTCTTGGGGCTGAATGAGTTAAACCCACACCAGCAGAGGTGAGATGGCAGTGATCCATAACAGAGAGCGCTTTAGATCACTCGGCCACTCAGGGCCCCCTAACCATGAGAATTTATGATTCAAATTCAACTGAATATGACAAAAAGAGGTACTAAATGTAATAATAATGGGTTGGAACTGATTCAAATTCAACTGAATATGACAAAAAAGAGGTACTAAATGTAATAATAAATGAGTTGGAACTGATTCAAATTCAACTGAATATGACAAAAAGAGGTACTAAATGTAATAATAAATGGGTTGGAGCCAATTCAAATGGAAAGTCCAATGAGATAGGTATCTGAAACTATTTCTGGAAGGTAGAGCCTTTGTTCCAACCAGCTTTTTTAAATGTTGCAGCCAGAGGTACCATGTTTGAAAAAGTAGCACTAAGTAAATGTCATTCTTGTACTGTGTAAAGTAAAATATCAGTTTTAATGGCATCAGCTTTTATCATGGATTTATGCCATCTGCAAATAGTTTGCCTGTTCGCTGCCCAAAAAGGGGCATGGAAACTAACAGTTTATTTTTATTGTTTTTAATACTGTTTGTCCTATCAAAATATCTTCAAGTTAGAGTGACTGTATGAAGACAATTTCTGTCTGGTGCATGAGTTGCTAAGCGAATTCATTCAAATGATTTTATTTCCACAACTGATGGATAGATGATATGCTCCATGTTTAGGACAGAGAATAAGACATCATTAAGATTTAAAAGATTTAAAATGATTTCTTAACTCAATTTGGTAAGTTTAAAATAAAAAGGAGGAAAAAAAAAACAAAAATGAATGGTGAGCAATTTTCTCAAATGAAGATAATCTGTCACTCCACCCAAACCCATTGATGGAGTCAAATCTACATTTAAAGAAGTGCAACAATTTCTGAAAATAGTATGAGAACAATGATCTGACAGCATACATATTTTATTATAATTATAAAATATATACCAAGTTTAACAGCAATCTGATAGCAAGAGGCCCAAATGTATCTGATACTGCTCATCTGTAATGCTGCCATCAATTCATGAATGCTAATTCAACTGGGACGGGGTGGGTGGGAAGAAAACCTCGGAGTACATTGTCACTTAATATTTACCACCTTTCCAAGACCATATATATATATATATATATATATATATATATATATATATATATATATATATATATATATATATATATATATATATATCACTTTCTTAGCATAAAATGGAAAAGTTGCATATACAAGAAGCATTCTCAATGGTTTTCTTCCTGATTCACAATTTAGAAACTGATCTTCTCAAAAAAGTACACACAATTACTTGAAATGATGCAAGCATTTATCTATACAGTCAGCATGGATTACTAGGGTGGTCTTTATCTGCAGAGATTCAGCCCCTGGAGTCATAAGTTGGAAACCATTAAAATCCACACATATAGGAGATGTGATTAGGTCACTGAACATATAAAAATAAGGAATTTCACTCACAATCAAACTCATCTGAGTTATTGATGATGGAAGCTTACAATTAAAATATGACCTCTAACGACCTCTAGGGTATTTATAATCTACGGTAATCCAGTCAAATGAATATTCACCTAATTAATGTGCATGATGTAACTTATGACTGAAAATGTCTGAGGTCTTAATAATAATAATAATAATAATAATAATAATAATAATGACTTTATTTAAAGAGGGTAACACAATTAGCTAAGAACTAATCTACATTGAAGCCCTCATACAAAATAATTTATTTTTTTCAGCAGCATCTCAGAAGCCTCTGGATATATTGGGTTTGGAAGATGGAAATAGAGAGGACATTTCTAATTTCAAGTGCCAGTACCTAATCTTTAGAAGCTCTAAGTGCTTTACAACATCTATAATAATATGACTACCAAAAAATAAAACCCCCAAAAACATGAAATTGGAGAAAACACAAATGATGAAAATATTTATTATTATATTTTATGATATAAGCTTACACATCAAAACTAATTAAAAAAATCTGACAAGAAATAATAGTTTCTATAATATTCATAAGCTCAGATTATCAGATGAAGACCACCTCTGAATATGCATTCATATTTTGAAAAATCCTCACAATCCTGTCACTGTGATGTTGCTTCAAACCAAGCACTGTCTGTATCATCCCAAGTTTGCACTAAAGTAATGGTGCAAACATTTTGTTCATGTTTTGAGGCCAGCACATTTTGTTATGCTCAGCAAGACACATAACTATCAAGACTGACATATGGACTAGACTTGTAATAAATTGCTGCCAGCAAAGGGTGAGTTATGCTGCTTGGGCGGCAAGATTGGATATCAATTTGGACCTGCTAGGATAACAGTTGCTGTTATTGTTGTTTTTGTTGTTATTGTTGTTATAGGGTTTAACGCCATTTTCAGCACAAGCTAGGCTATACATGGCGGCCAGTATTATTCGTGGAGAAAGAACCCAGGAAAATCCCGGAAAGAACCACCTACCTACGAAAAGCTACCAGCAAGCTTTCCCACTTACCCACATTAACCGAGTCTGAGACTCGAACACACGCAGACAGAGGTGAGATGGCAGTGATCTGTAATGGTGAGCACTTTAGACCACTCAGCCACTTGCAGCCCCTGCACTGTTGTCACAGGATAGAATCTTGTGGGGTCCTTAAGGTACAAATGCTTCAATTAAACTGGAAAATTAATTGATACTAACCTAGTTCAAGATGGTGTATAATTTTAATGAACCTGTAATACACTTAGAGATGACACGCCCCATCCAACCTCCCTAGTCTCATCATGTGACCTCCCTAAAGACTGAGTGGTCATCTGACCTATGTGTCATCTCATGTGATCTTTAAGGGTACTAAAGGTCCAGTCTGGATGGAAACCATATATATTTTGCACTCACTAAAAGAGCTTTAATTGAAAAAAGCTGTGTTACAAAAATTGCATTTATAGATCTTCAAATCGAATTTGTTTTCATATCTTTAAAACATGTTATTGATTCAAGAATCTGGCAGAAAAATACATATATAAGAATTTTAATAAAATATTTGTTTATTATATTTTATTAACAGTATTTGTTTATTATATTTTATTAACAGTACTCAAGAAATGGAAACCCAAGGATACACAGTGACAGAACTAATGGCATATACAAAACTTGTGACCTATGGATTATGAGTCAGTCATTCTACCAACTTAGGGATGGCAGCTCCATTTCATCCAATCAATGTGACCTTATTTACTGGGGTATGCCTTCTGATTTTCAACAGAACTCTTTGTATAGAAAACTAATCTAGTCCATGTCATCAAAGAGAACTCATCATATAGAGAAACCAGTATGTAAAAAAACAGAACTTTTGTATAGAAAAGCTGTCTCCTAAGTCAAAGGTATGCAATCAATGGATATCCATCAGTAATAAGCAGGATACCCATCAAAGGTAAGCAATATATCCATCAATGATAAGCATGGATATCCATCAAATGTAAGCAGGATATCCATCAATGGTAAGCAATCAAGGGGATATCCATCAATGGTAAGCAATATATCTATCAAAGGTAAGCAGGATATCTGTCAAAGGTAAGCAATCAAGGGGATATCCATCAAAGGTAAGCAGGATATCTGTCAAAGGTAAGCAGGATATCTGTCAAAGGTAAGCAGGATATCTGTCAAAGGTAAGCAGGATATCTGTCAAAGGTAGGCACTATATCCATCAATGGTAAGCAAGATATCTGTCAAAGGTAAGTGATCAAGGGGATATCCATCAAGGTAAGCAGGATATCTGTCAAAGGTAAGGAGGATATCCATGAATGGTAAGCAGGATATCCATCAAAGTTAAGCAATATATCCATCAATGGTAAGCAATCAAGGGATATCCATCAAAAGTAAGCAGGATATCAAAGGTAAGCAGGATATCCATCAATGGTAAGCAGGATATCCATCAATGGTAAGCAGAATATTCATCAAAAGTAAGCAGGATATCTGTCAATGGCAAGTAGGATATCCATTGAAGGTAAGTAATAAAAGGGATATAGTAGTAAACAGCCACTGACTATAAAGAGACCTTTTTTATATTTCGGTATCTTTTAGCTCTCCAAAAGTCTCAGCATAATAAATACTTTCCTACATTCTTAATTCTAATTTTTTCTTATATTTGTCTTAATTATTTGAATACATGTATAATGAAAGAATTTTGTCAAATAAATGTGGATATATCAAATGGAAATATGCCCTTAAATTTCATTAAGCTTTTGCTGTGTCAAATATCTTTCAAATTTTGTTTATATATGTATAACTTATCATGTAAAAATATTAACAAATTATTGAGTATACTTGCCATTTTAAATTTGAGGTTTAATTTTGTTATTCATCTGTCTGTTAAGTTACTGCTGTATGCTGACATTTCTGTAATTATTTTGTTAAGTCACTTCCCCTTAGGGTGACTTTGAAGGCTATTTAAGAAACAATTTCATTGATAAAAATAGACATTTCTGTCAAATGTGTAATATATGTGTCTCAGTGCAAGGACTTCAACAAGAAATTGAATCAAGTCGGCTAGACATAATTTATAACCTCTCTCAATAACACAGTACCCCCTAGACCAATGCAATTTATACCTGCATTCAAAGTTTCTCATTAAAATAAGATTTATTACTCCAATAATGGGGGGAATATGCAGGCTAAAATGATAGACACAGATACTTGAATAAAATGGTAAACATTGCAATTGCAATATCTATAGGATATCTACATCTTTTAAAATTTATAGGATATCTACATCTTTTAAAATTTATAGGATATCTACATCTTTTAAAATTTATAGGATATCTACATCTTTTAAAATTTATAGGATATATACATCTTTTAAAATTTATAGGATATCTACATCTTTTAAAATTCATAGGATATCTACATATTTTAAAATCTATAAGATATCTACATCTTTTAAAATTTATAGGATGTCTAAAATTTATAGGATATCTACATCTTTTAAAATTCATAGGACATCTACATTTTTTTAAAAACACTATCATCTTGAAAGCTTTTTAAATAACAGTAACAATGTTTTCATTATACCTCCAAAGTATTTCTTTATATCAATTAAGACTTAATTAATTAAAACTTTCCTTTTATTAAGCATATTAATCTGCATGGACTTTTTTAATCATTCAATACTAATTTTATTTATAGTATATACAAATAAGCTGTATTGCTACAGTCATCAACCTAAATACATGGTCACTGAAATATATTTACCGTATTTTCTGGCTACCGAGTCAAGTCAAACTTGAAACAACAAAAAATCTGTATCAGCCATAGTATAATGCTTATGTAGATCTGTGTCATTTATTCTACTAATTACTCATATAAATCTCGACAGACCAAGATCTGGTTCATTATGTGACAGATTCAGGTCTGTGCAGTTTGTCTCCTCTTATAAGCAAATGTGTCTGATACTTCTTCTTTGTCTTAGTAATATACTAATTTTCTCCAGAAAACTGTCAAAACTAACTGTGTATCAATGCATCTGTAAATATAATATTCTGGTCAAAATTCAAAGTGGTCTAATAAGGTAAACTAATTTGTTTTATAACATTGCTTGCCAATTAAAAACATCTGCATGATAATGTTTCAGATTTCTGGAAAAGTCTTGTTGCATTGCTTGTTTTTGTGTTTGCTTTTGTTTGCAAAATATGACTGTCTTTTCATCATGGCACTGGTGACAAATTTAGTATTCCTAAAAAACTGTCTATTAACGTGACCTTGTTCTAATAATGATATTGTTTTACGATACAGATATGTCTTTGACAACAGAATGTATTGCAAAAATAATACACACCTATTCATATTTCCTTATTTACAAAAACCTGAAAGATATAGTAGTTCAGTTCATATTTTCTTTCAATAAAGCTCCAAATATGGCAGTGATTGCCCCAAATATTTAATGGAGCCAAATCATTTAGATCAGTTCAGGAATTTAATGGCAGAATATGTGTACTCCAGTTAGGATTAAAATGCTAAACTGTGCCAGAATGTGGCTTTCATGGGAAAATGTCCACTGAATATATACTACACAAGCTTTTCTGAAAATCATGTTAGAAATGCTGGCTGCTTTTTTACAAATGTAAACCCAGTTTTACTGGAAAAGGTAAAAAGAAAAATAATAATACATATGTTTAAGCCCCTTATACAAATTAATTTGATTTGAAGTGAAAATAGGAACTGATGTGCATATCTGTATCATCACTCTTTGTTTTCAATGTAGCAGTAAATATATATGAAACATGAAATCATAGGACTTAATGTAATTTTGATGAGCATTCATTGTGCAATTAAACTAGCTAATTAATTCTGCCAAATATCTGAAAATGAAAATTTGTTCTTCCTTTATCATTATATAAATAATCTTGCAACTCACTTGGATTTAGGGAACTGCTTTTTCATGAATCACTGAGCTGCGTTTTACTGATGCTGATGGTTAACACCCTCTGCCAGAACATGTACTTAGTAACTAAGGCAGCTTTACAGTCAACTATTTAATCATCAGTCACTTAGTAAAGGTAAATCAGTGCTTTTAGTATCTATTCAAAATTTAATTTTTGATTCTTCATTCAAATCTACTTGGTTTTGGTGCTTAGTAATTTTAAAGGGGCTGGTTATTTAGGGCACTTACAGTAATTTACTACATTGATCGAAAGAATTCTTGAATTTTACAACAGTCTTTTTCTTATTTGAATGTCTTTAAATTGTGCATAGTACACACTGAATTCTTTAAATTGTGCATAGTACACATTGAATTTTCATACAAAAAAAGAAAACAAATTTTAAAAAAGTTAACACTAATTTTCTACTGACACTGTAAATATTGTTCAAGTGTGTAATGAGAACAATCAGATATGATAGCCTTCAAACTGTAACATGCTTAAAGATTAAAAATGTCAGTTTACCTATTAATTGTTTATTTTGTTATTTCTACTTTGTATGTTTTTTTTTTATTTCTACTTTGTTTATTTTGTTATTTCTACTTTGTATGTTTATTTTGTTATTTCTGCTTTGTTTATTTTGTTATTTCTACTTTGTATGTTTATTTTGTTATTTCTACTTTGTTTATTTTGTTATTTCTACTTTGTTTATTTTGTTATTTCTACTTTGTATGTTTATTTTGTTATTTCTACTTTGTATGTTTATTTAGTTATTTCTACTTTGTTTATTTTGTTATTTCTACTTTGTATGTTTATTTTGTTATTTCTACTTTGTATGTTTATTCTGTTTTTCTCTGCATTCTAGCTTTCACCTTGTATAGCCCATAAACACATTTCACTGACAGTCACATGAATTAATTTTGAAAAGAAATGTCCCTTACTTTTTTTTTTATAGAAATTTTCAAATACAGCTACAAGCATGATGAGAGTTGAAAATCACCAAGTCAGTCTGCGTTATACTTATTTTGCCCAATCAGGTGTATGAGATGGATGCTGAATATCAATAAAAGCTGGTAATTCATGGTTCTGTCAATCACAATTTGCATGATACATGAAGCTATTTCCCCCCAAAAAAATTAATGTAACAGAACAATCTGTCTCAAAAGATCATTGCTATGAGAGACTTTCTGTCAGAGACTGTGCTCTCCGTGCACTGATTCATTGACTATATAGTGTTATGACCTGTTGTGAGAGATCATTGGCTATATATTATGACCTGTCGTGAGAGACCACCTGTCTTAAGAAACGATCATTATTTTTGATGAAGTGGTGGTCTGTCATGACAGGTTCTACTGTACTTCAAAATCTTTTTGTTTGGAATATTTTTTTTATGCAATTCTTAGAACACCTCCACACTGTTTACACATACAAGTATATTAATCATTGGCATATTTTATTTAAGATTCTGATGGAGTGAGAGAGAGTTGTTGTTGTTGTTGTTGTGGGGTTTTAACACTATTTTCAGCATACGATAGGCTATACATGGCAGACAGTATTAAAGATGGAGGAAGAACCCAGGAAAACCCCAGAAAGAATTACTGACCCATGAGAAGCTACTGGTAGGTCTTGTTACATAACCACATTGGCCGAATCTGATATTTGAACTCACACAGTGGTGAGATGTCAGTGATCCACAATGGAGAGCACTTTATGCCACTCAGCCATTCTGGCCCCACAGAGTGAGAGAGAGAAAGAAATGTAAATTAAATAGGACAATATATTGTCTAAACAGACAGCTGTACTTTCCAAATAGGAAAAGGAAGTACTAGTAGTTAGAGGTGATACTGCTTTTATTCATTTCTCTGTCTTTTACATTTAAGTATATATCACATCATGAATGCCAAACAAAACAAGACACAATCCCACAGAGTCTATGGTCAATACAACTCAAGTTACATTAAGGTAAATGTCAGAGATTATTGGCTGAACAAATGTGACACTATATGAATGCATATTGTTAAAAAAGCAAAAATATTTTGTGGTTATTTTATTAGTTTAAACTGCTTGGGATGGGGAAGAGGGAAATAGAAAACATTTTTCCTCATATTTTCAGTCAGAAAACACATCCTTGTTCACTACTTCATAATGATCATAAATGATATTGATTCAGATACCACCTATGTTAATTAATCAAATTATTATATATTCAAATACTGGCCTCTATAAAGGAGTTCATGTAAGGGAAAAGTTTTTTTTATTAATAAAACATACTATGCAGCCTGTCTTATCTGACACATCCTGCATCACCACCACACTATCCCTGGTTCTGTATCCATAAAGGCTGCCGGTGAGGCCATTACTGAGTCTCAAACCAAATGCCTGCGACGCATCATGAGGATCTTCTGGCCAAACACGATCTCAAATGAGGAACTTTGGCACAGAGCGGGTGCAAGCACCATCTCTGAGATCATTTCAACTCGGCAATGGAGATGGCTAGGCCATGTCTGCAGAATGCCTCCTGACTCACTACCAATGGTGGCACTGAGATGGACCCCACAGGGGAAAAGGAACCGTGGCAGACCCAAAGAGACCTGGCGACGAACAGTGGAGAGAGACCTTAAGACCAGAGGCCTCATTTATCAGACCGCCCCTGCAATAGCTGCCGACAGACAGAAATGGTGCTCCCTTGCTGTTGCCTCAAGCACCAGACGGTGCAGAGAGGATTGATTGATTGATTGAATGAATTTCATCAAGTGTTCTGGCACGCTAATTTGGCATAATGCAATGTTTATAAATCTAACATGATTTGATGTGTCAGTAATGCTGCCATGGACCAAGTGGATGACATGAGACATGGGAACCATAAAGAGTAGTGATGAACTAAGCACCAAATATTCAAAAGAAAATATTATTTTGACATACCATATTACATTGTCTGATCAACCAGTCAAACAAAACTTGTTATGATGGATAGATTGCTAGATATGTGACAAGCATGAAGGTGAAAATTCTTTAGACTGTTGTGCAAAAGTCCCTCAATGTTGCAAAAGTTGGTCAAGTGGTGATGAAATTCTGATCCTTGAGAAATATCAGTGGTTACAGCATCCCTGTCCATTGTCTAATCTACCAGAAGGAGAATCTAGAGGGGACACAAGTGCAGTCTTGCTAGGGGAAACAGGTTCACCATAGAATTCAAGGTCTTCAGTAGGGTTATACATAAAAAGCCAACAATGAAGTTTTGGCTTAAAGCTAATGCAAATACACCAAGATTATGTCTATTCTGTCTAGAGGGCCTTGAACTAATAAAAAATAATAATAATAATGACTTTATTTAAAGAGGGCAACACAATTATCCTTCCATGTCAGATATAGTTCATCACTATCAATATTTATTCAGCTATCCAGTTTGTTTAGGGCATCCTTTAAAGAAATTTTGAGTTCATACTTTGTTTTGGACATCTGACAATGTTGTGTCATCTGCATAGAGATCTGTAGATGATATTGAGTTTCTTAGTAAAACTGGTAGGTCATTAATAAACAATATCAACAATAATGAGCCTAGAATTGAGCCTTGTGGTACTCCATATCTAATTATTTAAGGTTCAGACAGAACTTTATTTATATAAACATGTTGTGTTCTCTCACTTAAGTATGAAGTAAACCATCTAACTGAGCTTTCATCAGATTGGTAATTTTTCAGTTTCTTCAAATGGATTTCATGATCCACTATGTCAAAAGCTTTCCTGAAATCTACAACATTTATACAGATCCTATTATTTATCCAGTGTGTGTTTGAAGCCATTTACAAGTTATGGAGATCAAGGCAGTCTCACATGAATATATCATGAATGGTATGAGACCTCCATTAGCACACAATACATCAGTGATACAATACATGTCATTATTTCAGACATGACATAACTCAAGCACATTTCAGACAGGACATAATTCTAGCATTTTTCAGACAGGATATCATTCTAGCCTATTTCAGACTGGATATAACTCTAGCCCATTTCAGATAGGACATAATTCTAGCCCATTTCAGACAGGACATAATTCTAGAATATTTTAAACAGGATATCATCTTAGCCTATTTTAGACTGGATAACATTCTAGTCTATTTCAGATTGGATATCATTCTAGCCCAATTCAGACAGGATATCATTCTAGCCTATTTTAGACTGGATAACATTCTAGTCTATTTCAGATTGGATATCATTCTGGCCCAATTCAGACAGGATATCATTCTAGCCTATTTCCAACAGGATATCATTTTAGCCTATTTCCAACAGGATATCATTCTAGCCTATTTCAGACTGGACAACATTCTCCCGCAATTCAGACAGGACATAACTCTAGTCATACTTTACTTTTTCATATGGGATATGATCTAGGTCATATGTTCTCAACATTCCATCAACCACTTTGCAGAAGAATGCATTTAACAGGTAATAAATCAATACTTGAGGTGTACTCTTTTGGGGGGGGGATAAAGCAAATAAGGTAGAAAGATATGCAAATACTATTTCGTGCAGAGACAGCATGAGTTTAGAAAAAAGGTAAAGCTTCAACTTAAAAAATGAATTTACTATGTATGTGGAGATCACTGGCAAGGGATGATAAAGATATGCCTGCTGAACACAATGCTACCAACAATTTCATGTGGAAAATTGACATCCAGGCAATTTTATCTTCTTAATGGAGTTGATGATAACTGTTTATTTGGTGGTGTGAATGCTAATTTTGATGCAAACACCATTTGGTGGTGTGAATGCTGATTCTGATGAAAACACCATTTGGTGGTCTGAATGCTGATTTTGATTAAAACAGCAGTTGGTGGTATGAATGTTGATTTTGATGAAAACAGACTATTTGGTGCTGTGAATACTGATTCTGATGAAAACACCATTTGGTGCTGTGAATGCTGATTTTGATTAAAACACCATTTGGTGGTGTAGATGCTGATTCTGATGAAAACAGGCCATCTGGTGGCGTGAATGTTGATTTTGATGTAAAGAGACCATTTGTTGCTGTGAATACTTGATTAAAACAGAGCAGTTGGTGGTGTGGATGCTGACTTGGGATGAAAACAGACCATTTGTTAATGGAATTCAAGTTTTAAAAAAAAAAGCAATGCAGTTAATAATCTTAACTTTGCCAAACTAATCAGAGATGATAACTGAAGTTTGCAGATTTCAAAAATGAATTTTTTTTATGCAGCAAACTGAAGCGTCAAGCAATGGCATTGATGTGGATGTGAATAATCTGATGAAAATACAGGCGATTATGTCAGGGAAATTAATATTTTATTGAGGGCTGTGCTATTGAATACACTGAATTAAATGAGAGGATAATAACTATTTAACTCTTATTTTTAACTCACATACTGATGATGTTTGATGGTTTTCAAACTAAGCATACATTATGATAATTGTACTTCTCATAAAGTTCACCCATACACATGTACTGAGGCTGGATGTGTGTATAATATGAAAATTTACTGGCAATAGACAATCTCAACACACCTCCCCAAAAAATCCCGGTGACATTTTAAAACCAGAATTTATGCAGAATAAAAATATCAAAATAGATGGACACCTTTGTTAATTTAACTTTCCAGTAAGGATCTGTTCTGCCTGCTCTCCAGTTCTTATGTGAATAAGTTTCATAATCTTGATGGATATATATTTATTTGTTATCCATATTGGATGGCATACAATTCATACAATTTCATACACTAACCTGTAGGAGGTAACATGAATATTGCAGCTAGAAATATTGCATTGAAAGCAAGTAATAACAAAATTGTTAAGCATGTACTTTAGTTATGTAAATTTATTTTCAAATAATTTTCTGTATATCTCTGAATTTTAATAAAAATTAAAATTTATGATTTTTAAAATGGTATATAACTTTGAAAAATTGTTTGAAAAACCAGTGCCTTAAAGCCAGACTGGTCACTGCATTCACTCATGCTTATCTTTTGCACCATTAACTGATTAAATTTCCTGTACCCAACTGTTTGAATGGGCTGAACTATAAAGGGGTTAAAAATATGACTGATGTAAAACCTTTGATGCACATTATCTAATGATAATGATGGTGTGAGATCTCCAAAGAGCGTCTAAAGTCTAAAATACACCGTGTAGAATAAGGGACTATGGCCAGGTACAATATAAACAAATATATACATGGAAGAAGCACAGTGGTAGTAAAAATATTTCTGATATAAAAGGGAAGATGATAACTATCCTAAAAGTTAAAAAAAACATCTAAAAGTAACTGAATTATAATACTTAAAATTCGATAGAAACAGGTAAAGACGTGACCTATTGTATCAATTACAAAGTACTTAAAATCTCACAAAAGAGCCTACCCAATGATTAATTATACAGACTGCCTGTAAACACTCTAATAATAATGAAATATTGCTAAAAAGTCTCTTGGACTTGCATAGAAATCAGGAAAATGTTCTTATAATGTAATTCACTACAACCAAATCCAAATGGCATCCACTTAAAAGAGAAAGGATGCTGTGGAGAGGGCTATGATGTGGGAGACTGAATGCACCCACATTCTAAGTTATAGAGCACTTTCTAAAACTCTCCGTCTAATGGTGGGATAGAATTTTATTATGTCCCAGAAAGGTGAGCAACAAAATAGGTCATGTATTACTGATATTCAAGAACAGCAACTCTTGTCCATGTTAAGCCTATTTGTAACAATGCCACCGATGGCTGGATCCCCCCAAAAATCACATGGTCATTTTCCATAATGTGTCAGAAACGATGCATTGAGATTGTGTATACCGAATATAACCAAACCAATAACCCTATACAGACCAATAGTGTAATAATGTCTGGGATTGCCTATTTAACCACTATTCGGTCCATTCAACTCTGACTAAAAAATACAATAAATAGCACACCCATTATCCTCAATGGAATATTTAATAAATCATGGTTAAACATCACAGCTGTGACAAGCCAGTGTCAAGAAAATAAATGACTTTATGTATTCTACATATAGTCACATGAATGTGTTGGTCAGTAATAGAGAACCGAACAGCTGTTATGGTTTTACTTCAATTTACACTCCCTCTGTGATGAGGTCATGCAATGTCATACAGCTAAACAACTTGTGTGACCTTAAAGACCCTTATATCTCAGTGATAAAAACATACATCCCCCCCCCCTCTGACTTTATGGTTTGGAAATTGACTTTGTCAGATGCCGTAATCAAAAACTAAATTTGTCAGACCCGCTTATACATATTTAAGAACTAGGTCAGCTTATGCATTAATTACCTCGGAAAATAAAAGAAGTCTGAAGCTTTCATAAACACAAATAACTTGTATGATGTCAATCAATGAATCCAATACAAATTTTGTCATCATTTTAAGTTTTAAAAACAACATACCGGTATTTGGAGAAATCACAATTGAAGAATCCAGTATAGTACGATGTTAGGTTGTAGTCATTAAAATTTATGAAACATGAGGGCTACAAAAAGTAAGATTAAAATAAAATGAGCTGACCCAAGCATGCATTTTCCTTCTCTTTATGGTCTCTGGATAAATATGAGAAGTTCTAGGTCCTGATGACATGGATTTTTTTAATTACAATTCATACACAGGGAGACTGACTCTGTAAATGCGAAAGTAACATTGACTTTGGGAACTCCATTTAAAATGAAACAGAAGAAATGGAAGAAAAAATGGAAAAGAAAAAACAAAGAGTAACCAGTTGATAATATCCTTTTTGGGGCATTTGTGGAGTATTACATATCATATTTAGTCACGTTACTGATTTAAAATTTTGTTTTCTTCCTCTTCATTTCCTAAAATCAGTTGGGTTTTGTTCTGTATTAAAATGGAGTTTAAAAGCAATTAGCTAGCTGGCATAGCAAATATCATATTTTTCTGTTATTAAAACAGTTCTGAAATTGTTTAAACCTATACAGTAGCAATGGCTGTATGCTCATTTCATGCCCCAACCCATCCAATGTAGTCTGTTTACCTTCTATCATAATTTGTTATGGAATGCCCTGCTGGTATACTTGATGTACCAAGTAGATAAAAACATAGTTTATTGATGTGTATATGTAGCAAAGATTGTACCTTACTTGGACAGGTATTGCTGGAATAGGCAAATATATAATTGACCCAGGACTAGATATCAAGCCAAAACAAACACTGGGCTGTAAACAGAAATGCCATTCCATGTACAACATATTCAGTGTTTTGAGGTCAACAAATAAAAAATTACCCAAACCAAAACAAGACATAAAAAAATAAAAAATCATGCACCAAAAGAATTAAAAAATAATGACAACTGTGATATTAATAACAGGCTAAAAAATTATTTATTCAGCCTTGGTCACAGTAGTAAATAAACCTTGAAAGATCAACATTCAAAAAAGAAATAACAAGGATGCTTACTTCAGACAACTAAGGCAGCATAGTAATATTATTAACCTTAAATATTTATCTTTGGATCTACAATCATTGCAACTAAACAGGCCAACATTTGATTTCCAGACCATCATCTGGGCAAGTAAATTTCCAATTTGATTCCTAGTAATTGATTCAGTGGCTTAGCTGAAGAAATGAGACTCAGGGTTGCCCATCAAGCTTGTTGACAAAACCTTCAGAATGCCAAGAAAAAGTGTTGTTTTTTTGTTGTTGTTGAAGTTCTTGATAGACACTGGTAAATTACTGACATCAACCCTTGTGTTAGGGCTCAGTGTTTATAGGTCACTCTCCCATATAAATGAACACCATCCACTTATGCTAAAAATTGTTTTTTTTAAATAAAATTTGTGTAGAGAGTGAAGAATGTAATCTAATGGGGAACTATAAAATTGCTGTTCTCCATATTTCATTTTTTAACTATAATTAATGCTCACTTATCCTTCATGAATAATAATGAGATGGCCCTTGCTCATGCTTACAAGATTAGTATGGTACAATATTCTGAGCATTGCCTAAGCAATCATTTGACAGTTAAGCTAAGCCAGGGGATTAATTACTGATAAGCCAGGGGATTAATTACTGATAAGCCAGGGGATTAATTACTGATAAGCTAGGGGATTAATTACTGATAAGCCAGGGGATTAATTACTGATAACAGCATCAAAATACAAAACAATGTTCTTTATTAAAGAAACAGAGATAATATTGCATTCTATTCAATTCAATGAGTTAGCATGCACTGATTATATTGAATTATGGGGTGGGTGTGTTCTGTCATTGTGATACTTCAACTGTATACAACAATATTAATTACACAACTTAAAGGTATTTTTTTAACTGACCATTGTGAAAAAAATTCAAGGCTAAATGACTTCATGTCTGTATTCAGTGTCACTCGAGCAGCATGTTATTGTTCAGAAAATGAAACTATTCCAAGGATCCCAACTTCTCCTCACAATAGATCTTAACAAAACAGCACAATGACTTGAAGGCACAGCTAATGACACAGAAAAAGACATCCCATGAACAGAGGTTTATGCCACATTTCTTCAAAATTCAAAATCTTAGCATGTACACAGTGTAATAATGTTTTAAATCACATTGGTTGTGAGACAGCAGAATGTGAACAAGGATTTCATGAACAATACCAAATGTATAAAGAGAAACATGTCTAATGCTTGCAAACTTTGTTTATCAAATCACTGCTAGAGCAAATGGGTACTAGTTGACATTAGAACCTCAAGAAATGAAACCAAAATTTGAGCAAATATAGTGTACTTTCAAAATGCTGCAAAAATGAAACTATTACAGTACAGAGCATTTATTTACATCTGGAGATAGAGAAAATGTTAAGCACATAAATGCAGTGGGGAGAAACATAAATTTAAAGTAATTTTATATTTCTTATTTACTTAATAATATATAACATGTGGTCAAACTCATCTTAGTGGGCACCACCATCTAAAATGCACATACAACTAAACAAAAAATATGAACCCTTTGTCTTAATTATGCATAACATATGTTCTCTCTATTGAGGCTACCTGTCCATAATGAACATGTGGTCCCTGTCATTTGTAAACAGGTTTCAATGCATAATAAATATAATAAATAAATGTAATGAAACCAAATAAAGGACATTAATGGTACCCAATGTTTTTATTTCAAATTTACAGAACCAGTTCTTAATACATAGCCCAAATTGAAAATGATCTTTCATGAAAATATATTGTTTATATAGAGGTGTCTGCTAAAGCAGGTTTAACTTTAAATAATTATGATTTAATAGACAAAGAAGCTGTACTTACATCCTGAAAGTGATGCTATGGGTGTGATAACTCCTTCCATCAGCTGTTTGTTCCTCTGCAAAGAGTAGATACAAATCACATTTTCATCACACGTGATACTGTACAGTAAGTACCCCAGATTTACTGCATACAACTCACATGATTCAAAATCTCTAGAAATCAACTTGTCTGGGATGCCCTCCCTTAAACTGGGTTCAGATTTAGAAATATCAGAGGGAAGGTTACTTTTTACCTCATCATAGATATCTTGCACTGAATGCGCTAATTGGGGATTTGTCTTTTCATCATACTTTGGCCCATAATGAGAGGAGGAATAAAGATTATTAACTCCCCACCTTCTATCACAAGCTGTAACTAAGCCAAACTCTGAAGACTCTTTGGAACTATGTAAAGAGTGGGGTTGACCAGAAATCTGATACAAACGTTTGTATAGATCTGTCTGTGTGTGAATGATGCTGTCAACTAAATCTGCATCCTCTCTTCGGGTCCAGACTGCTACATTATCACCATCAACATCACTGTTTATAGAAACACTAATTTCCTCACTTTCAATTAATGATTTTGATGTCAAATTTTCTTTGTCTTTCTCACACTCAGTGTCTGAAATATCTGACAAAGATAATGAGGAATCAATGATGTCTGAGCCAAAGGACTGAGCATCAATATCACTGTCGGAGTCTAGTATATGAAAGCCTTCAACCTCGTTCACATAGGAAAGTTGCTCATCATCATTGAGGATAAATTGTTCACGTGGTGGAACACTTCCATTAAAATAACCTAAGGAGCTGGAAAGTGGCATTTCAAGTTCTAACTTTTCTTTATCATCAACACAAGTTAATGAAATCTTATCCACATTTAAGGCTGCATAAAGGTCGTTACCACCATCAGAAAAGCTTTTGCAAGATGTACTGGATTCAAAATGTAAGTCTTTTTCCAGCAAGTCCTTAGTAACCTTTTTAGAATGACCAGAATCTCTTGCCATCAATGTCTTGACTCCTTCCGGACCATCTACAGAATATCCAATATCTGATTCCACTAAATGCATGGCTTCATATATTTTTGTACCATGCAATCCTGAGGTTGTATTTGGTACTGATATTGCATAGGACTGCAGTCCTCTGTTACCAGTAGAAAAAGTTCCCTGTAAATCTCCATGGCCATATCCTCTTGATATAGAAGTCCTTTTCATGTTTTCCTTTTCCTTCACACAACATGTACATGGTTGAAAATAATTAACCTCCAAAGAAGGAAGTGATCTTGCTCTTTTTAGCCTATATATTGTGCACTGGTCTTTGGGAAAGGAATATAAGCAAACACTACAAGAGACACACTTCTTCAACCCTGAATTACAGACTTGACATTCACATGTATTTTCATTCTGATAGGAAGAAATGAAGGACAAATCACAATGTAATTGTTTTCTATTAGTACAATCTAATGTGTTGTTTAATGTACAGTGGCAGCATGAACTAAAACAATCAGTCATACCTTTAGTACAAGTGAAACAGTTTCTTTGAACATTATTGTTTACATTATCCATCAAATGGATACATCTAAAATGGTTCCTGTAACCATTTCTGGTCGAAGTTTTACAATCCTTTACTTGGACATTGTTAAAACTCCTTATAAAATATAAATCATCGCACGATTTTCTCCTATAGTGGCATATCCTTGTATTTACATCAGTAACATTAAATTCTGCATTTACATTAGGGGCAAGATCTGTATTCTGTATGTGTTTAGTCATGCCAATCAAATTTTCTTCTCCTATCACCTCCTTCTTGGCACCTGATATACTCTTTGAACTAGACATAAACTCGTGTTCAGTTAAAACACCATAATTGTATTCCCTACAGCTGATATCATCAATCACTTTGTTTTCAGAAATATTTTCTTGAACAGGTTCAGTTTGAACACCTCCCTCACCAGATGGCACTCCTTTTCTTGAAACAGCTTCAAAGACAAAAATATTGCTATTTACCTGCTTATTAGGTGAAAGACAGAAATCTGATTCACATGTCTCGTACTTATCTGATTCTTCATCTTCACTAACATCTTTTATCTCCTGATCCGTGAAATGCACAATTTCGGTAGAATCAATCTTTAATTCTGTCTTGTAATCTTTCTCCATAATTTTAGCACAAGTGAAGGAGCTAGTCTTTTTTACATCATTGTAAACCACGCTTGTGGCAAAGTCTCCTTCAATATGCGTCAAGACATTTTTACTGACATTTTCTGCACAAATTGTGGGACAATCATATTTTAAATCATTATTATGCATGACCTCTGCAAAAATAGCTTTTGCTCTATGCCCATCCACATTGCTTTTGTCAACTTGATCTACATCAAAATTATGGCCACTATTATAATTTACTTTGGCATTCATGCCAGATCCAGGTAGTAAAATAGTCTGTGATTGCATCAACTCGGATTTGGGGGATACATCTGCTGAAGGGTTCTGTATTATGCTTAAATACAAAGAATTGTCCATGTGGACATTTGCAGAATGTGAATTATCAGACTGCTGCCTGGAACAGTCTTTTGTTTCTTTGGAGGGAGAATGACAAGAATCTGAGAGTAAATCACCTGGTTCAATGATCTGTAATACAGTTGTGAAAGCTATTGAATCTTCATCGCCTGATTCATCCCCTAATGATGCCAGTTGAATAGTATCATCCCCCACTTCATTATCTGTTTGACTTTTATGTTTGTCATCACTTGAAACACAGCATTTGATGCTGCTGGCTGAATGTTTTACAGGACTTCCAAAATCTGTCATAATGGCAAAGTTTTCATAAAGTTCATTTTGTTTTTCATCCATACTTATGGATGCCTCAGATGAGCCAAAGCCATAATCTTGTGATGGAAGATTCCTAGTATTTTTCAAATTTTCTTCAAGATCAACTGATGTATCACATGCGTTTGAATCAAAGCATGGGAGAGACACTGTCCTTTCTAAATGATCTGAGATCGTCTCAGAAACATTATTGGATAAAAAATCGGAAGCTGTGCTTCTCCTTCTCCACTCTCTTTTTATATCACACAGGGATTCTTTTCCAGAAAAAAGTTTACTGCTTTTAGAAATTTCTGTAAACAAAGACTGTGATGAAGCCTGTGCATCTTGTGAACACTTTTCTTTGTGTAAATCTTGTCCAGGCTTTCTTAACCTGATGGCCTTCACCTTGCAATACTCTATATCAATCTTGTGCCCACTTCTTTCCATCTTGGGAATTAATTTGGGACTATATTTCAATATGATTAAACCTGATCCAGATCTGTTAGACTGCTTAGACACGTGGTCAGATAAGGTTAGACCTTTTATGGCAGATGAAGATTGACCAGTTACAGATGGACTTATGTCTGTCCAAGATTTTGCTTTCTCAATGGATTGTGGAAATGACCTTCTCTTTTGCAATGTCAAATACAACCAGTTTCTCTGCTTCTTCTCTGAGGCAGATGAATATGCACGCCGTCTTATGTCTTCCAACTTTTCTTCAATTTCATAAGGCTGCAGGTTTTCATTATTAGTGCAAACAAGTTTTGGGGATTCAACTTCAGCTATGGGTTCACTGCTTCGATAAAGAGAACTGATACTTTTTCTTAAATTCAATTTTGAAATGTTTTTCAAATGAACTGAAAGTGTTCTGACAAAAGACATTTTGGGAGTTCTTTTTTCATCTTTCTCATTCTCTTTTGTCAAACCACTCTTTACTTCAACTCCTGGAGATCCATTTTGAAATATCCCATCCACATTCTCAGCTTTCAAGTTATAATTTTCATCAACAGACTGTGCCTTTTTAACCTGAACATTTTCTTCAACACAAATAACACATTCTTGGTTATATGTACTTGTCTGAGATAAAACCTTTGATTTAAGATGAGTGTCTGTATTATCTACTTGAATCGGCAGTACATCTATGGATGGCACATCATTTGAACTGACTTTAAAGGGCTTTTCCTTTGCCAGCTTCACATATCCTTTCCGTTTCTCAACCTCTAAGTTCACAATGGATGGCATATTTATCCTCCTCCTTTCATTTATGGACTGAATATTCGCTTTCCTTATTGCATTTATAGATACAGCGTTTCCCATGTCAGACACATGACCATTGATAGGGAGTAACTTTGGAGGATGTGCAAAACTCTTTACCCTTTTAACCTTTCCTAAATTTGTACATACAAATTTCTCTGGATTCTCAGACCTTGTTCTTTTGCTGGATAAAATGCCCTGAGTGCTATCTGATTTTGGTCTCTTCATGCCAAACTTTTTCATTGCTTTGTCAAAACGTTTGGACAAGCACCGGTCCAGTTTCTTTTTAGGCTTATTTGATCTGATTCTCGACATGTTTCCAAAATATCTTTTCTGAATTGTTTATCTAATAAAACATAACACAGCTTCTGTACAAATTGCTTTACACTAAAATATGCATGTTGTAACAATGTATTATCCACACCAAATCTTGTCACATTGTTTTACACTGTATGCATGTTGTAACACTGTATTATCCACACTTACATTTCGTGCCACTTATGAAATGTAACAAATTGTACTTTCACTGCATGCAAATTGTTACACTGTATTATTATACACTGTATGTATTATACACAGTAACAATTAACATGTCATAACACTGTAACACCACATAATTTACATTTAACACCGCTGCTGCATTAAGTACTGTTATGCAACACACCTTCCTGTGTGCTTCAAATCTCCAGTGTTGACAATCACCTGTCCACAACATCAAAGTCCAATTTGTCCCCAGGCATAGGAGATTTGGTTCAAGTCATGCTGATAAAATCAAGAGTGATTCTATTTGAGCTAAGGATGTCAATACTCTCTATCTGATGTTTCAATGAAAAGAGGGTATCATAAATATTTTGATCGCTGTACTTGAATGGGGTTTAGAGCAACAAGTTCACCTTTAAATCCACCTATTGTTATCAAAGGAATCTGAATGCATCCTTTAGATTGATTTCAACAATAAACAATATCTTTGCATTAGCCCATACAAGTTGATGACTGAACAAATGGATGGAAAGGATGATACATTTAATATTCTCTGTAAAATCACTTTATTCCATATATGTGTGAAAATCACCTCTGGAATAATAGAAACATCCTAATTTGTGCAACCATTTTTCTGTCAAAACAAATGTCGGAGATGATTTCAAGGTCACAATGAGGTCTACAGGTCACATTTCAAGTTTATAATGTTTAACCACATCTAAACTATATCCACCTATACACTTCTGAATAATAACATCTCTATTTAAACTAACAGAGAGCTGAATTCCCACTCAAGTACTAGAAACTCGAATCCACACAATAAAATCTTGCTTCCACATATATATATCCCATGAAAGTCAAATCTCAATTAGATCCAAGTTCAGTCTCAGAATATTAAACTGAAATGTTTGTATTTGTTAAAAGTCACATTGGCCCTTTTTAAAAATTGAATGTAACAGCATTATGTTACCTCCAGTTCATTATGAAGCAATCCTTGAGTGTAATCAGCTGAGACACTGTGCTTTAAGCTTGTATGGAATATCTCCTCATGTGATTGAATACATCATACAAATATGAAAGCTATGTTACTATTATTGAATTATATGTCTGTCACCTCTCCTCGAATCATTCCAAATCACTACTATAAATGGCAGACCTGATCTGCTACACGCATTCAATCAACTGGACTTCCAAATATATATATACAATATAAAACAGTTAACATTTTTATTATTCCAAAGAAAATTCAGTTTATTTCTGGTGGGCAAACATTTGGTCAAGACAGCTTTAGTCCTGAAGGCAATCAACAATGTTGAAATCAATAAATCTTCACAGCTGGATTATAAATGGCTCAAAGATAAATGTCAGTTTGTGGTTGACCAGTCATGCAGAACATTCACCCCTTTGTAGTCATATCATATAATAACAGTTGTCATTTTTATAACCAAGAATATGATGGGACTGATTTTTTTCAGAAATTTATCATAGATATCATTGAAGATCAGGTGCAACACAGTCGAGGAAAAGCATTAACCACATATAACTATGACTGTCAAGCTCCTTCAAGCTTTTAAATGTTTATGAATACTCAGAAAGTTTGAAAATTAGATGTTGAAAACAAAATGGATATCACAGCAAATACAGTCTAAATATTAACTGTTCAATAAATTCTCCTGGAAAAACTGTTTCTTATTGATATCATTCCAAATTAAATGATGCAAAGTAATCATCAAACTACAGTTAGTTTTGTTGTTTTATATCTTCAAATAGTTGAATCAAGTCCGCTTTCTTCAGGTTAGTGGTATTTCAAGATTAGATGGTCTTGGTTTATAGTACTGTCAATTAACTTCTACAGGAGGAAAAAATATCCTTACAATAAATATTCACAATGCCTTGAAAAGCATTTAAATTTTTCATCATGCAAATTCTTGTATTTTACTGAATTATCATGCAGTAGAACACACCTGAGTATTAGCTCCAAAAGAGAATGAAATTTAAAAAAAAGTCCCCAACAGTCAGCTGTAATTGTGCTTGTTCATCAACTGATGAAAAATGGCATTCCATTTCTTCCATGCTGCAATTCCTTCTGATAAAGAATTTCAACTTCTTGTATATTAACACAATAAAATTAAACCTGACATTCCAATTAGGTTGCTCAGTGGATTTTTTTGTGCAGATGTCAGAACAAATGTATATACTTCTCATATGTCTGCATAACTTGAACAACTCCTTGCCTGTAACCCTCTCCAGCTAACCCACATTTGGCTTACCAGGTTTAATTTTCTCCAGTCTCAGCTAATTCCCATGCACTTTGAGCTTCTGAAAATAGGGTAGAGATATCCATGTAGTTGAAAAAAATCTATGAATGTCCATTAATTTCCTTGTGTCTGGACAGCTGGTATTCACGAAGTGGCTCTGTGATGAATATCCAGTTTGAATTTGGCTGGCTTAGTTTACAATGAATGAAGGTGGGGGTCCTCATACAATTATTGCTTACTCAGGTGAAGCACAGGACACTTTAAACCTATGGCTTGTAACCACTCTGACAATCTGACTGGTATCAAAACAGATAGGGCCAGACAATAGAAAGCATCTCAGGAGTCAACAATAGGCAGCCATAACAAATCTCTCAGCTGATAATCAATCAATGAGATTAATGTAGCTCTGACCTTGTCATGCTTAAAAATTCCACATTACTGCAAATAGAATATCAGTTATTTGATATGACCCAGCATTTAAATTAAAACTAAAATAAAAAATATATCAATGGATGACAAATACACATAACAAGAAACAAGAAAACTATATTCAAATACAAAACCTATCCAGATGGACAAAAATGAAGAATGAACAAAGTTAATTTTGCATGCCCCTACGATATTTTCCCCCTAGATATCAGAAAAGGAGAATGAATCACTATATATAGATCAAGACAGATGGACAGACAGACAGACAGACAGAAGAGTAAATTACATAAGTAGAAAATTCAACTATACTAATATTCTGTGAAACAGTTCTTTTGTGATGGAAGATCAGATATGACTTCAAGGTAATGTTTAAAGGACCTTTAAAACAAGTTTTTAACATAATAATAATAATAATAATAATAATAATAATAATAATAATATAAATAATAATATAAATAATAATAATAATAATAATAATAATAATAATAATAATAATAATAATAATAATAATAATGATGATGATGATGATGATGATGATGATAATAATATGATAATGATGATAATAATGATGATGATGATGATAATAATGATCATCATACAACTACTACTACTACTACTACTACTACTACTACTACTAATAATAATAATAATAATAATAATATATATATTTTCCCCCTAGATATCAGAAAAGGAGAATGAATCACTATATATAGATCAAGACAGATGGACAGACAGACAGACAGAAGAGTAAATTACATAAGTAGAAAATTCAACTATACTAATATTCTGTGAAACAGTTCTTTTGTGATGGAAGATCAGATATGACTTCAAGGTAATGTTTAAAGGACCTTTAAAACAAGTTTTTAACATAATAATAATAATAATAATAATAATAATAATAATATAAATAATAATAATAATAATAATAATAATAATAATAATGATGATGATGATGATGATGATAATAATAATAATGATAATGATGATAATAATGATGATGATGATGATAATAATGATCATCATACTACTACTACTACTACTACTACTAATAATAATAATAATAATAAACAACTTCAATGTGAATAAGTTGTTTTCATAGTCTATAAAAAGTCTATTCCATTTGTGTGTACCTCACAAACAATTGGGCCAGATCCAGTAGCCTAAGTGGTTAGAGTGTCCACCATGGATGTGGGAGGTCATGGTGTTAAACCCCAGACAGTCAAGATATAGTTATAAAAACTGTACAAGCAACCACCTTACTTGGCTCTCAGCATTAAGAGGTTAGTGTCATAATTAATCTCAGGATAGTGTGAATGGGTGGACATAATGCCCATGTGCTAGACATCACTATAAACTGCCATTTCTGCAGACACCATAGCAATATGACCAATGATCATAAAATGTATATAACAAATGGAATATCATAATAGTAGGTGATGTGGGAAATACTGTTTCAGGAAGATTTTCTGTTTTGTAATGACAGTATAAACCGAGCATTAAAAAAAGTCTTGTCAGTATAGGTAATATGTCCATTTAATTATGCCATTGAACTCAGAGAAATGCCATTGAACTCAGAGAAATGCGTCTGTATTAATTTATAACAGCCATAATGTTTACATACAAAATTAATATCAGTGTCATCCCCATACAACGTTTAAAAGGTGGGGGTTATGCTGTCATGTCCATCTGTCTGTCTGTCCCTCCATTAGTAATGCAATTTATCTCCTACACTATTAAAAACTTTGAAATAAGATCCTGCATAGTCTTTCAACATATCTAGTGGTTTTATAATCTTTATTACAACTCTTGGGGTGGGACCAGTTTTTGAGAATGTCTATGTTTTATTAAAATCTAAAGATTTAATGTCCTGTAGGTTGAGATCTGAAGTTGATCTGTTGTCATCTTCAAGGCCATAATTTATTCTTTCAAATTATATTTCATTACCTAAAAAAAATTAACTTTAATTCTTGGAAAGCAGTTAAAAGTTGCAGCCTGTTCAAAATATTTTATGTTATACTTTCATGTCAATAAGGTTGTGGAATATGGGATTTACTTTGTCATTCTATTTGTATGGGACCTGTCTTCAATTGTCCATTTATTACTGAGAGAGAGAGAGAGAGAGAGAGAGAGAGAGAGAGAGAGAGAGAGAGAGAGAGAGAGAGGGGGGGGGGGGGGAGAGAGAGAAAATAATGTAAACTTTCAATCAGCAACAATTTCAATGGCCCCACAATCCAATCAAATAAGAAATTTACTTGCTAATCCACTGTTCAATTGCATGTAAAAAGTGTTTTAGTTTCAGGAGAATACATTACTTTGTATTTAAACTATTTCAACCCACTGTTAATAACAGTATATATTATTTTAATATCACATACATTAATATGAAAGCGTGAACATCCACTCACACCTTTGACTACCAGTTTGAGTTGTCATGTGACCATATTACATGTTGATAAGCTTATTTTTATGATGAGGAAAGCCCTAGATATGTTAACCATCTTTAATTGCAATTTTCAGCCATTATGGATCAAACAAGGTCTTCAACATGATCATTACATGTGTGTGTATGCATATGTGGTCCACTTAACCTCAACAGTACATGTGTGTGTGTGTGTGCTGGTCCACTTAACTCAACCTGATCATTAAATGTGTGTGTTGGTCCACTTATCTAAACCTAATCAGTACATGTGTGTGTGTGTGTGTGTGTGTGTGTGTGTGTGTGTGTGTGTTGATCCAGTGAACTAAATCTAATTTTTAAATGTGTGTGTATTGGTACACTTAAGTCAACCTGATCATTAAATGTGTGTGTTTTGGTCCACTTAACTCAACCTGATCATTAAATGTGTGTGTGTGTGTGTGTGTGTGTGTGTGTTGATCCACGGAACTCAACCTAATCTTCATGAGTGTTTGTGTTTACAAAAGAAAGAGGGAGAGCAGTGTACACTACAGGTGAAAATGAACTCAATGCATTTCAGTTGCAACTTACTAGATACATGGCTTTGTAAAATAACAAACATAATTTAAAGAATAAGCAAATTTATTATAATTTATATTTGTTGGCAATATTAAAAAATATTATCACTTATAATGTCTGCAATATTAAAGTAAAGTCTGATGCATACTGTGAAGGACATTTACTAAGTTAATCTATTCAATGACCAGGTTTTCCAAATGCAATTAAACAACTTTTTACTATAATAATAATAATAATAATAATAATAATAATAATAATAATAATAATAATAATAATAATAATAATAATAACTTTTTTTTAAGATGGCAACTAAATTAGTTAAGTATAAGAACAATATATTACTCTTAAGTCCTCTAAGATACGCACACATCTAGAAGTGCAAGTAATAACTGTTGATACCAAGCTTATTTGTAACTACAAATTCCCTGAATTATAAATCATTAATTCATGTTTGATTAGAGAACTAAAAGAACCTAAACATTCTCTGGTCATCTATACTAACAACTATTACAATTCTATGGTTGTAAAAAAAGTAATAAGAAAGATCCCAACCAAACAAGTTTTATATAACTAAAAATAAAGTTTATTTCCCTAAAATATAAAGTGAAAGATTTTAAAAAAATTATAAAAATGATTCATGAATATATTAAGTCCTAAATGTTCTATAAATTTAAAAGTTTTAAATAATCTAAATTGAGTTCCAAAAGGTAATCTGATTGAATGTCATTAATGTACTGATATGTCAATAGTTCAGAAAAATCACTATAATCCCAAAATAATACTATACTGAAATTTCAATATAGGTGTAATTCGAACTAATGTTTTTGAATATTTCACATGATGTTTACTCTTTTCTTTTATTGGTGGCAAAATTTACCATCTGGCAATTTTTTTTATTGGCATCATTTTTGGCTGTTTAAACTTGTATATAAAAACCATTTGTTTGGAGTGAAGAAATTCAGAGGCCCCATGAAAGGAAGCCATAAACTTGATATAAAATGGACTGAAATGTATTGATTGTTACATAAACAAATTCTTTGTCCATATTGACAAACCATCTTAACAGTGCATTGTTATATCATAATCCACTTATGTTGACATCTGGCATGAATGCTGTGATTTAGGAGATAGCTGCTTGCTTTGACATTTCTAGCCGTGGAGATAAGCTGTATGAGGCATTTTCTCATAATCTATTATTTTTTTCAAATTTGCTTGCTAGTACTTAATATTTAGTTACTTAGATAAAATCTGATTAAAATCAACTATCACAAAATCAAGCTTAAAAAACTCAAGCATGACTTGGTTTTAATCCTATCTTGAAAACAGAGAATGAAAAGTTTATCTATTGTAAATAAACTTTCAGATAAGAAGCACATAAAGTCAGGCATTAAGCAATGGTTCAGTTCTTGGATAATTACTCTTTTTCTGCTGTATATCATTCATTTACTATATCACATTCAGCTTTTGAGCCCCAGCATGTTCACACATGCCATGACATCACATTGGATAAACTGACCATGAGGTCAGCAATAAACTAAGAAGTTATGAAAACAGGTAGTCTGGTCAAAAATTAAAGCTGAGAAAGAAAACACATAAGTAATGCTATAAGAAACAGATAAAGAACAGTCTTAGTACCTGACATCATGACTGACAATAACAGAGAACTCAAATTCAAAAGTGTTTAGAAATCTAAAAAAAAACATATGGGCTGGCTTCTGCCTATCTTAGCTGGCTCCTGATTATCTTTAAAAGTAATATTACATTTGTGGAAAAAATATATAAATATGAAAAAAGATTCAACTCAAACAAGCATTATCTTTACCCAATACAATATGATGATATTTAGAACAATAGTTTTATGTTTTCTGGAGCCAAACAATGATATTCCATTCCAAGCTATACCATGTCAGTCAACTCATCCAAGAGTTTTAAGCATCTTAGTGACATTTACATATAGTTTTTGTGTGATTCAGTATCAGTTTTTTAAAACTATGTACTTTCATGTCTTCACCTGTTATTCCCTATACAGGTTCTCTACTAATTTTCATATGAATAATGTATGTACACATCTTAATGTATGTAAACATCTTAATAGCTTGTACACATATTAGCAGTAGATCAATTAATAGCATTGATGATTAAAGGCTCCAAACACTGTAAAACCTGTACTTCATATACACTCTAGATTGCCTCAAGGAAGATTGGTCTGTTGATACAGGAGTGTCTACTTTAAATGAAAGTCATTATTATCTCACACATAATTCTCACTTTACACATACATATGTACATATATGCATACATTCCTACACATATCAATACCTATGTATATACATATGTGCATACAAACATGCATACAAAAATGCATAGATAAACACACACACACACACACACACATATATATATACATGCATACATACATACATATGTGCCTACACATACATACATACATACATACATACATACATACATACATACATACATACATACATACATACATACATACATACATACATACATACATACATACATACATACATACATACATACATACATACATACATACATACATACATACATATAAATTTCAGGCCCAGACTAGTTCATTGCAATATATTGTAAAAATGTTAACTACTACCAATGTTAACTAGTAAAGTTTAAACTTGTGCATTTACATACTGTACAATATATTTTTATCTACAAAACGTAGTTGGCAGAGATGGATGGGCTATGTGCTGTTAATTAAGACCTAAATTGAATCTATTTAATACACCTAATATAAAAAATAATAACATACTAGAAGATTCTTTGAATTTATTAGAGATATTATTCTGTATCATGGCCTCGTAGTATTGAGTTTTTTAAACAAATCTTTCTCCGGCTTTGGAATATAAAAGTTTGGGGTGTAATTATTATTGATCAATGGTCTTTGAATAATGACAACTGCTTTAAACAATTCTTTCTTTGGTTTTAGAATTCTTAAGTTTTGGGGACGTCATTGATCTAAACAATGGAGGTATTGCTATTTTTCTGCACTGAAAAGTATTAAACTGGGGCAAAGTTAACATAAATTTTCAATATGATTCTGGCTTTTTGATGGTGAAATTGGCTCATTATTACAAATGAATAATATCTACCAATATTATTAATAGTAACAGTCATAATAAACTGAATGTAGCCCTTATACAAAGTGACAAGTTTGTTTAGGAATAAAAAAAAGTATTTTTATTTCCAAAAAGCTCATAAACGGTGCATTATCCAATCACATCAACTTATTGTCAACAATAATACCATGAACTTTGTCCTTTAAAATCACTTTCAGTTTTTCATTATTGTGGAGGCTCAGCTTGTCTGAATTTACCTGTAATTATTTTTTATCAGTATTTACAGCATAAAGCACAGGTCTGATAGTAAGTATTTCCATCTTTCTATGTATACATTGTCTATTTTCAGTCTTCTTTTTTTTAATATATGTACTTAGTTATATTACAAGATCTTAAGTAAGAAAATCTTGTTTTGGATTTTTGCATAAATATGTCAAGTGTAGCTAATGCATTATTTATAGAAATGTTTAATTCTTATGCATACATACTGAATTCAGTCCATCTTAATGGGCAACAGGCAAAACATTCAGTAATTACAAAAGATATCTGAAGAATGAAAACTTTAAGTTAACATCCCAACCATTATTGCCTGTGAGACATGTCAAAGCAATTTCCACAGTGGAGAAAATTAGCCTAAACACTCCAATGCCCATGGAAGGGAAAGGTGTGCCTGCTGCAATGACCATGGAAAAGAAAAGCATGCCTGAACACTGCAATGCCCAAGGAAGGGAAAGGTGTGCTTAAACACTGCAATGCCCAAGGAAGGGAAAGGTGTGCTTAAACACTGCAATGCCATGGAGGAGAAACATTTGCCTGAACACTGCAATGCCATGGATGCAAAAGGTGTTCCTGAACACTGCAATGCCCATGAAGGAAAAACATTTGCCTGAATACTTCAATGCCATGGAGGAGAAAAGTTAAATGCCTGACTTGATTTGAAAGTCAATACATGTCTCACAATTGTTGAAAAAACACAATGTATGTATTGAATGGGGCTGATAAAGTGGAATTGTGCATGTGTTGTGTCTGTGAGAGAGAGAGAGAGAAAAGAATAAAATATATAAGTAACAAAATGCTTGTGTCCTTAAAATGAAATTGTGGTGTTGTTAATAAAATTGATATCCTGATCCTGAAGAAAGTTACCAAATGTGTCATCTATAAAAACCTTTCTCTTTACATCTGTTCATTATAACCTTTGAAAAGTGTGATGATTATCAATCTTTTGAAAGATGGCTCATACTGCACTTTACCAATATGTATGTATGTATGTATGTATGTATGTATGTATGTATGTATGTATGTATGTATGTATGTATGTATGTATGTATGTATGTATGTATGTATGTATGTATGTATGTATGTATGTATGTATGTATGCATGCATGCATGCATGCATGCATGCATGCATGCATGCATGAATGCATGCATGCATGCATGCATGCATGCATGCATGTATGTATGTATGTATGTATGTATGTATGTATGTATGTATGTATGTATGTATGTATAAGCACATAAGTATTGATGTGTGTAGGGATGTATGCATATATGTCAATCTTTTGAAAGAAGGCTCATACTGCCCTTTACCAGTATGTATGTATGTATGTATGTGTGTGTGTGTGTGTGTGTGTGTGTGTGTGTGTGTGTGTGTGTGTACATATATAGACACAAAGACAGACAGAGGCATGGTTTGCTGGTACATGTTGACCTTATCGTTTCAAAGGTAACATCTTGAACTATAAGATGTGCCCAAACATAAATACTACACTGCTTTTCTTTGTTCTATTCAACTCTCATGAAATGGAGATACAGGGAGTAATTTCTAAATCAGGTAATGTATGTGAAATTTGACTAACCACCTTGTATAAGATAAGTTAGAGTGCACAACTGCATGCAATATCTAATGCTTTAGCTTTCAGGTATTTTCTGCACGTGTGTAGTACTTTCTGCACATAATACAAAATTTGTTAAGGTAAAAAATAAATTTATTAATGAAATGATCAAATACAAGTTTGACTAAACTTGCTGATTAACATTGTGTAACTAAAGTATAACAAAATATTCAACTATTTATCATATACACATATACTTTGTATGTACTGACATTTGGTAATTTGTAACACAATATCTTTCCTATACTTTGATATATGTTGACCATCCCATGAACATGTTCATAAATTATATTGCCTAATTAATAGAATGTATATGCATCTACTTCCATACATGTACAGAAATAAAACCTTAAACTGATGCTCTGAGACACTATAATTAGATTAGAAGAGGTTTTTCAGTGTGTCAAATCCAGTTTTGACAAGTTCTAGTTTCTGATTTTATATTTCTAGCAAATAAAAACAAACATTCTAGCAATTGAGATGACCCAGTTAAAGGCAAGTAATTCAACCTGCCTCAAGCAAGAATTTGTCAGCACTCCACTTGATGGTGAGAAGCCAAAAAGATATGTAAGCTAGGTTGGTACAGTGCATCATGGAAAATGGAGTATGCACATTTGTGATTACCTTGTATATTTATAAAGACTGACATTTTAATTCACATCGGGATGAATTTTAAACATCTGAACTTTAAACTATTCTTAGTTGCTATAAAGCTGATAAACTATGAAAATCTGCACATACTCCCAGGGCAGTGAGTCCTATATTAAGATTTAAATGTCCAAGGGGAATTTTATGAATCTCTGTCTCCACATAATCTTCACAGTCCAAGGTTTAACTTTCTAAGGGTCATTTTATGAATCTTTGTCCCTACATTATCCTCACAGTTCTATACCAAGGTATAACAGCCAAGGTAGTATGTTTACATTGGAAAGTGTTAAAAAAAAACTTACTGAAGCTAAATACAATAAAAAAAACAAGGTAATTCATCCAAATGTCAATTGAAATGTGAGTCCTTATAAATATACAAGATAATCACAAATGATGGCAAACCTAAAAATAAAACTTACAGAAGTAAGTAGAATAAAAAACCTGAAATGAATTAGAACCAACCTTCTATTATTTTTAATACCATAACTGAATCAAACAATATTTTTTAAAACTATTCTGCTTTTTTTGCAGCAGATTTTGCAAATGCCAGTCTACTAGTAGTAAGGATAATAATGGATTAAGATTAGATTAACTTAGATTAAGTTCTACTTAACATCTAAACACAATTTGAGAATCTGAACTCATTTTAAAACAATTGTTTCTAAATGCCAAGTTAAAACAGTAAACTGTTCTTTTGTGTGTGGTCCAAATCTGATGATAAGACCCCCCACCCCCAATTGATAGGCTTTTACAATTCCTAACCCAGATAAACTGTAATGATGACAAGCCTAACGTTGTGAGAAAATGACGATCTATGCTCCACTTGCTTCTATCATAAGAAAATACTCTATACTAAAATAGTACAATATTCGAGTTTTACAAATCGTTTTAAAATTCTACTGTATACTTTTAATTAACTGCAACTGCATAATGAGATGGCAGATCTGGGCCTATGAAGTCTGCATTATTCAAACAACACAGACCCTGTTCAGCTTGTGCATTAAGTGATGGCAGATCTGGGTCTATGTTGTTTTTTCAGTCTATTGTTTACTAAATCCTCCTAGTCTCAAAAACTATTAGCTTTGTCCATGATCTGTATTCTTCTTAAATACAACAAAACTATCTTGGTGGTACAAATTTTGTTCATTAAGTAAACATTAGGATGTGTTGCTGAATATGTTGTATTATTTATGTCCTCCATGTGAACATATAACATGTTTTTGAATAGTATGTGTTAATTATGTCCTCCGATGTATTTCTGAAGAGTTGGTCCAATGAAGGTAACCAATTATATACATAATGCAGTTATGCAACTTTCCTAACTTTTTTCTTTTTACACACTGTTAAATGCATTCAAGTTTTGCATTGCAAATCACAATAACATTACAAGAATGCACTGTCAACAATTCATAGCAATGCTGGCATAAAGGTTTTATTTAAGTTTTCTGTGGTTTTGAGTCTTTCTAAATTAAGAAATTCCTAATCCAGGTCTAAGCAATTCTTATAGTACTGCTGAATGTTCCAGGATTGAACAAGGAATAGGAATCCTGCAGAGCATTCCACAACAGAACAAGTAATAGCAATCCTATTGTGTATTTCAGTTACAAATGTACACGTTATTAAAGCTTTATTATATATCATGAAAATGAATCTTACAATCATCATCATCACTTCCTTAAATCCAACTGATATATTACAGTATTTGCCTGACCACTCCGAAACATTTTTTTTTGCAAAATGGAAGGGTTGGGCATAAGGCAAATGATCAATTAAAGTATTTTAAGGAAATGTTTGCCAAAGTTTGGTAAAAGTGGGCCACAATCACGACAGCGGATAAGCGTATGTTTGATAGCAGATAAGTGTATGATCTTTAAGAAACTCCAACAAAATTGGATGTTTTTTTCCCTCCATAACCAAATGCCCTAAATTTAATTATAAAATTTAATAGTGATGAAATTAAACTTTCTGAAAAGCAACTTTAAAACTTCTCACTTGCAAATGCTGCTGGAAGAGTAAATGAATACTGATTAAGTTTAAGATGAATTAATCCTAACTGGTGCTGGGTGAGCCCTTATTGTGATGACTAAATTTATCACAGATGACTAAATCTGTGATAAATTTATCACTTGGAAAATCCATGGCCATTTGGAAAAGCTTAATATTTTGAGAAAGTTAGAAATGCCTTTGGCTTAAATGCCAATATTGAACAACATACATGCATGGATGCATTCAATACACAATAAAACAATTGTTAATCAAATGACATCAATTTTGGTACAAATAACAAACCATAAACAAATGGAGACAAATTTAGTGTGAATTAACATATAATTTGGACAAAAAAAGTAATCTAGGCAAAACAGTGGTAAAGAGGTCACAGTGTAAATATAAGGACTCAAGATTATGCTCAGATTTTGTAACTAAAAGGAGGCTAAACATCAAACAGTTGCCACTTTTCATTTTGTATCAACTTTCTGAGAATTATGTGGCTATTAAAATACTTAAACACCAAACAAATAATAATCTATTAGTGGAAAACCAAATATACTGCTTGAACATTTTCTGGAATGGGGCCAATATCTATCTGCAAGCAAGAAAAACTAATGGATACAGTAACCTAACTTTTGTTTGTAAATAATTTGTTTTGCATAAGGGGTAAACTTACTAACTGCTCGACTTTCTAATCCCACAGTAAGACTTTCTTCCCCAATCACAGAATTTACATAATGATAAAATGACACTTTTTCATGGAAACAGATATCACCAAACTAAATTATTTCACAATACCTTGGACCAGGTCTGAAAAATAATTGCATCCTCAAAGATCAATATAAAAACATTTTCCTTAATACTTGCAAATAATGTAAAATGATGTGCTTGGCATAATATCATTTAGGTGCTAAGCAACATGTTTGTTTACTTGGTATGACATACATCATATGTGCCAAGCAAGATTTTGCAGGTCTTGGCATATCAAATTACCATGCGATACATTCGTCTTCAGGGAATGGCATCATTCAAAATATTTTTTGTACTTAGCAAAGTATCCTTCATGTGCCAAGCAATATCATTGTGTACTTGGCATCATATCAGTCATATGCTAAATAATAGCATCATGTAATTGGCATCACATCCTTCATGTGCCAAGCAATATCATTGTGTACATTGCATCACATCATTCATGTGCCAAGCAATATCATTGTGTACTTGGCATCATATCAGTTATATGCTAAATAATAGCATCATGTAATTGGCATCACATCATTCATGTGTCAAGTAATATCATTGTGTACTTGGCATATCAGTCATGTGCCAAGCAATATCTTTGTGTACTTGGCATCATATCCTTCACGTGCCAAGCAATATAATTGTGTACTTGGCATCACATCATTACTGTGCCAAGCAATATCATTGTGTACTTGGCATCACATCCTTCATGTGACAAACAATATAATTGTGTACTTGGCATCACATCCTTCATGTGCCAAGCAATATCATTGGGTACTTGGCATCACATCATTACTGTGCCAAGCAATATCAATGTGAACTTTCCATGGTTTCCTTCATGTGCCAAAATGATATTTTGTTGTGCTTAGCATGGTATTCTTCATGTACTAAGTGACATCTTGTTGTACGGTACTTATCTTTGCATACTTGGCATGGTAACTTTTGTGTGCCAAGCAATACCTTTTATACTTGGCACAATATTCTTTAGAGGAGGATTGATATACCAGCATACTGAATTTTTAAAAATATCTAATGCACAGAATATATATACACCATATCATGATGTTATGATTGATATTTTAGTTTCAAAGAATACAAAGACAGCAAACCATTTAAGCAAACAGTGGCTGCATTTGATGTTTTCCATATGAAACACATAATCAATCAAATCAAAATGCTTACATAATATTATATTATTTTCTTGTTTCCAAAATATGACTAATGTCTAATCAAGGAGACTGATAGGCACGTAGATCTGAATTTTAATTTTCAGAATTGTTTTTCTTCAAAAAATGTATTCTGAAATTGCATTGCCAATGGAAGTCTTGCATGGTAGCATCATGCAGAGGCATCTTTTTCAAATAGTAAATGCCATATGGATTTTTTCTTGTTATCATAAAGTAATACTGTTTGGCAATATGGGTTTAGTATATTACAATATGGTTTGGGCATATTGTTGCACCCCTAGTGTTCTTCATGTGCCAAACAATATCATCTAGTACTCTATCTACATGGTATCCTTCATGTGCCAAGTGACATTTGTATGTTCTTGGCATGTTATTCTTCATGTGCAAAGCAATATCTAAGTGTTCTTGATATGTTATCCTTGATGTGCAAAGCAATATATTGGTGTTCTTGGCATGTTATCCTTGATGTGCAAAGCAATATCTTTGTTTTTTTGGCATGTTATCTTTCATGTGCAAAGCAATATCCAGGTGTTCTTGGCATGCTATCCTTCATTATCAAAGTAATATGTTTTTGTGCTTGGCATAGTATCATTCATGTACAAAGCAATATTATTGTGTTCTTGGCATTTTATCCTTCATGCAACTAGCAATATCTAGGTGTTCTTGGCATTTAATTTGGTATCCTTCATGTGCAAAGCAAAAATCTTTGTGTTCTTGGCATGTTATCCTATATGTCCAAAGCAATAACTTTGTGTTCTTGGCATGTTATCCTTAATATGCAAAGCAATATCTTGGTGTTCTTGCATTGTTTTCCTTGATGTGCAAAGCAATATCTAGGTGTTATTGGCATGTTATCTTTCATTAGTAAAGCAATTTTTTTGTGTTTTTGGCATGGTATCCTTCAAGTGTAAAGCAATATCTTGGTGTTCTTGGCATGCTATCCTTTGTGTGCCAAGCAATTCTTAATGTGTTCTTGGCATGGCATCTTTCAGGTGCCAAGAATAACATTTTAACTAAAGGCAGTGGACCAACCTCAAAATATCCTAATTCTCTAATGATATGCCCATAATAAGAAGATAGTCCAATAACCACTTTGAGTAACTTGTAGCACATAGTGGAGTCCTTTAGAAAAAGGCCAGCTCCACTTCATACCCCTAAAAATGTCTGCAAGCATTGATAATATTTTTTAATCTGATTTAAATGAGTAAACAATTTAATCTTCCTCTAATTGTATAGTCCCAATGGCACTAAAAAATAGTTATAGCAGATAGCATATGCAGACCAGTTTTGGCTTAACTATCATACCCTGCATCATAATGAATAGTGTCACATGCTACAATGGGTGAAACAATTCATTGATACATTGATACATTATTACTTTTGCTTTAAAGATATACACATTGATGCACGAAATCGAAAATCAATAAAAGTTATTTTAATCTTCATTAGTCATCAACAATTGTATTACTAATTTGCCTTGTTACCTCATTTTTGTTTAAACTGAGAATTCATCTTTGATGGCATATTCACCCATGTTTGTTAGTTAAAATGAAAAGTACATGACAACATTCACTTGTCATATACAAATTAACAAAATGATATGGTTTGTAATATTGAAAAGTTAGTCTGAATTTTTCTAACCCTTGCCACCCCATTTATTATATTTGGACACGTGTGTTAGTTTGTATGGTCAGAAACAATTGCCAATCCAAAGGATGAAACTCACTGACATTGTGCTGAATTGGCATAGCAATACGATGTAGTCAGACAAGTAAACACCTGCATTGAATCCACAGGAATATGATTTATTTTCTCAGAAATTGAGAGTACAACATTATGTCTATAACTAAATCTAACCTGGAACTCACTAGTAACATATAAATGGCCAATTAACAAAATGTCATTGAACTTACATCAAGGAGATTTTGCAAATGAGTACCTAGAAAACCCAATGTGGCTGATTCTCAGCATGGTCCATGGTCAGATCAGGATATCATGTAGCAAATGAAAGTTACAATGACAATACTTTCTAAAAGTTATACAGTGTCACTATATTGTTTATAGGAGCTCCAATATGTATCAATGGAGATACCAGTTAGTGTTGATGTTGTAGGGTTTAATGCCATTTTTCAGCACACGATAGGCTATACATGGCAGCCAGTATAAATGGCGGAGGAACAACCTGAAAAAAAACCTTGAAAAGAACCACTGATCCACGAGAAGCTAAAGTTGAGCACTTTAGACCATTTTGAGGCCTCTTATACCAGTACTGGCCACCATGTATAACCTATCTAAGTGTGCTGGAAAATGGCATTAAACCCTACAACAAACAATTGATGACTTAGAGAGAGAGAGAGAGAGAGAGAGAGAGAGAGAGAGAGAGAGAGAGAGAGAGAAGGAAAAGAAATATGGCAATGATGACCTATCACTAACAATGATTTGGAAAAGACAAAAAACAACCAGGTGATGCTGACATGCATGCAATTCGAGTTTGATAAGTCACTCGATTACATGATGAATATTATATTATTGGTGTAACACAATGGCTAAATGTCATTGTCAATTTCATTTTGTTTATGCAAGTAATCAAACTGTTGCATTTTACATATGAGGGCTCATATTGTGCTATTCTGTATCTCCGTTCATATCTCTGATATTCCATCCATTAGTTTTATTTCACTGTTCACTCCATCTGGGCAACAATACCATGGCTGGTCATCTCCTGGATAACATCAACCAAAAGCCGTAAGAAGTGGGTAGATCCACATCATGCCACATTCTGACTTTGAGAATTGCAAAAGAATAGCTGCTAAGTATGCCTGTACTCTGCATACTTGAAATAGAACTAGTAAATCACATAAAATGGCACCAACTACCACTGACATGCCTCCTAAGGATAGCAATACCATCACATAAATATTTGTATTGATAATGTACTGTATTGTAGGCTGTGAATTGTAAATTGTATCAAGAAGTGGTACAGGTATATAAGTTAACCTAATTTCTAGACTCCATTTTTGATGATCTGACACAAAGGCCAGAGTTAAAACAAACTGTTTGTCCATAAATGGTATGAAACAATACTTGTAATCCTGCTTGTGTTAGTTCCAAAGTTTTTAATGCTACTGATGTGAAAACTGGCCCTGGTCAGTAATGGGTTTTCATTTTTTTATGTACATGATAAAAAGGTTAAAACCAAGAACATTTTTTTTTCTGAACCCCAACCCCTGGAAGAAATAGGTTATCTGGCAATAATGCAAAGACTATAGTTTCTAACTAAGTAGCAGAAAAGAGCAAAGTTTCATAAAATTCAACAGTAATTTATTTCCCTTGAATATAAGACTGTTCCGGTGGCCCAAGTAGTTAGAGATTCCACCTCGGATGCCAGAGATCTAGGATTGATTAAAACTCATGCTGAGTCATATCAAAGACTCATACAAATTGTACAAATAGCTGCCTCACTAGGTGCTCAGCATTAAGGTTTGTGGTAGGACTGGTCAACATGGTGTCAGGATAATGTGACTACATGGGACAATATACTACTTATCTGCTGCATGATACCCCAGAGCAAGACATCACTATAATCTGCCACACTGTAGAAGTAATCTTAGTAATATGATTGAAAATCATTAAAGCTACATTATAAATCTAAATCACACACACACACATACACACACACACACACACACACACACACATTTCCCAAAAATAACAAGTGAAAATTTTAAAAAACATTCTCACAGTAATACAAATTAAATCTCAAATAGGCTTAAAAGATTTATTACAAAACTAAGTGTATAAAGTTCGGTACTGAATTCCAATGATATTCTAAATAAGTTCTAGTACTGAATGTGCTGATGTGCCTGTAGTAATGAATATGCTAATGTACCAGTGGCCTGTAGTATGCTAATGTGCCAAACATTTTTGATGAATCACAATAATATAATGTTTTTGCTTGAAATCACTGCAATTCCAAATTAGTGTTCCAGTCCAAGAATATTATAAATGAGCACTTTGTATTTCCATAGAATAATATTCTGAATAAATAATTCCACCTAAATGAAATATTAAGACTGATTCTGCCTCAGATGTTAAATGCAAAAATAAGTAATAACTCAAGTGAACAATGTTTTATAAAAAGCCATGTCAAAGTAGACCTAGGATGAGGTCAAAAGTTCCTTTCCAGAATATTTATTCCAAATTGTCAACAAGATATGGTCTGTTACTAAAATTATAATAAAGAACATGGTAAACATCACACACAACAGTTTTATTTATTGAAAATATGAATGTCACATACGCAGACCCAAATAAACATATTTACTTCCATTGATAATGATCTTCATATTTAATCTACACTCAAAGTAAATTATTAACCATGCATTTTTTGTCGACAAAATAAAAGTAAATGGCAGGTATGCAATGAACTTGATTCTGAACATGGTCAAGTCCAAAATATAATTAAACAAAACATACAATCATGGAGACAAAATGGACAAATACAAGTTATATATACATAATAATCAAGATCTCAATTGGAACACTTTTCTTGTTGTTTGGCTGCATTTCTTGTAAATTTCATGAGGTTGGATTGAAAAATGTGCAATGTACAGTTTAGTACTCAATCTTTACTTCTTGTTGTAACAGGTCCCCATATACTGTATCAATCCAAAGAGGCAAATTTATCTTTAAAAGTAGCACCCATTAACACTTTTGAGATCCATTCTAGAGATTAAAACTTGCGGTCTGCTGAATATATATAATAAGGAAAGATTAATAAAACAGCCATAAAAACACAATTTCAGAAATATATTGCTTAAACTAAAGATTAATCAACAATAAAACTGAGAAAAATTGGTAATGTATGCATACCTTGGCTGGGAACAGTTTTCCTAATTTCATGCTGGAGTATCTCAGTTGGCAGAGCATCCAACTCCTGATTTATAAGCTACAGATTTGATACCTAACTGTAACAAAGCGTGTCCTTGGAAAAGGTTGATGTTGTTTTGAGGCTTAATACCATTTTCAGTACATGAGAGGCTACTCATGGCAGCCAGCATATCTAGTGATGCAAGAACACAGAAATATCCTAAGAAGAACAAGCAACTCGTGGGAAGTTTTTGTCAGGCTTCATATCAATGCCGACCTAGACTGTACAATTGACTAATAAGACATCAGAAGATGATATTTAATTTAAAAGAAACTTCGCTAATACATGAATTGTTCAGGGGAAGCAGCAATAACATGGTTTTCAAGATGGATACGAGATTATTACCTTTTTCCTTCAGAACAAATTAGGTATCATATGCAATCTTTATGTCACCATGACAATATAATGATCCGATCAGAAAAAGAAATGATAACAAAATTTTACACAACATCACACAAGATCTATATTGGATGTACAAACAAAAGGCACCATTTTCACGCAGAACAAATCAGAAGGTCTTTTAATGAAAACCCCAGTTTGATAAACCATCCATTCAAAAGGAGTAGCACTAGCAACAATTTACATATGGCTGCCACTGGTATGATATTCATTTATACCTTGGATGAATATGTTTCATGGCAGTAGTTGAATAAAACTGCAGTGGCAATGAACAGATCAAAAATACATTCGGACAATGTAAAGGTTAAAAGGCACTAAAGTAATCAATAAATCATTCTATCAATCATCTGTGGGTATGGCCTAGGGCTTGATGGCATGTCTATTATGCCATAAAAGCTAATTGAGTTCATCTGCATCTTAATAAAAAATTTACCTTTCATATGTTACTTATTAATCTCAAGTAGTTGTAGTTTAATCATGCAAGCAAGGTTGTTTTTTAAAAATAAAAAAATCATATTCATAAAGTTTTTCTTAAAAAGTGGGTACATCTGTCTCATAACCTTTTCCATAATGACCTTGACCTTTCTGAGCCAGGAACTTGTCTGCTTTATTATAAGGTGTTGACCCAGGTAAAGTTTCATCAGAACACCTATAGGGGTTGTTGTTGTTGTTATAAGATTTTCCAGCACATGATAGGCTATACATGGCGGCCTGTATTAATGGTGGAGGAAGAACCCTGAAAAACCCCCAGAAAGAACCAATGACCCATTAAATACTACTGGCAAGCTTTCTCATATACAGTGGAACCCCGCTATAACCTGCCCCGCTTTAACCTGAATTCGGATATAACCCGGTCATGGCATGGCTCCCGAAATTTCGGGTAATTTATTACAGGTATTTTTCTCAAAGACCAAAAAAAAAAAAAAAAAAAAATTTAAGTATAAAAAAAAAGGCAAGAGTTTAATTATCATTCTCATATTCGTCTAAACAGCATGAAAAAGAACCTGTAGAAAATCTATTATCAAATTTTCTTCTAGTTTTGTGCAAAAATAAACGTCGTTAATACGAACCAATTGCTGGGCCTACTGAGAACTTTGATCTTTGTTTATTGTTGAAAAATTACAGCTCATAAGTGTCAATATTATAATTACTGATTCTTGAGTAATGAAGCCATCGTGTCTGCTTTGTGTTTGTCTTTAATGCATTCTGAATACAATGGTTGCTCTAATAATCTCCGATATATGTTCTTTTAATTTCATACACAACTAAACAATAGCCAATGCGGGGGTTGATAAAAGATTCTCACCAGAATGTATAAATCAATCAATTTAAGTACATTGTTTATCATCAAAGTGAACTGCCGAGCTAAACAGTGATTCAGTGGTTAAAATATCAGCCAGTTCTGCCTGCTGTATTAGAGTACATCAAAAGAACATGACGCAATAGCTGGGCGGCAAGTTCAAAGGACTTTGACTAGCAGCTTGGGTGGGAAAATGTGCTGAAATTTACAATGACTGAATTCAGAGATGGAAAGGTCCTGAGATGTACATGTAGTTATTATAAGAATACACTTTAGCTTCCATTATTTAATCTACGGACATGTACTATCATCATTCGTTACGTACACCCGTTACGTAATTTTTGCTATTTTCTTTTCATTGAATTCAGTCACATAATGATCTGTGACAAAATTATTGAATATTTTACATCCTTGTGTGGATATTTTCGATGGAAATATATGTATTATGGATTCAGTGTATGTTACAAGATTCGCTGGTGAGTACACGGTGTTGATACTCTTTTCATGCAATAGATTATACAGGTATATATAAATTAGACACGTGTATGTACCAATGCATGGTTCTCTGAATAAAGTAATATATTAAATCTGCAATTTCTGTTACCACAGTAAATGTTTTTCTCATTTAATATATATTGATTAAAAATGGTAATTGTGCCATGCATTTTCGCACCCGTCTTTATGTACCCATCCCCCACCCCCCACCCTGCAATTAAATCCAAAAATGTGATGGTATTGTACATGGTTGCTTATAACACGGTTCGGATCATAGCCCGGTCGGATTCTATGGCTCCCAACTACCGGGTTATAGAGGGGTCCCACTGTACCCACATTGGCCAAACCTAAGCTTCAAATCAATAGAGAAAGAGGTTAGATGGCAGTTATCTTTAATGGAGAGCACTTTAGACCACTTGGCCACAGGACTCCTAACACCTGAAGGGATGAAAAAAAAGTGACAACTGTAGAAAGAAACAGGCCACTCATTTATAAATATTATCCCTAACTGACAGCAAGGTTAATAATGGGTTACAAATGTCACAACCTGAATATGGAAACAGGCCACTAATTTACAATATCCTTTGATAACCCAGATTTAGGGATGGAAACAGGCCACTCATTTACAATATCCCTTGATAACCCAGATTTAGGGTTTACAAATGTCACATCCTGAATATGGAAACAGTCCACTCATTTACAATATTATTCCTTGATAACCCAGATTTAGGGTTTACAAAAATTGACAGCTGAATATTGAAACAGGCCACTCATTTATATTATAACCTTGATGACCTCAAGAAAAGGAATATTACTGCATAAACGATACTCCAGAGACCTTGACCTTAAAGGCAGAGTATGTGATAGCCTGTATCCTCATGAAATATAACTGATTTTTGTTTTCTATTAAAATATCTTTTGAGGGTCAAAGGTTATACCCCAGACAAGGATCCAAGTTACAGCTACAATTTCCTTTGTCATGATACTTTTGAAGCAGGGTGTTCGGCTATGGTATGTGACACGCTGTCAATACATGATGTATAACTGAGGTAGAGGGCATGGCTATGGTATTTTACACACTGCCTATACATGATGTATAACTGAGGTAGAGGGCATGGCTATGGTATTTTACACACTGCCTATACATGATGTAAAACTGAGGTAGAGGGCATGGCTATGGTATTTTACACAGTGCCTATACATGATGTATAATTGAGGTAGAGGGCATGGCTATGGTATTTTACACACTGCCTATACATGATGTACAAATTAGGAATGTTTCATTAAAACATTCTAGTTATAATCTGGAAAGTTTCATGAAAAGTTTCTACTGTTATAAAATTATCAGCCTGGCATTGCAAAGAATCTCAAGGTGCAAATCTCGCAAGAAATAGAGGTGAAAAAAGTCAAATCTGTTAAATATTTGTTCTAAATTTGCTGTTATAAAATACATTCTTTTTCAAAGTCTAAGATTTTCCTGGGTGTTAAATCAGAAAGGAGCTCAAAAGAATACTCTGTCTCACAAGAAAAAATACAATACACTTGGCATGCATATGTTGCACTCTATTTTTAGTTGATACCAACAAAGTATCCACTCTGATGAAGGACCAACCTTTAGAAGGTCTCCAGCAGTTATTACCCTTTGTAACAGCTCATTGGAATTTCATGATTGTCCAGTGGTCACATGCTTGATTTGCAAGAATAAGAAGCATTATTACATGATTTGTCTTGCCAACACATCATCTTGTTGTTTGCAATGATCCTTTATTCTGTACAGTCATGTTATGTCACATCTTTATGGTGTCAAACAGCACTAAAATAAAACCTTTCTTTCCAATTTCAGATATTTAGATTAAATAATGTAATAAAAAAATTAAGACCATTTTGTGTTTATGAACTATTTTGCACATAACTCAATACATGGTTCAACGGTAAACAAAATAATTTTCCCCTCAACAAAACAATCAACTGTATAATACTGTCAACAGAGAAAGCCAAATGCTGTATTTAAAATTATATCTTTTTAAAATTGACAGAGAGTGTGTCATTCATACTTGATTTCAGTTAAAATTTATCTGTTATACTTTTGAGGGTCTTTGCACAAAATGTAATTGATCAATACCCACTGCAAAAACACAATTTAGTCCAAATTATCCGACCTCCTTACCCTGACCACCTTGGATGGATTGAATCAACAGTGCTCATTTTTCTTACCCAATAAACCTGTTTTTGAGGTGTTTGGAAGCTGGAGACATTTACCACTAAAATGGTCATCAATGGCAAAATCATATTTCTATTACACTGTTCACCTTTATTTTGGTTTGGTCATGTCAATGCAAGAGTTCCTTAAAACCATAAGCAGTCTTCTGGTCAAAAACCAGAAATGATCTAACTTTCCATGTAGCAGAAGTAGTGATATAATTTTCAAGATTGCCACCGTGGAAAATATACAGTACTGGATATAAAATCAATAAAGTTTCTGTTTAAGACAAAAACACTTTACAAGTCTTCTGCAGAAAACTCCTTGCTTATATGACTTTTCATTCTGGAGTACCAATATATTAAGATTTTCCATATGGTGGCCATACTTGGCATATGACTGGGCTCAACTAGATACCATAAAAAGTCTTCTGGGAAACCCTGCATCATTTATGTCTTTCTGTACAGCAGGAGAGGTGACAACAGTATTTTCAAGATGCCAGCCTATCTGGGTGTGATACCGGCACCCCATTTGTACTTAGTACCAACCAGACATAATAATGTCATCTGGTGAAAAAACCAGGATGTCCATAACAGCCAACAGCAATATGTTCCGGTCAATGACAGCCAACAGCAATATGTACTGGTCCATAACAACCAAAATCATGTTGTAGAAAGTTTCAATGCAATTTTCAAAGTGGTTTAGGAGCAGCAATAATAAACTTGTGCCAAAAGACAGAAGGTCTAAGGATGATCAACAAAAGGCTATCCCATAAACCAATGCTGTTCAACTTGCAGCCTACAGGCTGATTTTATATGGCCCTCCAGAGCTTGAGCAATTTTTTTTGCATTTATGTATAATTAGTCCTTGGTCTACATTTATAGCATGTTTTTAACCAGGTAAACAATTGGGAATAATTTGTATAGCCATTGCTTTTAGTTTGTTGCTGCGGCCTTCAGCTTTAAGGAGTTTTTTCAGTGGCACATGGTGTCAACAAGGTTGGACAGCACTGCCATAAACTCCATTAACCTATGACCAGCAGAGTTTAAAAATGTTACACAACAGCATTCAAGTATTTATCTATCACAAGAAGATCAAAGGATAATGCAAGACTGTAAATCAATACAATCTAAAAATGCTTATTCCAATCTGAAATAAAAATTATTAACTCTGTTACATAAATACAATATGCCAACTGCAAATACAAGCTGACTACCAGAATTGCTATCAACCATGCAAAAGCATGAAAATAATAAAATTCTACAGAATAGTTTATAAAGCAAGTACATACAATAATAACTAAACCAGTCAAATGCATTGTGCTTCCACTGTCCATCAGGTAAGGGTATTCTGACACATCATAACTTTTCATCTTCCTCATTGTTATTCCCATTTTCTTACACTGAAAATCCAACACATACTCCATAGAATAGATGGTATCTTTTCAGCTAACAGCAAACAACATTGTGAACCCCATGCTGTAAGCAAAGCTAATGACTGAACTAAAATATACAAAGGAGTATTAACTCTGGTGTCATTTTGTTATCTTTTTCTGCCTGTGGCAGATATAAATAGGCATTTGTTTGATCAAGTTATGGGTCTAATTACTCTTATAGTCATGCTTGCTGACTCTACACCTGTAAAGATTCAACAGTTTGATGTTTAGAATATGTAACACCTTGCAATGCTTAATTTAACTGATTTGAAATACAGTTATAGGTTATAGGTAGAGACTATCAGAGACAGGAATAACACTACCTGCTACCACTATCTTCTATTTATTATTATTATTATTATTATTATTATTATTATTATTATTATTATTATTATTATTATTATTATTATCATTGTCATCAACATTATCATCATTATTATAAATTAGTATTATTATTGCCATTATTATTATTATCATCATCATCATCATCATTATTATTATTATTATTGTTATTATTATTATTATTATTATTATTATTATTATTATTATTATTATTATTATATGTGGGTCATCAATTTGAAATTTCATTTATGAAAGTACTTTCAGCAGGAAGCAAATATTAGGGAGTGCGTGTAAAAAGATACTGTAAATAAAGTTTTAGTCTTGATACTGATTTCCATGGAAATTAGTACTAAAATATACAAGCAAAATAATAATAAATAAATAAATAAATAAATAAATAAATAATAATAATAATAATAATAATAATAGTACATGTAATAATAAACAAGGAAATCTTGCAACAATGTACAATGTTAATACAGGAGTATCTCTATATTATAAATAGTGTCACATCCTAAATGTTCACAACCTTTGACCTAATTTCTCCAGTCATATTGAAGAATGTTTACAAAGTTAATTTGGCACAGTAAATGTAAGTTTAATTTATTGGTCTTGTGAGATGTAGTGTATTCTTGACAGTTATGGACCAGTACACAATTCTGTTGGCAGTTATGGACCAGTACACAATTCTGTCTGCAGTTATGGACTAGTACATGATTCTGTCAGCAGTTATGGACCAGTACACAATTCTGTTGGCAGTTATGGACTAGTACATGATTATGTTGGCAGTTATGGACCAGTACACAATTCTGTTGGCAGTACACAATGATGATGACATTCATAGAAAAGTACATAAATCATTTGGCTATTATGCAGTAGCATATAATGCTGTGTCGGCTATTATCTATACAGACAAGATGGCAGTGATCTGTAGCAGTGAGTGCTTTCGACCACTCAGACCCCCTGCTTGTGCAACAACATTACAAACGCTGTTGACTTATTTGAACTAGCACACAATACATAATGCTGTTAGCATTTATGGACTAGTAAATATTACTGTTGGCAGTAATAGTCCAGTACATATTGCTGTTGGCAGTTATGGACCAATACATATTGATATTGACTGTTATGGACCAATACATAATGATGTTGTTTGTTATGGACTAGTATACATTATTGTTGGCAGTTATGGACCATGCATAATTGCTGTTGGCTGTTATGGACCAATACATAATGATGTTGTTTGTTATGGACTAGTATACATTATTGTTGGCAGATATGGACCATGCATAATTGCTTTTGGCTGTTATGGACCAGTATATATTGCTGTTGGCTGTTATGGATCAGAGCATATTGTTGTTGGCTGTCATTACCATTACATAATGATGTTGGCTGTTATGGACCAGTACATACATCAGTTGGCTGTTATGGACCATTACATAATGATGTTGGATGTTATGGACCAGTACATACTGCAGTCAGCTGTTATGGACCATTACATAATGATGTTGCATGTTATGGACCAGTACATACTGCAGTCAGCTGTTATGGACCAGTACATAATGATGTTGGCTGTTATGGACCAGTACATACTGCAGCTGGCAGTTATGGACCAGTACATATTGCTGTTGGCTGTTTTGGACCATATTTATATTGTCTGTTATGGACCATGCATACTGTTGTTGGCTGTATTGGATTAGTACATATTGCTGTTGGCAGCCATGTATGGACCATGCACACTGCTGTTAGCTGTTATGGACCAGTACAAACTGCTGTTGGCTTTTATGGACCAGAACATAATGATTTTGGCTGTCATGGACCGTAACATATTGCTGTTGGCTGTTATGGACCATTATATAATCCTGCTGGTTGTTATGGACTAGTACATATTACTGCTGGCAGTCATGTATGAACCATGCATATTGCTGTTTTATGTTATTGACCAGTATATATTGTTGTTGGCTCTTATGGACCAGTACATAATGCTGTTGGCTGTTAAGGAGTAGAAAGAACATCATGCTCTTGGTAGTTATTGATTAATTGATAATGCTATTGGCAGTTATGAATCAGTACACAATGCCACTTAGAGTTATGGACCCTAACTACTCTGTTATAGCAGAGTATCCATATACATAATAAAGAGAACATAAATATTTTCAATAAAAAAACAAATATTTGCATCAAAGTTAATTTGCAGTGCATTGTTTTGGATTCTTGTTCCTGTGAAAACTGTTAAAGTGTTTAAATTCTTTACATTTGCACAAAGTAATCATATTTAAGATACAAATTCAAAACAATCTAAACAAAATAAACCTAGCCATTTAAACTATTAAAGACATGTCGATTTCTGAATCTGTAAGATTATTATATACTATTGTCACATAGTGTCATGAAGATTCCAGCCAGGATAATACTAAACATCAAGTCATCATTATTTATCTTATCACGCATCAAGTCATCATTATTTATCTTATCAAACATCATGTCATCATTTATTCATCTTATCACACATCAAGTCATCCTTCATTCATCTTATCACACATCAAGTAATCATTATTCATCTTATCAAACATCAAGTCATCATTTATTCATCTTATTCATCTTATCAAACATCAAGTCATTATTATTCATCTTATCAAACATCAAGTCATCATTATTTATCCTATCAAACATCATGTCATCATTCATTCATCTTATCACACATCAAGTCATCATTATTCATCTTATCAAACATCAAGTCATCATTATTTATCTTATTAAACATCAAGTCATCATTATTCATCTTATCAAACATCAAGTCATCATTATTCATCTTATCAAACATCAAGTCATCATTATTCATCTTATCAAACATCAAGTCATCATTATTCATCTTATCAAACATCAAGTAATCATTATTCATCTTATCAAACATCAAGTCATCATTATTTATCTTATTAAACATCAAGTCATCATTATTCATCTTATCAAACATCAAGTCATCATTATTCATCTTATCAAACATCAAGTCATCATTATTCATCTTATTAAACATCAAGTCATCATTATTCATCTTATCAAACATCAAGTCATCATTATTTATCTTATCAAACATCAAGTCATCATTATTCATCTTATTAAACATCAAGTCATCATTATTCATCTTATCAAACATCAAGTCGTCATTATTTATCTTATTAAACATCAAGTCATCATTATTCATCTTATCAAACATCAAGTCATCATTATTCATCTTATCAAACATCAAGTCATCATTATTCATCTTATCAAACATCAAGTCATCATTATTTATCTTATTAAACATCAAGTCATCATTATTCATCTTATCAAACATCAAGTCATCATTATTCATCTTATCAAACATCAAGTCATCATTCATCATTAAATTAATTAGCAATAGCAAAAACTATCACAGAGTAATACAAAACTGTTATTCTAGCATTAAGGTATTAGCAACAGCCAGAAGATCACAGTAATGAAAAACTGTTTAACTATAGCATTAAAGTATTTAAAGGGATGACAGTCATGTTTCTGGTGCCTCAAAACCAGATGCTTCTGCAGTTGGGGCTCATTAACCTTAGGTGGTCATCCATCTAGGTAAAGGTAAATTCTGACTTCAAACCTTCACTGTCTTGCAACTATACCCTCTCATGCGAAATGCTAAGGGAGTAAACCCTAACAGAAAATCCAGAGACAGAGTCCCTAAGGCGACCTAGCATTGTTTTCAATGTCATCTCTGCAACTGATATGACTGCTGGTGCCATGACGTATTGGCTTGTCCTTTCCCCTGGATCCATTAGCTACATGGGCAACAACTGATTCTCCATATCACCCTGCCCAGGCTTGTGCCCTGGAGAGGACACTCAGCCTTGCTTCACAGTGTAAACACAACCTGGTAGCAGCAACTGGGGTAGAGTCAGAGGCCTGGGGTTACTTCTATTGGTGAGAAAGACCATCAGGTCTCACTGGACAGCAACTGCCTGCAACAAGCCAGGCAGCTCCCTGACAAAATGGTGCCATCCCACCACAGTTTGTCTGCCTTAATGGTGCATAAGGCATAAGGTATACGAGTACCTGAAAAAGTGGACTGCAACTATTGCACCAAGAAACAACAAACGAAAACCAACAAGAAAACCTCCAATCCTCAAGCCAGGTATCAGGGAAATACCGGACCATACTGATTGGACTCTGAGATGATCTCCAGGCAATCAGCGATGTTTGAAATAAGACTAAAGGCATCAATGACAAACTTACAAAACTCCAGGTCAACATTGCTGCATTACAGGAGACATGGCTACCATATTACAGATCCCTCAGAGAAGAAAACTATATGTTCTTCTGGCAAGGAAAGAGCGCTGACGAAGCAAGAGAGTTTGGTTTGGATTTGCCATCTGGAACTCTCTGCTGTGGATGATATACATGTAACCCTGTCAACAAAGAAACAGAAGACTGTTATCCCTTTGCCTCCACGCCACTACCAGGTCTGTCAACCTGATCAGTGTTTACACTCCCACAATAAGTACCACCACAGATACCAAGGATGAGTTCTATGATGAATTAAACTCACTCATTGGAAAAATTGCAGAGGAAGCAAACTTGATATTACTGGGAGATTTTAATGCTAGAGTAAGTGCTGACAATGATGGGAAGATGATTGAGAACTGGCAGCAACTTCTAGAGATGTGCTCATATCATGACCTTAGCATCATGAATTCATTCTTTTAAAGTCACTGCATAAAGTGTCTTGGATGCAAACACGGTTCAAACACTGGCACCACCCAAAGGAAATTAGAGAAAGTACAAATATAAATACATTTAATTATCATCTAATTCAATGGATGAAAAGTGGAACCTGTTTGATTTGACAAATACATTACAACTTAAAGCATAATATTCTCAAACCTTCCATTTTGTTGTCTCACAATTTTTATACTGTATATACACAATGTACCTAGCTTGATCATGTTTTACAAAACTTTCTGTTTACATGTATTATGTTCATATATACATGTAGCTTATTATCAAAGCTTTATTATTATTATTATTATTATGCAACTATGCACATGTACTCTGTATGTAAATATGCATATAATAGAGGGTCACAAGGAGGATTAGTTCCATGCAACTAATTGTGTCACCCTCTTTAAATAAAGTCATTATTATTATTATTATGAACTTGATCATTATGAGGCGTTCTGCCATGAAAGGTGTGCTTCTTACCCATACCTTCCACAGTGCTGACTGCGACACTGACCACTCACTGGTGTGCTGCAAAAGGAAGCTTCGGACAAAAAGAAGATACATCGCTTTAGGCATCGCTTTTGAGCAAGATGTCATATCCAGACAAGGCTGAGAAATTCACTTATGCTCTATCTAAGATGTTTTATTCAGAATATCCCAATGGCAGTGTGAAAGAAAGATGGGATCACATCAGTGAGACTGTGTACAAAAGAACAATGACTGGTTTAAGTCCAACTCCATCACACTCATGCCAGCCATAGAAGAGTGTAGCAGTGCTCACATAGCATGGAATACAAATGATCCCCTGCCAAAGGATTCTACAGGCATATAGGTCAACCAAAACCTAGGTGCAGAGGTTAGCATGGCAGTGTGCCAATGAATACTGGCCTCAGCTATATCGGAGCATCCAGTCAGCAGCAGATATCAGAAAAATCAGAGGCATGTACAAAGGCATAAAGAAAGCAATGGGTCCCACAAAGAAAGTGATAGCATCACAGCTGTCTGCTGCAGGCAATACCATCCACGACAAGGGCAAACAGATGGAGCACATGGTCAAACTGGAGGAGAAATCTACTGTGACAGAACTAAAGAAGGCCTTGGAGAAACTGTCCTTAGGTAAAGCCCCAGGGAAGGATGACATCCCAGTAGAAGTCATCAAGTGCCACTGCTGCGTACTGCTCACACATATGCATGACTTCCTTTGCCAGTGCTGGGATGAAGGAGCAGTGCCTAAGGACATCTATGCTAACATTGTAACCCTGTACAAGAACAAAGATGACAGAAATGGCTGCAAGAACTACAGGGACATATCCCTTCCCAGCATCATGGGTAAAGTCTTCGCATGTGTCATCCTGAAAAGACTGCAGACACTTGCATACATAGTGCATCCAGAGTCACACTGTGAGTTCTGCACAGAGAGCTCCACAATCGACATGATCTTCTCCATCAGGCAACTGCAGAAGAAATGCAGAAAACAACACAAACCCCTCTTTCTGGCCTTTATGGACCTCACCAAGATGTTTGATCTGGTCAGCAGAGATGGACTCTTAACAATCATGGCAAAGATTGGATGCCCTCCAAAGCTGCTAAGCCTGATCCAGTACTTCTGCGATGACATGAAATAGACAGTGCAGTAAGATGGCTCAACATCCAACCCCTTCAACATCCGCAGTGAAATAAAACAGGATTGCATCACAGTACCCATGCTTTTCAGCATCTTCTTCATTGTCCTGCTTAAGAATGCCTTTGGGACATCCACAGAATAGATCTACCTGCAGACACAATCAGACAGCAAACTGTTCAATATGGCACAACTAAAGGCAAAGAGCAATGTGCATGTAGCAACCCTCAGGGACAAGTTTTTCACAAATGATGCTGCCATAGCCACTAACACTGAAGCTAGGTTACAGCAACTGATAGCCCACTTTGATAAAGCATGCAGTGAGTTTTGGGCTGAGCATCAGCTTAAAGAAATCAAACGTGATACTCAGAACACGGCCCCCCCCAAGCATTATCATCGACAACTATGAACCTGAGGTAGTCAGTCAGTTACATACCTTGGTTTTATCACCAACAACTTATTGCTCGATGCTGAGCTCAACAAGCGGATTGAAAGGCCTCAACAACTCTCTCCATGTTGTCGCAATGAGTGTAAAACAACAGCATGCTGACCTGGAACAATAAGATCTCTGTGTACAGTGCCTGTGTGCTAAGCAATTCTCTTGTATGCCATTGAAACCTGGACTATGTATGCTGCACAAGAGAAAAGACTGAGCGCCTTTCACATGCAATGTCTCTGATGTATACTTGGGATCACCTGGAGTAATTGAGTAACAAACATGCCAAGATTGCCCGCATTGGTCACACTCCTCTGCCAAAGAGCTTCTTTATTTGGAACTTGCCTCTGGGAAAATTGTTGGTCTTAAGGCTAAATCTCTGCTTGAAGAATGTCTGCAAGCACGACATGAAAGCCCTTGACATTGATGTCAACATCTGGGAAAAGCTTATTATTATTATTATTATTATTATTATTGTTGTTGTTGTTTTTATCATCATGATTATTATTATTGTTATTATTATTATTATTATTATTATTATTATTATTATTGTTGTTGTTGTTGTTGTTTTTATCATCATAATTAATAATAATAATAATAATAATAATAATAATATTACTATCATTATTATTATTGTTGTTGTTTTTATATATTATTATTATTATTATTATTATTATTATTATTATTATTATTATTACAAGTGAGTTACCAATATGAAATTTTATTTATTTGACACACTGTCTATACATGCTTTATAACTGAGGTAGGGAGCATGGCTACAGTATGTGACACACTGTCTATACATGATATACAAACTAGAAATGTGTCATTAAAAATTCCTCACTGGTTCTTATTATACTTTGGAACGTGTCCTGAAAATCTCTTTAACTGTTATAAAGTCATGAGCCAGGCAAGGAAAAGCAACTCAAGGTGCAAATCTTGCAAAACAGAGAGGATGAAAAGGTCAAATCTTTTTAAATTTTTATTAAGAAATTTGCTGTTATAAAATAGATTCTTTTATAAAGTCTTCGATTTTTCTGGGTGTTAAATCAAAATGGAGCTCAACAGAATACTCTGTCTCACAAGAAAGAATACAATACACTTGGCATGCATGTGTTCCACTCTAGTTTTAGTATCGGAAAATGAAAACTTGTTATGATGACAAAACAAGCAAAAAATGTCTGACAGTCAAGGACATCCAGTCTCAAACATAAATAACCTGTCATAAATGGATATTGAGATACTGAAGAAAAAATTGGGTCTAGATAAAATGCAGCCTGTTATGGCAGATGAGAATGAAATTGATGCCCTTTATCGTGAACACTTACCGGAACTAAATGTTGAAGTTGAAAATGAATAGCCAGCAGAGGGTGATGCAAGTAGACCTTTCAAGCAAATTTCTTTCGAGTGGAAAAAATAAATGGAGCATTGTTTGCTGCTCTGCAGCCTGCCAACTATTACAACTGAATTGCTACTACCAATGTTGATAATATGTATCAGTTACCCAAACTTAAAACTCCCCAAAAAGGATAGCCCATACCTAATTCCTAAGCAGAGCTGATTAATACTGTATGCATTTCTTTATGTGCAACAGATGAAATTGTACAGAAGTACAAGATTCCAGAAAACTGTGATAGGTTGGGTCCCCCACTTGGCAATCAAGAAATTTGTAATGGCCTTAACAAACGAGTTCACTCTTATGACAAAGCCTTTAGGGATATACAAAATGTCGTTTTGTCAGGCATTATGCCAGTTGTCCAATTATCAGAATTAGTAAAGTCTCAGATCGCCATTAGTAAAAAAGCGAAGACCCTAATTTCAGATTTTATTATCTTTATGGGTCAGGTACAATATCAGGTCTCCCTGAGAAGGATGTATATAATTTGACCACATTTGAAAACAACATATTCAAATCTGTGTAATATGCATACTCCCATAGCATCCATGCTTTTTGGCCAAGGAAGTTAAAAGATGTGACACTAGGTTTGCTCTTGCAAAAGAAACTTTTGCCCATATTCACAGAGGTTTCAATCGAAGCCATGGTGCTAGAGGTGGTGGACCAATACGAGGTCCAAATTGTAATCAGAGGGCAAGATTTCGATCTCAACCTTATAGTGCTCAAAATAGGTACAGGTATCAATACCAAAATTCCAATGGAGGAAGGAGACCTGCTTATACTAGTCCCCCAAACAAGCCCACAAATTAAATTCTGTAGAGTTAAGTGCTGTGGTAACTAAAACACTGTATTTCTATTTGGAATAATCTTACTAGTGATCCGTGGATTTTCCAAACAGCTTTGTATGACAAAATTAGAATTTTTTTCCATGCCTTTCTAGTCCTCTTTTTCCAAAAGAAATTTATCTTTTCAAATGAGCAGAAAACCATTTTATCCAATGAAATCACTAAACTTCTACCCAAAAGAAACTAAAGTTCCATCCACATGTGAGAGTAATCATTTTCTTTCTAACATTGCTCTTGTTCCCAAACCTACTGAAAAATTTCAGTCAGTTATGAACCTGAAACAGCTGAATAAATTTGTTAATTATGACCATTATAAGCAAGAAACATTTCAAATCTTTTTTGATCGTGTCCAGAAAAATGATTCTTTACTTCTATTGATCTAAGCAATGCTTATTTTAGTATTCCAATACACAGATATTATCAGAAGTTAATTTCTACAGTTTATTTGGAACGGTAAATTTTTTTCAGTTTGTATGTTTACCTTTTGGGCTTTCTTTTGCTCCAAGAGTTTTCACTAAGATCCTAAAACCCATTTATGCATGGTTTAGGCAGCAGTGCATTAGATGTTCATATTATATTGATGACTCGTTGAATTTGGATGGTGAGAGTCACATTTGCTTGCAAAATACTTGATTGAGACATTGAAATTTCTTGGTTTCACTATGAATCTTAAAAAATGGGTGCTTATTCCATCTCAATGAATTACTTATTTTTTGTTTTGTGTTAGACTCTGTACAGTTTAAAGTTTCTTTTTCTAGGGATAAAGTAGAAAAGATCCATGTTTTTGCCAAGAAGCTCATTAATAGTATGTCAGAGAGTTGGCATCATTTATTGTTATGCTTATTAATGCCTTTTATCCTGGGAGCCCCAATGCACTACAGGTATTTGGAACATGATAAAATAAAAAGGCCTTATAGAAAATAAACTAAATATTTGATAATACAGTTCAGTTATCTCCACAAAGTATCCAGGAACTTAAATGGTGATGTCTAAATGTTGCAGACAGGAACTGGAATTATACCAGACAAGACTGCTTTTACTATTCAAACTGATGCATCATTCTCAGGGTGGGGAGCTTATGCACTGGATTCAAACAGATCAGTCTCTGGTTGATGGGACATGAGTGAGACCATTTCTTTTCTCCATAAATTACCTGAGTTGTTAGGAATTTCTTATGATATAAAGAAAGCTTTTCATTCAGATCACAGAAATGTCCATAGTGATATTCAGTCGGACAACATATGTGCAGTCTCTTATATTAATAAGATGGGTGGAATGGCATCAATTCGAATGGATCAGCTAGCTAGACAGATTTGGAAATGGTGCTTGGAAAGGGAAATATTCTTATCTGCAGTCCATATTCCTGGCAAGTATAAGATACAAGCAGATTATCTGCTGAGGACTTTTCTGACTCCAATGAATGGATGCTAAAGAATTTTTTTTCAAAGACTGTGTGCACAAGCCTTTGTTCCAGATACAGATCTTTTTGTATCTAGATTAAACTGTCAGTTAAAGAAGTTCCCCTCATAGTTTCTAGAACCAGGTGCTTTTAAAATTGATGCCTTTCTTTTCTCCTGGCATGATTTAATTCCATACAGTTTTCCCCTTATAACCTCAATGGAAAAATATTGTATAAAATTATTGCTGATAATGTTAGTAAAGCACTTTAATTGTTCCACACTGGACATCACAATCCTGGTTTCCTTTACTCTTGTCATGTTTAATTTCTCTTCCAATTAAACTTCCAAGACACAAAATTATACCGACTCTTCCACACAATGGTCAAACTCATCCTCTAGGGAAGACCCTATCTTTAACCGTGGTGACTGTATCAGGATATTGCTCCAAAACCAAGGAATTCCAACAACAGCTGTGGACATTATTAACAAGTTATGGAGATCAGGAACAAATAAACAATATAATTTGGCATGGAAAAAAAGGAATTTTTGGTGTAAGATCAGGGAAATTAACCCCTTTTGTATCTCTGATGTAACAGTAATGTCTTAGATTCTTTTTTAATGGAAGGTAAGTTATAGTGTCATCAATACTCACAAGGTAGTGTTACTTACTACTTTGTTGTTGTTGTTGTTGTTGTTTTAGGGTTTAACACCATTTTTCAGCACACGATAGGCTATACATGGCAGCCAGTATTATTGGTGGAGGAAGAACCCAGGAAAAACCCTGGAAAGAACCACCAACCCACAAGAAGCTACTGGCAAGCTTTCTCACATAACTACATTAGCTAAATCTTAAGACTCCAACCCACGCAGACAGAGGGGAGACGGCAGTGATCCGTAACGGCAAGCGCTTTAGACCACTCAGCTACCCGGGGGCCCTACTTACTACTTTGAGAATGTTTGATAATGCATGGTGTTTCCATCCATTGTTGATGAATAGATACTTCAAGGGACTGTTTAACAAAAGTAAACCAAAACCAAGATATTTGGACACTTGGGATGTATACCTTTAAACCTTAAAATACCTGTGTACCCTTTTTCATTTGGAAACTATATCTGTAAGGATATTAACATTGAAGCTGGTTGCTGTTATTGCTACAGCTCCAAGAGCACTCTAAAATCTTTGAATTTACATAACATGACTTGCATAACAGATAAAATAGTATTCAATTTTCTGGATCTGTTGAAAACTTCAAGGCATGGTTAAGATTTTTCAGTTGAAACTACTACATTATAAAGATGAGAAGATTTGTGCTATGCATACTTTGTTGCATTATCTTGACAGGACTAAAAATCTTCGGAAATCTACTCAAGTTCTTGTATCTTATAGTTCCTATAGAGCTGTATCATCTGGTACTATTGTACGATGGTTAAAAATGGTTTTTAGTACAATCAGTAATTGATATGTCTAAATCCAAACTCATTCTTACAGAACTGCTGCAGCATCAGATGCTTTCGCAAAAGGCTGTTCCTTGCACAATATATTGAAAACAGCAGACTGGGCATCAGTAAAGACTTTTCACAAATTTTATCCAAGGGATATTCAGACTAATTGTAAGGGTTTCGCTGAAACATCATGTTTCTATTTCTAGACTCTCCAAAACATATATGTCGGAAAACCACAAAATCAGTCACACAAAACAAATCTGACTATATTCCTAGAAATTAGCATTTAAAGCCATTTCAATGTATGAAATACAAATTCTAACTTTACTTTGCTGACCTGCATTATGTTGCTATGTGGAAACAACATAATGAGCATAAATTATTTTGTTTCCTTTCAAACCTTTAATTCTAAAGAATATGTGCATTTTATACAAAGTATACATTTCCTATCACAGAATATAAAAAAATGCAAAGTATTAGAATCTTATTGTGTAACAAAAAACTTTAACCCTGAATTTATGTGTGACAATAAAATCTCACGATTTTTCAACCAACCTAAAAACCTTAAGATGATTTGGTTACAAATTCCATCACATAAAGACATTTACAAAAGGAATTATTTAAATTTAGACAAAAGACCATTTCAAAATTGTATACTGTTGCATAAACAAGGATTGAAATTTTTGTAAAATCAATTGTCTTACTGTAGTTCAAAACCTCAGTCCTCAAACGTGTACTGATACAATTTTTCATTTCTCCTGCATTCTATTTAAGATCCGAAACCAATAAGATATATGTCACTGTGTACGTTAATAGTTTCACATCAAAGTTCAGCTCAGAGATTTGACATTTTTCAATCCAGGTTCCCTCAGAATATTCCAACCCTATTTTTCATATTGGGACATTTAGAATTGAGTGTGGGTTCAGAAAAATTGCATATACAAATTCTGGAATCTGCCATCACTGTAAGATAGCTTACCAGTGGCCACAGCATATTTAAACTATGTTATATGGACTTGCATGAAATCTATAGGAAAAGTTTTATTTTCTCAAAAATGGCAAATATTATTATCATTATGTCTTTAATCTGCTGATAGACTAGACCAAACTCCACATTGATGAGATCTGATCCAGTACTCACCATTTGCGTTAATTGTCACATGTTTCACAAATATTAAAACAAATGCATCAAGTGCCCAATAGTCATGAGATATCAACAACAAACTCCTTTTTAGCTTTATTTATATGAAATGAAGGTCTTATACATTTTGTATAAACCAGAAAGAACATACAATTCTCAACACTTTTATTTCAAGAACTAGTCTGATTCATCAAACAGAGTAGTCTCCCTGCTTTGTATGCTCCCTGCATGCAAGAGCACATGTCGGCATGGTCGTTACATAATACAATAAAACTCCAGAAGTTCGGTCTCGGAATAAATAAAGAAAATTTTGTGCTCTTTTTTTGGTATTGTTTATTACAACCATTTCATTTAATATTTTTTTGACTATATTTGAATATGATGGCTGTGAGATTCTGTGCAATTGAAATCGCTAGTACCAGATCATATATCATCAATGCATTAGTTTCATTGTCTTTCAGCAGATTAAAGATTTTAATACTCACAATTTCTAAAAAAGTTAATAATTATCATATCAATTTCATGCAGGTATAACTCAATTTAACAACACTTAAGTTTTCTAGGCCATCTGCTAAGTGGCTATGCTTTAACGCCACCAGATTAGCCCCTTGTGATGCTAAACTGGTTTTCAAACCTTCCATATAAGAAAAGATATAGATATCGAGCTGTCTGTGAAACAAAAAGTCTATTAGATGAAATTAATCCACTGATCATTTGGATTAACCAGGTAAACAATTAGGAATAATTTGTATAGTCGTTACTTTTAAGTTTTTTGCTGCGGCCCTTGGTTTCAAGGAGTTTTTTCAGTGGAACATGGCGTCTACAAGATTGGACAGCACTGCCATAAACTCCATTAATCTATGACCAGCAGAGTTTAAAACTGTGACCCTACAGCATTTATGTATTTATCTATGACAATATAGATCAAAGAATAATGCAAAACTGTAAATCAACACAATCTAAAAATGCAAATTCAAATCTGAAATAAAAGTTATCAACTCTGTTACATAAATACAATATGCCAACTACAAATACAACCCCAAAATTAGAGTAATTTATAGCTGACCACCAGATTTGCTACCAAGCATGAAAATCATGAAATTGTACAGAATAGTTTATAAAGCAAGTACATACAATAATAACTAAACCAGTCAAATGCATTGTGCTTCCACTGTCCATCAGGTAAGGGTATTCTGACACATCATAACTTTTCATCTTCCTCATTGTTATTCCCATTTTCTAACACTGAAAATCCAACACATACTCATCAGATGATATCTTTTCAATAGATGGCAAACAAAATTGTGATCTCCTGGCTGTAAACAAACCTAATGACTGAAATGAAATATACAAAGGAGTATTTTCACCTGTGTCATTTTGTTGTCCTTTCGGTTAACAGCCAATAACTGAGGTGTAAATAGGCATTTGATTGCTGCAGTTATGTGGCTGATTTGTTTTGATAGCCAATAGCCAATAACGGAGATATAAATAGCAATTGTTTGATCAAGTTATGGATCTGATTGTATTGATAGCCATGCTTGACCTGTAAGTGAACAGGTTCAACAGCTTTGATTGCAAACAGAATGCAATGGAGCTATCAACAAATTTGAATCCCCCCCTCCTTTCAGCATCAGGTTGAATGTTAGTACAGTCAAAAATAGGAATAATGTAATATTCAACTACTACTACTCCTATCACTACCTACTACATGTACTACTATTATTACTTGTTATTATTATTACTATTATTATTATTATTATTATTATTATTATTATTATTTTAAGTGAGTTACCAATATGAAATTAAGCGTATGAAACTCTATTTATTTTTAAATTGTAGGAAGCAGCTGAAACAATATGTAAAAAAGAAACCAACTTAAGTTTTATATTTATTATTTTCCATGCAAAAATGTTGCAAATTATAAAAGTATAATAATAACAAAGTGAGATAATTATAATCACCAATGTTAAAACACCAGTTTTGATATATTATGGCATGGACTGGATCCCAAATTGTCAAAAACAAGTTTTGATATATTATGGCATGGACTGGATCCCAAATTGTCAAAACAAGTTTTGATATATTATGGCATGGACTGGATCCCAAATTTTCAAAACAAGTTTTGATATATTATGGCATGGACTGGATCCCAAATTTTCAAAACAAGTTTTGATATATTATGGCATGGACTGGATCCCAAATTGTCAAAACAAGTTTTGATATATTATGGCATGGACTGGATCCCAAATTGTCGAAAACAAGTTTTGATATATTATGGCATGGACTGGATCCCAGATTGTCAAAACAAGTTTTGATATATTATGGCATGGACTGGATCCCAAATTGTCAAAACAAGTTTTGATATATTATGGCATGGACTGGATCCCAAATTGTCAAAACAAGTTTTGATATATTATGGCATGGACTGGATCCCAAATTGTCAAAAACAAGTTTTGATATAGTATGCACATTCATGCCAGACTACACTAACTAGAATGGTGGATGATTGGTTAATCGCAATTGTTTAAGGCAACCATGTAGGCACACTGACTTGTAAATCAAAACAAATACACAAGTCCTTGGTATGACTCAGCAATACATGTATATTGAATCCAAGACTTCCATCATCTGAGGCGGATGCTCTATAACCACTAGGCCACCAGAGCGGTCTTTGCTATACATCAATGATTTACAGTATCACATACAGCTATCAACATCTTCACAAGTGTAATGACATTATATAACATTGGATCAACATGCCATGAGATTATCAAAAAAAATAAATGAAGATTTGATACAAATAAATAATTAGTGTGAACACAATGGTATGAAGATAACTGCAGCTAAATAAAAAGCAATAATCAAAGGTAATCAAGCAAGAGTAAATTCTGAGAAAAATTATTTCAAAGTAACGATAAAAGAAAGGATATATAACAGTCTGAAAATAAAAAACTAATCAGCATCATGATAGACAACATCTTATACTGGAACATGCAAATTGATAAGGTCATAAGGTCAACTCACTACTTTACCTCATGAACAGAATAAAATTTTTATCCCTGAAGAACAGAGAAAGAATTTCTACAATGCATATAGCATGCCACACCTAAAATTATAACTGTTACCGTTTCAGATACTCCATCAAAAAATTTATTTAAAACACTAAAGTGGCTTCCATTTCAACTAGGAACTCAATTTCAGAAAGGCTTGCTAGTCTAAAAATTCTTACATGGTTTGGCTCCTCTTAAATGTAATTTTAAATTTGTTAAAAATATAGAAGAACTAAAATATGTCCCAAACAAGTTATATATGCTATTGACTGTTATTGAACCTGTACATAACGCTATTTACTGTTGTGAACCAGTACATAATGCTACTGACTGAAATGAACCAGTACATAATGCTATTGACTGTAATAAACCAGTACATAATGCTACTGACTGTAATGAACCAGTACATAATGCTATTGACTGTAATGAACCAGTACATAATGCTATTGAGTGTTAATGATCAGTACATAATGCTACTGACTAATGAACCAGTACATAACATTACTGACTGTAATGAACCTGTACGTAATGCTACAGAGTGCTAATGAACCAGTACATAATGCTATTGACTGTTGTGAACCAGTACATAATGCTACTGACTGTAATGAACCAGTACATAATGCTAATGAGTGTTAATGAACCAGTACATAATGCTATTGACTGTTAATGAACCTGTACATAATGCTATTGACTGTTAATGAACCTGTACATAATGCTATTGATTGTAATGAACCTGTACATAATGTTCTTGACTGTTAATGAGCCTGTACATAATGCTATTGACTGTTGTGAACCTGTACATAATGCTATTGATAAATTAATGAACCAGTATATAATGCTATTGACTGTTGTGAACCTGTACATAATGCTATTGACTGTTGTGAACCTGTACATAATGCTATTGAGTGCTGTGAACCAGTACATAATTCTTACAGTATAGGGATAGAAATAACACAGTTAAGCCTTAGAACAATTCAACTATTTCTCATTTTATATGTGTACAACCTTACCTAGGGTGAATAATTGTTTTTTTTTTCTTCTAGTTAAGCAACTTAACTAGCATGTATTTCATCATAGATTGCTTGAGGTGAGTGACACTAAAAGCACAGCATGCATGGGTATTTCACCCTGACTAATACCCTCCTGTTGATATAGGGAAAGTATTGTTTAACAGACACACTGGTCTTTGGCTCTTGTCAAGGTGTGAATGTTCTCCATTTTTGTTTTCCAGCCATTATTATGGCCTGCCTGCAGCTGTTTGTAGCTATCTGTAGCTTTCTGTACATGTGTGTGCAGGTTTAACCGGTTGTCCATCTGTCTTTCTGTGCATCTATTTGGATAGGGAAGATGTAACCATTGAGACCATACAAAGATTAATTCATTAATTAGTAAACTTGTGGGCATGGTGGATCCATGAGGGTTGTGAGTGGCCGATTCAAGTGTGGGTCAACCCAAAAATTTAGGATAATTGTGTGGTTTGTCATTGGACACAATTGCAAGTGTTAACAAATATTTATGAATCATACGGCTGTGCAAATGACAGTGTCATATGTTTGTTCCAATTGATTGCTGTTTCGATTTAGTACAAATTAAGTCATTTTTATTACATCAGATTTTATGAATCTTTTTTGATTACAGATTGTTTGAATCTTATTCTCATTCCAAGAGATTATATAAATCTCACATTCATTGTAAGAAATTCCATGAGATTATTTGAATCTTATTTTCATTGTAAGAAATTACATGAGGTTCTCTGAATCTCACATTGTACAAAATTACATGAGATTATATGAATCTTACCATCATAAATTTGTATACGAATCATTTTTTGTTTTCTATTTGTAAATGTTTGGATAGAGTAATTGAATGAGACATGTTTTGGAGCATGAAAGAATCACTGTATTTGTTATATATATATATATATATATATATATATATATATATATATATATATATATATATATATATATATATATATATATATATATATATATATATATATATATATATATATAAATAAAATCCATTCCATTAAAATTCATCTTTTATCACATTATGTTGTCATCATTTTATCCAAGCATCCATTTCATTCAGGTCTATCCTGTTACAATTAGAGTAGGAAGTGGGATGCTTTGGATTGAATAAATACCAATACACTGTATTTAAGCCATAGGCGTTGACAAGTGTATCTTTAGTAGGTGTGTGGGGGGGGGAGGTCCTTACAAGTACACATTTCTTTAGATTTTGCTGCTTTGATAACTGGTAATCATATTTTGACAACTTCTAACCTACTGTACTTGTTCTTATCACCAAACAATCATGATTTCACTAAAGGAACTAGCTGAATTGGGAAAATAACTGGGGTATGAAGGGGAAAATCTTAAGAAATTCATCAATGAAGGACAAGCAAAAGAAAGGGATGAATGGGCTAAAGAAAGGGAAAGATTGGAAAGGGAACAAGAACTTGAAAGGGAGAAAGGGAATCAGAAAAGGAAAGATTGGTATTAGAAAAGGAAAAATGGGCAAGGTTAGAAGTTACAGAGTTAGAAGAAAGAAATAAACAAAGAGAGTATGAAAGACAAGTAGATTTAGCAAATGCTAGACAAGGAGAACAATATTCTGTCTCTAGGAAATTAACAGGCCCTAAATTACCTTTCTTTTATGATGAAAAAGATAACATGGATAGTTATCCTCATCGGTTTGAGTAGTATGCCAGTAACCAAAAATGGAAGCTAGATGACTGGGCTCTTCATCTCAGTGCTTGTTAAAAGGTAAAGGCTCTCGACGTATTATCATGACTTCCAAGTAGCGATGTGTTTAACTACGATGCTCTGAAGGAAAGACTACTAAAATGGTATGAATTGACAGAGCAAGATTTCCCAGAAAATGTTTAGGTATAGTAAACCTGAGAAGGGGAAAACCATTGGGCAATTTATCACTACAATAGTTATTAATTATTTCCAACGCTGTAATAAATGTGATAAAGTGGACAAAATGTTTAAGGGTTTGGTGGATCTCTTGCTCAGAGATCAGTTATTAAGTACAGTAAGACAGGAGTTGAACCAATTTTTTTATGGAAAAAGCGTTTACAGATGATCAAGACATGGCTATGCAGGCAGATTGTTTCGCTGAAGCACATGGTGGAAATCAGAACATGGTTTGTAAAGACAAGTCTGGGAATCCATCTAAGGGTTTGACTCCCAGAGAGCCAACGAAACCAAATGGGATGATTAAATCTCATAGGGGAACAAAAGACGTCAAGTTGTACAATGCTATGCATGTAAGATCATGTTGTTCTAAAAGAAAGGGTCCCATACATAAGGCAGCTGTAAAAATACATAACAAGAATGGTTCCAATAGATTTCATGAAGGTATTTTGTCTGTTATGGACCAGTACATAATACTGTTGACTGTTATGGACCAGTACATAATACTGTTGGCTGTTATGGACCAGTACACAATACTGTTGACTGTTATGGACCAGTACATAATACTGTTGACTGTTATGGACCAGTACATAATACTGTTGACTGTTATGGACCAGTACATAATACTGTTGACTTTTATAGACCAGTAAATAATACTATTGACTTTTATAGACCAGTACGTAATGCTGTTGACTTATATAGACTAGTACGTAATGCTGTTGACTTCGTAATGCTGTTGACTTTTATAGACCAGTAAATAATAGTTGACTGTTATGGACCAGTAAATAATACTGTTGACTTTTATAGACCAGTACATAATGCTATTGACTTTTATAGACAGGTACATAATACTGTTGACTGTTATGGACCAGTACATACCGTATTTTCCGGCGTATAAGTCGAGACTTTTTGACTTGAAAGTTCGGTCTTCGTCTTATACTCCGAATCGACTTATATATGGATTTTGTCATTGAAATTGCATTGACTTATATATGGATTACAGTATCCGGTATGCTATTGATATTGCTCTATAATTGGCATAATCGAAAACAGGTCACATAGAAGTACAAATTCATGTTAAATTACTATGTCAATATATTGTCATAAAATAATATGACTGCATTTATATTTGGAAGTTTTGTCATTATTTATTTTGCATTCTGCGTGTTTTTTCTTATTTCTAAAACATAAAATAAAAGAAAACAATTACCGGTAAAAACTTCACCGGGCCGCATAGCACACTTACGGTCTATACTCTGTAGTGTACTGTACTAATTCAAAGCATATTGTTCCTAAAAAAAAAAGATATGAAATAACTGGTCCATTAATACATTTCCAGTATAATGTTGGACACACGTGAGCAATTACCTGCAACGCTTTTTTTTATTGATCTAATTGATCCTACAAAGGGATGTAATCCATATTAACTCGAGCGTTCTATGATTATTTATAAAATAATGTAGATCACGCATTCTACTGAATCCCCCAAATCATATGTTTGTACGGTACTTTATCATTTTAGCTGTGCTGATATTTACAGTGACATAATTCAGTGGTTAAAATACAGCCAGTTCTGCCTGCTGTATTTATTAGAGTACATCAAAAGAACATGACGCAATAGCTGGGCGGCAAGTTCAAAGAACTTTGACTAGCAGCTTGGGTGGGAAAATGTGCTGAAATTTACAATGACTGAATTCAGAGACAGAAAGATCCTGAGATGTACATGTAGTTATTATAAGAATACACTTTAGCTTCCATTATTTAATCTACTGACATGTACTATTTCATCATTCATTACGTACGCCCCTTACGTAATTTTTGTTATTTTCTTTTCATTGAATTCAGTCACATAATGATCTGTGACAAAATTATTGAATATTTTACATCCGTGTGTGGATATTTTCGATGGAAATATTTGTATTATAGATTCAATGTATGTTACAAGATTTGCTGGTGAGTACACGGTGTTGATACTCTTTTCATGCAATAGATTATACATGTATATATAAATTAGACACGTGTATGTACCAATGCATGGTTCTCTGAATAAAGTACCGTAATTGTATTTGACAAAGTTTCTCAAATAAATTACCGTAGGTTTAAACTTTCAACTGGAAGGAATGATCATAGCTCTTGTTGCAATGGATATTGCCAGTAATATGGAATATCATACGACGATACCATCAATATTCATGCAACCGGAAGTTACTACCGGTAGTATAAAATACAAAGCCAAGTTATTGACCTGGCCTCGTCTTATACTCCGAATCGACTTATATATGGACGAAGGATGGAAAATTTACAAAATTGGTCAATTCGACTTATACTCCGCATCGACCTATAGGCCGGAAAATACGGTAATGCTACTGACTTATATAGACAGGTACAAAATACTATTGACTTTTATAGACCAGTACATAATGCTGTTGACTGTTATGGACCAGTAAATAATGCTATTGACTTTTATAGACAAGTACATAATGCTGTTGACTTGCTGAAATGTGAGTAGGAAACACATTTTGGGGACTATTTCTGAATACATCCTAATACATCGTCTTACAAGCAATTTAACATTAGCCTAATGCCTAGTTGTATTAAAAACAAAAGTTTTCCATTGGTTATTTAGCTTGCACATGAGCAGAAGATGAAAAGTTGGAGTTCTTTTTTGTGTGTTCTTTTTTTTGCTTGATTAATGGACCCATCATATTCATATGAAGACTACTCTTTATTAAAAATGTCCACTTTTATCCTACTTTTTGCACAGGTTCACCAGTCTGTGTGCAGTTCAGACCAGTCTGCCATAGATCTGAGGCAAAAAAGTCTAAAATCTGGACACAAAATCTGATTCCGACCACAAGCTCTGTATTTTGTAGTGCAACTAAAATGTCCAAATTATTTGGTATCATTGTAGAGCTAAATCTGTCTACTTTTCTATAATATCTCCAACTTTAGTGCATCATACATGACCCTGATGCTACAGAGCTTGGTAGTAGACTATTCCTGTAAACATGGCACCAGGGGTTAATGTGTTAACACATGTAGACCAGGATATGTATTCTTGACTGTTATGGACCAGTATATTGTGCTTAGTTGGCAGTCACTGGACCAGTACATAATTCAAATGACTGTTATGGGCCAGTCGAGTGCTGTTGGCAGTTGTGGACCTGACTAAGTACATAATGATGTTGAATGTTATAGACCAGTATATAATGTTGTTAACTGTTATGGACCAGTACTTAATGCTGCTGCCTGTTATGGGCCAGTACCCAATACACAATCTTGTTCACAGTTATCAAAATTCAAGTTGTCATGCCAGCACTATCCTGCATCCAACAACTTTCCAAAGATAAAGTTACATGCCAGCACTATCCTGCATCCAGCAACTTTCCAAAGATAAAGTCATCATGCCACCATGTTCCTGCATCCAGCATCTTTCTAAAGATAAAGTCATCATGCCACCATGTTCCTGCATCCAGCATCTTTCCAAAGATAAAGTCATCATGCCACCATGTTCCTGCATCCAGCATCTTTCTAAAGATAAAGTCATCATGCCACCATGTTCCTGCATCCAGCATCTTTCCAAAGATAAAGTCACATGCCAGCACTATCCTGCATCCAGCATCTTGTTTGTTTTATTAGATGCAGGAGAGTTGCTGGGATGACGACTTGATTGTTTATAAGGTGCATGAGAGTTGCAAAAACGATGACTTGATTGTTTTATAAGGTGCAGGAGATTTGATGGAATGTCATATGAAATTTTTAATGGAGACAAGATTTATGGTAACTCTGCAGGTTTAGCATGTAGCATGTTAGACTAGCTGACAGAGGGTGTAGGTTCAAATCATATTACTGGTTACTGAGAACAGACTGATTACTGTTCTGCATCCTTGGGCAAGGCAATACAAAATTACTCTTATTGCTTTAGCAAAAAAAACCCTACATTTATGCTGCTGTGTCAACTGTTTGATTTGCAGGTTTTAGTGTAACTTTTAAGTCATTGCTGCCAAGATCTGGCTTTAAACACAAGTGCAAAGCTCCAACAACACACTGTGGCAGTTGATCACGGCTAGCTTGGGCCAGTATGAAAACTGACACCCTTGGAGTAGCAAACCAAATGAAAAGAGGTAAATGTATGTGCAAAATGTTACAAAATAATTATCAAAATATGTAGTATTGTAGCAATAAAAACTAAATAATAGTAAATACTACTCAATTTTCTTTGCATAACCTTAATTCAAGATGGTCATACTTCCACAGACCTTATTTATGCATTTGGAAAAGGCAACCATTTCATAAATTTTTAAGTTAAAATGTAACAAAGCAGAAAATTCTGCATGACCTTAAAATGTAGTTTTCAATTTCCATTAAAGACAGATGTACAATTTTAAGTAATATTGTTCCATATGGCAGGCAGGACCCTAACTAAGTATATGTGATTACCTGGAACTGACCTTTGACACATAATGATCATATCTTTCCTAATCCAAAGATAGTCATTTCCACCTTGTTAATGCTGTACTTAGTGAAAACAATTTCCAAGATTTATCAAGAACATTTCTCCTTTGAAGTGCTAGGTGTTTAAACTACTGATAAGCTGATGTATTAGACATTGTAGAAGTCAGATTATTTTCATTTAGTACCAAGTAGACATCATTTTAAGTCTTCTGGCATCAACTTCATGTCAATATGACCTTCCAATCAAGAGGAATAGCAATTACAAAATTTCCAAGATGGCTGCCATGGTAGCCATAGTGAACATCAGATAGGCATCAAAAGAAGTCTTTTAGCGTAAACCCTATGCTGATATGACTGGCCGGCCATTCAGGGGAAGAAACAAATACAAGATTTTCAAAATAGTCGCTCTAGCAACCATGCTGGATGTCTGAGCAGCACCATTTTCATTTAAGATCAATTATGGGGGATAATGTCTTTGCACAGTTTCATGGCCATTCTACCAGTAGTTTAGAGTAGTGATAAAAAGGGGGTTACAAAATTGATACTGACCAAGGTATTTATAAAAATAAAGTGCTGCATTAGAATGATTATTTAAACATAATAACATTCAAACACATGAAATGTCAAGAAATCAAAAGTTTAAATGTAATATCTGTTTATAATATTACATATACATGCATTTAATGAGTTTGAATACAGAACTAAAATTACAAGATACTACAATATTTTTTGTAATAATAGATGCAGGCACTATTATGATATTCATTCAGCATTAAAGATTGTCCTTACCTACATGAACACTCACTCATATACACTTTACAGTTTTCTAATCCTTCACTTTATACAGCCATTCAGTAATAATATCAGGAGTTGTTAGGGATTCTAATTAGGTGAACTAATTAGGTTTGCCATGGCAAGATACCCATATTTTTTTATTATAATGTTTACACAGCAAGATCAAAAATAATATGGAAAAAATGAAAAATGTAATATTTTAGCCCTATATACTCACTTGTAAGTTGAGCCTAACTACAAAAAGCAACGTCCCAGATCTGACATCACACAATGCATCAATAGATCTGAATCTATGTTGTTTGGAATAATCAGTGCAGAAAACAACAGAGAGTTAACTAATGGCTGCAGGTCCATATTGTCTGCAGTTGCACTTAACTTATAAGCTAGCACAGATTGCATATGATATTTACCATTAAGATTGCACATACCAGTACTCTACATATAATAAGTTGGGCAATTGTGTGTATTTAACATAATTATACCAATTAAGTGTGGCCAATTTCAGGCATTAGAAAGACTAATATCAAAATTTTCTTCATTTTCATTTATGAACCATACTTTCATGGGTCCTGGGATATGTTAGTGGTGTAATATTTAATCTCTATTCAGCCTACCCTGATAACCTTGATCAGAAGGGGTTCGACATGAAATCATAAGACAAAATGGTTTTGACCATTTTAGTTAACATGTCTACTTTCTTTTATGCATGAATCTATTAAGTAAATCAATTTCCCATCAGTCTTTGAATGCTTACAAACTAATTGTCTGAATAATTATTTGCAGTCTCATTGTGTGATGGTAACTGAGATTTGAAACTAAATTGTAAATACCTTGTAAGAAAAAGAAATGCAACAATCAGACCAATGCAGCCATTATATTCACCTGATTAAATAAATGACTACAGTAAATAGAACCATATTTAACTATGGAAACATACAAAGTAAAATACACTAATAATGAAATAACATGGATAGACTATATTTTTATAAAACCCCAAACATTTGATTACACAGACAAGTTAATAAGGATATCCATTAGGATTTTTGTATTTTCTCTTCTTTTTTCAAATTGGACTTTGTTCATGTGTTCACTGCATAAACAGGTTTCTAAAAAAGTAGAATAAACCCTAAACAATTAACTAACATGTAAAACGATATCAAGCTTGAATAGTTCCTGACATTCTTAATTTTATGAAATCTACAGGTGAACAAAGCATTATATAGTACCTGTAAAAACAAAAGTTACTAGTGATCAAAACTACAAAGAAAAACACATTATCAGTAATTAAAACTATCAAGAAAATATACTATCAAATAAAGTGATCAAAACTGCCAAGAAATCACACTATTAATGAAAGTGATCCAAACTGCCAAGAAAACACACTATTAATGAAAGTGATCCAAACTGCCAAGAAAACACACTATTAATGAAAGTGATCCAAACTGCCAAGAAAACACATTAATAATGAAAGTGATCCAAACTGCCAAGAAAACACATTATTAATGAAAGTGATCCAAACTGCCAAGAAAACACAATGAAAGTGATCCAAACTGCCAAAAAAATACATTAATAATGAGAGTGATCCAAACTGCCAAGAAAACACAATGAAAGTGATCCAAACTGCCAAGAAAATACATTATTAATGAAAGTGATCCAAACTGCCAAGAATACACAGTCAATCACAACTGTCTAGAAAACACAGTCTGCCAAAAATAGTCACTATGATCAAACTGCCAAGCAAATACACTATCAATCAAACTGCAGTGTAAACAAAATATAAAATTGCCAAGAAAACAAACTATCAATTAAAGTGATCAAAGCTGGAGGGAAAAAAAACCCACACAACATTTGAAAACTGCCAAGAAAATACACTTTTAATTAAAGTGATCAAAATTGTCAAGAAAACACACTTTAAATGAAAGTGATACAAACTGCCAAGAAAACGCAATTAAAAAAACACTGCTAAGAAAAAACATTATCAATCAAAAGCACTTTCAACCCAGCCTAATTCTATTTGGAAACCTCAAAGATTCTTAATAAACTATGTGAAGGCAAAGTTCTGAAAAACCGTCACAAATTTGGCAAATAAGGAATCACTAATAATAATAATAATAATAATAATGACTTTATTTAAAGAGGATAACACAATTAGCTAAGAACTAATCTACATTGAGGCCCTCATACAAGGAATTTAATTAATTCAACAGCATCTCAGAAGCCACTGGATATATTGGGTTTGGAAGATGGAAATAGAGTGGGCATTTCTAATCTCAATTGGAATACTATTCCAGAGCAAAGTTCCAGAGTATTGGAAACTTTTTTTGAATAATTCCTTATTTGGTTTGGGAATTTTATACTGTTTTGTAGATATTGATCGCAGGTTGGGTGTATTACCAGGTATACTGGAATAGGGATTGTAAATATTCAGGAGCACTATTATTGGATATCCTGTACATTAATTTGGCTTTTCTTAAACATATTCGGTCTTTAATAGGTAATATGAAAATGCAGAAACTGCAAATATGTACAATGAATTTTTGACACTGTTGTGTCAAACATAAAAGAGCTAATTGTGCAAAGCCAGTCTCAACCAACAAACATAAGGACTTAAAAATCTTGCTTTGAAAGCAAATTTAAATCCTTGCTATATTAACTGAACATGTGAAATTATTACAAACTATTGATACAAACAAAAGTGCAACAGACAGTAAGGTGCTTCGCTGATATTGTGAACTTCAGAGGAACAGATGTAAGGTGTAAAGTGAAGCTGTTTGCATTTGCACTATGCACAATGGAGAGAGAGAATATTGACATACCTATATGTTACTTTCATGTAGTGTGGTTGAAATTTCTTTGGATACTATACTTGTGGAAATCGTACATAACCTAAGCCAGGGGTTTCAAACAAGTGGCCCACTAAGCTGTATCATGTGGCCTGCAAAAATGACCGGCATCACAAGGTGTCGTGAGTTATAACAAAGGTGATGTAGCTCTTGAGCCATCAAAAATGCCCTTATGTGGCCCTCATGGTGGTTTGAATTTGAGACCCCTTATCTAAGCACACTGATAACCAAAATTACTCCCATTTGCTACAAAGATGATCCTGAATGTATCTAATGCACACTATTTTTTGTGATTATTAAAAGGGGAAAAGGAAATTTGCTATGCTACACAATACCACCTTCTATTTTTAGCAATTAATTATCAAACGCGATGCAAAATATGAAACTGCTGAGCACCACCAATATTGGGCCATGCCTCTGGAGGGCTGCTGCTGCTGTTGCACAACAGGTCTGGATATTATTGGAGCATGCCTCTTACAGGCTGCTGTTACAAATTAATCTATGTACCAAAAAAATACATAAACTTGCAACTGATAATATCAGGGACTTTCAACATATGAATGAATTATGAATGTTCCAACAGTTAATGAAAGAATCTTCCTTACAAATGCTTATGTACAAATTTTAAAATAAGATATCCCCAATATGTCTGGAAAGGTTATTTCTTGTGAGATAGCAAGGCAACTCACCTAATTTAAGGTCTTTCAGTACCAACCATTTTTTCTTTCTTTCAAAACCAAACAAACAGAATTTAGAAAGATTTTCACTGCTCTGCCTTGCTGATATTAAAAGCATCCCAAAAAAATAAGTGAAGATCCAAAAATAAAATCCTTTTACTATTATTTGATAGACTGAATGACAAAGTTTCACTTCCTGGTTTGTTGCGACTTGTACCAAATTACATATGAATACCTCCAATTGCATTGCTGTTGCCTAACTATGTGGCATAAATAATGCTGCAAATTAACCTAGTTATAGCATAGTCTTGTATATACTGCTTAACATGGTCACTTACAAATGTGATGAGTATCATTTTATTTTACTTAGTACATGTATTATGTTAATAAAATCTGCATGCACCAGAGTTTAATAGCAAATATGCTTCACTTTCAAACAAGAAAATGCATATGAGAGATTTGCAATGATTCAATAGTGTCTATAAAAAGCAATTATTACCAGTTAGTAGTAGTAGTAATAGTAGTAGTAGTAGTAGTAGTATCCATTGGTAAATTGATGCTGCTTCAACTGGCATGTAGAGATGTAAAAACATTTAGAAAAAATCAACAGGGTACCTGACAATCCTAATGATCAGTTATCCAGGTACAAGATCAAATGGAAATTATATTAAATGTGAATCTGAACTGCTTTGTTTTAAGTTTATACATCCCAACTCCCCGAGAGGTAAAAGTGCAATTATTACTAATACATGTGACAAAAGAGTGCAATCTGAACATAAAGACATATCTATATATTACATGTATCCATAATTACAGAAAACCATATGAAAATTATACTTTTATTTCTGCTATTTATCTGATCTGCAGTTATCAAAAGTTCTTGTCACAAGTTGGCTAAATCCATGTGGATTAGTATGAGAATATTCACACAAAACAAAATGATAAATTATTTATACACGATATTCACATTAATTAGTCTATATCACATGTTTAACTTTCGCTCAAAGGTCATAGAGTCAAGTTCACAAATTCTGAATGATGCATTATATTGTAGAATTCCTCTTTTAAAATTTGTAAAGTGCTATTGAATTCTCCTTTTCCTGATGCAAAATGTTCTTCAATTTAACAAAATCTCTCTTCTTTAATATATTTCAGTCATAAACATCCATGAATGACATCGATAAAGCCCATTTCACTTGATAATATTTGGCGCCATGTTTTTTCAATATAGAATCAAACTATCATTAATCTGTGACAAAAGGTTTCAAATTCAAAAAGCTCAACTGTTTTTTTTAAACATGTCATGTACAGTTACCGGTACTATAAAAAGAAAACAAGAAAACTGACTGAGTACATGGCCAAATGGTCGCACACATCGATGATATGAAAATCACCAGACAGAGGTCTACGATGGATCAATGTCACATGACATGAGCCTCAAACTGTCCTCGTTATTTTATTTTTCACTTGCTCCTGTCAGCGCCAGACATAATCTTTAATCTGAACTCAGAAACATGGGTTTTTGTTGTTGTTGTTTGTTTGTTTGTTTTTTTAACCCTGGAGCTAATTTTTACTCAGGTAATTATGAACGGCAGGTACCTGAGTACCTAGATACTCATTATCACCTTTAATGACAAGTAATGTATAGTGTCTTTTGATCCTCAAAATTGTATCTTAATTTACTTATTTATCATTTTAGAAAAATGCAAATAAAAAATATAGAATTTAAAAGTCATAAAGTTTGATTTTTATGTTTTGCATTTATCTCATAGATTTATGGGGAAAAACGTTTCTGAGCTAAACCAACTTTTTTTCAAAATTCAATGAGTTCTCAAGGCAACCTCTAAAATTAATTTTTCAAGGTTTTACAAACCATAGTAACTAATCCCTGGATCTTTTTTTAAAAAAAAACCCATACCGATAGATTTCTATGAGGAACTAACAAAATGTCTGACATTAGTTCTTGTGTTAACATTTATGCACAAAAAACATCTTGTGAAGCACATCCATAAATATCAACTGGCCTGCAAGACTTGCTGTTTCAAGTTTTGGTTAGCCTGGCCAGAAAAAAAAACTCTACAGGCCATGGGTTAGGATCTATTCTGACTCCTGAGATAAATGTTATTTTGATATAAGACAAATACATCAGAGAAAGAAAATGAATGCTACATGCAGTCTAACTAAATTATCATAATTGTGGAAAACAGAGGGTGAAACAGATGAACAGAAAACAATTTCAAAGACAAAGATCAAATTGCAAACCTCACCCCATCTCCTCTCTTTCTCCCTGCATTGAGGGTGACGTGAAAATGGGATTGTCCCCATCTTGGAGTCCCTCATGGGAGGTAATGGAACTGAACATACCTGTGGATGATTTATTAACTGAACATATCTGTGGATGTTTCATTCAATTGAGGACATTTCTTATCCCTCCTATATCATGTAAAATGAAATTAACCATCTCTCTATTTTGTCGAAGCCCTAATGGACAAAACAGGTCCATGGTCTGTAAAATCTGCCATGCACCACTGAAGCCAAGGGAAGGAAATCCATGCATTCAGAAGGGAGTGAGGGGTCTCCACAACCTGTATGTACCATAAGGGAACATAAGGAAGGGAAGATACTGATATTATCCTCTTCCATAGCAGGGCAAGTAACAATCAACTCCTTAACTGCCCTGAGATTAACTGGATGCATAGAAACAGGGGGTACTGACCTAATCAAACCCCTCTGTTCAAAGCCCAGTGACCGGTCATCAGACAATGACCAGTCCAGTGACATCTGATATAACTACCCACATCTGATTTAATACAGCATAATTGCCACTCTTCTTGGTGAGGCATGATTCACTAATCACCCTCACTGTGACATGAGAGAGCACTCCTCATCCCTAACCAAGAAGCATTACACCCTTTGATGCTTTGCCACTCTTTGGAGGAGCTGAGGAGGAGTCCCTCACTGCCACTGATGACACTGAATCAAGCATTAGGGGTACTGGGCTGAGTCCCTTACTGCCACTGATGACACTGAATCAAGCATTAGGGGTACTTGGGTTTTATGCAGTCTTTTAACACCAGGTGTCTCAAAACATTCTTGCCCCACCAGTGCATTCTGCTTCACAAAAGGGTGAACAGATCCAGACCAAAAATAATGAAGGTGAATACAATTTACTAAAGCACTGATATGTATGTAATGCAAACTTAGTTATTAAGTTGAACAATTAAGTCAATAATTACTAACATGATATGGTGTAAATGCAGAGATCTAAAAAAAAATGCATACTTACATGTCCGAGTTAACATATTTAATACCACTATTTTTTATATATAAAAGTAATTAGGTTTTAGATCAAAGCATTATCAACAATTAGCGAATATGTGATTGTAAACCTCTTCTGATTGAAACATCCCACCAACAAATATCACCCTGTGGAAACCCCTTGTTGCTGGGTGACCTTGTCCTTGTGAACCAAAATTTGATCCACGAAGTTCCAATGAATGCCAGTGTTATCAATATGCATATATTGTGATTGCTGAATCTGAAGGAATTGTCACAAAAAAAGCAAAACATAACCTGCAAAAATACTGACAGTGGATATGTACCTTGATATCAGGTCTTTGATGACCTGAAAACGTCTACTATTAAGCCATTTCATGCTGAATGGATTATCCTCACATACATTACAATATAGCACTCTCAACAGACCTAACTGAAATACGCTGTGAGAAAGTGGGATTAATCTGTCACACATTTTCAGAAACAATATACAGTATTAAAACAAAGAATGGAGCAGATAATGCTTTTTCTATTGCAAATGGTGAAATGAGGGGGCTTAATTTAAATTCATGGTCTAGCTCACCCACAAAAACTGGAATCCAATGAATTTAAAGCATTTTACTTTTCAGAAAGCAGTATCAAAGCCATCCTTATATTTCATTTTGTTTTCAAACTTCACATGTTATGCTTCATTGATGTCTGGCATGTTGTTAGGCATTACAGCAATCAACAGATCTGCTGATAAACAAGCCAGATGCATTGTGACTGACATGGGAATACTAAACTACACACATTCATATGTGTACAAGAAAATGACCCAAACCAGTTAATGAAAAAATTAAACTGCTGACCTAGACTCTGCAACATGATGAAAACCAATGCAACCTGTAGTACCATTCGATGATTTGGCTAGCATACAAAGATAGTAAGGGTTTTGCAATAAAAACCAAAATTTGGCTGCTACAGTGAAACCTATCTTGATAGACCACTGCTATGTGAGACATTTGTCTTGAAAGACCATATTCTCAAGGCATGAATTTAATGATTATATAGCATTGTGACCTATTATGAGAGACTACCTGTCTTGAGAGACCATAATTTTATGACAGAAAGGGTGGTCTTTCAAGACAGGTTCTACTGTATTTGAGCACCATGTTTATGTAAGTAATACTACACTAGCACAAATCAGCCTCTTTTTGGAAAAAATATTCATTTATTATACTACAGCACTTATTTATACTGAATAATGAACATAATTTTTACTAATGAAATATAAATGTGGTATTTTTTTTACTTGTCTGGTACTTTTATCAGAAGAGTCAAGCAAGTGGGGTATTGAATTTCCACACCCTTTGTATTGTTAGCATGGTCTAATTTGTAATTCTGTTGATTGCATGCATATTGTAAATATATAAGATATTATTATATTGATTTTACATACATATTATAAATAGATAATATATTATTATATTGATTACATACATATTATAAATAGATAAAATATTACTATATTGATTACATACATATTATAAATAGATAAAATATTACTATATTGATTACATATATATTATAAATATATAATGTATTATTATATTGATTACATATATATTATAAATATATAATGTATTATTATATTGATTACATAAATATTATAAACAGATAATGTATTATTATATTGATTACAGGAATATTATATTAAAACTGCCTAATGTGTAATTCTTGTGATACAGGAAGTTAGAACTGAAAAAAAAAATTTAGTCTGTGCATTTTAACCTTTAAGCTTTCCATTGCTTCTGTACATTTGATAATATATTTAAAAAATGTCTGTTATGTGATATCTTCAATATTAAATGCCATGACATTAAGTCTATATTTGACATAACAATATCATTTAGAAAGTGTAGATTTGTTTTCTTCATTTGACTTCATGAGTGAATGTTTCTGTTATGTATATTACTGATGTGTTACAATTTTTATGATAATGTAAGAAATTAAAGCAGAGTAATTTTTTTCTTCTTTCACATTTCATCTCAGTTTTATTGTTATAAATATTTTTCAAAAAACAAATATATCCAGCTTGTTAGCTTTATTACTTTTCTCTCATAAATTCTAATGAATATAATTTTTACAGAAGAAAAAAAAAACAATGCAAATTTTTCTTGTGAACTTGTAAATACATTTAGGATATTGACTATGTGGTTCATGAAAAAAGTCCATCTACTAAGCGATTATCTTTGTGGTGAAACGTGTCATTAACTTCTGCCATCTTAAGAAAGTTCTGGTTGATATAACTCCTGCCAAGAATCTAACTGGAGCAAACATGGAAAATATTTTACAATTTCATGGTTGTCATTGTTTTGCTAGTTCACAGTGTTAGGTTATACATGGCAGTCAGTATAACTGGTGGAGGAAGAACCCATGGAAATCCTGGCACAAACAATCAACCCACAGGAAGCTACTTGTAAGCGTTTTTATGTACCAACACTGTCTGAGCCCAAATCTCAAAGCCACATGGACAGAAAAGATGGAAGTGATTGGTAAAGGCGTGTACTTTAGACCTCCCTGCCACCCAGGGCCTCTGAAAAGTGCCAACTGCTGCATCAATGTTCATTTATACTCAAATGTACTTACAGAAAATAGTAGCAAGTGGTAAAAAAAACTTCTTAATCTCTTCTATTTACAGATGTAATTTTTATCCATGAAGATTTTGTTAGGGTATAAGTACTGAGAAGCAATGAAAACCCACCAATTAAAATTCTTTTGTTTCCATTCTTGCATTACTGTTTAGTGGGAAATATAGCTAAATGAATCACTTCAAAGAATAATATAACAAGTTGACAGTTTGACCTATCTGGCACATAATTTCATTACGAAGAGGACTGAGAAATTTACTAGTCTTGTTGATTCTCCACTTGTCTTCCAACAAAACAATGTAATGGAGAACAAAAATACTTTTACTTCTTAAATGTCATCATCTAATACAAAGTACAAATCTTTGAGTCTCACAAAAACATGAAATTTTCAATAAAATTTCAAAATAAAAACAATAACTGACTGACTAGAAATTACCTGCATCAAGCAATAACTGACTGACTAGAAATTACCTGCATCAAGCAATAACTGACTGACTAGAAATTACCTGCATCAAAGGGTAAAACTTGGTTGGTGTGGGTTAATACCATTTTTCAGCATATTATACTTGCACCCCCCATGGCCAATAATTTTTGCAAGGGGAGGGCCACTCCATAAATTTTGGCAAGTTGTCACATGCCGCAAGTTTCTATTATATTAATGAAATTACCACACCATCTATTGTATAAAGACTCAATTATGTTCTTTCCACAACAAAGAAAATACACTTAAAATAGTTTGCTGAATGCACATTTATCCAAAGCTTATTTTAGGAGGCAATTCATATTTTAAACCATTTTGCATCCTGGACAGAAATTTTAGATGGGCCATAACTGGCCTTCAAACCATCTATTACCCAACACAGAGACAGGTTATACATGGCAGCCAGTATAACTGGCAGAGGAAATACCTGGAAAAACCATGGAGAGAACCACTGATTCACAGGAATCTACTAGCAAGCTTTCTCACATACTCCCACAGGCCAAAAATACAAAGATGAGATGACAGTAGTCAGTAAAGTCAAGTGCTTTAAACCACTTGGTCACCCAAGACATTACATATCTCAAAGTCTAACAATTGTCTGGAACATACAGTAAACATATGAAAACTCTAAACTCCAAATGCCAGTAACACCATGTAATGTTCTTCTCATTATAAATTAATTGTTCCCTGCCTTTTGTCCATTTCTGCTGAAACAATAGATTTTGCTTTCCCTACCATAAGAATCATTTCTTTCTTTGATGCCATTTTCCTTCTGAATGATGCATTATATTGTAGAATTCCTCTTTTAAAATTTGTAAAGTGCTATTGAATTCTCCTTTTCCTGATGCAAAATGTTCTTCAATTTAACAAAATCTCTCTTCTTTAATATATTTCAGTCATAAACATCCATGAATGACATCGATAAAGCCCATTTCACTTGATAATATTTGGCGCCATGTTTTTTCAATATAGAATCAAACTATCATTAATCTGTGACAAAAGGTTTCAAATTCAAGAAGCTCAACTGTTTTTTTTAAACATGTCATGCATGTACAGTTACCGGTACTATAAAAAGAAAACAAGAAAACTGACTGAGTACATGGCCAAATGGTCACACACATCGATGATATGAAAATCACCAGACAGAGGTCTACGATGGATCAATGTCACATGACATGAGCCTCAAACTGTCCTCGTTATTTTATTTTTCACTTGCTCCTGTCAGCGCCAGACATAATCTTTAATCTGAACTCAGAAACATGGGTTTTTGTTGTTGTTGTTTGTTTGTTTGTTTTTTTAACCCTGGAGCTAATTTTTACTCAGGTAATTATGAACGGCAGGTACCTGAGTACCTAGATACTCATTATCACCTTTAATGACAAGTAATGTAGAGTGTCTTTTGATCCTCAAAATTGTATCTTAATTTACTTATTTATCATTTTAGAAAAATGCAAATAAAAAATATAGAATTTAAAAGTCATAAAGTTTGATTTTTATGTTTTGCATTTATCTCATAGATTTATGGGGAAAAACTTTTCTGAGCTAAACCAACTTTTTTTCAAAATTCAATGAGTTCTCAAGGCAACCTCTAAAATTAATTTTTCAAGGTTTTACAAACCATAGTAACTAATCCCTGGATCTTTTTTAAAAAAAAAACCATACCGATAGATTTCTATGAGGAACTAACAAAATGTCTGACATTAGTTCTTGTGTTAACATTTATGCACAAAAAACATCTTGTGAAGCACATCCATAAATATCAACTGGCCTGCAAGACTTGCTGTTTCAAGTTTTGGTTAGCCTGGCCAGAAAAAAAAACTCTACAGGCCATGGGTTAGGATCTATTCTGACTCCTGAGATAAATGTTATTTTGATATAAGACAAATACATCAGAGAAAGAAAATGAATGCTACATGCAGTCTAACTAAATTATCATAATTGTGGAAAACAGAGGGTGAAACAGATGAACAGAAAACAATTTCAAAGACAAAGATCAAATTGCAAACCTCACCCCATCTCCTCTCTTTCTCCCTGCATTGAGGGTGACGTGAAAATGGGATTGTCCCCATCTTGGAGTCCCTCATGGGAGGTAATGGAACTGAACATACCTGTGGATGATTTATTAACTGAACATATCTGTGGATGTTTTATTCAATTGAGGACATTTCTTATCCCTCCTATATCATGTAAAATGAAATTAACCATCTCTCTATTTTGTCGAAGCCCTAATGGACAAAACAGGTCCATGGTCTGTAAAATCTGCCATGCACCACTGAAGCCAAGGGAAGGAAATCCATGCATTCAGAAGGGAGTGAGGGGTCTCCACAACCTGTATGTACCATAAGGGAACATAAGGAAGGGAAGATACTGATATTATCCTCTTCCATAGCAGGGCAAGTAACAATCAACTCCTTAACTGCCCTGAGATTAACTGGATGCATAGAAACGGGGTAAGGACCTAATCAAACCCCTCTGTTCAAAGCCCAGTGACCGGTCATCAGACAATGACCAGTCCAGTGACATCTGATATAACTACCCACATCTGATTTAATACAGCATAATTGCCACTCTTCTTGGTGAGGCATGATTCACTAATCACCCTCACTGTGACATGAGAGAGCACTCCTCATCCCTAACCAAGAAGCATTACACCCTTTGATGCTTTGCCACTCTTTGGAGGAGCTGAGGAGGAGTCCCTCACTGCCACTGATGACACTGAATCAAGCATTAGGGGTACTGGGCTGAGTCCCTTACTGCCACTGATGACACTGAATCAAGCATTAGGGGTACTTGGGTTTTATGCAGTCTTTTAACACCAGGTGTCTCAAAACATTCTTGCCCCACCAGTGCATTCTGCTTCACAAAAGGGTGAACAGATCCAGACCAAAAATAATGAAGGTGAATACAATTTACTAAAGCACTGATATGTATGTAATGCAAACTTAGTTATTAAGTTGAACAATTAAGTCAATAATTACTAACATGATATGTTTTAAATGCAGAGATCTAAAAAAAAATGCATACTTACATGTCCGAGTTAACATATTTAATACCACTATTTTTTATATATAAAAGTACATGTAATTAGGTTTTAGATCAAAGCATTATCAACAATTAGCGAATATGTGATTGTAAACCTCTTCTGATTGAAACATCCCACCAACAAATATCACCCTGTGGAAACCCCTTGTTGCTGGGTGACCTTGTCCTTGTGAACCAAAATTTGATCCACGAAGTTCCAATGAATGCCAGTGTTATCAATATGCATATATTGTGATTGCTGAATCTGAAGGAATTGTCACAAAAAAAGCAAAACATAACCTGCAAAGATACAGACAGTGGATATGTACCTTGATATCAGGTCTTGGCTGACCTGAAAACGTCTACTATTAAGCCATTTCATGCTGAATGGATTATCCTCACATACATTACAATATAGCACTCTCAACAGACCTAACTGAAATACGCTGTGAGAAAGTGGGATTAATCTGTCACACATTTTCAGAAACAATATACAGTATTAAAACAAAGAATGGAGCAGATGATGCTTTTTCTATTGCAAATGGTGAAATGAGGGGGCTTAATTTAAATTCATGGTCTAGCTCACCCACAAAAACTGGAATCCAATGAATTTAAAGCATTTTACTTTTCAGAAAGCAGTATCAAAGCCATCCTTATATTTCATTTTGTTTTCAAACTTCACATGTTATGCTTCATTGATGTCTGGCATGTTGTTAGGCATTACAGCAATCAACAGATCTGCTGATAAACAAGCCAGATGCATTGTGACTGACATGGGAATACTAAACTACACACATTCATATGTGTACAAGAAAATGACCCAAACCAGTTAATGAAAAAATTAAACTGCTGACCTAGACTCTGCAACATGATGAAAACCAATGCAACCTGTAGTACCATTCAATGATTTGGCTAGCATACAAAAATGGTAAGGGTTTTGCAATAAAAACCAAAACTTGGCTACTACAGTGAAACCTGTCTTGATAGACCACTGCTATGTGAGACATTTGTCTTGAAAGACCATATTCTCAAGGCATGAATTTAATGATTATATAGCATTGTGACCTATTATGAGAGACTACCTGTCTTGAGAGACCATAATTTTATGACAGAAAGGGTGGTCTTTCAAGACAGGTTCTACTGTATTTGAGCACCATGTTTATGTAAGTAATACTACACTAGCACAAATCAGCCTCTTTTTGGAAAAAATATTCATTTATTATACTACAGCACTTATTTATACTGAATAATGAACATAATTTTTACTAATGAAATATAAATGTGTTTTATTTTTACTTGTCTGGTACTTTTATCAGAAGAGTCAGGCAAGTGGGGTATTGAATTTCCACACCCTTTGTATTGTTAGCATGGTCTAATTTGTAATTCTGTTGATTGCATGCATATTGTAAATATATAAGATATTATTATATTGATTTTACATACATATTATAAATAGATAATATATTATTATATTGATTACATACATATTATAAATAGATAAAATATTACTATATTGATTACATATATATTATAAATATATAATGTATTATTATATTGATTACATATATATTATAAATATATAATGTATTATTATATTGATTACATAAATATTATAAATAGATAATGTGTTATTATATTAATTACATAAATATTATAAACAGATAATGTATTATTATATTGATTACAGGAATATTATATTAAAACTGCCTAATGTGTAATTCTTGTGATACAGGAAGTTAGAACTGAAAAAAAAAATTTAGTCTGTGCATTTTAACCTTTAAGCTTTCCATTGCTTCTGTACATTTGATAATATATTTAAAAAATGTCTGTTATGTGATATCTTCAATATTAAATGCCATGACATTAAGTCTATATTTGACATAACAATATCATTTAGAAAGTGTAGATTTGTTTTCTTCATTTGACTTCATGAGTGAATGTTTCTGTTATGTATATTACTGATGTGTTACAATTTTTATGATAATGTCAAGAAATTAAAGCAGAGTAATTTTTTTCTTCTTTCACATTTCATCTCAGTTTTATTGTTATAAATATTTTTCAAAAAACAAATATATCCAGCTTGTTAGCTTTATTACTTTTCTCTCTCATAAATTCTAATGAATATAATTTTTACAGAAGAAAAAAAAAACAATGCAAATTTTTCTTGTGAACTTGTAAATACATTTTGGATATTGACTATGTGGTTCATGAAAAAAGTCCATCTACTAAGCGATTATCGTTGTGGTGAAACGTGTCATTAACTTCTGCCATCTTAAGAAAGTTCTGGTTGATATAACTCCTGCCAAGAATCTAACTGGAGCAAACATGGAAAATATTTTACAATTTCATGGTTGTCATTGTTTTGCTAGTTCACAGTGTTAGGTTATACATGGCAGTCAGTATAACCGGTGGAGGAAGAACCCATGGAAATCCTGGCACAAACAATCAACCCACAGGAAGCTACTTGTAAGCGTTTTTATGTACCAACACTGTCTGAGCCCAAATCTCAAAGCCACATGGACAGAAAAGATGGAAGTGATTGGTAAAGGCGTGTACTTTAGACCTCCCTGCCACCCAGGGCCTCTGAAAAGTGCCAACTGCTGCATCAATGTTCATTTATACTCAAATGTACTTACAGAAAATAGTAGCAAGTGGTAAAAAAAACTTCTTAATCTCTTCTATTTACAGATGTAATTTTTATCCATGAAGATTTTGTTAGGGTATAAGTACTGAGAAGCAATGAAAACCCACCAATTAAAATTCTTTTGTTTCCATTCTTGCATTACTGTTTAGTGGGAAATATAGCTAAATGAATCACTTCAAAGAATAATATAACAAGTTGACAGTTTGACCTATTTGGCACATAATTTCATTACGAAGAGGACTGAGAAATTTACTAGTCTTGTTGATTCTCCACTTGTCTTCCAACAAAACAATGTAATGGAGAACAAAAATACTTTTACTTCTTAAATGTCATCATCTAATACAAAGTACAAATCTTTGAGTCTCACAAAAACATGAAATTTTCAATAAAATTTCACAATAAAAACAATAACTGACTGACTAGAAATTACCTGCATCAAGCAATAACTGACTGACTAGAAATTACCTGCATCAAGCAATAACTGACTAGAAATTACCTGCATCAAACAATAACTGACTGACTAGAAATTACCTGCATCAAGCAATAATTGACTGACTAGAAATTACCTGCATCAAGCAATAACTGACTGACTAGAAATTACCTGCATCAAGCAATAACTGACTGACTAGAAATTACCTGCATCAAACAATAACTGACTGACTAGAAATTACCTGCATCAAAGGGTAAAACTTGGTTGGTGTGGGTTAATACCATTTTTCAGCATATTATACTTGCACTCCCCATGGCCAATAATTTTTGCAAAGGGAGGGCCACTCCATAAATTTTGGCAAGTTGTCACATGTCGCAAGTTACTATTATATTAATGAAATTACCACACCATCTATTGTATAAAGACTCAATTATGTTCTTTCCACAACAAAGAAAATACACTTAAAATGGTTTGCTGAATGCACATTTATCCAAAGTTTATCTTAGGAGGCAATTCATATTTTAAACCATTTTGCATCCTGGACAGAAATTTTAGATGGGCCATAACTGGCCTTCAAACCATATTTTGCCCAACACAGAGACAGGTTATACATGGCAGCCAGTATAACTGGCAGAGGAAATACCTGGAAAAACCATGGAGAGAACCACTGATTCACAGGAATCTACTAGCAAGCTTTCTCACATACTCCCACAGGCCAAAAATACAAAGATGAGATGACAGTAGTCAGTAAAGTCAAGTGCTTTAAACCACTTGGTCACCCAAGACATTACATATCTCAAAGTCTAACAATTGTCTGGAACATACAGTAAACATATGAAAACTCTAAACTCAAAATGCCAGTAACACCATGTAATGTTCTTCTCATTATAAATTAATTGTTCCCTGCCTTTTGTCCATTTCTGCTGAAACAATAGATTTTGCTTTCCCTACCATAAGAATCATTCCTTTCTTTGATGCCATTTTCCTTCTGAATGATGCATTATATTGTAGAATTCCTCTTTTAAAATTTGTAAAGTGCTATTGAATTCTCCTTTTCCTGATGCAAAATGTTCTTCAATTTAACAAAATCTCTCTTCTTTAATATATTTCAGTCATAAACATCCATGAATGACATCGATAAAGCCCATTTCACTTGATAATATTTGGCGCCATGTTTTTTCAATATAGAATCAAACTATCATTAATCTGTGACAAAAGGTTTCAAATTCAAGAAGCTCAACTGTTTTTTTTTAAACATGTCATGTACAGTTACCGGTACTATAAAAAGAAAACAAGAAAACTGACTGAGTACATGGCCAAATGGTCGCACACATCGATGATATGAAAATCACCAGACAGAGGTCTACGATGGATCAATGTCACATGACATGAGCCTCAAACTGTCCTCGTTATTTTATTTTTCACTTGCTCCTGTCAGCGCCAGACATAATCTTTAATCTGAACTCAGAAACATGGGTTTTTGTTGTTGTTGTTTGTTTGTTTGTTTTTTTAACCCTGGAGCTAATATTTACTCAGGTAATTATGAACGGCAGGTACCTGAGTACCTAGATACTCATTATCACCTTTAATGACAAGTAATGTATAGTGTCTTTTGATCCTCAAAATTGTATCTTAATTTACTTATTTATCATTTTAGAAAAATGCAAATAAAAAATATAGAATTTAAAAGTCATAAAGTTTGATTTTTATGTTTTGCATTTATCTCATAGATTTATGGGGAAAAACTTTTCTGAGCTAAACCAACTTTTTTTCAAAATTCAATGAGTTCTCAAGGCAACCTCTAAAATTAATTTTTCAAGATTTTACAAACCATAGTAACTAATCCCTGGATCTTTTTTTAAAAAAAAAACCATACCGATAGATTTCTATGAGGAACTAACAAAATGTCTGACATTAGTTCTTGTGTTAACATTTATGCACAAAAAACATCTTGTGAAGCACATCCATAAATATCAACTGGCCTGCAAGACTTGCTGTTTCAAGTTTTGGTTAGCCTGGCCAGAAAAAAAACTCTACAGGCCATGAGTTAGGATCTATTCTGACTCCTGAGATAAATGTTATTTTGATATAAGACAAATACATCAGAGAAAGAAAATGAATGCTACATGCAGTCTAACTAAATTATCATAATTGTGGAAAACAGAGGGTGAAACAGATGAACAGAAAACAATTTCAAAGACAAAGATCAAATTGCAAACCTCACCCCATCTCCTCTCTTTCTCCCTGCATTGAGGGTGACGTGAAAATGGGATTGTCCCCATCTTGGAGTCCCTCATGGGAGGTAATGGAACTGAACATACCTGTGGATGATTTATTAACTGAACATATCTGTGGATGTTTTATTCAATTGAGGACATTTCTTATCCCTCCTATATCATGTAAAATGAAATTAACCATCTCTCTATTTTGTCGAAGCCCTAATGGACAAAACAGGTCCATGGTCTGTAAAATCTGCCATGCACCACTGAAGCCAAGGGAAGGAAATCCATGCATTCAGAAGGGAGTGAGGGGTCTCCACAACCTGTATGTACCATAAGGGAACATAAGGAAGGGAAGATACTGATATTATCCTCTTCCATAGCAGGGCAAGTAACAATCAACTCCTTAACTGCCCTGAGATTAACTGGATGCATAGAAACAGGGGGTACTGACCTAATCAAACCCCTCTGTTCAAAGCCCAGTGACTGGTCATCAGACAATGACCAGTCCAGTGACATCTGATATAACTACCCACATCTGATTTAATACAGCATAATTGCCACTCTTCTTGGTGAGGCATGATTCACTAATCACCCTCACTGTGACATGAGAGAGCACTCCTCATCCCTAACCAAGAAGCATTACACCCTTTGATGCTTTGCCACTCTTTGGAGGAGCTGAGGAGGAGTCCCTCACTGCCACTGATGACACTGAATCAAGCATTAGGGTACTGGGCTGAGTCCCTTACTGCCACTGATGACACTGAATCAAGCATTAGGGGTACTTGGGTTTTATGCAGTCTTTTAACACCAGGTGTCTCAAAACATTCTTGCCCCACCAGTGCATTCTGCTTCACAAAAGGGTGAACAGATCCAGACCAAAAATAATGAAGGTGAATACAATTTACTAAAGCACTGATATGTATGTAATGCAAACTTAGTTATTAAGTTGAACAATTAAGTCAATAATTACTAACATGATATGGTGTAAATGCAGAGATCTAAAAAAAAATGCATACTTACATGTCCGAGTTAACATATTTAATACCACTATTTTTTATATATAAAAGTAATTAGGCTTTAGATCAAAGCATTATCAACAATTAGCGAATATGTGATTGTAAACCTCTTCTGATTGAAACATCCCACCAACAAATATCACCCTGTGGAAACCCCTTGTTGCTGGGTGACCTTGTCCTTGTGAACCAAAATTTGATCCACGAAGTTCCAATGAATGCCAGTGTTATCAATATGCATATATTGTGATTGCTGAATCTGAAGGAATTGTCACAAAAAAAGCAAAACATAACCTGCAAAAATACTGACAGTGGATATGTACCTTGATATCAGGTCTTTGATGACCTGAAAACGTCTACTATTAAGCCATTTCATGCTGAATGGATTATCCTCACATACATTACAATATAGCACTCTCAACAGACCTAACTGAAATACGCTGTGAGAAAGTGGGATTAATCTGTCACACATTTTCAGAAACAATATACAGTATTAAAACAAAGAATGGAGCAGATGATGCTTTTTCTATTGCAAATGGTGAAATGAGGGGGCTTAATTTAAATTCATGGTCTAGCTCACCCACAAAAACTGGAATCCAATGAATTTAAAGCATTTTACTTTTCAGAAAGCAGTATCAAAGCCATCCTTATATTTCATTTTGTTTTCAAACTTCACATGTTATGCTTCATTGATGTCTGGCATGTTGTTAGGCATTACAGCAATCAACAGATCTGCTGATAAACAAGCCAGATGCATTGTGACTGACATGGGAATACTAAACTACACACATTCATATGTGTACAAGAAAATGACCCAAACCAGTTAATGAAAAAATTAAACTGCTGACCTAGACTCTGCAACATGATGAAAACCAATGCAACCTGTAGTACCATTCGATGATTTGGCTAGCATACAAAGATAGTAAGGGTTTTGCAATAAAAACCAAAATTTGGCTGCTACAGTGAAACCTATCTTGATAGACCACTGCTATGTGAGACATTTGTCTTGAAAGACCATATTCTCAAGGCATGAATTTAATGATTATATAGCATTGTGACCTATTATGAGAGACTACCTGTCTTGAGAGACCATAATTTTATGACAGAAAGGGTGGTCTTTCAAGACAGGTTCTACTGTATTTGAGCACCATGTTTATGTAAGTAATACTACACTAGCACAAATCAGCCTCTTTTTGGAAAAAATATTCATTTATTATACTACAGCACTTATTTATACTGAATAATGAACATAATTTTTACTAATGAAATATAAATGTGTTTTTTTTTTTACTTGTCTGGTACTTTTATCAGAAGAGTCAAGCAAGTGGGGTATTGAATTTCCACACCCTTTGTATTGTTAGCATGGTCTAATTTGTAATTCTGTTGATTGCATGCATATTGTAAATATATAAGATATTATTATATTGATTTTACATACATATTATAAATAGATAATATATTATTATATTGATTACATACATATTATAAATAGATAAAATATTATTATATTGATTACATACATATTATAAATAGATAAAATATTACTATATTGATTACATATATATTATAAATATATAATGTATTATTATATTGATTACATATATATTATAAATATATAATGTATTATTATATTGATTACATAAATATTATAAACAGATAATGTATTATTATATTGATTACAGGAATATTATATTAAAACTGCCTAATGTGTAATTCTTGTGATACAGGAAGTTAGAACTGAAAAAAAAAATTTAGTCTGTGCATTTTAACCTTTAAGCTTTCCATTGCTTCTGTACATTTGATAATATATTTAAAAAATGTTTGTTATGTGATATCTTCAATATTAAATGCCATGACATTAAGTCTATATTTGACATAACAATATCATTTAGAAAGTGTAGATTTGTTTTCTTCATTTGACTTCATGAGTGAATGTTTCTGTTATGTATATTACTGATGTGTTACAATTTTTATGATAATGTAAGAAATTAAAGCAGAGTAATTTTTTTCTTCTTTCACATTTCATCTCAGTTTTATTGTTATAAATATTTTTCAAAAAACAAATATATCCAGCTTGTTAGCTTTATTACTTTTCTCTCATAAATTCTAATGAATATAATTTTTACAGAAGAAAAAAAAAACAATGCAAATTTTTCTTGTGAACTTGTAAATACATTTAGGATATTGACTATGTGGTTCTTGAAAAAAGTCCATCTACTAAGCGATTATCGTTGTAGTGAAACGTGTCATTAACTTCTGCCATCTTAAGAAAGTTCTGGTTGATATAACTCCTGCCAAGAATCTAACTGGAGCAAACATGGAAAATATTTTACAATTTCATGGTTGTCATTGTTTTGCTAGTTCACAGTGTTAGGTTATACATGGCAGTCAGTATAACTGGTGGAGGAAGAACCCATGGAAATCCTGGCACAAACAATCAACCCACAGGAAGCTACTTGTAAGCGTTTTTATGTACCAACACTGTCTGAGCCCAAATCTCAAAGCCACATGGACAGAAAAGATGGAAGTGATTGGTAAAGGCGTGTACTTTAGACCTCCCTGCCACCCAGGGCCTCTGAAAAGTGCCAACTGCTGCATCAATGTTCATTTATACTCAAATGTACTTACAGAAAATAGTAGCAAGTGGTAAAAAAAACTTCTTAATCTCTTCTATTTACAGATGTAATTTTTATCCATGAAGATTTTGTTAGGGTATAAGTACTGAGAAGCAATGAAAACCCACCAATTAAAATTCTTTTGTTTCCATTCTTGCATTACTGTTTAGTGGGAAATATAGCTAAATGAATCACTTCAAAGAATAATATAACAAGTTGACAGTTTGACCTATCTGGCACATAATTTCATTACGAAGAGGACTGAGAAATTTACTAGTCTAGTTGATTCTCCACTTGTCTTCCAACAAAACAATGTAATGGAGAACAAAAATACTTTTACTTCTTAAATGTCATCATCTAATACAAAGTACAAATCTTTGAGTCTCACAAAAACATGAAATTTTCAATAAAATTTCACAATAAAAACAATAACTGACTGACTAGAAATTACCTGCATCAAGCAATAACTGACTGACTAGTAATTACCTGCATCAAGCAATAACTGACTGACTAGAAATTACCTGCATCAAAGGGTAAAACTTGGTTGGTGTGGGTTAATACCATTTTTCAGCATATTATACTTGCACCCCCCATGGCCAATAATTTTTGCAAGGGGAGGGCCACTCCATAAATTTTGGCAAGTTGTCACATGCCGCAAGTTTCTATTATATTAATGAAATTACCACACCATCTATTGTATAAAGACTCAATTATGTTCTTTCCACAACAAAGAAAATACACTTAAAATAGTTTGCTGAATGCACATTTATCCAAAGCTTATTTTAGGAGGCAATTCATATTTTAAACCATTTTGCATCCTGGACAGAAATTTTAGATGGGCCATAACTGGCCTTCAAACCATCTATTACCCAACACAGAGACAGGTTATACATGGCAGCCAGTATAACTGGCAGAGGAAATACCTGGAAAAACCATGGAGAGAACCACTGATTCACAGGAATCTACTAGCAAGCTTTCTCACATACTCCCACAGGCCAAAAATACAAAGATGAGATGACAGTAGTCAGTAAAGTCAAGTGCTTTAAACCACTTGGTCACCCAAGACATTACATATCTCAAAGTCTAACAATTGTCTGGAACATACAGTAAACATATGAAAACTCTAAACTCAAAATGCCAGTAACACCATGTAATGTTCTTCTCATTATAAATTAATTGTTCCCTGCCTTTTGTCCATTTCTGCTGAAACAATAGATTTTGCTTTCCCTACCATAAGAATCATTTCTTTCTTTGATGCCATTTTCCTTCTGAATGATGCATTATATTGTAGAATTCCTCTTTTAAAATTTGTAAAGTGCTATTGAATTCTCCTTTTCCTGATGCAAAATGTTCTTCAATTTAACAAAATCTCTCTTCTTTAATATATTTCAGTCATAAACATCCATGAATGACATCGATAAAGCCCATTTCACTTGATAATATTTGGCGCCATGTTTTTTCAATATAGAATCAAACTATCATTAATCTGTGACAAAAGGTTTCAAATTCAAGAAGCTCAACTGTTTTTTTTAAACATGTCATGTACAGTTACCGGTACTATAAAAAGAAAACAAGAAAACTGACTGAGTACATGGCCAAATGGTCACACACATCGATGATATGAAAATCACCAGACAGAGGTCTATGATGGATCAATGTCACATGACATGAGCCTCAAACTGTCCTCGTTATTTTATTTTTCACTTGCTCCTGTCAGCGCCAGACATAATCTTTAATCTGAACTCAGAAACATGGGTTTTTGTTGTTGTTGTTTGTTTGTTTGTTTTTTTAACCCTGGAGCTAATTTTTACTCAGGTAATTATGAACGGCAGGTACCTGAGTACCTAGATACTCATTATCACCTTTAATGACAAGTAATGTAGAGTGTCTTTTGATCCTCAAAATTGTATCTTAATTTACTTATTTATCATTTTAGAAAAATGCAAATAAAAAATATAGAATTTAAAAGTCATAAAGTTTGATTTTTATGTTTTGCATTTATCTCATAGATTTATGGGGAAAAACTTTTCTGAGCTAAACCAACTTTTTTCAAAATTCAATGAGTTCTCAAGGCAACCTCTAAAATTAATTTTTCAAGGTTTTACAAACCATAGTAACTAATCCCTGGATCTTTTTTTTAAAAAAAAAACCATACCGATAGATTTCTATGAGGAACTAACAAAATGTCTGACATTAGTTCTTGTGTTAACATTTATGCACAAAAAACATCTTGTGAAGCACATCCATAAATATCAACTGGCCTGCAAGACTTGCTGTTTCAAGTTTTGGTTAGCCTGGCCAGAAAAAAAAACTCTACAGGCCATGGGTTAGGATCTATTCTGACTCCTGAGATAAATGTTATTTTGATATAAGACAAATACATCAGAGAAAGAAAATGAATGCTACATGCAGTCTAACTAAATTATCATAATTGTGGAAAACAGAGGGTGAAACAGATGAACAGAAAACAATTTCAAAGACAAAGATCAAATTGCAAACCTCACCCCATCTCCTCTCTTTCTCCCTGCATTGAGGGTGACGTGAAAATGGGATTGTCCCCATCTTGGAGTCCCTCATGGGAGGTAATGGAACTGAACATACCTGTGGATGATTTATTAACTGAACATATCTGTGGATGTTTTATTCAATTGAGGACATTTCTTATCCCTCCTATATCATGTAAAATGAAATTAACCATCTCTCTATTTTGTCGAAGCCCTAATGGACAAAACAGGTCCATGGTCTGTAAAATCTGCCATGCACCACTGAAGCCAAGGGAAGGAAATCCATGCATTCAGAAGGGAGTGAGGGGTCTCCACAACCTGTATGTACCATAAGGGAACATAAGGAAGGGAAGATACTGATATTATCCTCTTCCATAGCAGGGCAAGTAACAATCAACTCCTTAACTGCCCTGAGATTAACTGGATGCATAGAAACAGGGGGTACTGACCTAATCAAACCCCTCTGTTCAAAGCCCAGTGACCGGTCATCAGACAATGACCAGTCCAGTGACATCTGATATAACTACCCACATCTGATTTAATACAGCATAATTGCCACTCTTCTTGGTGAGGCATGATTCACTAATCACCCTCACTGTGACATGAGAGAGCACTCCTCATCCCTAACCAAGAAGCATTACACCCTTTGATGCTTTGCCACTCTTTGGAGGAGCTGAGGAGGAGTCCCTCACTGCCACTGATGACACTGAATCAAGCATTAGGGGTACTGGGCTGAGTCCCTTACTGCCACTGATGACACTGAATCAAGCATTAGGGGTACTTGGGTTTTATGCAGTCTTTTAACACCAGGTGTCTCAAAACATTCTTGCCCCACCAGTGCATTCTGCTTCACAAAAGGGTGAACAGATCCAGACCAAAAATAATGAAGGTGAATACAATTTACTAAAGCACTGATATGTATGTAATGCAAACTTAGTTATTAAGTTGAACAATTAAGTCAATAATTACTAACATGATATGGTGTAAATGCAGAGATCTAAAAAAAAATGCATACTTACATGTCCGAGTTAACATATTTAATACCACTATTTTTTATATATAAAAGTAATTAGGTTTTAGATCAAAGCATTATCAACAATTAGCGAATATGTGATTGTAAACCTCTTCTGATTGAAACATCCCACCAACAAATATCACCCTGTGGAAACCCCTTGTTGCTGGGTGACCTTGTCCTTGTGAACCAAAATTTGATCCACGAAGTTCCAATGAATGCCAGTGTTATCAATATGCATATATTGTGATTGCTGAATCTGAAGGAATTGTCACAAAAAAAGCAAAACATAACCTGCAAAAATACTGACAGTGGATATGTACCTTGATATCAGGTCTTTGATGACCTGAAAACGTCTACTATTAAGCCATTTCATGCTGAATGGATTATCCTCACATACATTACAATATAGCACTCTCAACAGACCTAACTGAAATACGCTGTGAGAAAGTGGGATTAATCTGTCACACATTTTCACCACAATATACAGTATTAAAACAAAGAATGGAGCAGGTGATGCTTTTTCTATTGCAAATGGTGAAATGAGGGGGCTTAATTTAAATTCATGGTCTAGCTCACCCACAAAAACTGGAATCCAATGAATTTAAAGCATTTTACTTTTCAGAAAGCAGTATCAAAGCCATCCTTATATTTCATTTTGTTTGCAAACTTCATATGTTATGCTTCATTGATGTCTGGCATGTTGTTAGGCATTACAGCAATCAACAGATCTGCTGATAAACAAGCCAGATGCATTGTGACTGACATGGGAATACTAAACTACACACATTCATATGTGTACAAGAAAATGACCCAAACCAGTTAATGAAAAAATTAAACTGCTGACCTAGACTCTGCAACATGATGAAAACCAATGCAACCTGTAGTACCATTCAATGATTTGGCTAGCATACAAAAATGGTAAGGGTTTTGCAATAAAAACCAAAACTTGGCTACTACAGTGAAACCTGTCTTGATAGACCACTGCTATGTGAGACCACCTGTCTTGAAAGACCATATTCTCAAGGCATGAATTTAATGATTATATAGCATTTGGCATTACAATATCATTTAGAAAGTGTACATTTGTTTGCTTCATTTGACTTCATGAGTGAATGTTTCTGTTATGTATATTACTGATGTTACAATTTTTATGATAATGTCAAGAAATTAAATCAGTCCTGTGTGCGCAGAGTAATTTTTTTTCTAACTTTCACATTTCATCTTAGTTTTATTGTTTTAAACATTTTTAAAAAACAAATATCTCCAGCTTGTTTTGATACTTTTCTCCCATAAATTCTAATGAATAAAAAATTTTCAGAAGAAAAAAACAATGCAAATTTTTCTTGTGAATGTAAATACATGTAGCATATTGACCATGTGATTCATGAAAAAAGTCCATCTACCAAGCAATTATCGTTGTGGTGAAACGTGTCATTAACTTCTGCCATCTTAAAAAAGTTCTGGCTGAAACACTACATAACTCCTGCCAAGAATCTAACTGGAGCAAGCATGGAAAATATTTTACAATTACATGGTTGACATTGTTTTGCTAGTTCACAGTGTTAGGTTATACATGGCAGTCAGTATAACTGGTGGAGGAAGAACCCATGGAAACCCCGGCATGAACAATCAACCCACAGGAAGCTACTTGTAAGCGTTTTTATGTACCAACACTGCCTAAGCCCAAGTCTCAAACACACATGGACAGACAAGAGGGAAGTGATTGGTAAAGGCGTGTACTTTAGACGTCCCTGCCACCCAGGGCCTCTGAAAAGTGCCAACTGCTGCATTGTTCATTTATATTCAATGATGACCAACAGGATGCATATGGCCCACTAACCTATGTATGCATTGTGGCATTTATTAGTGATGTATATATGTACATATGTAAATATTGGATTTATTTATGTAAATATTGGATTTATTTTGGATTTATTTTAGATTCAAAACAGTTTGCATGACTGGAATTTCTTGTTAGATGGGATTTAGGAGTATATACAGTAGAAATATATGAATAACAGACACTATACAAGGTAAGCTGTATTTTTATTTCAATGAAATCCAGCAAAAATTAATGAAATAATGAATATAAATGTAACCATGTTATTATTGTCAGTTTCTGTAGTCAGCCTTGATGATGCTTAATTATTCAGCCTAGCAATCAGACTCAGTAGTCTCAGTAACTGATATGATAGAACTCGGCAGTAGTGAAACTGAACAACAACTGTTAAAACCCAAAACAACAACAAGTGAAATTTACTATCAATCAAAAATACTGAAATTATGAAAACTAGTCTAACAGGAAATATACTAACCTCAGGCTGACCAATTGCTACTAAATTCAAGCTGTTGATAGAGACAATTTGATTGTAGATAATACCAATTGTATACCAAGACATTATGATAAATGGAGTCTGGACTAACAAAGGTTTACTGTAGTACTAAATGGTATATATTATAGATACTGTCATGAAATGTGGCACTTGTCTGTTTCCACCTATTTATCCATATCTTCATGATCCAAATGATATAATTTGTACATAGTTTTACTAATTTAGCTTTGAAAAATAAAATTATACAAGATGAAAGCTATGATGCTATCATAGTAAATGAAGTGTATGTAATCAAACCTGCTATAGCAAGCACCTGTGTACAAAGTTCAAATCTGATATTATTATTATTATTATTATTATTATTATTAGGTTTCATTTACACATCAACCAATAAATATTTTTACCTGACTATAAAAACCAACTGTTCATAAATGACCACTTTTAACTTGTTCTCTGATCTGTTACACATAGGCTGTATGCATTCAAGATGCAGTTCTGTGATTCATGCAAATTTCTTGCAAATGATTCTAAACACTCAATCAAAAGCGCAAATATCATACATCAATTTTACAAAACCATCACATATTTTTCAATAAGTCCTTCCTGTTCTTACAAAAATCACCCCGTTTTCAAACAGACAGAGGAACTTCCCTTCCCGCAAATTTTAAAATAGGTATAATTATAATAAGCAAAACATTCAGGGAAATTTTACCTCAAGGATTTAAACAAGTATAATTGATTCAAGAAAAAAAAAGTAAAAACATTAACATCCTAATATCAGTTTCAATCAAATGCTTACCTCCCAAAGAATCTTGAAATCCTTCTGCTCAATTCTGATCAGTTCTGTGTAGTCCCTAGTAATGACAGTGGCATGGCGGGGACGATTTGTCAAGATGGATTCCCCAAAAGATGTTCCAGGACCAAGAGTGCATAGGGTAACAGTATCCTGAAAACAAAGAAAATATACATGTCATTTTCAAATCTGTGAAATGTTTTTCTTGTATTACACTTCAATAGTGTGAGAAAGCCTAATGTGCTCATGTAAAGAAACAAAAACAATAGAATACATAGACTGGTACCAATGTTCCCTCTAAGCTGTGCGCATGCGCACACGCTCAGATGCTCAGGCATCCCCGTGCAGCTGAACTGTCAATTTCTGCTCAATCCAACATTAAATTTTGCTGGTTTCCGTAATGCTTGCACAGTGCAGCGAGCACTGCGCACACACCTACCATTCGCTTAGAGGGAACGTTGACTGGCACACAAAATGAGCAATGTAGTACATCATACATAAGTTAAAAAATCTCAATACAACATTTTAACACCTGATCTTTACATGCTGGCAAGTACAATAAGCCCATCATTGCTAAAACGACCTCTCAGGTGGCCTAAATGGTCAAAGCATCCACCTCTGATCCCAGAAGTCACTGGTTTGAACCCAAGCGGAGTAATACCAAAGACTTATAAATATGGAACCAGCAGCTACCTCACTTGGCACTCAATATTAAGAGGTTAGTATTAGGACTGGTCAGCCTGGTGTCAGGATAACAAGATGTACAGTGGGCCTAAGATTACCTAGCTGAACAAAAATGAGACATGCTGTGGGCCCAAGATCACTCTGCTAAACACAAAATGAGATTCACATTGGGCCTAATTAAGATCACTGCTGGCCACAAAATGAGATTCACATTGAGCCTAAGATCACTGCTGGCCACAAAATGATATAGGCAGTCTGTCTAAGATTACTTACCTGAACACAAAATGAGACATGCAGTGGGCCAAAGAGTACTTGGCTGAACACAACATGAAATGTGCAGTGGGCCAAAGAGTACTTGACTGAACACAACATGAGACATGCAGTGGGCCAAAGAGTACTTGACTGAACACAACATGAGACATGCAGTGGGCCAAAGAGTACTTGACTGAACACAACATGAGATGTGCAGTGGGCCAAAAAGTACTTGGCTGAACACAACATGAGATGTGCAGTGGGCCAAAGAGTACTTGACTGAACACAACATGAGATATGCAGTGGGCCAAAGAGTACTTGACTGAACACAACATGAGACATGCAGTGGGCCAAAGAGTACTTGACTGAACACAACATGAGATATGCAGTGGACCAAAAAGTACTTGGCTGAACAAAACATGAGACATGCAGTGGGCCAAAGAGTACTTGACTGAACACAACATGAGATATGCAGTGGGCCAAAGAGTACTTGACTGAACACAACATGAGACATGCAGTGGGCCAAAGAGTACTTGACTGAACACAACATGAGATATGCAGTGGGCCAAAGAGTACTTGGCTGAACACAACATGAGATGTGCAGTGGGCCAAAGAGTACTTGACTGAACACAACATGAGACATGTAGTGGGCCAATGAGTACTTGACTGAACACAACATGAGATATGCAGTGGGCCAAATTTAGAGTACTTGGCTGAACACAACATGAGATATGCAGTGGGCCAAAGAATACTTGGCTGAACACAACATGAGATGTGTAGTGGGCCAAAGAGTACTTGACTGAACACAACATGAGATGTGTTGTGGCTCTAAGATTACTCAGTTGATCATAAAATGTGATTTACTAAGATAATTCAAACACAAAAAGGATATGCAGTGGATCACTCAGCTGAATTCAAAACAAGATGTACATTGGACCTAAGATAACTCAGATGACCATAAAACTATATACAGTGGGCCTACAATTACTCAGCTGAAAACAAAATGATATATGCAGTGGGCCTACAATTACTCAGCTGAAAACAAAATGATATATGCAGTGGGCCTACAATTACTCAGCTGAAAAGAAAATGTTATATGCAGTGGGCCTAAGATCAACTCAGGTGAACAAATAAAAGAATGAGATATGCAGTGGGCCTACAATTACTCAGCTGAAAAGAAAATGATATATGCAGTGGGCCTACAATTACTCAGCTGAAAAGAAAATGATATATGCAGTGGGCCTACAATTACTCAGCTGAAAAGAAAATGATATATGCAGTGGGCCTAAGATCAACTCAGGTGAACAAATAAAAGAATGAGATATGCAGTGGGCCTACAATTACTCAGCTGAACATAAAATGATATATGCAGTATATGTGACAGGCATCTATTGGTCAAGGATTATTTCTCATTAAGCATTATCATAAAGACACTATATCTTCAGACATCCAACTTTTGTGACATTTCTCAGATTTCTGAGAACAACTATTTTATCCAATCTTAATTTTCAGACACAATATTTTATTCCAATAAACAAGTGTATGATCAAACCTGATATTAACTATAAATAAATAAAATTTACCTATTATCCAATGCATACAATTATTCCATACAGGTTGTAAAAGATAAAGTATCTTCAAACAAAAAATTTTCTAATTAACCAAAAACACCATTTTTGTCTAATGAAATAAAATATAATACACTAATTTCAAACTTGTACTTATAACTAATTTAAAATTATACCTATACTCATTTCAGAGCTATAAATATAATCATCTAAATAAAACTATACCTATAATAATTTCAAAATTAAACCTATACTGATTTCAAAAGCATACCTCAAGGAATATGGCAAGAAGAAAAAAACTGGTAATGCCTCAGAACGATTCTGGGGTAAGTAGTAGCTTACTTTAAGATGTTAAATTCATAATTCTATCCATAACTTCAATGGATGCACAGTTCTGACTAGTATTTTTGATATTTAAAAATCTGGTAAATAATACAGTGTTTGGGTTAGGACAACACTGAATCTGATGACAGTGTTTGGCTATGGAAAACACTATCTCTGATGACAATGTTTGGGTATGGACAACATTAAGTATAATGATGACAGTGTATTGGTATGGAAAACACCGAGTCTGATGACAGTGTTTAGCTATGGAAAACACTGTGTCTGATGACAGTGTTTGGGTATGGAAAACAATGAGTCTGATGACAGTGTTTGGGTATGGAAAACAATGAGTCTGATGACAGTGTTTGGGAATGGAAAACAGAGAGTCTGATGACAGTGTATTGGTATGGAAAACACTGTGTCTGATGACAGTGTTTGGGTATGGAAAACAATGAGTCTGATGACAGTGTTTGGGAATGGAAAACAGAGAGTCTGATGACAGTGTTTGGGTATGGACAACACTGTGTCTGATGACAGTGTTTGGGTATGGAAAACAGAGAGTCTGATGAGTGTTTGGGTATGGAAAACAGAGAGTCTGATGACAGTGTTTGGGTATTGAAAACAGAGTTTGATGACAGTGTTTGGGTATGGAAAACAGAGAGTCTGATGACAGTGTTTGGGTATGGAAAACAGAGTCTGATGACAGTGTTTGGGTATGGAAAACAGAGAGTCTGATGACAGTGTTTGGGTATGGAAAACAGAGAGTCTGATGACAGTGTTTGGGTATGGAAAACAGAGTCTGATGACAGTGTTTGGGTATGGAAAACAGAGAGTCTGATGACAGTGTTTGGGTATGGAAAACAGAGAGTCTGATGACAGTGTTTGGGTATGGAAAACAGAGTCTGATGACAGTGTTTGGGTATGGAAAACAGAGAGTCTGATGACAGTGTTTGGGTATGGAAAACAGAGAGTCTGATGAAAGTGTTTGGGTATGGAAAACAGAGTCTAATGACAGTGTTTGGGTATGGAAAACAGAGAGTCTGATGACAGTGTTTGGGTATGGAAACCAGAGAGTCTGATGACAGTGTTTGGGTATGGAAAACACTGAGTCTGATGTAGGTCAGATTTGAAAATTTAGAGAAGAAAGGGCTAGCAGTGTAGCAGTATACAACTGTTGAGGTTTGTATATCGATGAAAATAAAACTTAAAGTCCATATTTTAAGGGTAAGTTTTGTTAGACGGGTTGGCAGTTCTGTAGATCCTTCTGATGTTCGATCTCAAAAACATTTCTAGGGCTAGCAGTGTGACAGCATACAACTGGTAATGTGACAACATTACTGTTAAATGTAACAACATACCTGGTAATATGACAACATCTGTTAAATGTAACAACATACCTGGTCATGTGACAACAAAGTTGGCAGTTTGGAAGCATAATTTGTGGTTGTATAAATTTATTTAAGGATGTAAATTCTGAACAGCAAAATAAAATGGATTCTGAATTTTGATCATAAGGACATATAGATATGTCAACCATGCCTATTTACTGTTCTTACATATTCATTGTATGGTGGTTTCTTATCATTTTACCATTGATTGACTCCCCTCCCCCCATGTTAATGAGTCTAATTATGTTTATTGAAATGTCAGTTTGCAAGGCAAATCATTCTTAGGGTCTGTCTACATGTTTATTTAGTGTTATTTATATTTTTCTCTCATTTCATTGTTACTTCAATATTCATTGTGATGGTTTTAAAACTCATAGTTCATTTCATAAATTATTTGGTTCATTCCCATACACTGTATTCAGTGTTTTCACCTGATCCCAAATCCATTTGGTTTCCATATTGTTACAATGGTATCAGAAGTGGGATCTTTGGATTATGAAAATTACTAATATGTTTATGTGAAAGTATGCACATACTGTTCATATCATAGATATTGTGCATCTACGTGAGAAGACAATCTACAGATAGGGGTGTATTTGTTTTTTTTCTTCTGAGCAATTGGGTCTTATATACAGTGGTCCCCCTCTTATACACCCACCCCATCTGCACCGGGAAGGTTGCCTTATATGATGGGTGGGCTTTCCAGAGGGGGACTAAATTTTCTGTGAGAAGTACATGTAATGTACATAGTAAGAGAGATACATACTTCAAAGCATTTTAATATTTCATTTAAAGTAACATTAATTATTAAAAGGTTCTTATTGTTATAATAATAAACTTATTTCAACTGAATATACAATAATAGTCCTTATTCTTGGCGTAAACTTGATTGGCAAGTGGGTATTGTTGTCTAGAGTTTGGGACGAGCCTAGGCTCGAGCTCGAGGCTAAATAATTTTGGATCATTTTCGGGAGCTCGAAGCTCGATGAGCTTTGAGCTTACACCTAGAAAAATTCTCCTCTTTTTTTATATTATCGGACAGGATAATTAATTGACTGTGGGAATGAGCGGCTTTACAGATTCACACAGCCTACGCTTCTCCATGTGTTGGTCGACCAGTGAGTGGTCGTTGCCTTGCAATGGTCTTCGATGGGGGCTCCTAAGACAATACTTTCAACTATTTTGATTGCGGCTTACGAGGAGAAGAGGTTTTTCAACTTCTGCAAGCAATAGAAATGGTGAACTTTTCAAGCCTTCGGCCTGACGATGAGTGGTGCCGGAGGGGCAGTAGGCGCACAACTGACGTCCAAGGGATTTCTTTTAAACTGATTTTTTAACAGTTCAAACAACATAAACGTGTTATCAGCAATTTTTCATATTGTATCTGCTTTTTGTTTGTTAATTTTTACTTAAATTTTATTTCTAAAGCAGTAGCGATGTCAAAAAATAAGAAATCATCTGTTTGGACTTATTTTAACAAGCACGAAAAGGATAATTTTGCAGCTTGCAATGAATGTAAGCAGACAATTTCATGTCCACAAGAAAACACTTCAACAATGCATCGACATCTGCTTAGCATTCATCTTATTGACATCAACAAGGATGAGTCTGAAATAGAGCTGAAGAAAATGAGAACAATGGATAACTTAATTATATTTTGTACTACTCAAGCTCGAAAGCTTGAAAAAATTATTGAGCTCGAGCTCGCATGAGCTTCAAATCCCCAAGATTTCCTATACTCTATTGTTGTCATGCACACTGCAAAACCATTAAAAAATGTCAATTTAATCTTTGTATATACATAATTCTCTTTCCATTTCTACTGTTTTCCAACTGACTCTGAATAACCTAATTATCGGTTATGACATTGTTTATTTGAATCTTACACACAAAAAATTGTCTATTAGAGTCTTTCTACATAAAATTGTTCAGCAAGTCTCCCCTCCCCACCTTACCCGATGTCGTCAAGTAGAATAACCGACTTTCTTTTAAAAATTATACATTTCTGTTTACATGATGACATGTTAATGTTTGGTAATGAATTTTTCAGTTGTTGCTAATTGTATATTGTATGCGATTTAATTATGCAGACGAAACTTTTGTCGAGTGGACAAAATGCCTTCTTCATAAAGAAAGAGATAAATACGTTGTCCCGTGATTTTTTGTTTTTTGCCTGGTAGCTTGTTTTGTTCAAGCACAAAATCTATTTTTAGCTTATGCTGACCCTGTTATGATTTTAACAATATCATCCAGTTAAAATCATTAAAACGAAGAAACCGACAGATGTGTGAAGCCCAAAACTGTATCATGACATTGTGGAGCCCATTTCCTGTAAACGTTGGCTTTTATAGATAATGATATAATATTATCATTGGTAATGAATGTACTCCAGTCAACACTTCTTTCAGTAACTGAAACCTGAGAATGGGAGACATATATCAACAGAAGAGATAATCTGATTACTTACCTTATGTAATGATGTGAATTAATTACTTGTTCTGGACACATTTGAAATAAAAATTGACCACTTGTGAGGGAAACATTTTATAGTTTTGTACTAACATGGTGGCCGCTGATCGCATTAGAGGGGTGGCTGGTCATGAATGGTTCTTTTGAATACAAACTCGTCTGTGCCAAGGTATTCTGGCTGTAAGAAGCAGGTGGCCACTGGTCAGAGGGGACAGTCAAATGGAGGACTTCTGTGTGTGTGTGTGTATGTGTGTGTGTGTGTGTGTTCTACTTTGATTGCCTTGATTAAGAAAATAAGGTTGATTGTGAGTATTTTACCTTTGTTTGGGCATAGTGTATAGAAATTTCTTTAGATTAGGTGACTTTATCCTCTAATAGTCATGTCCCCTCTTTTTATTTGGGTAAACAGAATGTGAGGAAAAAAGTTTACACAATTTCATTCAGGGAGAGCATGACCCAGAGAGGGATGAAAAGACAAAAGAAAGGGAAGAAGAGAAAAAAATTAAAATGGCAAAGCCTCCTGAACAGGTACAATGGAAATTATAAAAGAAAACAAAGGGCATTAGAAAGGAAAGAATTGGATAAGGATTGCATCAAGGAAAAGAAAGCCAAAGAGGAAAAGTTGTGATTAGAGGAACCAACAAATGTAGATTAGAAATTATAAAAGCAGGGCAGAGAAATCAGTAAAGGAATAATGTTTGTCAAGTAGATGTACAGGTGTACAGATGTACAGGTGTAAACATGAGGGATAATTAAATGCTCAGGTGGGAATCTACCTGTATGCTACTTCATCAGACATCCCAGTTGCAAAGATCAATATCAAAATTCCTTTAATGACTGCAGCAGTTGATGTGTTCTGCATGGATAACCCTATTTTACTTTGAAGGTTCCTGTCTCCTGACCATGGCATATTTTAGAATAACTTTAGCTCAGACAGTTGAAACTCAAATGTATCACTAGAATTTCACATGATGAATTCATACATGGGCATGTGAAACATGAATCATTGAAAAATTGACTGCAAAGAAAATTGTTGTTTAGTGCCATTAAGCACTACAAGGGTGGGGACGGTTTATATAGCATACAATCATTAGGAAAAGGCAACAAACAATACAAATTAAATATACATAACAACATGGAAATTTAAAGACATACAACTAATTTGCTGGGAAATGTTTTCTTAAGTAAGAATTTGCAAAATGAAGCTTGGAGACTCATTCTAGATAATACTGAAATCATTCCAAATATAATGATATTGAAATGTTAACAGTATGTGAACAAATATTTCTGAGAAAGGCTGGACTTTATGCACAAAGTTTCAAACAATATGTCCCATTATATCTTAAAGATCAATCTAGAAAACAAGACATTTTAAGCTTAATCTCAGCCAACCACCTAAAACCAAATAAAGATCATTTAACAAAGCAATACTGCAAAAATATAACATCTGTAAAAACAAAAGGAGTGTTGTCCTTGTAGAACACAAATGTCTGAAGTACATATCAAATATTTGGATTTGTATTCCAAGTTAAACTTCCAGTCATAACATCTTTTTGAATTCTATATTAAAGCACAGAAATAACATATACATACATGAACAACTGCACTTGTTACCAAAAACGTCAGTGATTACATGCAAACATGAGAATGATGAATCCCAAAAGAAGGTATGTGTTGATGGAGGAATGGATATAATTGGATATGCACTCAATATAATGAATCAAGTTACTGGAAATTAATATCGAGATTGACAGTGTCAATATATACTCTCATCCTTTTGACCTTTAAGTGAGTGCATGAATGCAGTACATGCTATCAACATAACCAGAAGAGGTTTCTAATTTCATTAATATCACTTAATTCAGAGAACTGTTATTGTTAAATCAATGTTCCAGCAAACTGATATGAAAGTAGATGTATAAAGAGAATTAGTTTGAACAGGTCACAACTTTTGACTACTTTTCTTACAATGAAGCTAATTATGAAACCAATTAAAGAGTGAAAGCTTAAGAGTTTTTCTCCTGGTTGCATTAAATTCGAGAAATGTTTATTTAATTTTAGCAGGAAGTGCGGGGCCTGAATAATTTACCCCTCAAAACAGCACATTTCAAACCTTAAGACAGCAAGAATGAGATTTTATAAACCTTCAGTTGGTAACTTGCTGAGATAATCACCACTGTTGTACAGTTTCACTACTGCTGAGTTCTATCATATCAGTTACTGAAACAATCTGAGAAGAAAAAAATCTTTCTCACTGCATAGTGGTCTAAGCTTGATTGTTGAACCAACATGAGAATCAAAATCATTGATCTCAAACACAGCGAGGTCATCACTCCCTTGTGTATGTGAAACTATGTCCACCTCATCATCCGATTTATTATAAATTACTTGCATCTGTTGCTGAAATGGGACTAACATCAATATCCGATCCATTTTCTAAGAATGATCCATTAAACTCTTCGATATTGCTTGCACTGACTTTTTTAAGTCACTCATATCTGAATCAGAATCCATCTTTGTTGATCTCAACTACACGTTTCATTTGGTGCGGAAAATCCATTACAGTGTTTCTAAATATAGATTCTCAGCTTTCAAACTTGTATCAAAATGTAAACAGTCCTCTCAATGGTTATAATAATCAAAAATATGTAAATTTTGTTACTTTCAACTAATGAATGTTTAATTAACATATCAGTTATGTCTGTATAGATGAGACACTGGGATTTCGAGTACTGCTGAGCTTTATGCACATAAGAGACACTGAGGTAGTAAACTAGGCTTATCAGCATTGCATATATGCATCAGTGGGGTTCAGGAACTATTTACAAGAGACTTAGATGTGGCAGTTATAGCTAAAGAGTTAGTTATTGTAGGGTTCATTTTCAGCACAAGATGGGCTATACATGGCAGCCAGTATAAATGGTGAGGAAGAACCTGGGAAAACCCAGGAAAGAACCACCGAAACACGAGAAGCTACTGGCAAGCTTTCTCACATAACCACATTAGCCAAATCTGAGATTTGAACTCATGCAGACAGGTGAGACATCAGTGATCCGTAACATTAAGCACTTTAGACTTCCCAGCCACTCTGAGCCCCTCAAGCCGATTAGGGCTTCTTGCTAAGTTCCATAGGGATGTGGCCAAATCCCACTCTCAGGAAGTAGAATTTGGTTCATTTTGATGGATTAATTCTTTTGAAATGGGAATTTCTGGAGAGTTTTTTGAAAAGTGTTTTTGTTGGTTCTGAAATGATGAATATATTTGTCAATACAGCTGACCAATCAATGTATAGGATCACTGACTACTAAAGAACACAGTGCTATGTAAACAATCTGCAGGTTTTTGCATGAAACAGTTCCAATAGTTTAAAGCAACTGAGCTATTCCTCTTAAGTTAGTCTGGTTCCCTAACTCTAAATCCAATATACCAGCCAGATCTAGGTGAAACACAGACAATTCTGGATTTGTAATTCTTACTATTATTCCACAAGTTCATAATTTAAGGATCATTTCAGTAAACTTACTGTCAAATGAAAAGGGTTAGCAGTTCATTCAGTTAATTCAACTGATTAATATGCACAAACCAAACTAAAAATCATAATTAATTGAAGATAATGATTATGTTTCACATATTGGACTCTTGTGCATCAAAAAGTAAAGCAATCTGATGATAGATCTCATAATGAAGTCATCCAAGATCTATAGCGTAGTGCCACAAATAAAGATCCAATGACCAGCATGAAAATCTCCATTTCATTAAATGCACACAACATTTACAATAATTCCAATGTAAACAATTATCACTGCAATCAAGGTCACATATCAGTATGGGGTTCCATCACATGGTGATATATTTGTAGAACAGTATAATTTGTTTCCAATTTGGTGATGGTGTAAACAACAATGTATATATTATGATGCATCAGCATAATTCTTGTGATGCTGTGTTGAGCAAAAGCTAGTTAACGTACACAGCAATCAAAAACAATTCTAAATTTCCCAGGAAGACATGATCTTCAAACCAAAAACAAACATGTTCCATGAGACAAAACATTTAAAGACATTGCAATCACAAAGATAAGCTGATATTTTTTCGGTATAAGATCTATTTCCAATGGACACCATCGTATGTTACATCCAAGAACATGTTACATCCATTATTTACCTCACATTACATGCAGGTCAGGGTACACTGGACCTGTTCTACACACCTGAGTGGGACCCTGAATGGCTGAGTGGTCTAAGTGCTCTCTGGTACGGATCACAGCGATCTCATCTGTGTCTCCATAGTTTCGAGTCTCAGATTCAGCAAATGTGGGTATGTGAAAAAGCTTGCCAGTTGCTTCTCATGGGATGGTGTTTCTTTCCGTGGGTTTTCCTAGGATTCTTCCTCCACCATTAATACTGGTCGCCATGTATAACCAATTGTGTGCTGAAAAGTGGCATTAAACTCTACAACAACAACAACACCCCTGAATCCACAATGTGATGGAAACAAATTGACCAATGTGTCCAAACAGATGCCTTTTTTCTTTGTGTCAGTCTAGAGTTGGACAATAAGATATTACCTTAAGATTTATAAGTCCAAAATCTAAAATCTGCATTGTGATTGACCTATTTCAAAAAGGTCAAAATGTATGCACCAAGTAAAATAGTAGTTGAAAACATGATATTTTGGAATGACAACTTAAGTCAGTATTACCTGGATTTTCAATAAATTTAGAATTAAACATGTTTTAAAAAGGTCAATACAAAGAAATCTGTACTGTGAAGGTTAAACACAGTTTTGAGGAAAATAATGTTTGAACACCAAAAAAGAACTCATTTTTAGATTTCCCAACACACGGCAAAAGTTTTAATCATAAACTGGTCCTTTTACTTTTAAAATTAAATTTTAACCTGTAATATTTTAAGTAACCTAGCCTTTTCTAAACAATTCTTCGTTCTTTTGCATTATCCTAACCTATGGTTTTCTAAGCTCCCTTAATACTAAATTCACTTAAACTATTCACTACTTTTACTACTGTCATTGTAAAAAGCTTTGCTTACTTACATTTAAAGTTAAGCCAGGTGTGCTTTATCCAGTTGTATCTATATGCATTATACAGTGTTGCATGCTTTTGTTTTGTTGGTTTCATTGTCATTTCAGCAAAGACATCAATCACATCATTAGATTTTATCTTGAATTGTTGTTTCAAATCACAATGACTAAAAAGCTGCAGTGGTTTGAGAGCTGGACATTTAACCAAAAGGTGAAGGTCTGAATCCTACCATAAAACCAATATCAGCATGTTACTGTCAGCAACCACAGCAAGGCATGTTAATGTCAGCAACTACAGCAAGGCATGTTACTGCCCGCAACCACAGCAAAGCATGTTACTGCCAGCAACCAAGGCAAGGCATGTTACTGTCAGCAACCATGGCAAGGCATGTTACAATCAGCAACCACAGCATGGCATGTTACTGCCAGCAACCAAGGCAAGGCATGTTACTGCCAGCAACCACGGCAAGGCATGTTGCTGCCAGCAACCACGGCAAGGCATGTTACTGTCAGCAACCACAGCAAGGCATGTTACTGTTAGCAACCACAGCAAGGCATGTTACTGTCAGCAACAACCGTGTGTCCTTCGGCCAGACACTTTACTGTTATGTATATCTATATTTTCTTAACTCCTGGTACATGATTTTATCTAATTTGTATAATTCTTATTCATGGTTGTAATGTGTACCAAATATCTTTAGTTCAGTCTGCCTACAAATTTGAGCATTAGATAGGATTTAACAATTGATGCTTATGCATGTGTTGACAAATCTATAATAAGATTTAAAACGGTACCTATGGTGAAGTTTCTCAGTGATTGATGGGATTTCAACATTTTCAGAATAAATCTGAGGCTTCCCACTGTTTTGTCATTACCGGTATGTGGGTACCATTGCAAAGTACAGTCACAACATAGAGAGTATATAAGAAAAGCAATCAGATTCATTCTGATTTCTGGAGTCATTCACAGTTCCTATGTTCCTGTTGTAAGTCAGTAGATATATTTTATGTTGTACCTAGATATTTTTTGAGAGAGATAAACATTTTTTTGGTCTTTGGTAGAAACAGAAAATGCTCATTATTAGTACTATAATGGTATTCTGGAACTGTTATAATTATTCAAAAGAATTCTGGATGTCATGGTTCTTAGAGGACAATTACATTTCTGCTATTGAAAATTAATGGGACTTTTCATTCATTTAGAAATTTCATAGGTGTTTTCAAGAACTAATTTGGATTCTATTCATTATACCATAAATTCCTCTCACATTTTTCATTTATCACTTTAGTAATTAAATTGTTTATTCAGTTTTACAAAAGGTTTTTCATGTGCTTCATTTCTGTTACTTATGTTTGAGACCCTAGTTTTGTAACAGCTCCTACTGCCTTCACACTATATTAATTTCTTGTACTGCTGTACTGTAAACCAAACCATGTAGACCATAAATAAAGCTTTTCTTATGCTATCCTATTACATGTATATGTAGCTTTAGTGCACAGTGAGTGACAAATTTAAGAATAATATTGGAAAAAACAATTAAACAAATTAATGAAGAATGGAACATGAAATGTTTGACACCTGCCCACATCCTAAAATTAAAGACTTTATGATTTCAGGAAGTTTAAAATTGCATTGCATAAAAAGAATTGCAATCACAAATGGTAAAATAAATACCTAAAAGAACGTAAAAGTGCTTGACAAACTGTATCTGGCCTGTAACTGCATGCCAGTTTACAACTGAGCAACCATCTCTGAACAAGAGTACCTAAAAGGGATTGGTGCTCATCTAGACAATATTAGCTTCCAGAAATTCAAGATAAGAGCTTTGATTCTATTTAGTTGTCGAGTGTTGAAACGCTCTCTGTTATTTTCAGTGATAACAATATTTTCAAATTAGCAGCTGTCATGCATTTACTGGATAAAAGCTTGGCACCATTTGTATTCATCAACAAAAGTGAAAATGTCATGTCATTATAATTCATCCGTTCTGGGGAAGTAGTTTCCAGGAGACTTCTAAGATAGTTGCCATGCCAGCCATAATATTGGCTGTATGACTGGGACAATTTTCATTAGATCCAACTGCCATATATAATGGCTTGTAAGTCAGCCTTTTTCTCAAACAGAAAATTTTGATTCATACAGAATAGGTTTTATCTTAAAAGTATGACATACAAAAAAAAATCATAAGCTACAGGTAATTTTGGAAATACAAGATGTATGCATGACACAAAAATACTGTGAATTTAAATAATTTGACATTTTTATGTCACTGTTCCAATTTTGAAATACGTATATCGTATATACTGTGTTTATCTCATTCATTATGGTATTTGTTACACATGCATCTACAGTTATCAAAATTTTTAAATATTATGACTTTTTGCCTTAAGTCGTATTTTCCCTTTTAATAAGTTAGATTCTCAATATTTTTTGCTCCATGTATGTTATCAACTAAACCCTTGTGTTGTTAATGCAGTACTCACTTTTTTTCAAGCTGACAATCCTTTAGGATGGAACCATGAATTTTGTATACATACATGTACTTGTACAGTGCCAACTAAAGTTCCAAATTGTACAGTGAATTTAAGAACTTAACACCTTTCAGCTTGTAAAGGCCGTACCCTCTTTATTTTTCCATCTGACAACCCATCGATTAAACCACAAGTAATGGAGGGTGGTTATTTGAGCTCACCAGTGACCTTACCACACAAGTAAGATACATATAGTTCTAGGCTTAAGTAAGTTTTAACATATCAAGGTGTTACAGGGCCCATGTCCAGTCTATCCAAAAGCACCTGCATATGAGAGTGACCCTAAAGAAACAGAGTCAATATTTATGACCTAAACCACGCTGATTTACTATAAGATGATGTTGGATTTCAGAACTTTTTCAATGAGGAATTTGTACCAAATGAAAGTGACCTGTATAAGATGCTGTGAATTTTTTAATAAATGTGGATGAAACTTCCCTTTGTTTATTTGTATCATTTGTAAGTTTTTAGTTTTAATGTTTATTTGTAGTATTTTTAAGTGTTTAGTTGTATTATTTCTAAGTGTTTATTTGTAATATTGATAAGACATGTGGAGTTAACATGTTACAAGACATTGTGAATCACATCATTTTTAAACATTTTTATATCCAAGTGTGACCTAATCGAATTCATGGTTTTATCATAGAAATGGATAGAAATGGTCAAGCATTATTGATTTTATTTTGATTTAATTAGGTCAAATTGTAAATTGTTATTCTGTCATTTATTTTTGCCATTTATTTCCATATTTATCTATCTGGCTTGTTTATTTTTCAAAAGTGCAATTCTGATTCGCTGATGACAAAACCCCCTTCAGACAGATTAACTTGCAAAATACACAACTTATGGGAGTGGTCAAATGAGAAATTAGCTTTTTGCATCTGTAAAATGGGGGCCAGGAGGTCATCATAATAGTCAGTTCAACTTATGAGTGAATATATATGGTAGGTATCATAAGAAGTGTATTTGTAAAAGCACTATATTGATACAGCCATCCATTTTGGGTGTTGTACAGATAATAATTTCAAAATACAATTTTCCATTCAGCAGGAGTAGCAATACAAGAGTTGGCAGCAACTCTGGATGTCTGCTTCATGCAGTTTTAATTTAAGAACAACTAGATAGCATTACAAGTCTTTTAGCAAAATCATCATGTCAATATGACTGTCTTTTTGGGTAGATTTGTGATAAGGCTTGTATCATAGGCATTCAGTGTGTCCAATTAGAAATAGAAGATTCTACAACCAAATGTTGGCGTGTTGACAAAAGACAAGCATTCACTGACATTTTTTGTCAATTGTTTACACCAATGAGCATGACACATGTGGATTAGTATGGCTTCCTAATGACAAAAGTTGCTCAACACTCAGCTAGGGAATTATATATTGATATTTTGGTTTGCCAAGTATATCTATATTATTTGCTTCATTTTTAATTCATGATTGTAGATTGTATTGGTCAATAGACAATATATTAAATAGCTAATTTTGTCCATGTGAGGTTTGTGATTTGGGATGAGGTAATTTTGTTTGAGTAAACATGCTTTTGTTGCCTTCTGATCATTGAATGTGTAGAAGTAATCTTTCTAGTTTGATGGGGTTTGAGTTCAAGTCATTGGTTTCCCCCAAGGGAATTCAAGCTCACCTGATTTCTGATTTGCTGGCTGTTAAATGGCCTGACCTTGTTGACAAGTTAGAAAGTTTTGGAAATTACTATTTGACTTTCATCCTGGTTCTGACGTGTCTTAGACTTTTTATATAAGGCAGTGAATAACAAAAGTATTATTCCTATCATACAAATCTGATGTGGATACAGTCATTTAGTTCTCTTCAATTATTATTTGAGAGTATGTTATTTCATTCATTCACTGGAATTAAAAGGTGCTTATAATCATTGGGACTAAGTAACTATGTGAATTCATTTAAAGACATTTTGGATTACACCATTCAAGGCTAGTGGCATACAGCATCATTTGGACTTGTGATAGAACTTTTAGGACTATTTGGAATTCAAATTATTATTAAGTTATTGTTAAATTTAACCTTTGTATTCCAGGCAAATAAACTACAGCAAAAACTAATATAAACGAACTCTGCTATAAGTAACCACCTGCTGAACAAGACCATTAATTATTATGATAAAAAACAAAAACAGAAGAGGAATCTTTAAAAAAAAAAGTATTGTTGCTATCGGTGATAGATACTTCAGTCTATAAACCAGGCTAATATCCATGTCACGAATTGCCGTTTTACTGCCTATAAGTCAATACTTTTTTACTTGAAAGTCAGGTCTTCGTCTTGAACTCCGAATCGACTTATATATGGACTGTGTCATTGAAAGTTTGTATAAGTTACATTAGTGAATTCAACTTACACTCCACATCGACTTATAGGCCGGAAAATACAGTAAGTTGACGTAGTGGTCTTGTATATTGTTGTCATTAGAGTTAATTACCAGGGTCATAGTCTATTAAACCAGTAAGAGAGAATTGTTTCTGAGATTTGATAGATTGCATTCAAGATGTTTTTTCACATAGCTACTGTCTATTCAAGTTGGTATGGCTGGGTTACACACTTTGCTTATAGAGTTAATCCCTGTATGTCATCATTGAATGAACCGTTGAATTCTGTCTCTGAGTAAATGGTTATGTTTCTGGATGAGATAATTGTTTCTTTTTATTTCATTAATTGTTCAATATGCAATACACATGCATCGATTTTTCATATTCTCCCACAGACCAGTCTTAATTGTCTTTACATTTGATATTACAACTGAGCACTAATAATTTTAACCTCTAGAACCTTAGTAACAATGGATGAACCTCCAACTAAAAGGAAATAAATTTTAATGCTGGAGAAAATATTTATTGTAACTACAAAAAGTGAAAAATAGCAGACCACTTGCAAAAAGTGGTTTTAAACATCGGTAATACAAATTTAGGTTGTTATAAAGAAAAAGGTGTAATTCAGAAATGATTTCATATGCTAAAAAATGTGGTTTTCAAATGTAAATGTTATTTCATGTTTAATGATAGAAGTATATCTTTATATATAATTTTGTATTTTGATGAATTCATACAATAGTAATGAATATAATATATGTACAGTGATTCTGGCTATTTTTCTTGAAATTGTTCTAAAACTGAACCTTGGAAACTGGTCTTTTTGCACAAACCTACTATGAGATACCACCTGTCTTGAGAGAACACTTTTTGTTGGCAGAAAGGGTGTTCTCTCATAACAGGTTTTACTGTATTTGTTTAATTTTTACCGAACTGATTTTCTGTTGCTTCTTTCTTTTACACAGAAGAGCTGTCAACCCTGGCAAGTTCATCCCAGTAGGACAATTTATTTTTTTTCCAAAAGATTGATCAGTCTTCAATAAGGTGCAACAAAATATCAATAATTGCTATTGAAAAGCTTTAAAACATAATTAAAGGTTCAATGCATTGACGATAAACATTATGTTCAACTAAAACGTTTGTAAAGCATGCAAACAAAGACTTTATTTATCACTAGTACAGTTGCAAAAACTCTAGTTCCAAACCTTATGCAGCTCAATGGTTTGTTGCTGTCTCTCAGCTTGACATAATTCTTGGAAATTCTTTTCCATTTCACATGACAACGGCAATCATATCTCCCACCATAAGACATACTCAAATTGGCATGTGATGTCCAATAAATGTAATTGTGTTCTTTCCAGTTTTTATTCACAAGAATCTGAATACTCCTTTTTATTCTTCTGCATTGATTATTAACACTTTTCCAGATGCTTATTTTCCCATTCATCTTAAAAAACATGCATCACTTTCTGGATGCCATTTAAAAAAATTCTATAATCAAGAGTTTCATCATGCTAACACTTTGAATGAACAAATTGGTGCAGTTTAAAGTGTCTAAGGTGCTGCTGTAAAGTTAGTCTGGTCCCTTTACTAATTTCACTAATTCTAAGATGAAACCTGGATCCAAACAAACAACAGATGAACTGTGTATCCAGATTTTTCTGCAAGGATAATTTTCTCGTAGTTTTTGCTAGTATGCTGTAAGTCCATATTTTAAGGGTAATTTTAGTAAGACACAGCAAAATCGTAAGAGTTGGCAGATCTGACATAGCTTAAGGCCAAAGACTTGTAACAGGACAATCTACTCATGGTATCCAGAAAGAAAATTTAACAGTTGTTGTGTATAATTAATCTCTATTGTATGATCATAGACTGTTCATAGCTGAAGGTTTGGGTCTACATGGCTAATGACATGTAGGTTAAACTTTTTGACTTGATTTTGATACAGTCTTGATCTTGACCTTAGAAGATTCTAGAAGCAAATTTTATTCAGTTTGATGGAAATTCAAATGACCCTCATTCTGGTCCTCATAGAGTGACTTACAATTTTATTTTATTTTAAATAAAGTAAACTGAAATTATTTATTCCTGCTTTAACATATGACTCATGGAATCAGTTGCTTATCAAGTTTTAATTGGAAAGGATTATTTTAATTATTCAAAGGAATTACCAAGTGCTCATGAATACTTCAGACTAAATCACTATTTTGGGATTATTGTGAATTTATTTAGATACACGTTGGATTATATCATTGCAATACATCAAAACAGTTAGCACATCAACACCATTCCTGGCTACTGGTACATCAACAGATTCAGTGTTTGAAACACCAATGGAATTCATCCAGAATACTCTCTACTGTTACAGAACTTTTATTTGTGATATAACTTACGATACTATAAGATCTTTTCAAATTTTAAGTTTGTGTTCTAGGGAAATAAATTATTTGCTGAATTTCATTTTTTATCTCCTAATTAAATGCACAAAAGGTATAATGTAAATGAATACTCAAGAGGTGTAAATTAAATGCCCAAAGGAACATTACAAAATGCCCAAAAAGTACAATGTATATCAAATGTCCTATGATGTAAATTACCATAAATGCTAAACGATACAATGTAAATTACCATAAACTATAAATGATACAATGTAAATTACCATAAATGTTCAATGATACAATGTAAATTCCCATTAATACTCAATGAAGCAATGTAAATTACCATAAATGCTAAATGATGCAATGTAAATTACCATAAATGCTCAATGATACAATGTAAATTACCATAAATGCTCAATGATACAATGTAAATTACCATAAATGCTAAATGATACAATATAAATTACCATAAATGCTAAATGATACAATATAAATTACCATAAATGCTAAATGATGCAATGTAAATTACCATAAACCTTCACTGATACAATGCACAATGATACAATGTAACTTACCATAAATGCTCAATGATACAATGTAAATTACCATAAATGCACAATGAGACAATGTAAATTACCATAAATGCATGATGATACAATGTGAATTACCATCAATGCTAAATGATGCAATGTAAATTACCATAAACCTTCACTGATACAATGTAAATTACCATAAACACTCAATGATACAATGTAAATTACCATAAATGCACAATGATACAATGTAACTTACCATAAATGCTCAATGATACAATGTAAATTACCATAAATGCACAATGAGACAATGTAAATTACCATAAATGCTCGATGATACAATGTGAATTACCATCAGTGCTACATGATGCAATGTAAATTTTATATATGAATAGTTCAGTATGCAAAAGAATATTTTTAAGTTAAATCTATGGTCCCTACTCATGCCTACTGGATGCAAAAGTTAAGAAACTTAACGTCCATTTATGATCATCAGACTGGGCTACCTACCTGTGCTCTTCCTGTCTCTGATATCTGGACCTCCAGAGAACCAGAGAGAACTGTGTACCAATTTGTTCCAATGTCTCCCTGCCGGAATACTGCAGAAGTAAAGTTTATATTAATGTGGTCAATAAAATAAATATACAAACAATCACATTTGTATGACTTTACATTTTTAATACAGTGACTTTCACATGTTAGTGACATAAAATTCTAGATGTTTAATCATTTAATATATACATTAGTCCAAGAAAAAGAAAAAAACAACATTGCAAATTCACTTAAATTTTCATTAAAATTTTGTGATTAACAATACATGTATCTTGATATTGGCATATCAAAAACATAAAAAGAATTGAATGGTTACTTCTAGCTATTACATAAGATGGAGCAATCAATCAATATAGCTTTCAAACATTTGAAAGGTCGCTTCCTTTGGTTGTGTGACTTGAACATCAGTGGATTTTGTCATGTGACTGTCCCATGCACTTTTGAAGCATGAATATAAAATTAACAGGTGCTTTTAGTGGATTTCACATTTAACCGATTTAACATGTAATAACTCAACAATTATTTTTCAAAAAACGGTGGTTAATTTTCATTTTGTGGTATTGCCAGGGTGCAAATTTATGGATTTTTGTGACATGACCAAAGCAACCAAACCATTCAAGATTCATGGCAATCCTTTAAGTGCATCAGGAGGAGTGTGTGTGTGTGTGTGTGTGTGTGTGTGTGTGTGTGTGTGTTTGTGTGTGTGTGTTAGGTTTTTCAATGCAGCTTTAAAACAATTTCAGTCATATTGCTACGATGTCTGTAGTGTGGCAGTTTATAGTGATGCCTAGCAATGGGGCATCATACTGCAGATATGACAAAATGTCTGTTAGCACCAATTTTCAAAGTCTTTGGTATGACTTGGCTGGGGTTCAAACCTCACGACCTCCAGCTTCTGAGGCAGACACTCTAACCACTAGGTCACTGGAGTGATAGTGATATGAAACTTGCTCCAATCAATGAGTGACAGCAGGCCTTCCAATTGGCTCTGTGGTATAAGACCAGTACAGCTAAAACCACTCTGATCAATGAGAGACAACAGGCCTTCCAATTGGCTCTGTGGGTTAAGACCAGCACAGCTAAAACCGCTGATGTAAGAATCTTATCAATTATATATGGCAAGGGAATTTGCATAATGTAGTGAAATTTCTAAATAATATTCTATGGCATGCTCTAAAAAAAATAATACAGAGGAGCATGTGATTAAAAAAAGACATTTAGGAGTGGAGGAAACCCATGTAGAGCATATGAAAAGGTTTTTCTGGCTATATTTATAATTAGGTAGCCTTCCACAATAATGAATGTTATTAGTTCTTTACAATGGCACTTTAAACCATTCCTAAATCATGCCTTAAGAAATAGGAGTAAAGTGGTATTCACAAGGAGACACCTAAGACTGACATGTGTGGATACTAAACCTGATCAAACATTCTCTGAATTCACTGACCTACTGCAGCTTCCCTTCCACAACAGTGAAACAATAAACTGTATTTAAAAAGATACAATCAGTAAAATAACAAGAGTAATGTGAACCCAATCCAGCACACTGTACCCCACACAGCAAACTATATCCCCCCACAGCACACTATACACCCCTCCCAGCACACTATACCCCAACCAGCACACTATATCCCACCCAGCACACTATATCTCACCCAGCACATTATATCTCACCCAGCACACTATACCCCACCAAGCACACTATACCCCACCAAGCACACTATATCCCACCCAGCACACTATATCTCACCCAGCACACTATATCTCACCCAGCACATTATATCTCACCCAGCACACTATACCCCACCAAGCACACTATATCCCACCCAGCACAATATATCTCACCCAGCACACTATATCTCACCCAGCACACTATATCTCACCCAGCACACTATATCCACCCAGCACACTATATCTCACCCAGCACACTATATCCCACCCAGCACACTATATCCCACCCAGCACACTATATCCCACCCAGCACATTATATCTCACCCAGCACACTATACCCCACCCAGCACACTATACCCCACCCAGCACACTATATCCCACCCAGCACACTATACCCCACCCAGCACACTATACCCCACCCAGCACACTATACCCCACCCAGCACACTATACCCCACCCAGCACACTATATCCCACCCAGCACACTATACCCCACCCAGCACACTATACCCCACCCAGCACACTATATCCAACCCAGCACACTATATCCCACCCAGCACACTATATCCCACCCAGCACACTATATCCCACCCAGCACACTATACCCCACCCAGCACACTATATCCAACCCAGCACACTATACCCCACCCAGCACACTATATCCCACCCAGCACACTATATCCCACCCAGCACACTATATCCCACCCAGCACACTATACAACACCCAGCTTTTAAAAGTCCTCATTGTAATATTAGGAAGTATGGTTAACTCTGGAGATTATTTATCGACTTGCCTTGATGACCTAGATCTTTGGTCACAGCATGTAGTCTGTAACTAAACTAAATGTGCTGAAACTTTTACTCTTTTATTAGACTGAATATGACCATGACCTTTAACCCCAGAATCAATATGTTTACTAATTATCAAAGTGCAAGCCATTCAAAAGATTACCAACAAACATGCTTTGGAACATAGGTTACTCTCCAAAACCAATTTTTCTTTGAGCAACCTGGATTTTGACCTTTTTGATCCCAAATTAGTATGTCTCTTCCATGTCTCAAGTGCCAGTATTCTTCTTTCTCAAAATCAAACAGTTTCTTTAATACCCATCATTAGGTCATCCAAAAGTTTATGGTGCAGAAAGCATATATATTCCTTCAGTCAGTGGCCTTGACCTCTGAAATTTGATGCCAAAATCAATAGACTTCTTTATTACCCAAAGTGCAAGCCAATGTACTAACTTTGATAACTGGTAAACAATGGAGAATTTGAATTATTGTGTGAAAACCATTTCTTATTCTTTCAGTCAGTGACCTTGACCTTTCAGCTTTGACGCGAAATCATTAAGGCTGTTACTTAACACAAGCTATCTACAAAATTCTGACATTGTATATGGTGGGCAATTCAAGTCATTTTGCAAAAATGGAATTGGTAACCAATGGATGGAGGAATAATCATCAAAAGATAATAACTCTGCTTTAAGGTGGGAACATAAAAATGGAATTGGTAACCAATGAATGGGGGAATAATCATCAAAACATAACAACTCTGCTTTAAGGTGGGAACATAAAAATTAAATTAGCTAACCAACTACCTTTACAAAAATCAAAACGTTTACAAAAGGGTTTATGGGTCAACTTAAGAAACACCATACAAAGCTGTTATATAGATGACATTATACATGGTCTGAAAATGCCAGATTACAAAGGAAATCAGCAACAGTAGTACAGCCAGATCACAAATCATGAAATACTGCTGTTCACATATACATTGATGTTGCTGATAGCTGAAGTCATAGTGCTCAAAACTTTACAAACCAAGTCATGTGACTCCACAAGCAGTTTGTGTCTGTGAAAATCAACTGAACATCAATCCATAAACTAACTAGAATTGCTTTGAAATCTGACCATAAACATAACCTAAGATTATGATTATGTTTTATATGATGACTTCTTGGATAATCAACTTACAAGTGATCCCCTTTTCCAAGTCCTCATAGTATCCATAGTAACAAATTTGCTGGAGGAGCATGGGGTGAAATTTCTCAAAGACTTTGATGTCTTTCAGTTTGGAATAGATGACATCAAGATCCTCTCCTGTCCTGTCACACGGCCTGGAAGCAAACAGTGCAAGGCATTACATGGCATCTAACATGTTAACAAAAATCTGTTGGTAGAGCAATGGATTCCTACTCCATGGGTTCCAGGTTCATCACACAAGCAGGTCAGCCTTGTTCAGCTGCCTCAGTTTGTCCTTGGGAATGCACTCAGCTCCCATTTCCTTGGCATGATATACAGCCAATAATGTGTTAAAAATGCTAATACAAAAAAAAATACAAAAAAAAAAATACAAAAAAATACAAATAAATACAAAAAAGCCAAAAATTAGCAGTATTTCAACTATAATCAAAGGAGCAGGGGAGAACGTCTCCCATCCTAAAAGTCTTCAGAATCCCAAAAGGACAAAGGAAAATACAGACAATGCACAAGTAGTTATAAAATAAAATGCCTGTATTGTACTATGACCTTAACCTTGGACACTTGCATTACTGTAATAACAATTTTTTCAAGTGCATGACCTTAACCTTGGACATTTGCATTACTGTAATAAAAATGTTTTCAACATTTTTGAAAATTACCTTAACTTTGGACACGTCAATTACTGTAATAATATTTTTTCAAATATTTAAACAACTTATGAAAATATTAACATGTTTTAATATCTGATTTGCTGGGGAAAAAAACTGCACTAGAAAAGATTCCTTTCCAGATTCTGCTCTCATTTAACTTTTAGTGTTCACACATTATCTACTACAACTGGTCACCAAGAAAACGTTTGTACTGAAGAATACAGTCGTATTTCTTAACATATCATGTTACATGTCTTGATAACTATTATTATAATAGGGACCATCAATTTAATGTTCTGGGACAGGGCATAACACTTCTTATTAAAAATTTCCATCTGTCAAAAGTCAAAAATGATCTTAATCGAATTTATAATATATTATATCCATATTATTATCTGAATAAATAATCTTGTGATAAAAGATATCTCAGCTCCAAAAATAACAATCCGCTCAAAGTTAAACTGACAAGTTGTACCTTATAGTAGATGAATTTCTTATGCATGTATTACCGGTTGTGTAAATGGTAACCTAATTTGTTATGCATCTATTACCGGTTGTGTAAATGGTAACCTAATTTGTTATGCATCTATTACCAGTTGTGTAAATGGTAACCTAATTTGTTATGCATGTATTACCGGTTGTGTAAATGGTAACCTAATTTGTTATGCATGTATTACTGGTTGTGTAAATGGTAGTGTTGTTCCGATTATCGATTATAATCGATCATCAGTTGGTTGAGCAGATAATCGATTGTGAACTCCATATTGTGTGTAAAGGGAGACTACTTTTTAAGTATATGCAAAGCATAAAGGTTAGTAAAACTCCCAGCCACTAAAGTTGACCTGAAATTTATTAATTCCCTTCACAACTACAAATATGAAACCTTATGATTCATAATTAGGAACATATGGTCATTATTGCATGGTCAAGTTGTTAAATTATTGAGTTAATAAATTTAAACACATTTTGTTGATTTGTTTCAGTTAAAAGTGCAACATCTTTTGTAGTATTTATAAACAATGACAAACAAGAAAAACATGTCCTTCTATATTTTAATTATTATTTCTGACCGATTCACATGTTAACGAAAGAATTGGGGGGGGGATTGTAGCAGTATTTCAGTTACATATGTCTGATCAGCCATTAAAAGTTGCGTTCATAAAACAAAGTTGTAGAAGAAAAGTAACACATAATGAAATATTATTGTCAGGTTAAAGTCATGTCATCAAAATAGATTCCTCCTGTACATTTATAAACATATTGAACTCTTGATCAAAGATATAACTGTTTAACAAAAATTTAAATTTGCTCTTAGTAACCGATTATAATCAATGATCAGTTGGTTAAGGGGAACCAATTATCGATTATGAATTTCTGACCGATTCCCATCACTAGTAAATGGTAACCTAATTTGTTATGCATCTATTACCGGTTGTGTAAATGGTAACCTAATTTGTTATGCATCTATTACCAGTTGTGTAAATGGTAACCTAATTTGTTATGCATGTATTACCAGTTGTGTAAATGGTAACCTAATTTGTTATGCATGTTTTACTGGTTGTGTAAATGGTAACCTAATTTGTTATGCATGTATTACCGGTTGTGTAAATGGTAACCTAATTTGCTATGCATGTATTACCAGTTGTGTAAATGGTAATCTAATTTGTTATGCATGTATTAACCATTTTATAAATTGCAATGTTAAAACTAATATCTTAAATGTGACAATTATGCTTACACTATAGCTGACATTTTGATAATATTAGAAAGCTTGGTGATAAAATAGTAAACCTACAGTTTACTGCTAGCACTGTTGGCACATGATAGAGACAAGTGGAGGGAACTGGTTAAATGTTCAGCAGCACAGTGCCTCAATGACCACACTAGGTCAAGACACTGATGCTGATGATGACTATTGATCTAACAGACCTGAAAACTTTGAGTGGAGTGTAACACAAGCACTTGGTGAAGATGTTTATAAGAGAAGGACAGTAAATATAAAACACACTCATCAAATGAGAAAATATTGAAATTGAGAAATATTGTAAACTTGAAACAGAAAACAACTTTTCTCCTGAAAAGCTTTGGATAATTTCCACACTTATCAAGGTAGTTGACATATTATTATACTAAAAACTAACTAAATAACTAAAAAAAATAACATGAAAATCAGAAATTTCTCCAACAGGTGGATTTAGCTTGAATATCATTTGTAACTTCCCATCTGGCCACATTGACATATATGACACGCATCAAACATGTTATTAAAGGAATCATAAATATAATTATATATGTAATATTGAAAATTTAATTCTGACAAATACAACTGTTGTGTAAAAAAACGTTTTTTTTAAAAATAATTTTATCAGTAAAGAAATGAAAAAATGCTTTTGATAACATTCAATCTTTAAGACTACTCAGGACTTTTGGAAGAATGGTAACTATCAAAGTAACCATCCTGTGAAAAGTCACCAAGATACATCCTATAAAAAAATGTCATGGTAAACTGTTATACAGGTAATACTACACATGCATATTATCTACCAGTATTTATTACAATAAGACCAAAGAAAGATATGAAATCCAGTAACAAACTTTTGATCTACATGATAATGCAGAAAATTAAATTCATTCAAGAGCTAATGTGTATAAAACTGCAGTGCCAAACATTATTAAGTAATGGATTGAAATCTGAAGTCAAGAGGTCAGGTAATATGGGTGAATAACACTGAAAATCAAAATTACCCAAGGGCATCAATATAAGAGCCTATACCAAATGTGTGCTGTTTGTACATGTATGTACTTGTACACGTATGTCTGCATGTACATACAGGGCTCATATATATATATATATATATATATATATATATATATATATATATTGTTATTATAGTAAAGCAATTTGGAATTCTAGATTGTACTGCTATATTAGCATCTGTACATCTTGATCACTGCGAGATGCAAATCAGTAAGTCATGACAAGGTTTTCGGATTTCAAGGCATAATCTAGCAACCAAGATAGAAATACATGTACTATGATAATGATTTTTTTATATAGATAATTTAAGAAATCACTAAGTTTAAATGAAAAGCAAAATAAACAGCTTAATATTACATTTTTAATATAAACTGAACTTCATCCTAAATCATTAACTGAATTGCATAAGGATCAGCTGATATGTTCATGAGTACCACAGCATTTGAATGAAGCAAATGTAACAATAGTCACTCATATTTCAACTGCTTTTGAATGAAGCAAAATAGTCACTCATATTTCGACTGCTTTGAATGAAGCAAATGTAACAATAGTCACTCATATTTCAACAGCTTTTTAATGAAGCAACAATAGTCACTCATATTTCGACAGCTTCTGAACAAAGCAAATGTAACAATAGTCACTCATATTTTGACAGCTTTTTAATGAAGCAACAATAGTCACTCATATTTTGACAGCTTTTGAATGAAGCAAATGTAACAATAGTCACTCATATTTTGACTGCTTTTTAACAAAGCAAATGTAACAATAGTCACTCATATTTCGACAGCTTTTTAATGAAGCAAATGTAACAATACAATAGTCACTCATATTTCGACAGCTTTTGAACGAAACTAATGTAACAATAGTCACTCATATTTCGACTGCTTTTGAACGAAGCAAATGTAACAATAGTCAGTCATATTTCGACAGCTTTTGAACGAAGCAAATGTAACAATACAATAGTCACTCATATTTCGACTGCTTTTTAATGAAGCAACAATAGTCACTCATATGTCAACTGCTTTGAATGAAGCAAATGTAACAATAGTCACTCATATTTCAACTGCTTTTCATGACTTGGAGAAAAACAAATCTGAGGCCTGGCTAAAAGTGGTGAGAGAAGTTCTGATGGGGACATGCAATGAGAATGACTGCATTATTTTGACAGTTATTTACAATGTGATTGAACAAATCATTTAAACCTAATGATACAGATTTGTTACAGAAAATGTTACTCATTTCTATTTCTGATACAGATTAATATTACAGATAAAGTTACTCATTTCTGATACAGATTTATTACAGATAAAGTTACTCATTTCTGATACAGATTTATTACAGATAAAGTTACTCATTTCTGATACAGATTTGTTACAGATAATGTTTCTCATTTCTGGTACAGATTTGTTACAGATAAAGTTACTCATTTCTGATACAGATTTATTACAGATAATGTTACTCATTTCTATTTCTGATACAGATTAATATTACAGATAAAGTTACTCGTTTCTGATACAGATTTATTACAGATAAAGTTACTCATTTCTGATACAGATTTGTTACAGATAATGTTTCTCATTTCTGGTACAGATTTGTTACAGATAAAGTTACTCATTTCTGGTACAGATTTGTTACAGATAAAGTTACTCATTTCTGGTACAGATTTGTTACAGATAAAGTTACTCATTTCTGGAAAAGATTTGTTACAGATAAAGTTACTCATTTCTGATACAGATTTGTTACAGATAAAGTTACTCTTTTCTGATACAGATTTGTTACAGATAAAGTTACTCATTTCTATTTCTGATACAGATTAATATTACAGATAAAGTTACTCGTTTCTGATACAGATTTATTACAGATAAAGTTACTCATTTCTGATACAGATTTGTTACAGATAATGTTTCTCATTTCTGGTACAGATTTGTAACAGATAAAGTTACTCATTTCTGGTACAGATTTGTTACAGATAAAGTTACTCATTTCTGGTACAGATTTGTTACAGATAAAATTATTCATTTCTGGTACAGATTTGTTACAGATAAAGTTACTCATTTCTGGAAAAGATTTGTTACAGATAAAGTTACTCATTTCTGATACAGATTACAGATAAAGTTACTCATTTCTGGTACAGATTTGTTACAGATAAAGTTACTCATTTCTGGTACAGATTTGTTACAGATAAAGTTACTCATTTCTGGTACAGATTTGTTACAGATAAAGTTACTCATTTCTTTTACAAGAATCATATCAGTCCCCACCACCCTAGAGCTAGAGTTTATACCCATCTCCTTTGATCCCCCCAATCAAGAGAGGACATATCTAATCTACCAATCCAGTGAACATATCCCTTCCCTCCCTCCCTCACTCCATCAACTGACAAAGTCACACTAGATTATTAAGCAATGGGTGTCCTGTGGTCAAGAATATAGGAAGGTAATGATAGGACAGATAGTAGAGCAATTATAGGAAAGGTGGACATTAAAGAGTATCAGTGTACATTTTTGTCACTTCAAACTCAGACCAATCTGGCTAATGTAGCGGTGATGAGAAAATGAACCTCATAGCCCTTCATTAAAATGTGATTTTGGAAAGCTCCAATTTGTGAGACACTGCAATTGCTGATGTTAATTTGTTCCAAGTCCCTACTGTACGTGGAGCGAAGCTGGATGGATCATCTTCATATAATGCTAGTGCTGAATGGTGAAATGCTGAATGAAAAGTCAACAAAACGGGCTAAAGCTAAACTTGGCTATTATAGGAAATAAGATTTAAAAAAAGAAAAGAAAACAGGAGTTAAAGATTCTTGGCTGCAGGAGTTTCCTTAGGTTGAGGCCAACAAAGATCAAACAATCTTGTAACTGCGGTCAGAATCAGTGAATTGTTTACAAGATAGTTTATCACAAGGAAAGACATGTTCTGCTAATGCACAATACAAGTCAATTAAAATTTCATAATGAAGAGGCCGAATCTGGGAAAAAAAGAAACTGTTGGTAATTTAGACATAGTGATCATTAAATAAAATATGAGCCAAACCGAGCATTACAAGAAGCTATTTAACATAGCATATGTCATAGCAAAGCAGAGATCTTATTCAGACCATTAATTTCTTTGTAAGGTTATAGTTGAACTTGGAACTGATCACATTAACAGAACTGCAAGCTGAGATTTGAAGATTATATGTCCTACTGAAAAATGTCAAGTACAAAATATAGAGAGCTAAATTCATATTCATCCTTTAAGATGCAAGTAATCATTCAGAAGTTAAGACAAAGAATGCATTCTTATTAGATTTGTAGACCCTGCCAATAAAAATCAAAAAATATAAGACTTGTTACATTATACAAAGGCCAAATAAGAAAATTTAAAAAAAAAAGAATTTCAGTATACTGGTCCAATATTCCCAATGACATAACTCCTAGCAATTCTTGTTATCATCAAATCTTAAGACAATTGAATGATTCTAGTAATATAAATACCTTATACTTTTATATGCTTATGCATCTTTTTCAAAAATAATTTTCCAGTACAGCATGATAATTTGCGTGAATGTTTATATGCTTGATATACTGAGCTTGAAGCTTTGATTTTTAAAATAACTCAATTCTTTAGTGCTGAGCCATTAATTTATCACATTGTGCTGTATATTACAGAAAGTTCCACAATGTTCTGTGACTAATGAAGTTACATTCTCTATAAAAAAAACAATTATTATTATTATTATATACATTATTATTAATATTATTATTATTATTATTATTATTATTATTATTATTAGCATCACCATTATTATTATTATCATTGTTATTAGTATCATTATTAACATTATTATTATTATTATTATTATTATTAGCATCACCATTATTATTATTATCATTGTTATTAGTATCATTATTAACATTATTATTAATATTATTATCAATATTATTATTATTATTATTATTATTATTATTAGAATCACCATTATTATTATTATCATTGTTATTAGTAACATTATTAACATTATTATATTATTATTATTATTATTATTATTATTATTATTATTATTATTAAACAGGGAACCTATCACTAAATATAATGAATAGTCAATAATATATAAAATCTGACATAAACATACACTCATGGCACTCATTACAAAAGGGTTTAATTAATAATTGATTGGATAAATCAATCATAAGATTACTCATTAGTAAACTTAAAAATGTGGGTAACAATGTCATTTGGTTGTAAGGATGTAGTACTGCTATAACAGAAATGCATCCAATTATCAAGTTCCATGATTTTTATAGTATGACAAAAAAAGATCTTTAAGTGCCAAATTTCAACAAAGTATTTGACACATCTGGTCACTGAGACCTATTTTTGCAAAAATGATATTATACCTATCAAAATGGTCCCTCACCAAATTTCAAAATCCTGGTTCTGATGTCATGCAAATAGCATGTCAAAACCACGTGGTCACACATGGGCTCAACATAAAATGCTAACCAAAGCAAATGCCAGTTAGGAATGAAATGTAGGTCGTGACAAGCATTTTCATTTTTTAAAGATGTGGTAACAAGAGATATGCATATCATCATTTTCACACATTTGTCATCAGCCCAAGAAATGAACATGAAAGAAAAATTTAAACTCATGTATGTGAAGAATGCAATACAGACCAATTTACTTTTTCAATGAGGATGAGGTGCTCAACAAGATGCACCCCTACACCAAATTTGTTACACATGTCCATTGTAAGGTTGTAAGGTGATACAGTCAGAGGGGGTGTGTGTGTGTGCCTTAAATGGAGTTTGCAATATGTTTTTCAAATGGGCGAATCACCAAAGGAAACATTCACCCGAGGCAACATTTCATCCAGGTAAAACTTGTAATGTCCCAGTTTGCACAAATGTGACACTAATAGAGATGTATACAATTATTTTAATGAATAGTTAAAATGCAAAACTGAACCCAATTATGTGAAGTTTAAAATATGGGTCATAATAATCTACTTTTGTGATGAAAATAAAGTATTCATCAAGATGCATTCCTTCAACAAGTCTTATGATAAAGGAATAATAATGCAAACAGGCAGCACAGAACCAGTTCTGTCATTTTGTAAATGTTGAAACTTAATCCAAGATAGTACAATGTAAATGTAGGTCACAATGACCTTCCCTTGTTATAACTTGTAAGGGTGTGGCACTAACAGAGACACACACTATTATCTACTCTGATGATTCTAGCATAAACAGAGCTGAAGAAATAATCCACAAAATTTAACTAGTTACTAAAGAATGTTTTATGGGTCACAGTAATCTACTCTGGTGATGATGGTGTAATAATCTAGATGCATCCTTCACCAAATGTCACGATTCTAGATACAAAAGTATGCATACCTTGTGCAAAAACCTAAAGCTAAAATGCAAAAAACATAAGCAAGAATTAACAAGTAATGTACATGTACAAAGTTACAACCTTATTTCCAATCAACATGGGTACGATCGCTAAAAAACTGACTCTAAACATTCACCAAGAACCAAGGACATAACAATGGTTGAGATGCACTGTGACTGTACATAACTATACATACAATGGCAATGGCAATGGCAACCGATGGCAAGGGTTAAGTACAACTGCTCTCTTCCACTTTGTAGAATGGAGTTAAAACTTTATGAACAGATAGACAGAGATAGCAACAGCAATAATAGCATTTGATAGCACTCTAGTTCCATATACTGCACTGAATCGGATATTTAAAGAAAAAGACTTTCCACAATTTTAATCACTGGTTATGCCGACTTGGTAAAATAAAATTGGTGTATCTTAGATTTTGTTGAAGGATCTTTTAATTTCCTTTATTTTGGTGTATGATTGATGGGTTATATATAATATACAGCTTGACATTACTTCAAATGTGCACCTATAAAAAAGGCAACTGCTGATTGGTCATTTTCACTTCCTGGATTTGAGGTAAATTGTGAGACAAAAAAAATAACCTTTTTACATTTCATATAGTTGATAATTAATTCACTTTCTTAAGCTGGTACTGTCTAGTCTGGCAAAATTCATTTTCCTTAATTTAATCATGGTAAGTGTGCTTTAGACCAAGACTGCTTTTTTTTAACACTTGAGACCAGTCATTTTGTTTAACGGAATGCTTAGATCATGTACATTTTCCACAAGAACAATATCCAAAAACAATTTCATTTACAGTACAGAAAGGAAACATGGAGTAATGCCAACATTCTCTCCACTGTGCATGTTGCAAATGCAAACAACTTTACCTTACACCTGTCATTCTCTCAGAATTTCATAATATTTGCAGTGCCCAATTTCATATTTATATAGATATTAGGATTTAAGTTTGGTTGTATAGCTGAAACTTTTAAGTCACAAACATCAAAACATGAATATGTATCATGTTTATTCCTCACATAAGAAAGTTCATTCCAATCCCCACCCCTTATGATGAAAATGAGCTATTTTAAAAATGTACACTGCATTTCAATAGCAAGCAATGTTATGCTGCAAGACAGGAACAAGAAATTTGCTACAAGACAGGAACAAGAAACTTGCTACAAGACAGGAACAAGAAACTTGCTGCAAGACAGGAACAAAAAACTTACTCCAAGACAGGAATAAGAAACTTGCTACAAGACAGGAACAAGAAACTTGCTGCAAGACAGGAACAAAAAACTTGCTACAAGACAGGAATAAGAAACTTGCTACAAGACAGGAACAAGAAACTTGCTACAAGACAGGAATAAGAAACTTGCTACAAGACAGGAACAAGAAACTTACTGCAAGACAGGAACAAAAAAATTGCTACAAGACAGGAACAAGAAACTTGCTACAATTATTCATGAGATATTCTGAATGCATTAGTAGTTCTGCTCTAGAAATAAAAATGTGCTATGCATAGATGGAGGGATGAAAAGAATGGACAAGAAATTTTAAAAGCAATGAGAGAGAAGAAGCATGAACAGAAAACGGCACATCCACACCAGTAGCCTAATATATAAATACCAAATTTCACAGACATTTTGTCCTGGAAACAAAAATGTGAATAATAGATGGTTGGATAGGCATACAAATGGATAAATACATTTACAAATATTCAAAACTTAAGAATTTTGAACATCAACAGGGCCTATGAAAACAACAAGCACATAAAAGTATATGTTTAATTGCATGTCAGCACAACACTGGCTATAAGGTGCTGATTAAAAGGTTTAATTTTTTTTTAAATTTTAGGATCCATACATAAAAGTGTGAATGATAATTGTTGTTGTTGTAGGGTTTAACACCATTTTTCAGCACAAGATAGGCTATGCATGGTGGCCAGTATTAATCATGGAGGAAGAACCTGGGAAAACCACGGAAAGAACCACCGACCCATGAGAAGCTACTGGTAAGCTTTCTCACATATCCACATTGGCCGAATCCGAGATAAAGGAATAGATGTACAAATGGACAAACGTGTGGAAATGGAATGACAGACATAAAAATGGATAAAAACAAAATCAACGATGAATAGCAAAAGTTTTATCTATATCACTTGTCTAATATTCATACTGTGTTTCATTGAAGTATCTATAACAAATTGAAAATTATATTGACAAAAAAAATTCTATCAATGAACAATAGAGAGATAAAATGTCAGCTATATTCCCCATTTATACCTTGAGAATAAAAAGTACTTATCTAAATGACTTAGACAAAGATCCACTGATTTTTCATTAATTTCCTTTATCTTTAAATGACAAATGCTTGAGAGATACATAAAACTGTTTGCATCATTAAAAATCTCATAATTGAATTGATTTACCTGTCAATAAAATGCATGGTTTCTTAAGCTTGTAGGTCACTATGAATTCGAACAAATTATCACATCTATAGAATCTATAATGTAGGAAAACTATTAGCCAGCCTTATAACAATGACACAGACAAAAATCTATAAAACTGATTCTAATGACTCTTTGGGGAGTCCAATTATTTTGCAAATATATCTGTGACAATGTCACGATAACAACATCTGACCATATAAATATGTCAATGAAAATATTCAAAAGAGGCATGCCATTCATTCTATTTCTGATTTGAAGCAAAAAAAATATACCCCAATCTGTTGGTACCTTATCTGAATGGCAGATCATTGAATATATACATTGTGCATAACTCAATGCTCATGACATGTCTTTTGGTGGTACAGTAAATACATATAACATAATAATGCCAGCTAATAAAATCCATATTGGTCCAAATCGATTTCTTTTAAATGAAACAGATAATTTGTTTTTACAATTTGCAAGTGTTGAATAATCTCGGGAAGGGGGATTGGAAACCCAAAATACATAAATAGAAACATTCTGTAACAACTTTCTCTTCCATTTTAATCCCAGATCATTTGATTAGGATATTACTTAATGGGAGAAATTATTTTTACTAAAAAAAATGTTAGCTTTCCATAAGCCAACACATATTATGTAAATATAAACAATGTGTGTACATCTTCAATAATTCACAATCTGGTCTACTTCTTACACCAGTTTAAATCGACATTTAAAAAATCAACATGTTACATCTCTCTCTCTCTCTCTCTCTCTCTCTCTCTCTCTCTCTCCATCATTAGATGTCTCTCCATCAATTAACAAAAGTATGTTTTCACAGCTCCTTGTAAATTATCCAGTGTATCTATCCCTCTGGGTGAAAGGTTAAAATCCTCTTGGTGTCAGAATTGGGATTAGACTGAGTAAAAAAACAAACTTTAGTATCAAAACGGGGGTTGGGGTGGGGTGTCATACTAACATTCTGGGGCTCCCAGAAGCACAAATGAAGGTAAATACTGATTACCGTACTAGGTGGATTCCAACATAACATTACACAATCAAAAGAAGACTTTTCTTATGATGTCTGTTTGGTCCTAAATGAAAATAGTTCCATTCAGACATCCAATATGGCCACCAAGGCAGTTACCTTGAAAATCTTGTTATTCCTACTTTTCCTGAATGGATTGTCCTGTAAACACTATGTTCCCAGTAAGACTTATTATCATTTTAAGGATATTGATGTCTAATGGGTCCTAAATGAAAATGGTACAGATCTGATATCGAATATAGCAACAAAGGCAGCCATCTTGAAAATCTTGTCAATACTCTTGAATTAAAAGTCATACTGGGCACATATTGAAATCCATCACCAATTCTGAATGAATTAATGGTCATATTGGGTTTTCCACCAAATACATGTTATTGTGTCTTGTTTGTCCTAATGAAAATGCTTTAGATCTTATATAATAATAATAATAATAATAATAATAATAATAATAATAATAATAATAATAATAACAACAATAATAATAATAACAACAATAATAATAATAATAATAATAATAATAATAATAATAATAATAATAACAACAACAACAATAATAATAATAATAACAACAACAACAAAAATAATAATAATAATAATAATAATAATAATAATAATAATAATAATAATGAGGAAGACTTTGTATAGTTCCTAATCTTTGGAAGCTCTAAGCGCTTTACAACATTTATAATGATATGACTACAGCAAACAAAAAACAAACAAAAAAGATATGGCTGCCACAGCAGCTAACTGGAAATCTTGTCAAAAAAGAATATGCAATTAAAATGAACAAACGCTGCTGTGTCTCCTGTGTCTCGAATTCCTGGAAATTAATTTTGCATAATTGAGAATCAGTCTCTTTGAGGGACTCTTATTTCATTTTCCATGACAATTTGAGTAACAAATGGTTTTATCAATACAGAACATGTACTATATTTGAAGTGCATTCATGCACATAACATACACCTAACTGCAAAGTGCAAACCCAGATTTATAATGTGCCAGTAGTGTGCAATCGTAACAGCAGATGAGGACCCAAAATTTTAAAAATATTTTATGTTCAAAAACATTATGTTTCAGCTGAAAGCTAGAAAACTTTCACATTTAGAAACTTTATAGAGTCAGCATCATGATAGATTGAGAATAATCTCAAACTCTGATTCCTTGGTAGCAGCATTTGAACTACATACCGGTAGACACACTCTGGTTTGGACAATTTGAATTTAAGCTTTCATTTCTTGCTCGGAAAGTTTAGAAAACTATAGTCTTAGCATCTACGCTGTCCAAAATGAGCAAACACTTTACACAGGTAAATATGGTATACAAACTAATTACATTTCTCATAGTTTCCTTCCTTCTTCCTACACTGACAGAAACTATCTGATTATGGCTGTTTCTTTCTGTTGAGTAATTGACTATTCCTAATTGAATTTTCTGTCTTCTCCACACAGCGTTTTAATAGCCAACATTATTTTGCCTTAAGAGTACAATCAATACGTTAAGTCCTAAGCAAACCTCAGATTTACATGGCTGGCATGAAGAAAGATAACAGTATTAAAGTGTAACTTGGTTTGGAGCCTTATTGGGTGGCTGCGTTGTCCGAGGTGCTCAGCTTTACAGAACACTCACACTTCTCGCTCTGTCCTCACAAGGTGGGCTCTCAGCTTGACCAACATTGGTATGTAAGAAAGCTTGTGAATAGCTTCACAAAAAGATCTATTGTTCTTCCCGGGTTATTCCTCTGCCAAAAATAAATTGGCCACTATGTATCTTACGTGTGCTGAAAAATGGCATTAAAACTCCACAAAACTAAGCCAAACTTTGTTTAAAACATGCACACCTTGTCACAAAAACATGCACACCTTGTCACAAAAACATGCACACCTTGTCACATTGTATCCAAGTGTATCTGAAGATCCAGCCTTGGCTACACTACAAGTCTTAAAAGTTCTCCTCAAATTTTACGATACCAGTAGCTAACGACACTTCACAGCTTTCATTATTTTTGTTTTGAGTTAGACAGAGACAGTAGGAAAGGAAGAAAAACAGCTTTCTAGTTTTAAAATTTAATAACCTTTGAGTTATTGGGGGAAAACAAAAAGAGTTGAGAAATTTTTCAGGTAAAACTCCTTTAACATAAATTTAAGATTTTATGACTGTATTTCAATCCCTAAAGTTTGCAGAATCTTCTGTAAAAACATCACAGTTACCAACCTAGAAAAAAGATATTACAAGACATTTATGTGAGGAAGCAATTTTGAGATGATTTTTGAAAGAAGAACTTGGCCTGATCACATAGTTTCAGCTTATACTGGAAGCTGGATTATTGTCATAAATGGTTTCTTCAAAATATCTGGAGATTTACTCTCTGTCATGCATTTGGTAGGTCTATGAATTCCAAGGGTGGTTGTTGTGAATTTTAAAACTCAAAATTTAGTCAATGCTTTTGTAACAATCATATTCACCCTCAAGCTTGGCTTCAACCCACAACCACAAGTCTTAGTTCTCATCTGATTTTCGATAAAGCCTCTATAAATCTATTTTGGCTATTGGTGCTGTAACACTGGATGCTGCAAAACTAATTTTATGTTTGCATCAATGCTGCACAAAGCCTATGCATTTTGTACTCATTTGCCACCTCGGAAAAGATATAATCAAAACAAAAGTGCTAACAACTGTACTTTGAATAAACTTTTACAACTAATCTGGAAAAATCAATTTGCAACAGATGCAATGAATATGAAGATCATTTCTTTCTTCAATGCTTATGCCAAATTTGAAGGTCTGTGCAATAATAGATTAAAACAAAAGTCTCTATTCCACATACACTCGCTTATAAGTCAAGTCAAAACTGTAAACAACAAGATTCGGATCTACTGTATTATAATGCACCTGTAGATCAGGGTCTATGTTGTTTGTTGTACTGAAAGCTCCCAGAAAAATGCAAAGTTTCCCGTTTTTTCACCTTGCAAGTATATACTTTATGTATCACCTGAACATAATCGGAAGAGTTAGGCTGCATTTTATTTTCAATGGTGTACAGAAATGATAGATGAACCACTCAAATTTGAAAGACATCCACCCATAGTAGTGCAGTTAAAACAATTGACATAAATTTGCCCATCTCAACATGTCATGGTTCTGCTTGTGTCATTTTACCCATTAAAGGTGATGTGTATTATGTAGATGACTTACAGACAATACAGACTTAGTTAAAATGGTTACACTTCTTAGTTAAAATGGTCACACTTCTTAGTTAAAATGGTTATACTTCTTAGATAAAATGGTTACACTTAAATGGTTACACTTCTTAGTTAAAATGGTTATACTTCTTAGTTAAAGTGCTTACACTTAAATGGTTACACTTCTTAGTTAAAATGGTTACACTTTTTAGTTAAAATGGTTACACTTAAATGGTTACACTTCTTAGTTAAAATGGTTACACTTAAATGGTTAAACTTAAATGGTTACACTTCTTAGTTAAAATGGTTACACTTCTTAGTTAAAATGGTTACACTTAAATGGTTACACTTAAATGGTTACACTTCTTAGTTAAAATGATTACACTTTTTAGTTAAAATGGTTACATTTCTTAGTTAAAATGGTTACACTTTTTAGTTAAAATGGTTACACTTCTTAGCTAAAATGGTTCCACTTTTTAGTTAAAATGGTTACACTTAAATGGTTACACTTTTTAGTTAAAATGGTTACACTTAAATGGTTACACTTCTTAGTTAAAATGCTTACACTTTTTAGTTAAAATGGTTAAATTTCTTAGTTAAAATGGTTACACTTTTTAGTTAAAATGGTTACACTTCTTAGTTAAAATGGTTACACTTTTTAGTTAAAATGGTTACACTTAAATGGTTACACTTCTTAGTTAAATGGTTATACTTCTTAGTTAAAATGGTTACACTTTAGTTAAAATGGTTACACTTAAATGGTTACACTTCTTAGTTAAAATGGTTATACTTCTTAGTTAAAATGGTTACACTTAAATGGTTACACTTCTTAGTTAAAATGTTTACACTTTTTAGTTAAAATGGTTACACTTAAATGGTTACACTTCTTAGTTAAAATGGTTACACTTAAATGGTTAAACTTAAATGGTTACACTTCTTAGTTAAAATGGTTACACTTCTTAGTTAAAATGGTTACACTTCTTAGTTAAAATGGTTATTCTTCTTAGTTAAAATGGTTACACTTCTTAGTTAAAATGGTTACACTTAAATGGTTGCACTTCTTAGTTAAAATGGTTACACTTCTTAGTTAAAATGGTTACACTTCTTAGTTAAAATGGTTACACTTCTTAATTAAAATGGTTACACTTTTTAGTTAAAATGCTTACACTTCTTAGTTAAAATGGTTACATTTCTTAGTTAAAATGGTTACACTATCAAACACCCGTTATTTCATATTAAACAGTGCAATAGATAATATACAGACTTAGTTAAAAGGATTATTCTTCTTAGTTAAAATGGTTACACTTCTTAGTTAAAATGGTTACACTTAAATGGTTGCACTTCTTAGTTAAAATGGTTACACTTCTTAGTTAAAATGGTTACACTTCTTAGTTAAAATGGTTACACTTAAATGGTTACACTTCTTAGTTAAAATGGTTACACTTTTTAGTTAAAATGGTTATACTTAAATGGTTACACTTCTTAGTTAAAATGGTTACACTTTTTAGTTAAAATGGTTACACTTAAATGGTTACACTTCTTAGTTAAAATGGTTACACTTAAATGGTTACACTTAAATGGTTATATTTCTTAGTTTAAATGGTTACACTTAAATGGTTACACTTAAATGGTTACACTTCTTAGTTAAAATGGTTACACTTAAATGGTTACACTTCTTAGTTAAAATGGTTACACTTCTTAGTTAAAATGGTTATACTTAAATGGTTACACTTCTTAGTTAAAATGGTTACACTTTTTAGTTAAAATGGTTACACTTAAATGGTTACACTTCTTAGTTAAAATGGTTACACTTAAATGGTTACACTTCTTAGTTAAAATGGTTACACTTAAATGGTTACACTTAAATGGTTATACTTCTTAGTTTAAATGGTTACACTTAAATGGTTACACTTAAATGGTTACACTTCTTAGTTAAAATGGTTACACTTAAATGTTTACACTTAAATGGTTACACTTAAATGGTTTCACTTCTTAGTTACAATGGTTATACTTCTTAGTTAAAATGGTTATACTTCTTAGTTAAAATGGTTACACTTCTTAGTTAAAATAGTTACACTTAAATGGTTACACTTCTTAGTTAAAATGGTTACACTTCTTAGTTAAAACGTTTACACTTCTTAGTTAAAATGGTTACACTTAAATGGTTACACTTCTTACTTAAAATGGTTACACTTAAATGGTTACACTTAAATGGTTACACTTAAATGGTTATACTTCTTAGTTTAAATGGTTACACTTAAATGGTTACACATAAATGGTTACTTAGTTAAAATGGTTACACTTAAATGGTTACACTTAAATGGTTACACTTAAATGGTTATACTTCTTAGTTAAAATGGTTACACTTCTTAGTTAAAATGGTTATACTTCTTAGTTAAAATGATTACACTTCTTAGTTAAATTGGTTACACTTAAATGGTTACACTTCTTAGTTAAAATGGTTACACTTCTTAGTTAAAATGGTTACACTTCTTAGTTAAAATGGTTATACTTCTTAGTTAAAATGGTTATACTTCTTAGTTAAAATGGTTACACTTCTTAGTTAAAATGGTTATACGTCTTAGTTAAAATGGTTACACTTCTTAGTTAAAATGGTTATACTTCTTAGTTAAAATGGTTACACTCAAATGGTTACACTTCTTAGTTAAAATGGTTACACTTCTTAGTTAAAATGGTTACACTTAAATGGTTACACTTCTTAGTTAAAATGGTTACACTTCTTAGTTAAAATGGTTACACTTCTTAGTTAAAATGGTTACACTTCTTAATTAAAATGGTTACACTTCTTAGTTAAAATGGTTATACTTCTTAGTTAAAATGGTTATACTTCTTAGTTAAAATGGTTACACTTCTTAGTTAAAATAGTTACACTTAAATGGTTACACTTCTTAGTTAAAATGGTTACACTTCTTAGTTAAAATGGTTACACTTCTTAGTTAAAATGGTTATACTTCTTAGTTAAAATGGTTGCACTTCTTAGTTAAAATGGTTACACTTAAATGGTTGCACTTCTTAGTTAAAATGGTTATACTTAAATGGTTACACTTAAATGGTTACACTTACATGGTTAAACTTCTTTGTTAAAATGGTTATACTTCTAAGTTTAAATTGTTATACTTTTTAGTTAAAATGGTTACACTTAAATGGTTACATTTCTTAGTTAAAATGTTTACACTTAAATGGTTACACTTAAATGGTTACACTTAAATGGTTACACTTCTTAGTTAAAATGGTTACACTTCTTAGTTAAAATGGTTACACTTCTTAGTTAAAATGGTTACACTTCTTAGTTAAAATGGTTATATTTAAATGGTTTCACTTCTTAGTTAAAATGGTTACACTTCTTAGTTAAAATGGTTATACTTCTTAGTTAAAATGGTTACACTTAAATGGTTACACTTCTTAGTTAAAATGGTTACACTTCTTAGTTAAAATGGTTACACTTAAATGGTTACACTTCTTAGTTAAAATGGTTACACTTCTTAGTTAAAATGGTTACACTTCTTAGTTAAAATGGTTACACTTCTTAGTTAAAATGGTTATACTTCTTAGTTAAAATGGTTATACTTCTTAGGTAAAATAGTTACACTTAAATGGTTACACTTCTTAGTTAAAATGGTTACACTTCTTAGTTAAAATGGTTACACTTCTTAGTTAAAATGGTTATACTTCTTAGTTAAAATGGTTGCACTTCTTAGTTAAAATGGTTACACTTAAATGGTTGCACTTCTTAGTTAAAATGGTTATACTTAAATGGTTACACTTAAATGGTTACACTTAAATGGTTAAACTTCTTAGTTAAAATGGTTATACTTCTAAGTTTAAATTGTTATACTTTTTAGTTAAAATGGTTACACTTAAATGGTTACACTTCTTAGTTAAAATGTTTACACTTAAATGGTTACACTTAAATGGTTACACTTAAATGGTTATACTTCTTAGTTAAAATGGTTATACTTCTTAGTTAAAATGGTTACACTTAAATGGTTACACTTCTTAGTTAAAATGCTTACACTTCTTAGTTAAAATGGTTACATTTCTTAGTTAAAATAGTTACACTTTTTAGTTAAAATGCTTACACTTCTTAGTTTAAATGGTTACACTTCTTAGTTTAAATGGTTACACTTCTTAGTTAAAATAGTTACACTTTTTAGTTAAAATGCTTACACTTTTTAGTTAAAATGCTTACACTTCTTAGTTAAAATGGTTACATTTCTTAGTTAAAATGGTTACACTATCAAACACCCATTATTTCATATTAAACAGTGCAATAGATAATAACAATTTGCATCATATTAAGACAATTTTATGAAGTTGATTTATGAATATGTTCAATACTTTTCGAGAAAAATCACCCAAATAAATCAATCAAAGTGATAGTAATGTCCAACTAATCTGTCTGAACAGACTTCCACATTTTCTTCAATCTGACATCAGAACCAATAAAATGAAATTTGGAAAGAAATTTGAGTGTCAGTGAAGTCAACAGTATAATGAAGATTGCTGACATTAGTTAAAAAAAGTTTCTCAGACTCTCACACTTAAGAAATGTTGTGGTAATTTTAAAACAAGAGTTTCTTGCAGAGAAGATATGCTCTACAATCTGAAAATAATTTCTTGGAATCCTTAGATGTTCTACAATCTGAAAATAATTTCTTGGAATCCTTAGATGTTCTACAATCTGAAAATAATTTCTTGGAATCCTTAGATGCTCTACAATCTGAAAATAATTTCTTGGAATCCTTAGATGTTCTACAATCTGAAAATAATTTCTTGGAATCCTTAGATGTTCTACAATCTGAAAATAATTTCTTGGAATCCTTAGATAAGGCAGTTTATTCTGTCCTTTATTATTTTTAACAAAAGAATAATGAAACCATCTTTGGTATTCCAGAGAAACTCCAACACACAAAATAAGATTATAATTCTTTATTTTGGACTACAAAGACCATACATCAAAATTAAAATACAGATATTAAAAAAATGGTATGGCCATGTTACTAGAGCCAACAGTCCATCCACAACAGTACTGCAGGGCAGTGTCCAAGGTGGCAGAAGGAGAGGCAGACAGAAAAAAAAGTGGACTAACAACATCACAGAATGGACCAGGAAATGTTTTGATTATACACAGGCATTGGCACATGATAGAGACAAGTGGAAGGAACTGGTCAGATGTTCAGCAGCACAGTGTCTCAACAACCACACTAGGTCAAGAGACTGATGATGATGATGATGATGATGATGATATGTTGATGATTAAAAAAAGTCACTGATGAAACTGACATTGCAAATGTTTTCAATGATTTTTTCACCAACATTACCACAAAGTTAAAAGAACCAGTGATAGAAAACTTTAATGAACTGAAAAATTTCTGCAGCAGCAAAATCTCTAAGGAAGTATGTTTCTCTATCCCACCAGTATCAAAACACTTTGCTAAAAAATGTCGCAGTGAACTTGATACCAACAAAACTACAGGACTTGATCAGATTGGTCCAAGACTCATTAAATCTTCTGCCTTTGCTATTTTAGATAGCATAACATTCATAATCAATTTAAGTATTGCAACCTCATCTGTCCCCAAAATATGGAAAACTGTAAAAGTAACTCTTGTTCACAAATCTGGATCTAAGAATGATGCTGATAACTACCGACCAATCTCAATACTACCAAACTTGTCAAAATGATTGAAAAATATGTCCATGACTCGTTCGTGTCATATTTAACCAAACACTTGCTGTTACACCCTAATCAATCTGGCTTTAGACAGAAACATTCATGTGAGACTGCCTTGATCTCCCTAACTGATAAATGGCTTCAAGCACTTGACCATGGTAAAATAATAGGATCTGTATTTGTAGATTTCAGGAAAGCGTTTGACATGGTGGATCATGAAATCCTTTTGAAGAAACTGAAAATTTACCAGTGCAATGAAAAAACAGTCAGATGGTTTACTTCATACTTAAGTGAGAGAACACAACATGTTTATATAAATAATGTTCTGTCTGAACCTGAAACAATTAGATATGGAGTACCACAAGGCTCAATTCTAGGTCCATTACTATTTATTTTATTTATTAACGACCTACCACTTTTACTAAGAGACTCGATATCATCTACAGATCTCTATGCAGATGACACAACCTTGTCAGACATCCAAAACACAAAGCATGAACTTGAAATTTCTTTACAGAATGCATTAAACAAGCTGGAAAACTGGTGCACATGCAATGGCATGGTAGTAAATACTGGTAAAACTAAAATATTACTTAACTAAACAAGGAAAAAAAAGGAAAAATCTTGATAGCAATGAACTATGTTTGACATGGAAGGATACAAATTTGCAAATGGTCTGTCATGACAGACTACTTGGTGTTTTGGTAGATAATAACCTATCATGGACTGATCATATCAAACATATCAGTAAAAAGGTCAATTCAAGTTTATGGCTTCTCAGTAGGATAAGACATTTTCTCCCTGAAAGGCACAGAAAACTATTTTATAACAGTTACATACAACTCTATTTAGACTACTGTAATACAGTATGGGGTAATTCAAATGATAAAAACATAGCAAAGCCGGAAAATCTTCAAAAAAGAGCATTTAGGCTAATATCAAACCAGAAAGAAAGCAAGGAAAATTTAGCTGGTAAGTTAAAAATATTACCTATTAAAGACCGAATCTGTTTAAGAAAAGCCAAATTAATTTACAGGATATCCAATAATAGTGCTCCTGAATATTTACAATCCCTATTCCAGTATAGGCTTCCTGGTAATACACCCCACCTGCGATCAATGTCTACAAAACAGTATAAAATTCCCAAACCAAATAAGGAATTATTCAAAAAAAGTTTCCAATACTCTGGAGCTTTGCTCTGGAATAGTATTCCAGTTGAAATTAGAAATGTCCACTCTATTTCCATCTTCCAAACCCAATATATCCAGTGGATTCTGAGTTGCTGCTGAAATAAATAAATTCCTTGTATGAGGGCCTCAAGATAGATTAGTTCTTAGCTAATTGTGTTACCCTCTTTAAATAAAGTCATTATTATTATTATTATTATTATTATTATTATTATTATTATTATTTATACAAAATAGAGCATAGAAATCATAAAATAAGTATAGAGAAACATCTACAACAATGGACAGTGGCATTCTTAAGACACTAGGTCAAGAGAAAGTATACCTGCCTTTTGTAAAAAGAGAAGGTACAATGGGAACATCAAAATGCTGCCAAATAATGTGAAATCATTAAGACAAAAACAGGTCAAACCTCATGAGCTTTAATTTCAGAAAGAAGTCTTGATCGAAAAGGGACTGACATGTTCTTTTGATTGTGGTGATGATCCACTGTGGCATCCAAATTATCTACTGAGACCTTAAGAGGAAGGAAATGACCCTTACTATTATATTATCTTACACTTAATTTTCCTAGGCATAAGAGTCGATCTTGATTATCCTCAGCACTGATTTGGCTGAGACTGGCGATCTCTATAGATAGTGAACATACTTATGATGTCTCTGGGTCTTTTTGTGCAAAAAGTCCTGTTTAAAGAAAGAAAGTGAAACAATCAATGCCAATTAAATCGAAGACATCTTCTTGCAGACACTAAAGCAAGTAAAAATCCGTCTTAAGTGCAAGGTCCTGGAAGAAGGCCTCAATCAACAGATTCATATTTTTTTTTAAAGACAAAAAAAAGAAAAGATTCCATCTGGGTATAAGAGAGTGACAGACAGGTCTCTGCAGCTCGCAATACTCAACAAGATTGGCAAGGTATGAATCTGATCTGATTACAATGCCCTGGGAAAATTTAAATGTGATAGAAATGGCAGTCTATGGCACTTGATAGTGTGTAATAAACATCTTTTGTTCTCAAACAGGAACAAAAGAAGGCCAGCAATGGAAATTGCTAAGGGGCATCACAAGATCAAGATTAGCATGTTGTTTACTACACCAATTACAAAAGATCCTTCACCTGCCATCAGAGACCCTAGATGTAGAAGATTATCTGGCCTGAACAATGCAACTGGCAACCAAGCATGAAAAGTTGTTCTTGCAGAGAGATCACTTCCAACATATTTAAAGGAGTGTTTTGTCTTGTGTGAACTGAATCTTTCCCATATGTTATTTTGTGTAGTGTCATTTGATTAACAAATTTGATCCCATTTTATTAATTTATTTTTTTATTTTTATTATTTAAATTCATTCATTTTCAATCATGCAATAGGAAGCCTTTGCTGGATCTCATCATTCTGCATCTGTAGTCACAGCAGCATTTTCAAGATGGTTGCTGTATTGGCCATAATGGATGTTAAATTAGTGGCTACAATTAATGGTAGACAAATACCATTATTACCACACTCGCCAAGACCAAGATTCAAACCCATATTACCACACTCACCAAGCCCAAGATTCCAACCCATATTACCACACTGGCTAAGACCAAGATTCAAACCCATATTACCATACTCACCAAGACCAAGATTCAAACCCTGACTGAGATGAGTAGTGATTGGTAAATGTGAGTGTCTTTAACCACACAGCCATCCTGAGCACCATAGAAATGAGCAGAAATTATGTAATTAAAAATCATGGCAATAATAATATACTGATAAAAATAAAAATAAAAATCAATACAAACAATATCCAGAAAGATGTTGTATAGTATACATCATTTTCTCTGGCACGTGTATGTTGTTTATTGAAACCCTGTTTCTAATGATCTTTCAAAGATTGGTCATCTTCAAAATAAATACTTTCATTAAAAGAAACTATTTATTGACAAGTACTCCCAATGTGATTATAAAACATGTACTCAACCACCTCCATCACACTCATCGCTTCAAAGTCCATTTCCATCCATGTCTTAATTTCTTCCCGCATTGTTTTTCTTAATAGATTACATTCATATTATATTGCTGTCTATTTACGGATCCATTTGTCTACACATAAATGAGAGAGAGTAATTAATCTAATCAGACTCTAAGCTATGAAACAGTGAAAATATGGGTTATCAAGTATGCAAGACATTCTCGAAAACTGGCCTCCATTTCCTCATGGGGAAGTGGATGGAACAATGCTATCAGGCTTGCATACAAAGTAGAAGACATCAAAAACCCATAATATATGGGTCAATGTTTTATATTGTATAATGTTATGTATGTTTAATTTGTTTTTGTTTGCTAGTAAATTTTTTCAGGAGGATGGGGTGGGTTTTTTAAATATTTTTATGAAATTAGATAGTAATTCAACACTGTATTTTTTACTTTACCTTGTACAAATTCAAGTTTATTTTCTACCTGACCTGACTTATTTATTATTTATATTCTAGAAACTAGTAATACATAGTTAAAATATTCTCAACCTGAATGGGTTTAATAGCAGGATCATTATCAATAAAAAAACACATGGTTTATTTGGGTCTGGGTCTAGGTTATAAGAATTTCCCTATAATATATCTCGGGTACCTGATATATTCCAGGTTATATATTATAATGTTAGTAACAGACTTTCTGAGTATAACTAACATTTTATAGTGCAAACATTGTGAAGTTTCTAGAAGGTTTTTCTCCATTTTTCATTAGGTTAAGTTTTTCTTTTTAGAAAATGCCAATTGTGACCTGAGATCATGTAGAGGACTATATAATCTTGTCACTTGAAATATTATTCATTCATGCTTTAACATCTGACCAGAATCAAGTTATTGTTGTGTACAGTATTGGAATTATTCAAATTATTTCTTCTCTGGAAATACAAAATGTGCTTTGAGAACATTCTTAGAAATAGAGACTTGAATTTTAACTGAAATTTCACATAAGAATTTATACTTGGATTGTATTACAGTGTTTCAACAAAGACTGTTGGCACATCAACACTTTACAAGCCACCACAGGCGCTTAATAATAATGACTTTATTTAAAGAGGGTAACACCATTAGTTAAGAACTAATCTACCTTGAGGCCCTCATATTAGGAATTTATTTATTTCAGCAGCATCGCAGAAGCCACTGGATATATTGGGTTTGGAAGATGGAAATAGAGTGGGCATTTCTAATCTCAACTGGAATACTATTCCAGAGCAAAGTCCCTGAGTACTGGAAACTTTTTTCTGAATAATTCCTTATTTGGTTTGGGAATTTTATACTGTTTTGTAGACATTGATCGCAGGTGGGGTGTATTACCATGTAGCCTATACTGGAATAGGGATTGTAAATATTCAGGAGCACAATTATTGGATATCCTGTACATTAATTTGGCTTTTCTTAAACAGATCTTTAATAGGTAATATTTTTAACTTACCAGCTAAATTTTCCTTGCTTTCTTTCTGGTTTGATATTAGCCTAAATGCTCTTTTTGTAAATTTTCCAACTCTGATTTGTTTTTATCATTTGAATTACCCCATACTCTATTACAGTAGTCTAAATAGGGTTGTATGTAACTGTTATAAAATAGTTTTCTGTGCCTTTCAGGGAGAAAATGTCTTATCATACTGAGAAGCCATAAATTTGAATTGACCTTTTTACTGATATGTTTGATATGATCAGTCCATGATAGGTTATTATCTACCAAAACACCAAGTACATAGTCTGTCATGACATACCATTTGCAAATTTTTATCCTTCCATGTCAAACATAGTTCATTGCTATCAAGATTTTTCCTTTTTTTCCTTGTTTAGTTAAGTAATATTTTAGTTTTACCAGTATTTAGTACCATGCCATTGCATGTGCACCAGTTTTCCAGCTTGTTTAATGCAATCTGTAAAGAAAATTCGAGTTCATGCTTTGTGTATTGGATGTCTGACAATGTTGTGTCACCTGCATAGAGATCTGTAGATGATATCGAGTCTCTTAGTAAAAGTGGTAGGTGGTTAATAAAAAAAATAAATAGTAATGGACCTAGAATTGAGCCTTGTGGTACTTCATATCTAATTGTTTCAGGTTCAGACAGAACATTATTTATATAAACATGTTGTGTTCTCTCACTTAAGTACATGTATGAAGTAAACCATCTAACTGTTTTTTCATCGCATTGGTAAATTTTCAGTTTCTTCAAAAGGATTTCATGATCCACCATGTCAAATGCTTTCCTGAAATCTACAAATACAGATCCTATTTTTTTACCTTGGTCAAGTGCTTGAAGCCATTTATCAGTTAGGGAGATCAAGGCAGTCTCACATGAATGTTTCTGTCTAAAGCCAGATTGATTAGGGTGTAACAGCAAGTGTTTGGTTAAATATGACATGAATGAGTCATGGACATGTTTTTCAATAAATTTTGCCAAGTTTGGTAGTATTGAAATTGATCAGTAGTTATCAGCATCAATCTTAGATCCAGATTTGTAAATAGGAGTTACTTTTGCAGTTTTCCATATTTTGGGGACAGATGAGGTTGCAATACTTAAATTGATTATGAATGTTATGCTATCTAAAATAGCAGAGGCAGAAGATTTAATGAGTCTTGGACCAAGCTGATCAAGTCCTGTTGCTTTCATGGTATCAAGTTCACTGAGACATTTTTTAACAAAGTTTTTGAATACTGGTGGGATAGAGAAACATACTTCCTTAGAGATTTTGCTGCTGCAGAACTTTTTCAGTTCACTAAAGTTGTTTTCTATCACTGGTTCATTTAACTTTGTGGTAATGTTGGTGAAAAAATCATTGAAAACATTTACAATGTCAGTTTCATCAGTGACTATGGTGTCATTTACCAGAAGAGAGTGAAATTTACTTGTCTGATTGTTGTGTGTTCCTCCAGTGAGTTCATTGAAGACTTTCCAAATCGAGTTTGTGTTGCTCTTTTTGTTTTCAAGCAATGACTGTTGATACGACTTTTTAGCTTTTTTAATCATACTTGTTTTTTTATTTCTCCATACTTTATATTTTGCATGGTTTCCCCTAGCCTTGAATTGGTCTCGTGTTTTCATACCATCTAGTATTTCAGTAGTAAGCCAATTAGGTTGGATTTCATTCTTTACTCAATGTACTTTCAGTGGTGCATGCTTAGAGACTACATCCATAAATAAGTCAGTCCACACTCTCAGAGCTTCATCTATGTCATCCAAATTTTGGATCATATTCCATGGAACTTTGTATAGGTCATCAAGAAACTGTTCTTCACTAAAATGTTTGAATGATCTGTAAGTGATCATTTTGTGTGTGTTTTTCTTATTTCTCTTGCATTTAACCTTTCTTGTCAAAAAAGTACGATAGTGGTCACTAAGACCAACATTTGGTACATTAACACAAGCCACATTGTCTGGTAGGTTGGTATAAATGTGATCAATAAGAGTGCTTGAATTTTCTGTTACCCTTGTAGGCTCATTTACCATCTGGACTAGGCCTAATGATTCAAAAATTTATATCCATTTGTCCCTTATTTGAGTGTTGAGAAGGTCCTTATTTATATCACCAAGTATATACGTTTCTTTCTCCTGTGCAAGAACATTTTCCATTTGTTTCAAAAAATTATCATTCCAGATTGCTTTGGAGGAAGGTGGCCTATAAATGAAACCAATTAGGAATGATTTTGCATTATTTTGAGAAATTTCCACCCAGACACTCTCAATTTCATGTGACTCCAAGTCAAGTTGCCTTTCTGCATTTACATCTTCTCTAATGTATACAACAAGACCTCCCCCCGCTGTCTCTCTGTCCCTGCATAATGGTTTATTGTAGTCTTGACAGTGAAATAGATTATCATTGTGGTTAGCATTTAATTTAGTTTCAGCGAGTCCTCAAAATATGTATATTTTTTTCTTTAGAAAACAACATTAACTTAATCTGGTCTATTTTTCTCACTATACTGTGTGCATTTAAGTGACCTATGTTAAAACCTTTTGAATTTAGTTTCATATCGATTATATGTATGTTATCATGCAGTGGGGCACACAATGAGATTGTCTCCGTACTACTTTTATCATTCTGACATACTATTTCTGTATTTAAATGGTCATATATATTAGCATTTTTCAAAGTCACATGCAGACTCTGAAAATCTGTTAGCTTTTGTATTTACAATTGTGTCCAGTGAATAGTTAGAGACAAAAGTGTCACTTGGTACAATTAAATTTGTTGTTGTAAATGAAGCATTGGCATTCTCCTTTTTGCCAGCTTCCTAGTATGTATAATACAATAATGTATTATACACACTGTGTTCATTATGAACAACTTCAAAAGTGTCTGGGTACATTATGACCAAATGTAGACAATTGGGATATAAATTTGCTGAATGATGAAGCAGAGTGCTGACAATTACACACAGCCATGGTGTCATGAAATTCAAGCTGCGTACCAAATTTGTTTCAAATCAACTAATAATAACAAAAGTGTGTGGGTCAAACAATAGTCATCAATAACTGTTAAATGATAGTGCTGAGATTAATTGATATCAATGAAGGCCTCATCAATATCTTGTTGCCAAGATAATAATATTAGCTATGGGAGTTATTGTGCAGAAATTAATGCAGGATGGATTATAGAGGGAAGGATGGATGTACATGCACCATTTAAAAAGAGCTGATGAACATTTTATCCAAGTACTTCTCCTGAGAGAAGTCACAGTTACTCATTCATATGTAATCATTTTAATCAACAAAAATTTCACTATAATACATATATTCTTACAAGAAAGTCACAGGTACAAGATGCATATTTAATAGTAAAATCTGTCAAAATCATGAAAATGAAAATGTTATAAAGAGTGAAGAGGCAAGTAAAATCGGTCAAAATCATGAAAATACGATACAGAGTGAACACGCATATTTAAAACCCTTCAAATAATGTCCCCTGAGATAAATATATGAAATGAGGCAAGGTTTGTAACTTTAATAATTGCAATATTTCATTTCCAGCTGAGAATCATCATGTACATGACCCAGGCATAAGACAGTATGAAGCAGTAAAACTGACTTGGCGCAGACATTTTTGTACCAAGCCAGGATAAGAGGATGAGTGCTTTTTCTGTGTAGAAAATAAACATGATAAAAGCGTTACAAAATGTTTGTCATCATTTTCATCTTCTTATGGAACATGTTTTAAATTTAACGAGACAACATTCATTGGAGCCATTTGTATACATGAAGAAAAAAAATCAGCCCCCCCCCCCGCCTTGCATACTTATGCATCTGCCAAGTCACCCCATCCCTTTTTTCTAATCAAATGAGAGTTTCATTAGTATCATAGGCAAGTCTGTGTTTTTATACAAAATTATGTGATTGTTCATCATTGTAGAGCTTCACCGTTATTTAGGTTGGAGTGGGGTGCTCCCAATATTATTTTACATTATTACAGAGGACCCACCCTGGCTCATTTTTGTAAGAAATTGAAGCAATGACAGATAGATGCAAAACTCCGAACCCTCAGTCAGCGATGCCGACAGTTAAGTTAATGAATACACAAAATGTGAAATTCAAATAAACAACAATTTAGTATCATTCAATAACTGTCATTTCTCAAATAAAATTCAAATTTAAACCCTTATCACTCATCTTTCACTCAACCAAGTGAAAGCTTATTTCATCATCTGACTTAGTGTGATAGATTTTCCTCCTGTCTAGCTGTGCTCCTAATCATCTGTATGATGCTTCACTGGACTTGTACTCCAGTTCCCTCCAGTCTGTCTAACTTCTGCCTCCAGTCTTCCTTCTTCCATGTCTCTCAGAAAATCATGACCAACTACACTAGGGTATTTCCCTCTGTCTCCTACAGATCGTCTGGTCCCTAAAAGATTCCTGTACTGAAGCTCCTTGTAATTCCCAGAATAACAAGTTTCCTGCCAATTTCGAATGGTATCAGAGTAGCTTATCTTCCCTGATAATTCCTGCAAGATGGTTTAGCAGCTACTGATATTTAATTCTCAAGATAATCGATTTAAACTTGCGATTCTAATGTTGGCCATGCCTTGCTTAATTCCAAGTGGATGTTGATTAAACCCTAATTATCAGACACAACAGTCTGTCAAGGCTGAATTTACGACCCCCACTTGATGTTTCTTTGATCTGAACACAGGATTTCATCACTTTCTTGTGAATCATGATATGACAATGTTATGTAACTGGCTTGGCGAAAATAAGGTGCCAGTCATGAGTTCCTATGACCATGTCAAATAACTGGCTTAACACCTCATTGTTCACAGAACTGACCTTCATACATATTTATCATGCAAAATCGTGGGTTCGAGTCTTAGATTTGGCTAATGTAGTTATGTGAGAAAGCTTGCCAGTAGTTTCTCAGGGGGTTTCCCAGGTTCTTCCTCCACCAATAATACTGGCCTCTATGTATAGCCTATCGTATACTGAAAAAATGGCATTAAACCCTAAAAAACAAACAAACAAACAAACCATGCAAAATATTAGCCTCAGGCTCTAGCATACTCATGTTCCAATCTGGTTATTTTCCCTACAATGTGACAACCATCTTTGATAATTTCAATAATTCCATAAATTTAGTTATATTTCTCTGAACATATACAAGAGTTTCCCCTTCATATTTGTTCAATATTTGTTAGAAATATTAAAACTAGACATTGCAAATATTGGATTCAGACCACACAGTTTTGATAAGCTGTCCTGGAAACCAGAAAAGGTTAGTGAGCACCGTCTTACTTCTTGTTTACATCAAGAACTTCTGTTTGTTTTTAAACACCAACAAGTTGACAGTGTAAGGGACCTCCAGGCAACAATCAGGTTAGAATGTATAAATTCATGAATGAAATGAATAAGTTCTACACTTTTTTCTATTCAATAATCTGTTTAGAGACTATCGGAACTGACCCACCACCTTTCTGACTTACCACATGTTTCATGAGTTATTATTATACCAAGTTACAGACAGAAACTGATTGTAGTGTTTATGTCTAGGGATTTAAACTCCAGTAACAAGAAAGGTAAAACCAAAAAGCATTCAGTTTCCAAAATATAAATTTATTTCCCTAAAATATAAAATCAAACAAGGTTAAAGAATTACAAATAACTTATAGTGTATGAATTCCGAGCTTGCTATCCTAAATTGTACTATCAGTTTCACATCAATCCAGAAACTGTTCAGAGGTTAAGTGTTCCAAATGAAATTGTTTATGTGCTTCTATGCTAGCAATTACAGTTCTAAATCCAAATGATTTTTTTTAAAAGTAACCTTGTGAACTTAGAATATCACTGCAGTCCTTCCACATAATCAAAAAAAAATTATTTAAATATTTAAGTTCTTGAATAAATTCACATAATCAAAATGGTACTGATTGACTAAATTAGAATTTGAAAAATTAAAATGAATTTAAAACTGACAAACAATATTAAATTAAAACAAATATATATTAAAATCATGTATACATAACTATATATTTGTTTGAACTTATTTGTTGTTTGTCAGTTTTAAATTCTTTTCTAACTTTTCATTACATGCTATTGTTATGTAAATTTATTTACTCAAGATGATGTTTTTCAGAAAATCGGTTGACCTAAAAATTTCTTTGGTAAACAAGTGATGTTTACCTAGATCCTGACCTTGATTCAAGGTTAGTGAAAACCACATAAACAGGTTTTTTTTTTTAATTTTAAAATGATTGGTTTTTGTCAAGGTCAAGATGGCACTAGTGAATTAAGAAGTAAACAACTTTTTATTCTTAAAGTTAAAGTGATTGATGTCATCAGGGTTATGATAGGAGTATGTGATATAAATGATCATGTGAAACCTTTCCCTCCTTCGTGATTTTGCAATTTAGGTATTTTATCAAAACTGCATATTAGAATATGATATAATCTTTGTTTTAGTGAAATATAGTCAGTTCTGGGCTTTTACATTTGTCATTAAGTCATTTTCTTTTGTTGAGGCCAATTTTTGAATCCCTGTTAACTTTTTTTCATGCCAGTTGGATTTTAAAGGATTAATTTGTATCTCTGCAAATATTTTATGTGTTATACACATTTCTTGGACAAAGACAGTTTATCAAAATATTATTTCGATTTCCAACACTGGTGTGTTAAATATTGTGTTGCTACAAGGGACTGTAAATAAGCAAAAACCAGACTTCAGCATATGTCATTGTCTTCTTTCTTGGACTCAATCTTGAATCTTAAAGAACATTTTATCACTAGGACTTATGTAATTTAATTTGTAGATTATTCTTAATTACGTTTGTATTTGATTATTAAAACTGTAAGTTATTTTTCCATTTTTCTAATCTTTTCCCATGGAAATAAATTATTTGTTAAATTTTACAAAGCTTTTTTTCTGACTGTTCATTGAAGCCTAAACATGTAACAGTTTACATTACTACAAATGGTTGGACTGCAAGGGTTACATAGACAGAATCAGTTATTGATTCTGTAGTCTTAGTTTAAGCAACAGAAAGAAGAGAAAACCAGCAAGTTTAGTAAAAATCAAATAGAAATTAGAAAAAAATAAAAAATTTAACATATCTTGTTATGAATTAAATTATAAACAGTCCTAAACATTTATTACAAATTCAAAAATATAAACTGAACATCAACATTAGTCTGAGAGAGTTCAGATCTTGAATGTGCTGACATACCAACAGTCTGTAATGTCTCCATGTGTGAGGTCTTGGTATATCACAATGATATAATCCAAAATGCCTGTAAATGAATTCACAATAATCCCAAAATAGTGATTTAGTCAAAAACATTAATGACTACTTTGTAATTCAAATGAATAAATTGCAGTTTCCTATGCATATATTGATCTGAGATGTCCAGACAAATTGGAACAGTTTTTATAAATGATAAATATTTAAAACGGCTGAATGTTGTAGTTACTCTGATAATTAAGGAAATCTGGTGGAGAGAGAAACATTTAAAATCTAAATCAGAGGATTTAGTCAACCTGCTTAAGCCCATGATGACCCACAACAATTATGTGTGATGAAACCACAGCAATGATTGTTCCTCTTAAATGACAATCAGTGAAATCAAAGTCCAAGAAAGTGTCTTGTGAAAAACAATAACAAGGACAAAGCAATTTTTGTTAATAAGCTGTTAGGTTTTAGAGTAAGTGATAAAGATGCTGCTGCAGGGATCCAGGTGTCTGCTTCCATAGTCAAAGAAACTGAAGGTCCATGCACCAAATTCAAAAACGAAATACTGCTGTGTATCACTGTAATCAGTTGCACCTATTTTCAGTTGTTGAAGCAGCTTGGTTTACCTGCATGAATAAAATTGTAAGGATTTCTTATATTTAATTTGGCTGTTAAAATTAGACAAATCCCCAGGGCTTACAGCTAGGTGTAAGCTAGAAGCTAATAATGGTGAGTATGCCCCAGATCTTCAAATTTCTTATCTGAAATCCAAACCAGGCATTACATCCAGTCCAGTCCCTATCCACCATTTTAACAGAGCGGTGAAGATGCAATGACAGCCCTAACAAAGTTAATCCAAACCAGACAGTACATCCACCCAAGGCTCCTTCCACCATCTTAGCTGGGCAGTGACCAGGAGATAAGAGTCATAATTAGGAATAATGATAAATGTTTGCTCCAGGCCAAAACCACTCAGATCAAAACTCCATCAGCATACCAATAATTCTGCTGAGATGAGCCCCAGTTATAAATTTGTTGCAAATGGTGAACACATTATTCTGTTATCAGCAGTGAAACTATGGTCTCTTACGATAACAAGAATTCTACTTAAAATAGATAATCTAACCACACAAAACATCAGTTAATTTCTGTGATTGGTGACTCTTTAATTGTGAATCTTTAATGGTGAATCTTTAATTGTTAAATTATGTTAGTGAAAAAGGTCTGGGGTCCAAGATATAGGGTCAAAACTGGTCGTCATAATGGACCTTTTGTAAATTTATACATCAGTGTTGTATACTGACACCATTGGTGTTGAAAAAACTGAAAACAATTTTTAGCACATTCTGGCTAATAATATCTACTCAGACAATCCAGCTTGTAAGGTCTTTATTAGCAGTTTCACCCAGAATTTACACTGATGTTCCAGACTTCAAAACAATGAGCAACTGCACAATGAATGGACCCACAACATGAGTGATATGGAAAATGTATATGTTTTCAAGTTTGAATGGTTGTTGGAACACCTCATAGCTAAGGACAGCACTGATATGGAAAATGTATATGTTTTCAAGTTTGAATGGTTGTTGGAACACCTCCTAGCTAAGGACAGCACCCACTGAGAGACTTTCACACCTTCTGAATGCAATAAAGATCATTGTTCGATACACAAATGCTAACACCGAAAATACCATTTGCTGAACCACTTCTGAAAAGAATATTTGCAATTAATTATTCTGCTTGAAGTCTCATAATAATGAAAACATTCCAAATGCAATTAATGATATTAAACAATAAGTTAAAAAATATTTCCAAGAAAGTCTATACTTGTGCACAAAGTTTCAAAATATATAATAAAAGGGACTATTTACGGCTAGAAAGCATCCCAACATCCTGACATAAAATAGATCTTTATAATGCAAAACCAAATAAAGATTAGAATCTAATACAAAATTAGATAAAGTGCAAATATAAATATAATTCATTATAATTCAATGATGAAAAGTGGAAACTTTATTTCACAAATGCATAACAACATCAAGTATAAATTCTCAAACCTTTCACTTTGCTGACTAGATTTTTTTGGGACTGTGAATACATACCAGTCATAACATGACTTGTGATGCTAAAGACATAATTTTTTACTGCCAAACCCCAATGCATGTATAGTTATTTAAGAAAATAATATTTTCAGTAATCTTTAGGGTCAAATACACCACCTCGGCACATTCCTTTAACAGGTAGCATCTATAACTGTAAAATGTCCTGATGGCTGTTACTGAAACACAGTATGTTACAAACATATAAGGCCCTTGTTTAACAAGTTGGCGACAGTTGTTCTGCGCTGATATTGTCACAGAAAGTTTTCGCACTTTTTCAAACCATAAACAAGCACTCTAATACTGAAAAAAGTCTAAGATGTTTCTAAACAGAAATGAATGACTTCTGAATAAATACCTTTTGTCCAGGCAAGATATCCATTCTGACACCATTGTTACTCCTCCCTCTGCTTGTTGCAAGGTATTTACAGCTGAGTCTGGCTTATCATCATTCATTCAAACTCCTCCCTCAGTGTCACTTTATATATGATTATCCCTTTACAATTGTCATTACTATGGAGTGTGTAGTCACAGAAAGTGAACAATGCTTTAGTTTCTCAAGCTCAAGTCCATGCCATCTACAAGATAAAATTTTAAGACAAAGTATTGAAGTTTGGAATGAATACATACATAATGTCTTCATGATATTTCAATGTAAGCTACAAGTTCCTAAATGCCACTAAAACTGAACACTGAAGCACATTCCCCTCCACTGACAGCAACAACTGAGAATGGAATCGATGATTTGTTTAAAGGAAAACCATTGGCTGTTTATAGTAGTAATAAATAATTTATGCATTTAAAGTCAACGGGATTATTAGAAACTTGCTAGATTTGGGAGATGGTTGTTAATAGGTGGTGACAACTGTGCAGAAGTAATTTTTGCATGGGAAAGTTTCTTGTGTGATTAGAAAATGACCGATTGCAAATAAAATTTACATAAATATATTGATGACACTGGGGATTATGCATGATTTTGAAATATTTTTGATCTGTGACTAATGCCAATTTATTCATGGACTGTGACCTATTTAAGCCAATGACTGTAGCCTTAGAAACAAGAAGCTGTCACTAACATGACCAATGTCCCCCCCCCACCTGCGAATGAATGGCTGGAATACAGAGAAGTGAGTGTAGTACAAGTTCAGTCAATTGGCACTGGAAGACAGGGATGCTGGTAACTGAGTGTACTACATGGTCTGCTATTAAAAGGTTGGAACACATATTACTGGATCAATCTTATGCAATACAGTAAAACCTGTCTTGAGAGACCTGTTTTGAGAGACCAAAATGTCCATGCACCTACTTATTGATTATATAGAGTTATAACCTGTTATGAAAGACCACCTGTATTGAGAGACCATTATTGTTTGGTTGAATGGGTGGTCTTTCAAATGAGGTTCTACTGTTACTACATAAAGCATGGTCTAAATCTTTCTTAAAATTAATTTCATCTAAGCTGTTACTAAGAGGAAGTATCATAGCTAATATAATTAAAATAAACAAATGTGAATGCTAGTTTTCACATGCCATTAAAATAAACAAATGTGAATGCTAGTTTTCACATGCCATTAAAATACTCCAAGTGAATCAATTATGAATGCTGGTTTTCACATGCCATTAAAATACACTATGAATGCTAGTTCTCACATGCCATTAAAATACTCCAAGTGAATCAATTATGAATGCTGGTTTTCACATGCCATTAAAATACACTGTGAATGCTAGTTTTCACATGCCATTAAAATGCTCCAAGTGAATCAATTATGAATGCTGGTTTTCACATGCCATTAAAATACACTGTGAATGCTAGTTTTCACATGCCATTAAAATACTCCAAGTGAATCAATTATGAATGCTGGTTTTCACATGCCATTAAAATACACTGTGAATGCTGGTTTTCACATGACATTAAAATACTTTAAGTGAAACAAGCATAAATGCTAGGTATCACATGCCATTAAAATACCTCAAGTTAAAGAGGCATGAATGCTAGTTTTCACATGCCATTAAATTACTCCAAGTCAAACAAATGTGAGTTACAGTTTTCACATCCCTTTAAAATACTTCTAAATTAAACAAGTGTGAATGTTGGTTTCACAGGCCATTAAAATACCCCAATTTAAACAAATGTGAATGCTGGTTTCACAGACCATTAAAATACCCCAATTTAAACAAGTATGAAGGAAAGCTTTCACATGCCATTAAAATATCCCAAGTCAAACAAATAAGAATGCTAGTTTTAACTTGTCATTAAGATACTCCAAGTCAAACAATTTAGAAGTCTGGTTGACTTTTAGGCAATAATTTTGCAGTGCTGTACATTGAGTGCAGGATCATTGGTTACCTGTAATTCTTTGTCCTATGTCCCCAAAAGTCATGACTGCTTGGAGTACTTTCATCAAGATAAAAATTAAAATTACACCTAATGCTTTTCATGAGTGCAATGATCACCCATATCTATGTTGGCACTAGCAATTTCAGCCAGGTACCATGAAACATTTTCTACCACAATATATAGTTTTCTGAACATACCATGTTAGATACTACAATATATGACAGTATTTCTGAATGTACCATGATACATATCACAATATTTGACAGTATTTCTGCACGTACAATGATACATATCACAATATATGACAGTGTTTCTGAATATACCATGATACATACCACAATATATGACAGTATTTCTGAATGTACGATAGATACTACAATATACAATACTTCTGAATGTACCGTACCATGATACATATCACAATATATGATAGTGTTTTTTAACATGCCATGATACATACCACAATAGATGACAGTATGTCTGAATGTACCATGATACACATCACAATGTTGTTTGTTGTTGTTTTAGGATTTAATGCCATTTTTCAGCATGCAATAGGCTATACATGGTGGACAGTATTATTGATGGAGGAATAACCCAGGAAAATCCTTGGAAAGAACCACCGACCCACGAGAACCAGCTGGCAAACTTTCTCACATAACTACATTAGCCAAATCTTAGACTCATACCCACGCAGACAGAGGTGATATGGCAGTGATCCATAACGGAAAGCGCTTTAGATCACTCGGCCACTCGGGGCCCCTCATATCATAAAATACAACCGTGTTTTTTTAACATACCACGATACATACCACAATATATGACACTATTTCTAAACGTACCATGATACATACATGTATCACAATATATGACAGTATTTCTGAATGTACCATAAGACAATGTAATATACGACAGTATTTCTGAATGTACCATGATACATACCACATTATGACAGTATTTCTGAATGTACCATGAGACATAATGCAATATACGACAGTATTTCTGAATGTACCATGATACATAATGCAATGTACAGCAGCATTTTTGAACATACCATGATACATACCACAATATACGACAGTATTTCTGAATGTACCATGATACATAATGCAATATACCACATTTATTTTAGGGACCATCAAGTCAACATTCTAGGGCAGGGATAAAGCACTTTTTGTGATGTCACTATGTTGCTATGATTTGTAGCAAATTAACACTTAATTTCCCCTCAAAATAAATTAAGGTGATAAATCAAGCATATATCTGAACAAAATGTAATCATTGATGGATTGAACCTAAAGGTGATAAATCAAGAATATATTTTAACAAAATGAAGAATCAGCCTTTTTCTAAGACGATGTTCAATTTTAAGAATCGTTTGGATATTTTTTAACAAGAGATTATAAAGAATAATTTCCCATTTTCTTCTCTTTATTTTCTATCAAAATGTAAAGATGCATATAAATTCCAGTAATAAAAAAGTCTGACAGCATTATTACATCTCTGTGAACCAACTCCCTTTAAATGCTTCTGTTTTATTTCTTATTTACTTAGCAAATTTGATTGCACAGTAATATCATTTGAAAGTTCATCCACTTGAACTCACTTCTTAATATTTTATATCAAATTAATTTCATAAACCAATTGTTTAGAAAGTCTACAGCTGAAATAATTATTGGGTGATTTATTTAAAATGATTTACATTGTCGAATCTCTCCCTGCCATGTGTTAGTGCTGCTGCTCCTGATAATGCCATAAAATGTGTACAAAGTTCAAAGTTCAAAGTTTATTTTCTTTTAATTTAATGATGCATTATAATGAGGACTTGTTATAGTGCCTAATCATTAGAAGCTCTAAGCACTTTACAACATTAGACAACACCTAGAACATAAAAAACATGTAATGATATGATTACAAAAAAATAAACACAATGAAATTAGAAAACATAGAACATACTGAAAATATTTAAGGTAGGAAGCGTTATTTGGTCTTTAAGTTTGTTCTTACAGTCAAATTTTATGAGCATTCTTGAATGTGAGATCAATGTGTCTGTGTGTCTAAGTTTAGTAGGCAATTCATTGCACATTGATGTGCCCTGTTATGCAAAAGACTTCCATATGACTTAGTTTTCATGATACAGTCCTACTGTGGTTCAAGTCCTAATGGATCAACAGGACACAAATTATGTCTGCAAATGGAATACACTCCTACCCAATTAATCTATATTGTGGTGTTCCACAGGAGTCTGTCCTTGGAACTGCTATCTTCATTCTATACACTCAGCCAATCTGAAGTGTCATAGATCATCATCCAGTATCTCACTAAGTGTGCTCTGATGACAACCAAATACACAAGTCTAGCAACCCAACTGAAGTTGATGCTACCATCCAAGGTGTAAAGAGGTACATTTCTGATATAAAATCATGGATGACATGTAACAAGCTGCAGATGAATAAAACTAAAGCCAATCTGATGACAACACAAAGACTTTCTCATTCACATCTTTTACCTCCAACAATAAATATCAGCAAACCCAACAGTAAATTCACACAGTATGAAACTTAGGTGTTACTCTTGACAGCATTATCAAATTGCACCAACATGTCATGACCATTTGCAAGGCTGTATATCGACCATGATAAATTACTTCACTGTCTCCATACAGCCTTACTGTGGTTCAAGTTCACATGACTTAGGTGAACCCACAAGTCAACAATTTGTGGTAATCAGCAAGTTCAATTAAAGATCAAATGCTGTAACCATATTTAACATCCATCAGATGTATTGGGTATCTAGCTCATGGTACAAACCACCTGGTTTTGTTAAAGTCAAATTAGGCACCAATTTAAGTGTATAATTATACAGGGTGAAGTTTTCTCCCATTTTATTTCTAACCATGCCTTGAATTCTGACACATTTCAGTACATGATTTCAGAGACAAAGTTTTGAGTCTCTTCCTCTGGATCATGTTTGTTATCAATTAGAAACACCTGCTTCATATAAGAACTCAGTGTCAAGCAATGTATCCAAAATATTGTTGTCAACTACCACCAACTCTAATTTCTCAGTAGTAATATTCCAAGTTGTAAAAGCAGTTAAAGTCAGGGTCTGTAAATTTTAGGTGTGCAACATGGAATCACGGACTGAACTTTAGTATGGGACTCTCCAGATCCGCCATGAAAAATTAAATTGGTATGTAATCAAGTTATATTTTTAATATTCACCATTATTTTGTAACAGTTGCAACTGTTTTGATAAATAACATTAATCTGTTGAACTATTTTCTTATGAATAATAAATACACGATGTTAATAACATTTAAGTTGTAACAAGATTTTACAGGATTTTCCATACATACTACCAAAGAACCTGAACACTGAAAAAATAGCATAGTAGATACAGATGGAACATACTATGGTAAAATACTGGTAATAGCACACACCTCTACTAACAATGGCCAATGTTACCATGGCAACACAATCTGTAAGATGGCAATGAACATCCAATTTAAGCAGTTACAACAGTCAAAATTTATTATTCTGCCATAATGCAATGTGAAGGTTTAAAAGACCACTAATGTCACATATTTAAAAGGTTGAAGGGTGCAACATGTTTTCAATGCTGAGGGCACACACACAAGATTTAATTTACTGCAATGGTGAATTAAAGACCAAAGGGTCATTTAATCAATAAATTCAAAATTTAAAAAGTAATTTTTAAAAAATTAGAATTATTATGAATTATAATAATTGAACACTAAAGGTCAATGTAATTTTTCATGAACAACTTGAATTATTGATAAATTATTTAGAACAATATTGCAAAACTGTTATAGGAAAGATAAGGTGGCAAAAAATTCAAAGGCAAATATGAAACAATCAAAAGCAGACAAGGTTATCACACTGTCTTTAAGCACTATTACTGATAGTACATTAAATCACTTTCAAATACTTCCCCCCCCCTGATTTGCTAGACCCTGCCTTTGGGATCTTAAGTGCAACAAAGCTTTTAACATTACTGGCTGTATCTGAGTTAAAACAAACAAGGTTGCAAATTAGGTTGTAATGCCCATGCTATGCTGTTCAAGACCCATAACTCTAAGATGTACAGTGAACTGATTTTTTGGACTATTGCCCCCTTCATCGCCGCCCCCCCCCCCCCAATTTAATTCCTGCCCCCCCCCAGGAAAATTGCCTATCCCTCAGACAATTTATCTATTGTTTACTTTAACACTATAAATAATATAGGTTCAAGATAAATTTGGTTTCCATGAAAATTAGCCAAAATAATGGGTACCATCTTATCTAGATGGTATAGCCAGAAGAAAATTAATCTGTTTTTCAGTCAACTGAATGCATCTATTTCTCACACCACAATGAACCATGGCAGTGAGCTGGTTTAATCCAAACATTTTGTGCCAAAGTTTAATATGATGGTTTAGGTCCAAATTTCTTTACTGATCTAATTTTAAAATCATGTGTTTGTTGCTGTTGCCAAATATCTCCAAGGATGTTATTTGTTACTTTGGGAGCATATATTTAAGAGGATTGGGGACAGCTGTCCAAGTCCTAGACTGGTCATTATTAAACTTATTGGAATTTATGCAATGGCAAAGTTTCAAAGACAATTTGGTTGAAATCTCATAAGATATGAGTAAACTAGAGTAGTGTTCCCAAGCATTATCTATACCAAGTATTATGTATCAAAGCATTATGTATACCAAGTATTATGTATACCAAGTATTATGTATCAAAGAGATTGATGGTTTACTGTCCAAACAAATTTCCAGGATTCCAATAAAAGACCATTCCTTCTTAACTGCTGAATGTTGAAACCACGTCTAAAGTTCTGGAGTGATGACAAGATTTTCAAAATGCCTGCTGTGTGGCAATATTGTATATCAGATCGACACCATTTTCATTGAGGACAAACTAGAATTTATTAAAAGCCTTTTAATTTTTTTTAAAAACTCATGTCAAATTGACCATTTATTCATGGCAAACATGAATGTTTACAAGTCTTTTTTAATATAATAAATCCATGAGTCAAAATGACCATCTATTCAGGACACATTTGAATATTTACAAATCTTTTTAATTAAAAAGAAAACCAAGTCAAAATGACCATCTATTTTCAAGTCTTTTTCACTGAAATAACCATGAGTCAAAATGACCATCTATGCAGTGTCACACATGAATGTTTACTACTCTTTTTGGTCCATATTGAATGCAACACTACATTACATACATCCACTAATCAATCAGGCTTTAGACAGAAACAATCATGTGAAACTGCCCTGATCTCCCTAACTGATAAATGGCTTCAAGCACTTGACCAAGGTAAAATAATAGGATCTGTATTTGTAGATTTCAGGAAAGCGTATGACATGATGGATCATGAAATCCTTTTGAAGAAACTAAAAATCTACCAATGAGATGAAAAAACAGTCAAATGGTTTACTTCATACTTAAATGAGAGAACACAACATGTTTATATAAATATAACGTTCTGTCTGAACCTGAAACAATTAGATATGGAGTACCACAAGGCTCAATTCTAGGTCCATTACTATTTATTTTATTTATTAATGACATACCACTTTTACGAAGAGACTCGATATCATCTACAGATCTCTATGCAGATGACACAACATTATCAGACATCCAAAACACAAAGCATGAACTTGAAATTTCTTTATAGAATGCATTAAACAAGCTGGAAAACTGGTGCACATGCAATGGCATAGTAGTAAATACTGGTAAAACTAAAATATTACTTATCTCAACAAGGAAAAAAAGGAAAAATCTTGATAGCAATGAACTATGTCTGACATGGAAGGATACAAATTTGCAAATGGTCTGTCACGACAAACTACTTGGTGTTTTGGTAGATAATAATCTATCATGGACTGATCATATCAAACATATCAGTAAAAAGGTCAATTCAAGTTTATGGCTTCTCAGTAGGATAAGACATTTTCTCCCTGAAAGGCACAGAAAACTATTTTATAACAGTTACATACAACCGTATTTAGACTACTGTAATACAGTATAGGTTAATTCAAATGATAAAAACATATCAAAGTTGGATAATCTTCAGAAAAGAGCATTTAGGCTAATATCAAATCAGAAAGAAAGCAAGGAAAATTTAGCTGGTAAGTTAAAAATATTACCTATTAAAGACTGAATCTGTTTAAGAAAAGCCAAATTAATGTACAGGATATCCAATAATAGTGCTCCTGAATATTTACAATCCCTATTACAGTATAGGCTACCTGGTAATGCACCCTACCTGCGATCAATATCTACAAAACAGTATAAAATTCCCAAACCAAATAAGGAATTATTCAAGAAAAGTTTCCAATACTCTGGAACTTTGCTCTGGAATAGTATTCCAGTTGAGATTAGAAATGCCCACTCTATTTCCATCTTCCAAACCCAATATATCCAGTGGCTTCTGAGATGCTGCTGAATTAAATAAATTCCTTGTATGAGGGCCTCAAGGCAGATTAGTTCTGAGCTAATTGTGTTACCCTCTTTAAATAAAGTCATTATTATTATTATTATTATTATTATTATTATTACTATTATTATTATTATTATTATTATTATTACTATTATTATTATTATTATTATTATTATTATTATTATTATTATTATTATTATTATTATTATATATTAAGGTGTCTTCTGATTAAAACCTGGTGTCAATATGGATGGAGTAGCAATAACAACATATTCAAGATGGCTTTTTTGGCAGCCATACTGGACAATGGATCAGTAGCATTTTCATTTAAGCCAATTTGACATCATAATATGTCCTTTGTTGAAAGCCTCTTGTTGACATGACCAAGATTTTCCAGACATCATAATATGTCCTTTGTTGAAAACCTCTTGTTGACATGACCAAAATTTTCCAGATAGCCACACTGGTGCCAAGTTGACATTTAAGCACCTTTTTAGTGACAACCAGGTACATACTCTTAGTGTCTTTTTTGGTCCCTCAAGACAACATAATTATGAATTATTTGACTGTTCTCAATATGGCCAGTCAATTAGCAGTCGTAACAATATTTTCAAGATGGCTGCTACCAAACAGGTATCATAGAAAGCCTTCAGAGAAAACACTGCATAGTGATATGACCAAACATTCAAAAGTAGTACATACAAGATTTTCAAGAAAGCCAAAAGTGTTTGGAATTGGTCAAAATTTAGAGACATGTGATTGGTTCAGAAGAAAAAACAAAAACCATTGAGTTTAATCAATTGGAGATACTTTCTGGTCAATACCTTCTGTTATTTTCATGGACAATGTGTTCCATCATTTTCACTGACAATGCCTACTATCATTTTCATGGACAATTACATTTCTAAATACTAGCTAAAGTCACACAAGTCCTTAAAAGTTCAAATGTTACTTTCAGGGACAATATGCCTTCTATCATTTTTATTGACAATTCCTTCTATCATTTTCATAGACAATGCCTTCTATCATTTTTATAGATAATTACTTACATCATTTTCAAAGACAATGCCTTCATTCCTTTTCATAGACAATGCCTTCTATCATTTTCATAGACATTTCAATCTATCATTTTTATTGACAATTCCTTATATCATTTTCATAGACAATTCCATTTATTATTTTTATAGACAATTCCTTCTATCATTTTCATAGACTATTAGACAATTCCTTATATCATTTTCATAGACAATTCCTTCTATCATTTTCATGGACAATTCTTTATATCATTTTCATGGACAATTCCTTCTATCATTTTCATTGACAATTCCTTCTATCATTTTCATGGACAATGCCTTCTATCATTTTCATGGACAATTCCTTCTATTATTTTCATGGACAATTCCTTCTATCATTTTGATGGACAATTCCTTCTATCATTTTCATAGACAATGCCTTCTATCATTTTGATGGAAAATTCCTTCTATCATTTTCATGGACAATGCCTTCTATCATTTTCATGGACAATTCCTTCTATCATTTTCATGGACAATTCCTTCTATCATTTTCATTGACAATTCCTTATATCATTTTCATGGACAATTCCTTCTATCATTTTCATGGACAATGCCTTCTATCATTTTGATGGACAATTCCTTCTATCATTTTCATTGACAATGCCTTCTATCATTTTGATGGACAATTCCTTCTATCATTTTCATGGACAATTCCTTCTATCATTTTCATGGACAATTCCTTCTATCATTTTCATGGACAATGCCTTCTATCATTTTCATGGACAATTCCTTCTATCATTTTGATTGACAATTCCTTCTATCATTTTGATGGACAATTCCTTCTATCATTTTCATTGACAATTCCTTCTATCATTTTCATTGACAATTCCTTCTATCATTTTCATGGACAATTCCTTCTATCATTTTCATGGACAATTCCTTCTATCATTTTGATGGACAAGTCCTATCATTTTGATGGACAATTCCTTTTATTATTTTCATGGACAATGCCTTCTATCATTTTGATGGACAATTCCTTCTATCATTTTCATGGACAATGCCTTCTATCATTTTGATGGACAATTCCTTCTATCATTTTCATGGACAATGCCTTCTATCATTTTGATGGACAATTCCTTCTATCATTTTCATGGATAATTCATTCTATCATTTTGATGGACAATTCCTTCTATCATTTTCATGGACAATTTCTTCTATCATTTTCATTGACAATTCCTTATATCATTTTCATGGACAATTCCTTCTATCATTTTCATGGACAATGCCTTCTATCATTTTGATGGACAATTCCTTCTATCATTTTCATGGACAATTCCTTCTATCATTTTCATTGACAATTCCTTCTATCATTTTGATGGACAATTCCTTCTATCATTTTGATGGACAAGTCCTTCTGTCATTTTGATGGACAATTCCTTTTATTATTTTCATGGACAATGCCTTCTATCATTTTGATGGACAATTCCTTCTATCATTTTGATGGACAATTCCTTCTATCATTTTCATGGACAATGCCTTCTATCATTTTCATGGACAATTCCTTCTATCATTTTCATGGACAATTCCTTATATCATTTTCATGGACAATTCCTTCTATCATTTTCATGGACAATTCCTTCTATCATTTTCATGGACAATTCCTTCTATCATTTTCATGGACAATGCCTTCTATCATTTTCATGGACAATTCCTTCTATCATTTTCATAGACAATTCCTTCTATCATTTTCATTGACAATTCCTTCTATCATTTTCATGGACAATTCATTCTATCATTTTCATGGACTATTCCTTCTATCATTTTCATGGACAATGCCTTCTATCATTTTCATGGACAATTCCTTCTATCATTTTCATGGACAATTCCTTCTATCATTTTGATGGACAATTCCTTCTATCATTTTCATAGACAATGCCTTCTATCATTTTCATGGACAATGCCTTCTATCATTTTCATGGACAATGCCTTCTATCATTTTGATGGACAATTCCTTCTATCATTTTCATGGACAATTCCTTCTATCATTTTCATTGACAATTCCTTCTATCATTTTCATGGACAATTCCTTCTATCATTTTCATGGACAATTCCTTCTATCATTTTCATGGACAATTCCTTCTATCATTTTCATAGACAATGCCTTCTATCATTTTGATGGACAATTCCTTCTATCATTTTCATAGACAATGCCTTCTATCATTTTCATGGACAATTCCTTCTATCATTTTCATGGACAATGCCTTCTATCATTTTCATTGACAATTCCAACTATCATTTTCATGGACAATTCCTTCTATAATTTTCATGGACAATGCCTTCTATCATTTTGATGGACAATTCCTTCTATCATTTTCATGGACAATTCCTTCTATCATTTTCATGGACAATTCCTTCTATCATTTTCATGGACAATTCCTTCTATCATTTTGATGGACAATTCCTTCTATCATTTTGATGGACAATGCCTTCTATCATTTTCATGGACGATTCCTTCTATCATTTTGATGGACAATGCCTTCTATCATTTTGATGGACAATTCCTTCTATCATTTTGATGGACAATGCCTTCTATCATTTTGATGGACAATTCCTTCTATCATTTTCATGGACAATGCCTTCTGTCATTTTGATGGACAATTCCTTCTATCATTTTCATGGACAATGCCTTCTATCATTTTCATGGACAATTCCTTCTATCATTTTCATGGACAATGCCTTCTATCATTTTCATGGACAATTCCTTCTATCATTTTCATGGACAATTCCTTCTATCATTTTCATTGACAATTCCTTATATCATTTTCATGGACAATGCCTTCTATCATTTTCATGGACAATTCCTTCTATCATTTTCATGGACAATGCCTTCTATCATTTTCATGGACAATTCCTTCTATCATTTTCATGGACAATTCCTTCTATCATTTTCATGGACAATTCCTTCTATCATTTTCATTGACAATTCCTTATATCATTTTCATGGACAATGCCTTCTATCATTTTCATGGACAATTCCTTCTATCATTTTCATGGACAATTCCTTCTATCATTTTCATTGACAATTCCTTATATCATTTTCATGGACAATGCCTTCTATCATTTTCATGGACAATTCCTTCTATCATTTTCATGGACAATGACATTTCTGAATACTAGTTAAAGTCATATGTTCTGAGAATCTGAAATTGTTATCTTACGTTGGATTACACTGCAATGAAAATATAGAACTTATGGTGAGAAAAAGAGTTAGGGTGTACACAATTTTGTGAAGCCAACTGTACTTGTTAATAATCACTTATGAAAAATCATTACTGAAATCTTTACTGTTTGATTTTTCCAGCTGATGTTTATTTATTTAATTTAATTGTTACACCACTAATGGCTACTGATGTGGTCAGTCCTAAACTAGACACTGCAAGAGGTCTTTTAGTGAGAATTTTCTGTCACAACAATATTCATATTCTTGAGGATTAACAACAACAAATTTTTTAATATGGCCCTTGTGGCAGCCATACTGAATATCAGATTAAATCCATTTTAATTTAGGACCAACACAACATCTTAAGAAGTATTCTACATGAAAGTCACATGTTTTAATTGGAACATTTGTTTAGGAATAGCTAAAAATGGTTTTTCATGATGGCCAACATGTGGTCATGTATTGTGTTCATAGGAGACCAACAAGACCCTGGGATGAATTTGTGTGTAAATTTTATAACAATCCTGCCATTAGTGTCTCAGTAGTTTAGACAGTATTTCCCTTTACCCTCATTTGCACTGCATAGACCCCAAATTTTTAATTTGACCCTCAGTTTTGATACCAACATTTATTTTTTACTCTGTCTCACCCCCAGTTTTGACACCAAGGAGACTTTTGACTCTCAAGTCTTGGACCCCTAGGGGATACACTTGAGCAAGAACAACTTTGTGCTAATAAATAAGCTGACAAATTACAAATGACAGACAACATGTCATTATAAAAGATCTTCTGATTTATGACCAAAGAGCTAAAAAACATATACCATGTCTGGTTCCATAGCAATACCAACTTGAAAATTTGAAGAAAATCCATAAATCAGTTAATGTGTTGGAAACAGCCTTGTTACCATGGTAAAGATACCAAGGTGTTGGAAACAGCCTTGTAATGAACAAGATTATCAAAATAATAATGATAATGGCTATGATACCATGGTAAAGATACCAAGGTGTTGGAAACAGCCTTGTGATGAACAAGATTATCAAAATAATAATGATAATAGCTATGATACCATGGTAAAGATACCAAGGTGTTGGAAACAGCCTTGTGATGAACAAGATTATCAAAATAATAATGATAATAGCTATGATACCATGGTAAAGATACCAAGGTGTTGGAAACAGCCTTGTGATGAACAAGATTATCAAAATAATAATGATAATGGCTATGATACCATGGTAAAGATACCAAGGTGTTGGAAACAGCCTTGTGATGAACAAGATTATCAAAATAATAATGATAATGGCTATGATACCATGGTAAAGATACCAAAGTGCTGGAAACAGCCTTGTGATGAACAAGATTATCAAAATAATAATGATAATGGCTATGATACCATGGTAAAGATACCAAGGTGTTGGAAACAGCCTTGTGATGAACAAGATAATCAAAATAATAATGATAATGGCTATGTTACCATGGTAAAGATACCAAGGTGCTCATAACGAAACATCAGTATGACAAAATTATGGCTTTTTTGTACTCTATCAAGTTATATTAAAACATTTTGTGTGGCTGCCATGTAAAATATTGCAAGTAGTCACTAAATGTGGCAAAAATGTAATAGAAATGTATTGATTTTTATTTAACATCATGGCTCTGATACTAAAGAAGGATAAATTTAGCTGCGACATTTTCTCTCACTGTGGGGGTAAAGCGACAAATGAATATGCATCAAATTGATCATTAATAGCAGACCTGGCATCATAAATATACAAACCCAACCAGATTGTCTGACAGCCCTGTTATCAAACAGTTTTCTTTCATTTATTAAACAATTCGTGCAAACATTAAGTGTTTGATACATAAATTGATGTGGAAGCCATCATTTCCTATAACTCTGCAAATTAACTTTCACTCAGTGTCTTATATCTGTTAATTTAAGAGCTGATGCTAAATAACTGGAACTAAATCTGCACAATGTCCACAATAGTGATACTAAATTGTTCCAAGTGACCATATTTGCAACGCATACAATTTGCACAACGATCTGTTGTTATGATTCTAAGTTAATGCTCGATCAAGTAGCAGTAATAATCATAAGGAATCTGCCAGTTTCAAACACTGGGCTAATAACATCCTGATGAGTTTGATCACTTATAATTGGATTCACCTCTGAGTTCATATTCTCCTCTCATTTGAATGTCATGCAACATTTGAATTTTATTAACCTGGGAACAGAGGCAACAAGCCTTGTCTCTTTTAATATAACAAAGCCTTTCAGTCAATCAATTTCTAGGCCTAATCCATGACAAGAAATTATAATAACAGAAAGCCTTCAGCTCTTGTAATGAAATTATTGGGATAGGATAGCTCTTGATTTATTTCTATTGATCAGACAATTACTGCTAATAGAAAGTATCATGTGGTCTTTGCTGTATTAAATGGTATGACCATTAGGGTCACCAATTTAGTGGATGGTATGCTTATTGGGTACTTTCTTGGTAATTGTGTGGCTTTACTGCATAGTAATGCACTGTCAGCAAAGCTGGTGATTTTAGTCATTCTTGTATGCAAATTCTGATGAATTAGCAAAAGTCATTTGTCAAATATTGGAACTCTGCTCCTTTATCCTAGCACACACTACTAAAACCCTTGAATAAAATTATAATCAAAATTGGTAAATGGAAACTTGAGTTAGTAGCATGCAGTTTCTTAAAAGGTTAGGTACTGTAGGAAATGATTTCATGCCAAAATCAGATCCAGAAGAAATGTGTAGCAATAAAATATGTCCCACTCACTTCTTTAAATATGCATATGCAATTTGTTGTGGAAACATTCTTGTCTATTGAAAAATTAACTTTTGTAGTGAAAAAAATTTGCCCCTCTTACTTCTTTAAATATGCATTTGATTTTTATCCAGGACAGCTTTTAATAATGAATATGAACAATAGCCTATCCTCTTCTTCTTTGTTATTTTTGCCACATGAAGAACATTTTCAAATTTAAAAATACATGCAGTTCCAATTTAGCACAAAATGGCTACCTTACAACCAAATGTGATGTCATAAAAATCAATTTCAAGTTTTCAAATGCTGATAAAATTTACACCAAAATATCTGATCAACTACTTTTTAAGTTTTAGTCTCATGCTCAGGTCATGTGGGCATGTAAGAAAGTTGCCAGTAGCTTCTTGTGGATTATTTGAGTCACACGTTAGTAAGTTTATACACAAACAAGTGCAAGTCTTATAAAAGCAGAATTAAAGTAAATTTAAAAACAAATAAACAAAGTTAAATTTTATAAGATTACTCAAACTAATAATTTAGTCTTGCAGCTATTTCTCAATTAAAAACTAACAAATGTAAGTTCTGCTGACATAATCAGAAAGAATGCATAAAACTGTTGTATCCATACAATTTGTTGTGGAAACATTCTTGTCTATTGAAAAATTAACTTTTCATTAGAATATCATTGCTTTGTGTCAGAATCACTTTATGTTTTCATTGTTGTAGAAATATTGGTTTAAATGTAGCTAATTCTTGGTTGTTGTAGAGATGTAAGGTACCAATGAATACAGACTTAAATTTCTCATTTTTCACATGGTCCACATGCAACAATCAAAGGATATTTTTGTATTAAGTTATTCATACATATCTTCATTTTCTGCATTAAAAAAGCTGGTTGACACAAGTGGACTACATGTTCCTAAGACATCACTTTTAACACATAATGGGTATTGCATAGCCTAACATGATGTCACATAATGAGTATTGCACAGCCTAACATGATGTCACATAATGGGTATTGCATAGCCTAACATGCTGTCACATAATGAGTATTGCATAGCCTAACATGCTGTCACATAATGAGTATTGCATAGCCTAACATGATGTCACATAATGGGTATTGCATAGCCTAATGTGCTGTCACATAATGAGTATTGCATAGCCTAACATGATGTCACATAATGGGTATTGCATAGCCTAATGTGCTGTCACATAATGAGTATTGCATAGCCTAACATGATGTCACATAATGGGTATTGCATGGCCTAACATGATGTCACATAATGAGTATTGCATAGCCTAAAACGATGTCACATAATGGGTATTGCATAGCCTAACATGATGTTACATAATGGGTATTGCACAGCCTAACATGTCACATAATGGGTATTGCATAGCCTAATGTGATGTCACATAATGGGTATTGCATAGCCTAACATGATGTCACATAATGGGTATTGCATAGCCTAACATGCTGTCACATAATGGGTATTGCATAGCCTAACATGATGTCACATAATGGGTACTGCATATCCTAACATGATGTCACATAATGAGTATTGCATAGCCTAATGTGATGTCACATAATGGGTATTGCATAGCCTAACATGATGTCACATAATGGGTATTGCATAGCCTAACATGATGTCACATAATGAGTATTGCATAGCCTAAAACAATGTCACATAATGGGTATTGCATAGCCTAACATGATGTTACATAATGGGTATTGCACAGCCTAACATGTCACATAATGGGTATTGCATAGCCTAACATGTCACATAATGGGTATTGCATTGCCAAACATGATTTCAAATCATGTGCATATTACATCCTATCTGAATAAATTGGTGATCAATATTTTCAATCATATTCTCAGAGCAACTACCTTTTTAAAAATGTGTCATTTTCTTTAGCCCTTTTTTAAAGCACCTACCCTTTTGCACCCTTTACACATGTAATGTATCCACATTCATCTGCAAATAACAGTCATGTAAATATGCAAATTTTTGCTGATAAGTATTGTTTATAATGTTCTTTCAAAGACCTATGTTCATGAAAATAAAAGTGATTTATTAAGAAAAGCAGACCACTTCATTAGAAAAGCTGTATTTTAACAATTATTGCCATATTTTTGGTCGAATCTATTAAATAACTATTAGTTCTAGCCAGCAGCAATTTGTTAGATTTATGAGACACATTCTGCACAGAGAGATACTGGTATAATAGAATGTGACCGGTTCGCCAATTAGCTGTGTTTGTTTGGAGCAGTACTGACCGCCGTGACACAAATGTGTCAGGGTTTGATTTGGAACAGGAATAGTTGTTATTTAAAACCAAAGCCTGTCATCTTGACACATTGAAGTAAGCGACTTTCAAAGGAAAGCGCGAGAAAATATATTTGTTCTGATTGGCCACTGTTGAATAAGGGGTGTATTTGACACAAGAAATCTTTAGAATATAATATCTTCTAGCTGGAATTTACTTCAGTCTTAAAGTTCCTCTGCAAGAGAGGACAGTGTAGTATTATTTTTGGATTAAAGTCTCCAGAGAGAATTTTAGAGATATACCTCCGTGAAAAAAATAGATCAGAAAGACCGCCAAAATCCAATGGTTAAGAGACGCACTAAAAACACGAGGTATTTGTTTTAAATCCACGCTTATTATGATGTAATTAATATAATGTTTCTTCGTTACAGATCTGCATGATTTGTTGATACATTTGTATGATTAGTTTCATTTGTTACATTAATTTAGTAATGTGCTTTTGAGATTTGAATTAGAATTCTTACCTTAATTTGTAGTTAAGAATGATGTAGTGTTAACTGATGTCGTAAAAACACTATGTGGAGTTATGGATCAGAAGTGTTACGTTAATTCTTGAATTTATCATATTGTTTTAATATTGATTGCATTCTAAGATTTAATGTCTTACTTTAATTAATGAATTACAGGAATACATGTGAATTCACCAAATTTTTATGTAGATAATTTAGCGACAGTGTATAATGTATTAGGTCAAGGCAAACCGAATTAACAAGTGGTTTAGCTGTATTGATCTGAAGACTTGTAGTTAATTACTAGCCGTAAAAATTGTTATCACTGATAGTAATATCTGATTGTTCGAACCAGCAAAACGGACAGTCTCAGCTATCACCGTGTAACAAGAGACTTAGGATATTTTACTTTTCTTTTGAAAGGAAGAAAGAAATTAGATTTTTATTTGGAGAGACATGCAGTACCAAATAGAGGACGTAAAAGACGGGAAAAGAATACCGTGAAGTAGAAGTTGCGAGGGGCATACATCGATACAGACGACAATTCTGAGTTTGAGCGGAACATCCACGAGGGAAAAGTATCTCGAGAGACAGGAACCTCTGGGTCAACATTTGAGTGAGCAGAGAATGCAATTCGATGATAACAGGTCATGAAAATCGAACAATGCAGATGAATTTGATTGAACTCTCAATTCTCTGATGAAGTTAACTATCAGTAATAGAACGGCTAAATTTGTTTAATTTTATATTCAATCTATTTGTAATTCGGTGAAAGTTAATTCTAAAACCACATGTATTCCGAATGAAAGGAAATTGCACTGTGTATGTATTTGATGAAATTGTTTATTTATCTTTACAGAGGCTGGTAGTTTTTTGTTCAATATATTAGCTCAGTTTACCATATACATTCTATACTCGAACTGGGCACTAATATCGTGGGCGGTCATCTCCTAGATAGCGAATATCAGAGGGGAGTGGGTTAGAGTGTTGTTATTATATGTTGTGCAATACCCTTTGACAAAGTGGGACGTAACACTTACCCTTTGACAAGTGGGGCTTATACATTATTATACAAATAACGCTCATGACCCGCGAGACTCTGAAAAGTTTCAAACATGATAATGAAATAAGTATTCATCTATAATAACACTAACCCCATCAACCAATGCTTTTGTAACCTGCTATCCACAAGTTATCACAGGAAAAGTAAATGCTGACAATTCTAACCATAAAAATCTCCTCTAACAAGTATACCCTGTGTTGTTGTTACAGGGATTAACGCCATTTTTCAGCACAAGATATGCTATACATGGTGGCCAGTATTAATGGTGGAGGAAGAACCCGGAAAAACCCCTGGAATGAACCACTGACGCATGAGAAGCTACCGGCAATCCTTCTCTCATACCCACATTGGCTGAGCCCAAGACTCAAACCCTGGATGCTGAGAAGTGAGATGGTAGACATCTGTAACGGTGAGCGCTTTAGACCACTCAGCCACTATATTCCCTGTGTAGCAAATTTGCTTGATTTAACTTGACTGGCTTTTAAAATTTGTAAATAGCAATTATTACTGTGAAGACACAATAAAATTAATATAGAATCACATCATTAGCTGCATTAGCCTTACTGACCTAATACTGTAATAAGATTGTATCTTTTCATTTAGCCTTACTGACCTAATACTGTAATAAGATTTGTATCTTTTCATTTAGCCTTACTGACCTAATACTGTAATAAGATTGTATCTTTTCATTTAGACTTACTGACCTAATGCTGTAATAAGATTGTATCTTTTCATTTAGCCTTACTGACCTAATACTGTAATAAGATTTGTATCTTTTCATTTAGCCTTACTGACCTAATACTGTAATAAGATTTGTATCTTTTCATTTAGCCTTACTGACCTAATACTGTAATAAGATTGTATCTTTTCATTTAGCCTTACTGACCTAATACTGTAATAAGATTTGTATCTTTTCATTTAGCCTTACTGACCTAATACTGTAATAAGATTTCTATCTTTTCATTTAGCCTTACTGACCTAATACTGTAATAAGATTGTATCTTTTCATTTAGCCTACTGACCTAATACTGTAATAAGATTGTATCTTTTCATTTAGCCTTACTGACCTAATAGTGTAATAAGATTGTATCTTTTCATTTAGCCTTACTGACCTAATACTGTAATAAGATTGTATCTTTTCATTTAGCCTTACTAACCTAATGCTGTAATAAGATTTGTATCTTTTCATTTAGCCTTACTGACCTAATGCTGTAATAAGATTGTATCTTTTCATTTAGCCTTACTGACCTAATACTGTAATAAGATTTGTATCTTTTCATTTAGCCTTGCTGACCTAATACTGTAATAAGATTTGTATCTTTTCACTGATGGAGGAATATAATCACAAAAACTACAAATGATAATTACATATGGAAATTACATACAGACATCATATTATTTCAGTTGTTATCGAGTGGAACATAGAAAACTAAATTCACATTATTTTTAGCATCAGTGAGAACTAAAATATGAAAATTAAGGACATAATTTAAAGCAGAGATAAACATATGTAATGAACTACAAACTCCCAATCGAGTATACAATGCTTCCAAGTTAATGCATACCAACCAAACCCTGACATGCATAGCAAGTGTTATGAAACATAATTAATAAATGCATCACTGCACTCAATTAATGGCAGACCTGCTTTCTATTGCTTTCTATATCATATTAATTATGTCTTTTTCACCAAATCAAATAAAAGTGGTGGAATGAAAGAACAGGTAAAGGGAATGCAAATCCTACCTGGGCAATAGCTAGCAGTCAATTAACTTATTTCAACTGATTAATCTCTAACTGTTAATAATACTATGATGTAAGTACTATTGTTACACTAACTTAAAATAGCCTACTCATTCACAAATATGATGAAACATCAAAGCAACAAAGCGAAATTGCACTTTGTGAATAAAAGTTTAGTTTGCTATATTTGTTCTTATGGGAAAGAGAGTTCTCAAATTTGTAGTGGACTTACAATTCTTGAATTCAGAGATTTCCTGAAGGATAAGAAGAAATGTCACCATTACTTGCAATATCACAGTATCAATATTTTACTAACGGAACATTACAAATATTTAAAAAATCAAGTTTCTACACTTTTTGAAGAAGAAAAGGAATCTTGTTTTGTTGGTGCATCCCCTACTAAATTTTTCTTTTGGTCACTTAATTGGTAACTCCCACCTTTGCTTATACTTCTTGATGTTTGGACCATGTTGTGCACAAGTTATCAAAGGGGAGGTGCAATTAGTGAAATAATACATGTAGGTAGTGCCTCCTAGTAGAGACAAGGGAACAGTAGTTGGCCTCAAGATGCCTAAGGTGATTTATTCTTTATAAAACATAAAAAGACACTGTAATTCCTTCAGGTATTGTGACTCTTCATTGGTGTGATGAAGATCACTCAGAACAGTTCAAACATGACTTTTAGTGTAAGCCTTAATCTTCAGCTAGAACACATGGTAAAGTCTTGCCAAAATTTCATTGCAAACTTGACAATAAAAAAGTGAACCTTTGCAAAGAGTCGCTACAGATTTATCTGAACTGAATGGTCAAACATATCTCTTTGTGATTGATTCTTTCTCAAGATACATCGAAATAGCAAAATGCAAGGCACAGGCTCAAAAGCAATTGTCAATAATCTCAAATCAATATTTGCACGACATGGTATACCAGAAGTATTAGTTTCAGAAAATGGTCTGCAATACTTAAAGAATTTGCGACAAATTATGGATTCAGGCACATTACAAATAATCCAAAATATTCACATAGCAATGGTCTCACCGAAAAAGCTGTTCATCATTACCAAATGGATACAGCCCTGCCAAATTATTGATTATAAGAAAATTATAAACTACTTTGCAAATGGCACCAAAAAACTTAGAGCCGAAATGACGAGATTTAATGAAGCTGATAAAATTGGAAAATTATCAAAAGCAAACTCAAAAGAGAGGTTACGATCGTCGACATCGTGCCCAAAATATGAAAAAGCTTCAGGGAGGGAGTGCAAATTGTCAGTATGGCACAATCCAATAATGCATCTGCAAGAATCCTGCGAAAGTCAAACTTTCTTGATTTAGCCATCTTCAGACTACTATGCAAGATTTTTGGTTCCATAATGCTGTATTAGAATTTGAAGTCCATTAAAGCCAAATTCTACTTACTCAAACAGAAGTATTTTGATCAAATAAATATCCTTACTCTTTAATTTTATTTTTAAATTCTAAGCTATTAGATTTATCAAAGCTTTTATGCTCGGGCTATATGATTTTGTAGCACATGTGCTGCATGGGATAAATTGTGGGGATAAAAGAAAGAAAAAGTGCACTCTACTTTTAAATTGTCTGTACTTTAATTTGGCTTGTTTGCCTCCCTTTTTGTACATTTCAAAATCATGCTGAAGTGAGGGGTTGACTGGCTTACTGTCTGTTTTGTCTATCCTTAATGTTCATCGGATTCACATTTAATGCCATATTTTGGTTCAAAATCAGCCAATGGTATATTCATTACCACTTTCTCAGCTTCTATAAAATGATGATGAGTAATGCATTCCTGCTATTAAAATATTCAGTTCATATGGAGTCATTTCCAGTTGCCAAATGGAAGCAGGTTGTTGATTGATTGATTGCATTTTAATGGCTATTTAGCACAATACAACAGGTTATATTTATAATCACTTAAAAATGATACAAGGTCTCATATTGTCCAGCGATATCAAAACCAAACAGTTGAAAGTAAAATGGTAAGATGGTAACAGTAAAAAATAAAGCTTCCCGATCAACAGGGGATGTAAATGGTGTATGTTAATTAAGACAGATGAAAAGTTCTTGAAAATTAGGGACGGTATATACCTTACATAAAAATGCTCCAAGATATGACATAAAAGCTACATTAGCTTAGGATAAATGTTTACTTCCTTCAGGAATTCTTTAATACAAGTTAGTGATTTTCAGTGTATCAAAAAGTTCCTTCATGTCATTCACATTGTAATACTGATCACACATAGGTCTTTTTAATTTCAGACTACATGTACACAATAATGTACAAATTTGAAGGTACAGGATTTGAAAACAAAACCTGTCACCAACAATGGTGTATTATGTGTCAATCATTGATTATGTAACGTGTCAGAACTCTTTTGCTTTCATGACTATAATCTTTCTGACTACATGCACACTACAATGTACATAATTGAAGGTATAGGGTTTGAAAACAAAATCTGTCATGAACAATGGTGTATTATGTGTCAATCATCGATTATATAAAATGTCAGAATTGTTTTGCTTTCATGACCCTAATCCTGATAATACAATTGTTCAGATACATTGGCTCATTCCCATTTTATAATAGGGCAAAAATAAAATTTTCAACTTTTTTTTCACTTGTTTTGGGAAAGTTTCCACATTTTATTTTTCTGTGATGATCTCAATGTCAAACTCCTCCAATGCGTAATCATGCTTTCAGCAGATATTTGTACAATAAATTTCCATACATTGCAAATGCAAATAATCACCATCACTCTCGCCAAAAATGAATATCCTAGGAACAATTAGCATAAATGGGGGTGCTATATTATTGGACTATGACCAACGTTCCCTCTAAGCAAATGGTAGATGTGCATGCAGTGCTCGCTGCATTGCGCAAGCATTACGGAGACGAGCAAAATTTAATGTTGGATTGATCAAAAATTGACAATTCAGCTGCAAGGGATGCCTGAGCAGCTGCGCAAGAACATGCGCGCATCTTATAGGTAACACTGACTATGACACACAGAACCATCAATTGGTGCTGTGGTTACATTCACGCAAAGTATCTTGGTCAATGATGAAATAAAGCAAAATCTGATACAAATAAACAATAACAAGGGAAATAAATGTCAGTTAAATGTTTTCAAGGGAAATAAATGTCAGTGAAATGTTTTTCAAGTCACACATTATATATCCAGTTGTTCATACAAATCAGGTCCAACTACATAACATTTATGCGGACTATAATTTGTCATCGTATAATCTGCTTGCAGATTAATGTCTACGCTGTTTGGTCTGCTGTGTAGTCCTAACAAACTATACAGACCATAATTTTTCATCGTAGATTAATGTCTACGCTGTTTGGTCTACTGTGTAGTCCTAACAAACTATACAGACCATAATTTGTCATTGTATAATCTGCATGCATATTAATGTCTATGCTGTTTGATCTGCTGTGTAGTCCTAACAAACTATACAGACCATAATTTGTCATCGTATTGGCAGATTAATGACTACGCTGTTTGGTCTACTGTTTAGTCCTAACAAACTATACAGACCCAGATCTGCTGGCATATTAAGTGATGACAGATCAGGGTCTATGCAGCTTGTACAGATCACAGATAATACAATTTACAACTTTATTCCTTGATTCTCCATGCAAATGTTCGCAAATTCAATCCTCAGTTTACTATGCAGTCCTTAATTATGAAAGTTTGTGTAAATTTTAATTCAACAAGTCGGTAAGCTGGCACAGAAAATCAATCTAATGTGCCAGACAGACAGCTGGCACAACAACAACAAAAATCTGACTTATTTTCAGTACCTGTAGAAACAGTTTGCAAATGTAAAGAGTAAACAAATATGTGCATCACATCATTTCTAATATCTATCAGTATTTTCCCCTCCTCAGCCTCCCCTCTCCAGTCCAATCCATAATTTTTTAATTCAAGTCCATAGTTTGCAATAATAACAGCAACAGCTGTCCCGGTATGCTGATCAAACAGTGCTTCCCTTTACCCTCATTTGCATAACAGAGACCCTTAAATTTTTAATTTGACCCCGCAATTTTGATACTATTGTGTTTATTAATTCATTTCACCCTCGATTTTGACACCAAGTAGACTTTTTACTCTTAATCTTGCACCCTCGATTTTGACACCAAGTTGACTTTTTACTCTTAATCTTGCACCCCTAGGTGATACACTGCAACATAAAGTCTTTAAGTCTTTTGTCCATACACACTGTATCCATGTAAACACTTTTTGCATTAATTAACTTCAAATGCCCACTTACGTCACTTTGCAAATAAAAAATCGGCCATTTAAAAAAAAAACAGAAACAATGAAGTATCAATCCGGGTGTTCATGCAAATGCATTAAAAAATTGAAACAGAAAAAATTACCGGTATGCACGAATTTGCTCCCTTTTACAGTATACTGAAACTTTAAGAACCATGATTAGAATTTTGCTTATTTGAGTATGTCTTTGCTAAAATTGGTTCTAAATCAAGCATTTTCCCCAAGTGACTGACATTGGACCTCATGCAAAAAGGTTGTAACTTTTATTTCTCTTCAAAGATTGTATAGATTCATTTATTAGTTGATGACAACCCTTTTTATACCAATAGTTGCAAGTATGAATTGGCAGTCAAAAGGTTACATTTCTTTGTGAATTATCTTATTTCTTTGAAACACAACATTTACATATTTTGTTCCATACCTGAAACCACAACAACTAGGCTTAGTAATAAGGTAAAGCTAGATCTAGAATGTATACCTCCATTACAAAAAATATCTGCCATCACAGACAAAATTGTTGTTGTAGAGTTTAACGCCATTTTTCAGCACAAGATAGGCTATACATGGCGGCCAGTATTAATGGTGGAGGAAGAACCCGGGAAAACCCCAGTAAGAACCACCAACCCACAAGAAGCTACTGGCAAGCTTTCTCACATACCCACACTGACTGAATCTGAAACTCGAACCCATGCAGACAGAGGTGAGATGGCAGTGATCCATAAAGAGAGCGCTTTAGACCACACGGCCACTCGGGGCCCCTAACACAATTGTAAAAGTACCGAAAGTTTAAAAGTCTGAATAATTACAATAACTTCTATAATAACATAAAAATATAATCAGATATTCAAAAAAACAAGTATAAATTTCACTTGTCTACCTAAAATCTTTCTTCTTAATCAAGCTAACATGGTTTTCATAATAAAAAGTCTAAATCAAGCAGTTTATTCTAGGATGCACAATTGAGAGATTCAAACAAAACAATATCTTTGTTTTTATACCCTTCATATCCAATTAAATATTTCCTATAATCAAAAAATTATCTCCCTTTTGTCTCAATGAAGGGGCTGATTTTCTCCACTAATTTCTCAATTCTAGACTAGACCCTGAAAAATATGTAACCATGAGTAAAATTTGAAGAAAAGTTTTCTGAAAACTTCCATTAAGGACCTGAAAATGTGATCAGGGCATCTAATAGAAAGTTCCCAGCCAAATCTGATTGGTTGATTTCAGTGTTTGCAAGGGCTTCCAAAAGTGTTCACCTATGCCAATGACTGCTATCAATATGACACTAACAAGATCTGGATCTCAGCAATAAGTAGCAAGGGTTCCAAAAGTGATCACCTATGCCAATCACTGCTATCTCACCTCTATATACATATGTTCAAGTCATGGGCTCTGTCAGTGTGAGAATGTGAGAAAGCTTCCCTGGATCAGTTGTGCTTATCAGGTTCTTCCTCCACCAGTTATATTGGCCACCATGTATATCTTATTATGTTTCGAAAAATGGTATTATAACCGAAAACTACACAAATACAAATAGCACAAGTAGCAAAAACGAAACAAAATCTAACCATTTATTACTGTGCACTGGCATATTCCATACTAATGAAATATTATTAAAACACTTCAAAAATATCATTAGCAAGTAATGTTTGGTTCATTCATCAAGCTAGGAATTCATTGCTAACTAACAGTCAAATGCTATCTTGCCAGAATCCCATTTTTGGCCATCAATGGATACAAATAAAGTATAAAAGCATATTAAGCTAAACTGGCAAGGTCATGAAATAAAGGTTATTTTTTATCCCTGTTAATGCTGCACACAATCTCAACAACCCAAATCATTTCCTTTCATAATGAATGTAATAACAAAGGAGAGGAAGAGCAATTATTTGTTGATTAGTGTACACCAGGAACCTTGGATTTAAATCATTCAGTCCTAAACACTGAGTACTATTTTTTCAAAAACTGTTATTGCATGGTTTCATGTGCATACTTAAGAAGGTATAATAAAAGCTTTTTGTTTTGTATGAGCTTTGCATGATGATGAAAGTATGCAAAATCACATGAAACTTGGACATTTTCAAAGTGTCAAAACAGTATATTCTACAGGTCTGTGATTCAAACTATGAAACTTCCAACACAAAATGCAAATATTAATAAATTTCAATATGAATGTGAGGGTCCTATCTATAAAACAAAGTTTGCTCAATGTCTTAGATGTCATGAGATTCCTTCCTATCACACCATCCCTTAACAACCTATATAGATCAAAGACTTCTCATCTCAAAAGAATAATATGACAGTTTCATCAGACTATGCCAACAAATAGGAATGATCCCTTCAGCACATCATGAAATCTTCCCTTCACAAGAAAGATACTACTTAAGTTTTACTAAAAACTGACATTTTCATCACCACAATTTTACCATTACATATCAAACAATAAATGGCAAGCCTTAGTTCACCGTTGGTTACATAAATGGTTTTCAAAAAATGCCTTGAGTTTATGAATTGTCGATGAGCACCAGCTTTATCTGGTTTAAGGACAGTTGCATATTGAAAAATCATAAACTTTTATGTCCAGACACAGACCATTTTAAATCTCTTCATATTGTGCATATAAAGCAGCAGAAGGGGTGAATACAACTTTTGTAGGTGTCTATTTGTCAAACTAACACTTCCTACAAAACCAAAACACAAAAAAACATCAAAGCTTTTAACTAACAGAGTTTCTCCTACGGGTTAGTTAATTTTGTTACTGTTTTTTGCCATTACATGTTTTTATTTTGTAGAAAGTGTTCGTTTAACAAACAGACACCTGCAAAAGCTGTGATACTGCTGCTTATAATTTTACAGAGTTTTCTGTAGTGAGAATTCCTGTTTCCAGTTTGACATTGTCATTATTGTCTTGGTCCTGAACATTTGAAACTGTTGACATTTCTAGACATGATAAAGGTCTCCATGGGACCATAATTACAAATGGAAGATCAGTTGTGAAAATTGCATGACCTTTCAGGCCACTTGCTCACCGATTTGGGTTAAATGTTACAATCTCAATACATTTGCCAGACCTCCCCATAAATTATACAAATGAAATCATGTACATCATTTTGTGTAAACTGTTGTCACCTTTCATTCTTTTAAATTTATGGTCATGGTGGACATCTGTCATACAACCTAAAACTAACTGGTGTATGGTGGGACTTGTAAATATTCAGATTTCATTTGGCTTATATAGGCAAATAAATTTAACAAGATGTAATTTTGTATCTAAATATCAAAGACTTATCCCTCTTCCATCAATCAAATTCTGCAAATATGTCCTGCAAAGAGCAATCTAACTTTGAAGGAGCCGGACATCGTTCTGCTCAGCTTTTTAACTCAGTCATATCCACTAAATGGATCACAGCATGTGTAGCTATCCTCCACAATGGCCGGTATACATGTGACATCTTGAAGTGTTATGAAATTCAACAATGTTGAATTTTCCACAGTTACCATTGTCCAATCATCCATGGCCAAAAGCATCCTTGTCCAATCTTACATGGTCTCAGGCATTAATGTTCAATCTTCTACAGCAGTTATCATTGTCCAATCTCCCATAGCCACCGGTATCAATATCCAATCTTCCACAGCCACAGGTATCAATGTCCTATCCAAGGCAGTAGACAAGATTTATGGGCATTTGGCCCTAAGAAAAATTCTCCAGTAGGCCCCTATGAATTACAACTTAAAACGGCAATGGACCCCTCAACATTGTGAGACACCAGTTTTATTTTTTCATAGATGTCCTACCCTGTCCATGGCACTGGTCCAATCGTCTATAGGCTTAGGAATCAATTTTGACTCTTCTGTGGCTACAGGTATCAATTTCCAATCTTCCTTGGTCACAGGTATCAATTTCCAATTTTCCATGTCCACAGGTATCAATTTTGAATCTTCCCTGGCTAAAGGTATCATTTTCCAATTTTCCATAGCCAGATGTACGGTATCATTTTAAAATCTTCCATGGCCACAGGTATCAATGTCCTATCTCCCCTGGCCACAGGTATCAATTTCCAATCTCATGTGGCCACAGGTATCAATTTCCAATCTTCCATGGCCACAGGTATCAACTTTCAATATTCCATGGCCACAGGTATCAATTTCCAATCTTCCATGGCCACAGGTATCAATTTCCAATCTTCTATTGCCACAGGTATCAATGTCCAATCTTCCCTGGCCACAGGTATCAATTTTCAATCTTCCATGGCCACAGATATCAATTTCAAATCTTCCATGGCCACAGGTATTAATTTCCAATCTTCTATTGCCACAGGTATCAATTTTCAATCTTCCATGGCCACATATATCAATTTCCAATCTTCCATGGCCACAGGTATCAATGTCCTATCTTCCCTGGCCACAGGTATCAATTTTCAATTATCCATGGCCACAGGTATTAATTTCCAATCTTCCTTGGTCACAGGTATCAATTTTCAATTTTCTATGGCCACAGGTATTAATTTCCAATCTTCCTTGGCCACAGGTATCAATTTCCAATCTTCCATGGCCTCTATATCATTTTCTATTTTTGCAAGGCCACAGCTATCATTTCAGCAATGAATATGTGCATATTTCACACACACAATCTGTAACTGACTGAAAAAGCGATCTAAGTGAACCAAAATAAGAATCTATATTTTGTATTGATGTATGTGGGTGGCACTGGAAAAAAGAACTTCTCACAGAAATTATTTTAAAAAATCACAGAATACATTTGTCAAATTTCACAGATTGGCATTGTGTATGTATCGCATGTATGGAAATACCAAATATAACAAAAAGAGGCAGAGAACAACTTACAAGTCCTAGACATGAGCACTGTTTGCTCACTGGCATGATGAACTTCATATTGCAAGAAGCATTCTGGGAGATAAGGAACGAAGCATGGTTATAATTAGTCTTATGATGTTTCTAACATTTCTCGAGATACTGGTCATGAGTGACATAGTTTTATATAAATGACTGTTGTATAAATCTTGCCATCATGATTGCAACATTACATACAAGTTATGGCTCTTCTTGTGAGGTAGGTGGGGTAGGAGATAATCCTTAAATTTTAAATTGACAAATAATACCCAATACTTTGAAGAGCAGTCCAAAAATTTTAAATCACTTTTAACTTTGGTCTCTACATGTGGTTTATTTTATTGGATACTCCATGTTTACAAGAAGCTTTTATTGATGTCTGTCAGATCGGCTTATTTTAAAATCTCAATTTACTAAAACTGCAAATTACCATTTCCAAGCATGACTTTAAAAAGCAAGACAATGATTAATGTTACAAGAACCTTGGAATTATGGTCATTTTGCCCACATTCTTGGCTGCATTCTAACTGTTTTATCATCCTTTAATTAGTATCTCCAACTTGTTTTAAAATGTCAAATCAATAATAATTTTAGATATGAAGATAGCATGCATTTTCCTTTAGTCTATAATTTCAGTGTGGTAATTGACATTATTTTAGTTGATGACAGATACAATGACAAGGTTATATTAGCTTGTGCAATGCTCTCCATCAACTGCAGTAACTTAAGAATCATGATGCACTGGAACCTATAAAAATATACTGAAGTCTGGGGACACTGTCAAAATGATGAAGTCCATGGTCACTGTCAGCGGAGTTTCATCACTAACAATTCTATATTTGTCCTGTGCACCATGTATTTTAAATCTTCTGTCATTTTTAGTATATTAAGTTTTTCATTCTTTCATCTTTATTTGTATTCACACTGCTAAAAAGTAAATTCTTGAACCCGCTCCACACATGTACATGATATGATAAACATGATATTGATTTAAAGAACGACTGCTGAAATCTCAGCTATAATTAATTTTATCATTAATGACAATCATAGACAGAATGTCAGTAGGAGAAAAGAACTTTTAGAAAGAGAAAAGAACATGTAGTTATAATTAAGTTGATAACCACTCTTCATTCTCCAAAACGATATTTTGTCTGGTATTGTAAAAACGATGCAGAGTTTGTGACTTGTCTTGTAACATACGAATAAAGTATTTAGTTTATGGAGATACCATAATACAGGTGGAATTTACACTGACTGTTAAATACTTGTTATATCTTTCTATATGAAAGTCACAATAAACAACAGGACTTGCTTCCATACCGTACAATCATGCAAAACTGGTGAAGGGGGAGGGGGTAGGGATCAACGAAACTTGGGACAAAACGACAGATGCCCCAACATTGAAATATAATGCCATAATGGCGAACAAATAAATGCCTATCAGGATGATTCCATTGGAATTATCGTTATCTGAACTGACCATTCAAAAAAAAAAAAGAAATGAAAATCCCGAGTAATATATAACATATCTAGTCGATATCGTCTGCAGAGTTACTGGCTCATAAACGTACATCAACAAAGAATAACATGTCGTGCAAAATATACACTGCTGATACTGCCACTTACCGTTAATCGAAGATAGTCTGCAATATCGGTGAATCGTTGTCGTATGTCTGTCACTACATTACCATGTTAACATCTGAAGCTTTATATGCTCTATGTCTAACGTTTAATACAATCAACTACATGACGTAGCTAGGCAGGTGCCTATCAACGTTCGATAACTCAACCGACCCACAAAATCGATACCGTAGCTGCTGCTTTTTGCTTATGCCAGAATCCCAAAATTCTGCTTGCAGACGATTTTTACGCGTACTGATTGACTAATAAGAATGAAGATAACTGGCGATAATGCTGAGCAGTCAATTGTAACAAGAGATTTGATTAGATCTATTTGTTACAGGCTTTCACATGCGCAGGGCGAGGATAATATAAAACCAATCAACTATATATCAATGAATTCGATTAATGTTTATCAGCACCTTTAGAGAAAAAAAAACAACATAAAATTTGTCGAAATAATCAATCATTTTAAATATTTTTTTGTAAACAAAGACATATTTATTTTAAAAGTTAAGGTCAACCCAAAAAATTAACAAAATTTGCAACAAGCACATTCAAAGTCGTGATAAAAATGTGGAAAATAAGTCAGAGAAATGAATCGTGAAATCATTTGCTATAACCAAAAAAGTTTCCAGTTACTATGAACAGCTTAAGATCAATTTGGAAAATTACAAGAAACATATGTGCGCTTATATAAACAGTATTTCAACAGTAGGTTATCGTTCTGTACTCTAATTATGTGATGAATTTCCTCTAATTGATCATTAATCTCTCTCTCTCTCTCTCTCTCTCTCTCTCTCTCTCTCTCTCTCTCTCTCACTCACACACACACACACACACACACACACACACACACACATATGCATCAGGGACTAAATACGGGGAAATCAGTAGAATGAAAGAGAGAACAAGAATGTTTGCGAGATGAAACTCTTGAAACTAAACAAAGAAGGACCTGGATGGTCTTACAGTATGTGTAATACCTTTCCATTGGATTTAATTAGCGTTCACAATACCCTATGATACAAGTTGATATGGCCTGTTCGAGATTGTGCTGTACACAGGCCCGGTCCTATGGCAAGGCGATCAAGGTAAGCGCATTGAGCCTTGGGCCATAGGCCTTGCGCTTTCAAGAATTGAACTCCGCAATGTAATTTTTCCTTGGGGCCCCCGCATTCATCGCTTGCTGCTTTGCGCATATTGGGCCCCGCACATCCTAGTACCCGGACTGGCGGAGCAGTTCTTGGTTAGGAGGCACACACACACTGCAACCTATTTAACGTTTTGTTTATTTATTTGTTTGTTGTTTTTTTTCTCCTATTTTATACGTGAACTCGTCTTTGTTCAATAACTTGGTTGCTTCCTGGCGATCAGTAATTTTACAAACAATGTTCACATGGTACAAACATTTACGTTTTTTGGTACCATGGCTATGACAGTACCACTGTCAGCGTATGCATAATCAAACAAAGCAAGATACTCGTTACTCGCTTTCACTGGACATTGCATCTTTACTCACCAAACATTTCCGTGTTAACAGTCTGCACCACAATATGTGGAAATATGGCATGCATGATAAATTAATACTGATTGCGAAAAGTACATTTATTTCAAACTTATTTCGTTTTCTTATAATAGTGTAATAACTAACTGAACAAACCAAAATACTAGGCACTATTAAAACCTGCATTCCTTCTACAATGGTATTACTAATAATTATTGTGAAAACTTGAAATAAAGTCAGTGATACATGGTGCAGTTCACTATGTTGTAATACCATAAGGGTATTGTGAATGGAGTTTTCTATGCATTCTTGGGAGTGTTTGATCCTATAGTTTAGTTTGTCACTGAAAACGTCTACAACGTTAAATTTACTTCTTACATTCGTGAACGTGTGCCACCCACCCACCACTGTTTACACCGCCGTCTGCATCTCTGTGTTTTATACCAAAACTGATATAAAACCTTGCACTGGATCTCGCGGTGTCGTCGAGAGTATTATTGAATTCGTCATGAAATTCACATACGGACAACAACAGTTCCGCTGGCCCTGTGACCTCAGCATTGAGTGGAGTAAAATCCACGTGTTAGGCAGTTTTTGTGCCTTGTTCGTTTCTATGTTGGACCATGCGTGCGTCTTGCTGCATTTGACGTTACTAGTTTAGGAAATGAACTATCTTACCTTTCATGATTTTGGAATATCAAAGCCAGAAACATGATTTTGGTCCATAAATTAGTGAGTTCTACCGTACAGTGGGGATTTGTTTCAGTGGACAGTGGGTTTGAACTAATGTTATTGTTCATTGTTGTGGATTCTTGGTTGTATGGGGCTTGTATTTTTTAAATATGTAAAGTGGTGGAGACTATTTCGTCGTCGGCGCGTTGTTCTTGTTGTAACGCCATTTTCCAGCACACGATAGGCTATACATGGCAGCCAGTATTATTGTTGGAGGAAAAACCCACGGAAAGAACCACGGACCCACGAGAAGCTATAGGCAAGCTTTCTCACATACCCACATTAGCCGAATGTTAGACTCGAACCCACGCAGACAGAGGTGAGATGGCAGTGACCCGTAACGGAGAGCACTTTAGACCACTCGGCGCCCCCCCCCCCCCTCCTCGTCGTACGTTGTGCTCTAGCTCGATTCGCGTCGAGGTTCGCTTGTCTGTTTCGTTCAATTTCTACGTACTCATAGGTTTGAATAATATAATATATAGGTATGATAGGAGGCGGGGGGTCCATGCGTTTTGATCGGTTGACTTGGATGCCGCCGTGGCTTGCCCGGAAGGAGGGGGGGGGAGGACATTGAATGGCTGACTGGGGTCGTGTGGCATGAGTGGGGGGTCTATGGGTGTGGGTTCACTAGCAGATTGCTGTCAGAGCGGCAAAGTATGAACATCTAAGTAGAAGATAATTTCGACCATATACTCCAAATCCAATCGAAAAACAAAAATTATATTTGTTTGCATAACCGACATTAGCTTGACACTATGCAATCTCAAAACTGAATCAAATTGATATACGAATATTTAAATAGATTTAATACATGATTGCTACTGAATTCAAATGCTTTATAATTAAAATATAATTCTTTATAAAGCCGCTGCTATCTCCCACCACACCGGTCTAGCACACTAGTACTTAAATTATTTTTCCCATTGAAATCACGCTACTATGTCTGAATGTGTTACATTCATTCTAATAAAAGTATCCGTTAATCAACGCATGAATGTTGCATTATAACGCAACGCATAATAATATAATTAATTTAACCATATTACAACATTGTCTTTTGACATTTGGACAAACAAGACTGTTCTATATTATCGGGGGGGGGGGGAGTTGATATTGTTGAGTCAGACGCTGTGTTGGTGTAGACTCCCTATATGATATTGAGGGACAATGTTCTATCTCACCTTTATCATTTATAAATAACATTTTTAAGTCCTGAGATCTGGTCATTTTGATATATAACACATGGTGTATTACAATAGGTTCACTTTTCTCCGTGCGTTTGTATGAGTGTGTATGCTTATTAATTTTTAGCTAATATACACATGGTTGTGTACTTTATGTATTTTAATCATTTCTTCTTTGTTTTAGTAACGATACCTAACCAGCTAGTATGGAGATATTTAGATATCTAACCAACTAGTATGGAGATATTTAGATACCTAACCAGCTAGTATGGAGATATTTAGATACCTAACCAACTAGTATGGAGATATTTAGATACCGAACCAACTAGTTTGGAGATATTTAGATACCTCACCAGCTAGTATGGAGATATTTAGATACCTAACCAGCTAGTATGGATATATTTAGATACCTAACCAACTAGTATGGAGATATTTCAGAGGCGTAGCTAGAGTGTTTGGCGCCCGGGGACAATGTTCATCCCCCCCCCTCCTCAACTATGAAACTCATTATTTTCATCAATAAAATCACCATTACCCGTTGCAACCTATTTCAAAGCCCATTTTTGCGCCACCACTAGTATGGCGCCCGGTGACATATGTACCCCCCTGCACCCCCCCCCCTGAGATATTTAGATACCTAACCAGCTAGTATGGAGATATTTAGATACCTAACCAACTAGTATGGAGATATTTAGATACCTACCCAACTAGTATGGAGATATTTAGATACCTAACCAGCTAGTATGGAGATATTTAGATACCTCACCAACTAGTATGGAGATATTTAGATATCTAACCAACTAGTATGGAGATATTTAGATACCTAACCAGCTAGTATGGAGATATTTAGATACCTAACCAACTAGTATGGAGATATTTAGATACCTAACCAACTAGTATGGAGATATTTAGATACCTACCCAACTAGTATGGAGATATTTAGATACCTAACCAGCTAGTATGGAGATATTTAGATACCTAACCAGCTAGTATGGAGATATTTAGATACCTAAACAACTAGTTTGGAGATATTTAGATACCTACCCAAATAGTATTGAGATATTTAGACACCTAACCAACTAGTATGGAGATATTTAGATACCTAACCAACTAGTATGGAGATATTTAGATACCTAACCAGCTAGTATGGAGATATTTAGATATCCAACCAACCAGTATGGAGATATTTAGATACCTAACCAGCTAGTATGGAGATATTTAGATACCTAACCAACTAGTATGGAGATATTTAGATACCTAACCAGCTAGTATGGAGATATTTAGATACCTAACCAACTATTATGGAGATATTTAGATACCGAACCAACTAGTTTGGAGATATTTAGATACCTAACCAACTAGTATGGAGATATTTAGATACCTAACCAGCTAGTATGGAGATATTTAGATACCTAACCAACTAGTATGGAGATATTTCATAGGCGTAGCTAGAGTGTTTGGCGCCCGGGGACAATATTCATTCCCCTCCCCCCTCCTCAACTATGAAACTCATTATTTTCATCAATAAAATCACCATTACCCGTTACAACCTATTTCAAAGCCCATTTTGGCGCCCCCACTAGTATGGCGCCCGGTGACATATGTACCCCCCTGCACCCCCCCCCCCCCAGCTACGCCTCTGAGATATTTAGATACCTAACCAGCTAGTATGGAGATATTTAGATACCTACCCAACCAGTATGGAGATATTTAGATACCTAACCAGCTAGTATGAGATATTTAGATACCTACCCAACTAGTATGGAGATATTTAGACACCTAACCAACTAGTATGGAGATATTTAGACACCTAACCAACTAGTATGGAGATATTTAGATACCTAACCAACTAGTCAGTTTTTTGTGGATTTTCACAAATTATGTCATATATTTTGCAATATTAGTTTTATTTTAAGTTAATCATTCATTCCATTTTTGTAGAGTGAATGTGTGTATGGTATAGTTTGTTGATGTTGTTCGTAGCTTAAGAATGTAACACTTGAAGTATCTACATTATGCGTATAGTTGTCAATCAGACGAAATCTGTTTGCTGCCAACAATTTAGTTCCGGAAACACTATGCTATATGTATTTGTACTTATATCTGCTAACCAGTATACTATGCACATGAAATTGTTTATTTACACATGGTTGTGTACTTTATGTATTTTAATCATTTCTTCTTTGTTTTAGTAACGATACCTAACCAGCTAGTATGGAGATATTTAGATACCTAACCAGCTAGTATGGAGATATTTAGATACCTAACCAGCTAGTATGGATATATTTAGATACCTAACCAACTAGTATGGAGATATTTAGATACCGAACCAACTAGTTTGGAGATATTTAGATACCTAACCAGCTAGTATGGAGATATTTAGATACCTAACCAGCTAGTATGGAGATATTTAGATACCTAACCAACTAGTATGGAGATATTTCAGAGGCGTAGCTAGAGTGTTTGGCGCCCGGGGACAATGTTCATTCCCCCCCCCCCCCTCCTCAACTATGAAACTCATTATTTTCATCAATAAAATCACCATTACCCGTTACAACCTATTTCAAAGCCCATTTTTGCGCCACCACTAGTATGGCGCCCGGTGACATATGTACCCCCCTACACCCCCCCCTCTGAGATATTTAGATACCTAACCAGCTACTATGGAGATATTTAGATACCTAACCAACTAGTATGGAGATATTTAGATACCTACCCAACTAGTATGGAGATATTTAGATACCTAACCAGCTAGTATGGAGATATTTAGATACCTAACCAACTAGTATGGACATATTTAGATATCTAACCAACTAGTATGGAGATATTTAGATACCTAACCAGCTAGTATGGAGATATTTAGATACCTAACCAAATAGTATGGAGATATTTAGATACCTAACCAACTAGTATGGAGATATTTAGATACCTACCCAACTAGTATGGAGATATTTAGATACCTAACCAGCTAGTATGGAGATATTTAGATACCTAACCAGCTAGTATGGAGATATTTAGATACCTAAACAACTAGTTTGGAGATATTTAGATACCTACCCAAATAGTATTGAGATATTTAGACACCTAACCAACTAGTATGGAGATATTTAGATACCTAACCAACTAGTATGGAGATATTTAGATACCTAACCAGCTGGTATGGAGATATTTAGATATCCAACCAACTAGTATGGAGATATTTAGATACCTAACCAGCTAGTATGGAGATATTTAGATATCTAACCAACTAGTATGGAGATATTTAGATACCTAACCAGCTAGTATGGAGATATTTAGATACCTAACCAGCTAGTATGGATATATTTAGATACCTAACCAACTAGTATGGAAATATTTAGATACCGAACCAACTAGTTTGGAGATATTTAGATACCTAACCAGCTAGTATGGAGATATTTAGATACCTAACCAGCTAGTATGGAGATATTTAGATACCTAACCAACTAGTATGGAGATATTTCAGAGGCGTAGCTAGAGTGTTTGGCGCCCGGGGACAATGTTCATTCCCCCCCCCCCTCCTCAACTATGAAACTCATTATTTTCATCAATAAAATCACCATTACCCGTTGCAACCTATTTCAAAGCCCATTTTTGCGCCACCACTAGTATGGCGCCCGGTGACATATGTACCCCCCTACACCCCCCCCCCTCTGAGATATTTAGATACCTAACCAGCTACTATGGAGATATTAAGATACCTAACCAACTAGTATGGAGATATTTAGATACCTACCCAACTAGTATGGAGATATTTAGATACCTAACCAGCTAGTATGGAGATATTTAGATACCTAACCAACTAGTATGGAGATATTTAGATATCTAACCAACTAGTATGGAGATATTTAGACACCTAACCAGCTAGTATGGAGATATTTAGATACCTAACCAAATAGTATGGAGATATTTAGATACCTAACCAACTAGTATGGAGATATTTAGATACCTACCCAACTAGTATGGAGATATTTAGATACCTAACCAGCTAGTATGGAGATATTTAGATACCTAACCAGCTAGTATGGAGATATTTAGATACCTAAACAACTAGTTTGGAGATATTTAGATACCTACCCAAATAGTATTGAGATATTTAGACACCTAACCAACTAGTATGGAGATATTTAGATACCTAACCAACTAGTATGGAGATATTTAGATACCTAACCAGCTGGTATGGAGATATTTAGATATCCAACCAACTAGTATGGAGATATTTAGATACCTAACCAGCTAGTATGGAGATATTTAGATATCTAACCAACTAGTATGGAGATATTTAGATACCTAACCAGCTAGTATGGAGATATTTAGATACCTAACCAACTATTATGGAGATATTTAGATATCTAACCAACTAGTATGGAGATATTTAGATACCTAACCAACTAGTATGGAGATATTTAGATACCTACCCAACTAGTATGGAGATATTTAGATACCTAACCAACTAGTTTGGAGATATTTAGATACCTAACCAACTAGTATGGAGATATTTAGATATCTAACCAACTAGTATGGAGATATTTAGATACCTAACCAGCTAGTATGGAGATATTTAGATACCTAACCAACTAGTATGGAGATATTTAGATACCTAACCAACTAGTATGGAGATATTTAGATACCTAACCAGCTAGTATGGAGATATTTAGATACCTAACCAGCTAGTATGGAGATATTTAGATACCTAACCAGCTAGTATGGAGATATTTAGATACCTAAACAACTAGTTTGGAGATATTTAGATACCTACCCAAATAGTATTGAGATATTTAGACACCTAACCAACTAGTATGGAGATATTTAGATACCTAACCAACTAGTATGGAAATATTTAGATACCTAACCAGCTGGTATGGAGATATTTAGATATCCAACCAACTAGTATGGAGATATTTAGATACCTAACCAGCTAGTATGGAGATATTTAGATATCTAACCAACTAGTATGGAGATATTTAGATACCTAACCAACTATTATGGAGATATTTAGATACCGAACCAACTAGTTTGGAGATATTTAGATACCTAACCAACTAGTATGGAGATATTTAGATACCTAACCAGCTAGTATGGAGATATTTAGATACCTAACCAACTAGTATGGAGATATTTCATAGGTGTAGCTAGAGTGTTTGGCGCCCGGGGACAATATTCATTCCCCTCCCCCCTCCTCAACTATGAAACTCATTATTTTCATCAATAAAATCACCATTACCCGTTACAACCTATTTCAAAGCCCATTTTGGCGCCCCCACTAGTATGGCGCCCGGTGACATATGTACCCCCCTGCACCCCCCCCACTCCAGCTACGCCTCTGAGATATTTAGATACCTAACCAGCTAGTATGGAGATATTTAGATACCTAACCAACTAGTATGGAGATATTTAGATACCTAATCAGCTAGTATGGAGATATTTAGATACCTACCCAACTAGTATGGAGATATTTAGACACCTAACCAACTAGTATGGAGATATTTAGATACCTAACCAACTAGTATGGAGATATTTAGATACCTAACCAACTAGTCAGCTTTTTGTGGATTTTCACAAATTATGTCATATATTTTGCAATATTAGTTTTATTTTAAGTTAATCATTCATTCCATTTTTGTACAGTGAATGTGTGTATGGTATAGTTTCTTGATGTTGTTCGTAGCTTAAGAATGTAACACTTGAAGTATCTACATTATGCGTATAGTTGTCAATCAGACGAAATCTGTTTGCTGCCAACAATTTAGTTCCGGAAACACTATGCTATATGTATTTGTACTTATATCTGCTAACCGGTATACTATGCACATGATATTGTTTATTTCATCAAGATATTTTTCGTAATACCCACATATTTTATCAACGATAGATAAGTAGACTTATTAATGAACTGATGCGGAAAGAATTTTTTAAATACTGTATTTAGTTAAGACAAACCAGCAGATAATTATATCTTAATTGTGCAACATTTTGTAGGTAATTTTAAAGTACATTCTGTAGTGGTCAGCGTGACACATAACCATTAAGATGAAAGTATGGGCTAGACACACAATAACTTAATACTTAACCTTCTTGCTTGGAGGCATAAGCGAATTTGAACCAGTGTCGGAGCAATATCGGTGTGACAGAGATGTTAATTTAAGGTCATGTCTCGGAAAATGACAAACCAGATCCCCAAAATGGGAAATATGAACCAGTTGAACTAGATGTAATAAAGTTATATTTTCCAGAATGGTTGTTATTAAAGGCGGTCCAAAGAGAGTTATTCTGAATTCGATGGGAGTGTTACAATTTTAACGGTTAGAGACATTTAATCCTGGTTAGATAAACTAGAGGAGGAGATGTGTTCCTCACAAGAAATTGAATGGTTTTAGTGTCTTTAAGTGAAGTTTTAGCAGTCGATTTTTTTTTCTGCCGAAGCAGGAACTTTTTTTCTTCTGGCTAAGTAGAAGTGTTTTCGTTTATAAATTGTTCAAGTCGAAGGGAATCTGGAAATTTAAGAGATCCTGAACCAGAAAAGAGACACTAACGTTTGGGACACTTTATGACTAATTGCGACTTAACATTATCGTTGGGATATTATGGGGGTCTATTGGAATTGAACATAGATGTAACTAATGGAATTAAAAATGCTAAGCTGATATAGATATATATGGAGTTTGTAACATCAAAGAGATGCAGGAAACTACGTTCATTATGACAGTCAACACCACTGGAATTTCCTAATGTTTTGTCTTCAGCTTTTGCTATTGTTTCATAGCAAATCTCTCTCTCTCTCTCTCTCTCTCTCTCTCTCTCTCTCTCTCTCTCTCTCTCTCTCTCTCTCTCTCTCTCTCTCTCACACACACACACACACACACATACACACGTTAGGGAAATAGGGACTGAGAGAGATTTACAGATATATAATTTTAAATGATCGCCAGTCACGCTTTTTTACTTTTGTAATCAACATTAAAATGTGCTCCGTACAATCAACTTAATAAGCAGGTAACAAATAATAAAGACGGTAGATTATGTTTTTTTTAAAAATTGTCTTTGTTTGTTTGCATTTAAACCATTCTCCAAGAGGTGACATTGAGTCTGTTTCCATTTTGTACGTTGCCATAGTTTTCCTTTTCCTTAATGCTTGCCGCAAACATGTAACTCTGTAATCAAATGTTTGCAAAAGTTCTTTAACATAATTTTCTTTAAATAATGGAGTTTGTAAGATAGCACGAACACAATCTTTTTCATCTTTTTTATATATAAAAAACTTGTCTTCACGTTTTCGTCTATGGCATCTTTCTATGTTATTGTTTGGCATTAGAATTTTTTTTCTTCATAAAGTAGCTTTTTATTTTGTTTCATTCACATCGCTACGATGTCTGCAGTGTGGCAGTTTATAGTGATGTCTAGCACTATTGCATCATGCTGTAGATATATGGTTTCATGTCCCACCCGCTCACATTATCGCTACATCAGGCCGACCAGACCTAATACTAACCTCTTAATGCTGAGCGCCAAGCGAGGCAGCTGTTAGTACCATTTGTTAAGTATTTGGTATGATTCGGCCGGGTTTCGAAACCGCGACATCCATCATCCGAGGCGGATGCTCTAACCATTAAGGCCGCCGGAGCGATCATTTCTAAGGTACAATAATTCACTCAAAATATAACAGCACTTAAAGGTGAGTTTGAATAGATATATCACAAGTAAAGCCAACGTTCATCTCCTTTGATCCACATTTGCTCAACGATCTTATTTAATTCATTCATGAAAATTAAGTTTATAGAGGACAAACCTAACTCGATTCTCTGCTCAGACTTGTCATTGAAGGAAGCCACATCAATATGGGAAAATTGACTTCTGCTGAACTGTTCTGCTGAGGAATTCAGCAACGGCATTGATACGTATTGTCAGTGCAAGGTTTCAAGTTAATCATTGGTCCCAATGTTTATGTATGGCGTGACTCATTGTTGATGTTACGGAGATAGAGAGAAAAAAATCAATAGATACGAATATTAATGTTTACTTTACAATATTTGAGTGTGTGTGTATATATATATATATATATATATATATATATATATATATATATATATATATATATATATATATATATATATATATATATATATAATTTTCATTTTTCGCGAAGTGTCAGTACTAGCAATTTAAAACTCCGGTGATAACTTTGTCGTCTGCTCAGACTAATATAGGAAGCAATTTAGGAGAGCTGGTTTAGTACACTGACCTAATGCATTTTGTAATCTTTTCTACAGTTCTACAGGCTTGCCTAAATTAAAAGAAATGCATTTTTTGTTGTTGTTGCAATATTAACATTTTCTGGATTTCAAGTCTTGAAATATTTAAACATTTACAACATTTTACTTATTTAAAGAAATGAAGTTAATTTCAAATCAAGTTTTAAACTATTTAGCCGTATTGTTGAATGTGACCCAGTTCAATAGAACAAAACTATCTGAAATCTAGAATTACTTTTGAGACCTGTTGATTCAGGAGATGAAAAGACAGCAATTGTGTGTACGTGCGTGCGCGTGTGTGTTTGTGTTGGGGAGGGAGGAGAAAGAAGAAATGCATTGTACTTCATGCTCCAATTAGTATGTCTATTTTTTAACATGTAATAAGAAGAATGGATCAAGCATGGTGCAGCATGTTGAAATGGCTTGATGAATTTGGGAATATATATATGGCTACTCGGATAAACATTTGTTGATTTTTTATGTTATCATTTGGTGTGGTATGGTTATAGTAGTGGTTCTAGATGAAGTACCATTTATCATAACTTTGCAACATAGAGTAATATGTATTAATTTCCATATTTGCTCAACCAGAATAGAAAGTTATCGTTATGAAAAACAAACTTGACGCTAGAAAATTAGCTACTATCAAATTATAGGTTATCGACGCAAACTTGATATAATAATAATAATAATAATAATAATAATAATAATAATAATAATAATTATAATATCTAAAGGAATTATATAGTAGTAGAGCAGGTGAACAGACCATTTGATACGAGGGTTTATTTTGCCAAATAGAGCCTTGTATATATATTTTTCCCCACTTTATTTTTCATATGTGTGTATGAAAAAATCATCGCGTGGGTGCTTCCAAATAGCTGGTTGCCTGAGTTTTAACTACATATTTGTTATCTAATCCAATTCGATATCGTACTTGAGGGTCTTCTAAATGAATCGTTATACATCCTTGGGGGATATTCCAAGTGGAGTTAGCGAATTTTTTTTAAATTCATTATAGTCCATATCACCGCTACACCAAGACCGGTGAATGTTTTGTATCGCATGTATATTAACTCCGTTAAAAACCGAAATATTATTACAGTTATCTCTGACCATACTAGGTATGTTAGTATATCGTTGAGAAATGTAAATAATATTCATTTTTTTATGTCTTCCGATTGAAAATATCCTAGCAGTTTTTTTTTTTGTCCATGACCACATCGTCGTACACAATCACGTTGTTGATACTCTCGTAGATATCATCGACACAAGGAGCTTCTTCGACATCGTCGATAAATTCAATAACATCTTCACCGGCTATTTGTTTTGCGCTCTCGTTAAAATCTTTTAACACCTCATAGAAGTTTTGATAATTTGTTGTTGGGGCTATCAATTACAGTTTATCCCATTTCATCCACTTCATAATCAAATTAAGGTAATACTAAATTAATTTAGTAAAATAATGAAGGTCCTATGTCAGAATGGATCATAGGGAGGGGGGGGTTTGTCACTTTGTATGATTTTTTTTCCCTTTAGATTATTGTTTTTTGTTTCTTCACATCATGCTCACGTCGAAAATCTGTGTGTCAAATGTGCCGTTTGAATGTAAAGGACATTATGCATATATGTGTTTAACTCTTCTTCTTGGTAGTCTCTCGAGTCGAGGAAGACAAGTTGTGCACTTTCCTTCAGCGATGGACGCGCATGTGACTCCGGAGTCCAAATTCCGATACACACATGCGATTGCAGGTGGGGCATGGGACACCGGTGGTTGTTGGTATCTGGGTTACATTTTTGTGGCGTCTCTCACGGGTTGCAGCAAGATGCTGGCGACGGTCGGCCTCAAAGGAGGAACAGGCTTTTCTGGTCAGGGCTCGCCAATGCTTTCTGTCTGAGGCAGCGAGCTCGAGCTGGCGTGGATGAAGGTCTGCCCACTTGATGTTTGTCTTGAGGTTGTCTTTGTACCTCTTGCGAGGGCGGCCTTGGTTTCGGTTCCCCAGGAATAGCTCGCCATAGAACAACTGCTTTGGGATTCTGCTTTGATCCATGCGGATGACATGGCCAGTCCATCGAAGCTGGGCCTGGATTATTTTGGCTTCGATGCTTGTTGTGTTGGCTCTATCAAGGACTTCCAGGTTGGTGATTCGGTCCTGCCACTTGATCCGCATGATGGATCTCAGGGAGCGCTGGTGGAATTGTTCTAACTGTCTGATGTGCCTTCTGTAGAGTGTCCACGTTTCACAGCCATATAATAGAGACGTGAGGACAACTGCATTGTACACCTTCAGCTTTGTTGACAGACGTATGTCCTTGTGCTGCAAGACCTTGGTTCGGAGTCGTCCTAGTGCTTGACTGGCTTTTTGGGTCCTCGCAGTGATCTCTTTGTCCAGAGAGCCATCACTAGATATTGTGCTGCCAAGGTATTTGAAACTGTCCACATTCTTCAGCTGCGTGTCGCCAATGGTGATACAGGGTTGCGAATGGACAGTGTTTGGGGCGGGCTGGAAGATGACTTCTGTCTTTCCTAGACTAATTGTAAGTCCAAATAGGTTGGAGGCTTCAGAGAATCTGTCCACGATTGCTTGTAGGTGAGTCTCTTCATGGGCCATGAGGGCGCAGTCATCTGCAAAGAGTGCATCAATGATGAGTCTTTCTAGTGTCTTGGTTTTTGCAGCTAGGCGACGGAGATCAAACACTGATCCATCCAGGCGATACCTAATGTAGATGCCAGTGTCAATGTCCCGTATGGCATGGAGTAGTACCTGTGTGAAGAAGAGGTTGAAGAGTACTGGAGCGAGTACACAACCCTGTTTGACACCATTAGATATGGGGAATTTCTCTGAGGGTTCACCATCTGAGAGAATCTCTCCATTCATGTCAATGTGGAGGAGCCGGATGAGGTTGGTAAACTTTTGAGGACAACCAAGTTTCTTGAGTACTACCCACAGTGCATCTCTGTTGACTGTATCGAAAGCCTTTGTCAGATCCACGAAGACAGCGTATAGATTCATGTTCTGCTCAAGGCACTTCTCTTGGACTTGTCTCACTGCGAAGATCATGTCAACGGTGCTGCGGTCTGGGCGAAAACCACACTGAGACTCGGGGAGGTTATTTTCTGACACTGCTGCAATAAGCCTGTTGAGCAAGATGCGAGCAAGTATTTTTCCAGCAACGGAAAGCAGGGAGATGCCTCTGTAGTTACTGCAGTCCATACGTGTGCCTTTGTTTTTATAGAGGGTCACAATTGATGCATCACGGAGGTCGTCTGGCATCTCTTCTTCCGTCCAGATGCTGATTAGCACGTCATAGAGTGCCTCCAGAGACTGCTTACTGAGAGTCTTGTACACCTCCGTTGGGATACCATCCTTTCCAGGTGCCTTGCCACAGTTTGTTTGTTTAATGGCCCTTCTCAATTCCTCCATCTTTGGCGGAATATCCAGTTGGTTGAGCATTGGCTGTTGGGGTATTTGGTCAAGAACAGATTGGCTGACTGATGAGGGCAGGTTTAGGAGCTGATTAAAGTGCTCTTTCCATCTTTCCTTAATGCCATTCTTGTCTTTTATTAGTGTACTGCCATCTGCAGCAAGTAAGGGCGTAGAGCTTGACTTTGTGTGGCTGAAAATTGACTTGATGGCGTTGAAGAACTCTTTGGAGTTGTTAGTGTCGGCATAGCTTTGCACTTCCTCAGCTTTCTTTTCCCACCAATGGTCATGCATCTTGCGGATTTCTCTCTGAGCCTCAGCCTGATAGGATTTGAAGCGATCTTTTTTGGGGATGGAGTTTGTGTCATTCTGCCAGTCCATAAAAGCTTTATTTTTTCTGGCAAGCAGATCTTCAATGGCAGCATTGTTCTCATCAAACCAGTCTTGATGGATTCGCTTCTTTGGACCCATGGTTGCCATAGCTGTTTCTCTTATTATGTCCCTGAGCTTGTTCCATTTTTCAGAGGCGTTTCCACATAACGGTCCGTTTGTTGACAGCCTGTCATCTAGTCTCTTCTGGAAATCGAGCTGGGTGGAAGGCTGCTGCAGTTTGACAATGTTGAGGGCTGTGCGCACAAGCTTAGGACGTCTTAGGTGGTGAGGGGCAATGAGCAGCTGTAGGGTAGTTCTGACAAGTCTGTGGTCTGTCCAGCATTCTGCTCCTCGCATGGCCTTGGTGATTTGGACATCCTTGGCATCACGCTGGCGTACTATTACATAGTCAATTAAGTGCCATTGGCGAGATCTGGGGTGCATCCAGGTGTTCTTGTGTTTGTCCGCCATTCTGAACATTGAGTTTGTGATTAGGAGGTTAAATTCTGTGCATTTGTGTTATGTGTTTAACTCACACTTTGATTAAATAGTTAAAAAGTTAACAAGAAGAAATACCAAGTGAAATGTATTGTAAAATATGTCTTTTTATAGCATTTATAAAGATAATATTAATTTCATTGTCAATTTTTTTATGGTCAGAGTTTATTAATTTCATAAGCATCGAATACAAATTTCATATGTATTTCATCCAGCAATATATTGAACAATTAATTGCAAATTAGTCACATCATGCATTTTCTTTAGAAAGAATATTAGAAGCGGGAATTTTGTAATTGGGGAAAAGAGACACACAGTACAATGTTAGTTTTGGGCGTGATTGGAAGTAAAAGAAAAAATGCATGCGAAAATCATTTTGCTTAAAATGTGTTATGATTAGTGCTGAATACAAAGCTACAGTCGTGTGAGTGTCAGCAAAACTCCTGTACCAAGACATTTTGTAACACGTCGAAATGATCTACGCGACTGAAAAATGTATTAGGTTTGATCTCCTAACCTCAGGCATAGTTCACAATAGATATATCATTCATATTGTGTTTTTTATTTTCTTGTAATTCAAGTATATTTAATCAATTAGACAACCACCAACAGCCAAATGTACCAACATAGTTCATGTTCTAACAAAAGAAAGAAAAACAATAATAACGTATTTCCGCCGCAGCAGCTGTAAGAGTGAATGTATATTTCTTATATTATCCAAATGAAACTATCACGTATATTTAATTTGTAATATTTCATTTGCATTTGTAAGTTTTTCTCAATGATTATGAATAAGTATTGTTCGAAATTAACCTTGTCCAAATTAATTTCATGTTGTTCCTGACTAGACACTGATGGGTTTTCTAAATTTATTTTGTCAACAAATAATAATGGTTATTTTAATATGGTAGAGTGGGTTACATTTTATAATCATTATTGTATTTAGAGTCAAAAACATGCTTATCATGTTCTTTGATATAATTTTAGTAACGTACTTTATCTTGTTGACAATTTAAAAATGTTTAAAAATTGGCTTTTATCTGAAAACTCGACCATGGTTTGGTTTAAGTATTTAACATAATCTTGTTTACTTGAGAAATGATTAATTCTTGCTTTAACATCTTGTAGCAAAATCATTCTTATTGTTGTGTTTATTATTTGATTTGGTTGACCTTTTTATTCAAGTTATTATTCGCTATAAACACTAATGTTACCTTACATACTATTATTAGACAGAAAGATTAACTTGGATTTATATTGAATTCAATGATGGGCATATTCAGGATAGAGGTACGTTAACACATTCAACGCTACATGCACCTCAACGTACATTAACACATAAACACATTCAACGCTGCGTGCACCCCAACGCCTTTAGCGATTAATCATAATTAGAACACCGGAATTTAGTTACAACTTTATTGTTTACGGCCTGGTGATAGAACTTGTACGGCTATTTGAAAATGAATTCACAATACTGTCAGTGCTTTAAAATTTTCACTTTGTATTCTAGGAAATTAAACTACTTGTTGAATTTTGCAAAACCCTTTGGTTTGTCGCTCTGTTCTATTACTGTGCTTAAGACCATATAGTCGCAATAAGACCACTATCATTTCCCTGTATGAAAGGTCGTGTTTGGCAAATCTGCTTTCAGAGAAATGAGCGTAATGCAAATCTGCTTTCAAAGAAATGAGCATATAGTTATGGCTGCGTCGTCAGTTCTCATAGTGGAGTGCACATTTTCAGATCGTAAATATTCGGAGGCGTTATACCTTCAACATCCCTATAATATGTTAATGTCAGGATCAATTGGTTTTGGTAATACCGAATTAGTCAAACGTATGATCGAATATATGTACAAACAAGTCTGTTCTTGCTCTCTAACCGCAAGGCGATTCTTGGTGTTATAAACAACGTACACATACATGTTCATTACTCAAAGAAAGTCATGAAGAACCCGTTTTTTGCGAATTGTTTTCTTCAGTCTAAACTGATGAAAAATACATTTGACTTTGGTTGCATGAAAAGGACATCATATACATCGAACAAGTTTAATTTACATAACAAACCACGTATTCAAGCAAAACAAGACAGTGCACCCTGAGGTCCAAATATAATACTGTTCAAATGGCAAAGAGACTAATCTCGAGTAAAAGATGACTAAAAAAATTGGGATCACCACAACTAAATTATGTCATTATTGATGCTTCAGGTTTTCCACAGGCATGTTTACTAGTAGATTTGAAGCCCAACACACCGGATTTTTTAAAATATATTTCCCACTGAATTGTTTTAATATTAGAGGTACGCTGGCGCGTAAGTAATTTACAAGTCACTAAAATATTAAAGGCTCATTTATTGGCTCATTAGTGTCACTATAAATGTTAAAGACTCATTTAGTGGGTCATTGATGTCACAAAAAATGTTAAAGGCTTATGTATTGTTTCATTGATGTCATTAGAAATGTTAAAGATTCATTTAGAGGCTCATTGATGTCATAACAAATGTTAAAAGCTCATTTATTGGCTTATTGGTGTCATAACAAATATTAAAAGATCATTAATTGGCTCAATGATGTCACTAAAATGTTAAAGGCTGATTTAGTGGCTCATTGATGTGCCAAATTTGTTAAAAGCTCATTTATTTGCTTATTGATGTCATAACAAATATTAAAAGATCATTAATTGGCTCAATGATGTCACTAAAATGTTAAAGGCTGATTTAGTGGCTCATTGATGCCACAAATAATGTTAAAAGCTCATTTACTGGCTCCTTGATGTCACTAAAAATATCAAAGACTCATTTATGGGCTCATTGATGTCACAAATAATGTTAAAAGCTCCTTGATGTCACTAAAAATATTAATGTTAAAAGCTCCTTGATGTCACTGGCTCCTTGATGTCACAAAAAATATCAAAGACTCATTTAATGGCTCATTGATGTCACAAATAATGTTAAAAGCTCATTTACTGGCTCCATGATGTCACTAAAACAAACAAGTGATTTTCCCGGATTTCTTTGACTTGACGTAAATTACTAAAATAAAATATCGAACTCCAAACAAAAAGTAAGATTTGTTTAAAATTTCATTTTTTTAAGTACAAAATAACATCATAAAGAACAACTGAAATAACTTGCTGAACCGTGAACGAAAATGCAGCAAGCGGACTGCTTGCATATTATTCGTTCACTTCTACCTTTGGAATCGAATAGTGACTGCAAAGGCCAAAACGAGGACAAAGAAAAGAAAAAGAGTGATATGCTACTACACGAGCAAGTAAATAAAAACAATATTACAAGAGAACAAAGAAGACAAAGAAAAGAAAACAAATACCCCGAACACCATCAAATGAAAGAGAGACACTGCAACTAGAGCTCGGACACATAAATAGAATCCGCTACTAGCTGCCTTTAGAGCAAGTCCAAAAGCAGCATCGACAAAAATACCATCATAATGCCAACTCTCATCTACTCATTTTCATGATACCCGTTAAAGCGGATCAAAGACAATATGTGGAGACAACAACGAAATGGATACTACGTGGTAAAGCTATACTCCTCCAAATATGTTTTGTTATTTCCCGTTGCTGGCAGAATAGTAACATAGCTCAAAAGAAAAAACGCAAGGAAGGACAGTTTGATTGACCTGTCGAAACAAGAATTCCATTCAGTTCAAATAAGACCCCTCGATATTTTCGTGCAGCGTCCAAAATTAAACTTAAGCGACACGCAGACAGCACGTTAAAACGAATGTAAATATTAAATATTTTGTTTTTTTCTCGCTTTTTCAATATTAGTCTCAACAAGATATACTCCAAAAAGGAATGCTATCGTTGTCAATATTACCATCAAATAACGCATACATTAAACGCGTTCAATACTCTCTCACATAGTAGATAAATTCTAGATACATGCTATTAAGATTAGTACATAATTCTACAAATATGCTATCAAAATTAGCGCACAGTTCTCAAAATGTGCCGATAAGGTTGGTAAACACTTCTAGAAATATGTCATTACGCTTTGTAAACAATTCTAGAAACGTGTAATTAAGGTTATTACACAATTCTAGAAACATGCCATTACGCTTAGTAGAGAATTCTAGACACATGCCATTACGCTTAGTAGAGAATTCTAGACACATGCCATTACGCTTAGTAGAGAATTCTAGAAACATGCCATTACGCTTAGTAGAGAATTCTAGAAACATGCCATTACGCTTAGTAGAGAATTCTAGACACATGCCATTACGCTTAGTAGAGAATTCTAGACACATGCCATTACGCTTAGTAGAGAATTCTAGAAACATGCCATTACGCTTAGTAGAGAATTCTAGACACATGCCATTACGCTTAGTAGAGAATTCTAGACACATGCCATTACGCTTAGTAGAGAATTCTAGACACATGCCATTACGCTTAGTAGAGAATTTTAGACACATGCCATTACGCTTAGTAGAGAATTCTAGAAACATGCCATTACGCTTAGTAGAGAATTCTAGAAACATGCCATTACGCTTAGTAGAGAATTCTAGAAACATGCCATTACGCTTAGTAGAGAATTCTAGAAACATGCCATTACGCTTAGTAGAGAATTCTAGAAACATGCCATTACGCTTAGTAGAGAATTCTAGACACATGCCATTACGCTTAGTAGAGAATTCTAGACACATGCCATTACGCTTAGTAGAGAATTCTAGAAACATGCCATTACGCTTAGTAGAGAATTCTAGACACATGCCATTACGCTTAGTAGAGAATTCTAGACACATGCCATTACGCTTAGTAGAGAATTCTAGAAACATGCCATTACGCTTAGTAGAGAATTCTAGACACATGACATTACGCTTAGTAGAGAATTCTAGAAACATGCCATTACGCTTAGTAGAGAATTCTAGAAACATGCCATTACGCTTAGTAGAGAATTCTAGACACATGCCATTACGCTTAGTAGAGAATTCTAGACACATGACATTACGCTTAGCAGAGAATTCTAGAAACATTCCATTAGCAGGCTCGCACCTGGGAGAGGGAGACAACCATGGCACTTGTCAGGGGCCCGAGCTAGATAGGGGCCCGCCCTTTTTCGAGTTTTAAAATATACGCACATATTTGAGACACGAAAGGGGCCCGAACTCTTGTCAGCTGCCTGGGGCCCAGAATTTCCAAGGTGCGGGCCTGCCATTAGGGTTAGTACACACTGCCAGAAATATGCAGTTAAGCTTAGTACACAATTCTAAAAATAAGCCATTAGATTCGTACACAGTTCTAAAAACATATCATTAAGGTTATTACACAATTATGTACCTTCAAGCGATTCTCAAAGGATATAAACGTATAATTTACAAAGGAATACTTTTACTATACCATAAGTAGAAAAATAGCAAGTGAAAAAGTTGTCTTCGGCAGAACACCAGCAAGTGAAACAGCTATTACGCGTAGTCTGTAGAAAACGGCTCCTGAAACGGCTATGCCATTAGTAGAAAAACAGCTAACGATACAGCTATGCTATCAGAATAAAGATTCGCTAGTGAAACAGCTATGGCATGAATTAAAAACAACAGCCAATCAAACGTCAATATCCTCTGTAGAAAACAGCAAGTGAAACAGCTATGCCATCATTAGAAAAAAGAAACATATATGCCATCATTAGAAGAAGAAAAAAACGGCCATCAGTAGAATAAATTATTGTTGCGAAAAATTGACATCACTATTAGCAATATATTAAAGATTTTAATGGACTATAATTACTATGAAATAGACTTAAAGGTCAATCTGACTATTAAGTACCGAAATATACATCGATTCTAGATTTTTTTTAAAGAGTTAAGGATTTATTATGCGAATAATTACAACTAGATCGTGCTTACTATTGTCTTGCTTCTTGATCGCGAGCATTAAGAGGTTAGTGTTAGGATTCGTTGGCCTCGTGTCAGAATAATGTGACTGGGTGGGACACCATTTTACATGTGTGCGGCATGATACCTCAGTGGTAGACATCACCATAAACTGTCACACTGCAGACATCATAGCGATATGACTGAACAATTGTGAAAGCTCCGTTAAAATCCAAATCACACACAGACACACATAAGCGCGCACACACACAAACCAGACATTGATCAAAAGTACGTTACCTTGGCGTGCATTAATAATCATAAATCCACTTATTAATTTTTTTCATTTTGTTCTGGTAAGATTAAGAATTAATTCTTTAGTAATACCTCTTTTGTAAAAAAAATAATGTCTTTTTTATATTTAAAAAGGTAAACAAATGATAACATTATAGTCATAAAGTTTATGTTGTCAGTCTGTATTCTATTCAGTTAACGAATTCTCCTCCACAATATGTTACACCGCCCATTATCACGCCCTATGGTTTTATTTTAGGTATGTTTTCTATAAGTGTGAAACAAAAGTGTTTCTACTGATTGTTTCGAATATCTATATAAGCATCTAAAACGAAACAAACATTATTTTACTAGAATATACATTTCTTTTCTGTTGATTTTAAGAGCAAAAACTTGTTTATATTTGCAAATAATAGCCATTCCCATGCATTATTTTATATTGGGTACTTCTCCCATCGAGACAAACACAAATGATGTCAATTAATTTTTTTAACACTTGCTACTAAATGTTGTGAACTTCTTTCGTTCTTTAAAAAAAGTAATTTGTTTTATCTCCATGTGTCGTTTTAAGTTAGTAGTTTTCACGCCAGCGATTCTCAAGCTTAACACCATGCGTTTGATTGATCCTGTTATTCGGTCTGATTGATATCAATTAGTACACGAATTGATTAGAATTTGAAAAAAAGTATTTTAAGTGAAATGTAGACAGAACTTATGTGCAAAAACATCTGGGAAATATCTTTGTAAGTTTTAATAGATTTTTGTAAACTAGAAACATCGATTTTGGTAATATTCATTCAAGTTCCCACTGTTCATGTGTTTTGTTAATACATTAATGGGATTTCTTATCGTTATGTCCGTAATTTTTAAGCAGAAGATAAACACATTTGTTGCGATGAAATAGATATTCTAGTTTATATTATCACTTAGTTTAAATTGGTACAAGCTATTGATTTCTCAGCACAACCTAAAGTGACGTTTTTCTTTAAAAATCGTCGATTGTAGTATATATTTCGAAAGGAAAACGAAAATGGATGCTTAAACGCCGCATCAATCCACCAATTTCAAATTAAATGGCAAGTTTTTGTTTCCATGTGTCCACTCCGTCTCTAAGTTATTCGTTCAGTTTTTAATCGGTCATACGGTCCCTCTTGTACAATACATCGAGAAGGGCTGATTGTCTCTAGTAATCATTTGCCGTCCGGCAATATTTTCTATCCCCTGTCAACCGGTAGCCGAGAAGTTATTAAAGCTTTTCTGGGAACTCGCGAGAGAAGAAATTTGCCAGTTTTTGTGTGTGCCCCCGAACGTTATTGGCCTGATCAGATAACACCATTCATTGAATAAACTGCTTGGCGGCTGCACCACAAACAGGTCAATACATGTTTCAGTGCGACTGCGACGACAGTTTCTGAGAATCGAGCTCGATGCACTTCCTCTAACTTACAAGCAGACCTTTGAGTGAACATCCTCGGAATTTGGCGTTAAAAATTATGATTTTTCTCCAGCGATGTCAGTGTATGTAATCTGCATTGTCTGCTAGGTGGCATTCACACATATCGCGAATAATTCCGGCCACGAAGTTGGAAACCACCTTGTTTTAAATATTGCATCAAACGGAAAATCGTTGAGTGTGTGCAACAAGATGATGTATATACACTATCAGTTGTTTTGATGATGATTCCAGTACCTTTGTCGCTGCCCAATCCGTTTGTTTGTTTCCGAAAGCTGCCACAAAGCAGATGTTACAGCCGTTCGCTATCACGGGTTCCAGAGAAGATTTGCGTATAGTTGATACAGTACAGCTTGTAATCACTTGGTATCTGTAGCTGTTACAAAAGCTGATTGTACAGGACGTTCATTTCTATTTCTGAGACGTCGTCCATCGCTACAAATATGACTCCTACTGGATTGGTCTTTTCCGGATAGAATATATTTGTTTAAGAGTCTTAGGTCTTTGGGTCAGTCTAATGTAGGATCTGCTAGATGGTTCTTCTCCTACATGGTGTACTCTTCCTATACACACTTTGCGCGTGATTTCGATGTGGATTTGTATGGAGCCTTCGGGATTTCGATGTGGATTTGTATGGAGCCTTCGGGATTTCGATGTGGATTTGTATGGAGCCGTCGGGATTTCGATGTGGATTTGTATGGAGCCGTCGGATTTTCGATGTGGATTTGTATGGAGCTGTCGGATTTTCGATGTGGATTTGTATGGAGCCGTCGGATTTTCGATGTGGATTTGTATGGAGCCGTCGGATTTTCGAAAGATCGAGTTGTGTATGGCTAATTGTATGACTCCTACAAAGAGCTTGACCGCCCAATTTTAGCTGGTCGTGCATAGCGCCTTCCCTTTGCTACATGTAATGCCTTCGCCAGCGAAGGTTTCTAAATAAATAGGGATCATCCACAAAGACTGGGAGGTCATCGAAGGATCGAAGCTGCGTTGGGCCATCGTTGAACGTAAGAAGTATACTGTTCTTCTCGGCTTATAGCCGCATTTCGCGATAAATTATCCAGATTAGTGCGCCAAAACTGAGTCAGTGCGTCCTTTTTTCAGAACTTATTTTTTTAAAAAGTAACATTTATTTGTCGTGACTCTCATTCTGATGATACTGTCACTGCTAACACAAATGTAATAATTAAAATCAACGTTTAGTAAAAGCATAGCACACATTCAACGTTTGGCTGTTTCCTTTTTTCACACGATTTGAACATTGCATACAATTGTTCTATGCGTAAAGGTTATGACATCATCGTTTAACCTATTATCACCAAACGTGAATGCTAAGTGTATATGGGAATTCACGCATTACACAGACTCTAATGGGTGATATGCGACTTACATTATATGGCTAATTACACGCACTAGAAGAAACGAGCAGAAGTGGGTTGTTTTTTGTTCTTTTGGTCAAGAACAACTTGAGATGTGAAATCACCCATGAAGTCAAGAATGTTCTTTAATTAAGTTTGTTTTCAACCCAAAATATTCCTCACACAATCTGCTTATTAAATTGCACTGTGTTACCCCCGCCCCAGTTTTAATACATTTAATACTTTCATCGTGTCTAATCGTTTCGCACTGTTCCGCACAGACTATAAAGACGCAGAACACAAATTAATTTTAATATATATTCTCTACATTTGTTTATCAGAACTGAACTTTCCACTGTGTGACAATTCATATGTTAATCTAAAATACCACCAAATATGACTTCACTGTGAAGTTCATGTTAAAGGTTCACCGACATTGTTTTGGAAAGCAGGACTGTAAAGAAACCAGCGTGCAACAGATCACAGATTTCACTTCCGGATCATCACCATCACCTTATTACTCACTGTACACTGTTGCTGAAACGTACGCAGACAATCATATCTTAAGCTCATGTTTAAAAAATAAAGAATTGCCTTTAAATCCATACCAAGGATACCTAAATCTAACTTTTGTAACACCATCAAAAGGAAAAATGTTCTAAATAATAATAGACTGGGACTACATTTGTGTGTATTGAAACTGAAACCATTGCGAGCTGATTACAGTAAAGGACAATGCTTTTGTATTTTGTTTTCAAAGGAGTGTAAATCAATGGATTTTTACATAGTATTATGGATTTATCTTGATTGTATACTGTAATTCAAGAATTTCACAAATTCGTTATTTCGTACAAAAGTTTCAAAGTTACTGAATCAAAGTATTGGGTAATATCTTTCAATCGAACAAATGTGTTATCTCCTATAATAGTTACTGAATCAGTCTCCTTGATATTAGCTTTCCCAATCTGTTTTGTCCTATAAAAGATACAGTATCAATATCTTTGGTGAAGTCTTTCTGACAATCCATTCTGTTATGTGTTATGATTCAATGGTCTTAAAATAGGTAATATATGAAAGCGTCAAACAATACGTTTTGAAACAATTTCAACAAATAATTTATTTCCCCAGAATACAAAAGTGAAATTTAAAAGTAACTTACAGTATTATGAAGTGAACCTGAATAAGTCCTAAATGTTCTATCGCAAGTCCAAAAGTATATTATTTGAATTAATTCAATTCTTGAGTGTGCTGATGTGTCGGAATCATTGAATATACTAATTTGCCAACAGTATTTAAGTATCATTAAGTCATAATCCAGACTACACTAGAATGAATTCATAATAATCCCAATATAATAATTTAGATAAAAATATCAATGAGCACTTTGTAATTCTAATGAATAGTTAAATTAAATACATTCTCTCAAATTATTCATTGAGTCAACTAAAAGCCTGATTCCACTAAACATATGTTAAGATAACAATCATTTCTAAATGTAAATAATTTTGATATAAAAAGAAAAACAAAAGGAAAACCAAAATGTGCATAGAAAGTTCATTTCCAGAACATTCTAAGTTGTAAATAAGTTCAGATTTTTAAAACTAATCTTTTAGTAAAGAAAATCTTATATATTATTTAGACGAGGAATTCCCAAGAGGAAAACCAATGTTCTAAACTCAAATCCAAATACTTTATACATGTTAATAAATATGATTCTAAAATTCGGTCTATACTCATGGGCCAACCAACATTAGCTATAGTATTTTTTTGTTATAAAATTGTCATGCATTAACAAAATTTGACACATTATATTGGGCTACTGGTAAATCTAAATTTAGTACAGGTGGGTGGGGATATTACTCTGTGAATAAATGGCTAAAATTATGGTAATAGTGATGTCCCACTTCTTTCATTTATACATGATACACCATTTAGCAGTGAGTGTGTGAATGAATAACATAATAAAGCAAATACCGTTTTGTCAACATATTTTGATGCAGTGTACCGGAATATGTTGTCTGTGTGGAGACTATCAAATATCACAGACACTTATGACTAATGCATTTAGTGGCATGCGGGAGTTGATTTTGAAAAAAAATGGGAAAAATTGAGCATTACCTTTATTTCTGCACGCACTGTTTGCAAATAAAATGGATTCTAGTCAGTCCAAAACAAACTTTCGTTCCTGCTTCTTTTCACCTTAACGATTGTTGATAATTGTAACAACCAATAAAACAGTAAGATGTGACGTGTTGTATAATATGTAACTGATAATATTTAATCTATCAGCTTGTAACTTTATTAAATTTGTCTTTGTCTTAATTTGGAAGAAGACAAATATGGCAGTTTTATCGTTCGGCATAGTGATGTTTGCCACGTGCATTGTACGTTAGTTCCAGTGTATATGAAAAATGTAACGCCCGTTGCATCTTGACTGGTCTTCATCCAACGATAATTTCAATGTAATAGCCATAAACCTTGGTCTATTGAGTGTAAAATACGCCTTACTGTATTTATCTCAATCAATACATTTTCCGCAAAACAGACTGCACCTAAAGATTTAAATGACAGTTTGTTTAATTTAATAATATTTGACTTTAAACTCAGTATGTAAAACACCCACCCACCCGTTAATTAAGTTCGTGTTACCAATAGTCCTTGGCCAATATAAGTTGCAACATCAGTCGATTCGAATGACTTTCATATATACGCAGCAAAATCAGCCAATACGCATCATCAATATTCTGAGAAACAGTGAGAACTGCCATGCGAGTGTTTTCTTCAACGGGCTACTCTCCATTATTTCGAGATAAAGATCAAAATACTTGCTTTATCTGTCAACAGAAAGGGCATTGGTCTTCAGAATGTCAAAAAAAAGCAAGAGAAGCGAAATAAGAGACAACAGTCAAGATACCTGTTATGATTGTCAAGAGAAAGGACATTGATCTCCAGACTGCCCTAAGAAACAACAAGAGCTGAATGAGAGAGAAGGGTTCAGAACAGGAAGAAGTGTTCTCCGAAAAAGAAGAACACAGTCACGTTAAGAAAGAGAAGGAAAGAAGACGAGAAGAAAGTAAAGAAGCGAAAAAATCTGTGATAGTGAAGAATTTTTTAATTACAAAAAAAACAACAACAGCGGATTAACTTGTTTAAGCATAGTGTTGTAAATTGAGTTGTACAGCTTGTATCAGAATAGACCAGAAAGAAGCACGTGTCTCTAAATTTTGATTTAAATTACGATAGAGACTTACACTCACGCAGTGACACACGTCCATCATGGAACAAAGGGAATGTTGTGTTCTAAATTGAATTTGACAATTCGATTATTTTCTATTTGGTGTGTTTGTGTGTCTGTGCATGCGCGTACGTTTGTGAGCGTGTTTGTTTGTTAAAGTTTGTATGCGTTCGCGTACGTTGGTTTGTGTGTATGTTTACGTGTTGCTTTGCGCGCGTAAATTTGTTTGTTGTGTGTTTGTGTAGCTGAACAAGGTCCACAGGTCAGAGACCTCTTGATAAAGCTTGTTGCAGAGGCTCTTGCAGTGCACTTTAATGATTTCAGCAGCTGTCCAAAGCTTGACGATGGGTGCAACAATTAGCCAATATTGAGACGAGAAACTTAATACTACATAATTAAATTTCTTTCCACTGATGTATTTTCCAGGTTTCTCCGTATACCTACCTTAGTTAACCGAGACCCAAACTGCACCGACAGAGGGGAGTGATTGGCGATGACTTAGACCTTCGGCTATTTAGCGTCCAGCAGACCTTTGAATATCCAATTACCAATGATACGTGAATATCAAAGGCAGGTAATCTGGAGAAAAACATGCTCTGGAACTATATTACTGGTTTATTACGGATTTCGTTATTTTTAAAGGCAAGCATTCTGGGAACAAGTTGAATTTAACATTAATATATAGGTTTAAGATTAGTATGGCACTGAGGTAAAAGGGGTAATGCAATATTCAAGTTGTCATATGTTTAATATGGACCTGCACTCCAGAAACAAAAGGAATGGCAATGTTAAAAATGTTAATTACTAAAATACTATGAAACTATCAAGGGCCATAGGGGCTCGCAGTATAAATAAAAACAACGGACTTTGGTACATTTATGGATATCCTTTACCTTTTTAAGAATTAAAAGAGCGCGAGAAAAGAAAAACGACATTTGTTTGGAACACAACGAATTTCTATGCAACACAAATGTGCGGTATATATCATCCGCACAAAAACAGTTCTAAGACATTTGGATTCGTTTCGGTTGTCTTGTCCAGGATATTTTTTCTGGGAAGAGAATATATGCCACAGACATTGAAAATTCACAGATTATGTCCGCACAACGCAACAATTTTGAGACAGTGTGATTCGTCTTAGATATATTGAGACAGTGTGATTCCTCTTGTTTGTGTTGAGACAGTGTGGTTCGTGTTGGTTGTTGTGTTTGAGTGTGGTTTGTCTTCGTTGTGCTGAAATAGTGTGGTTCGCCTTGGATGTATTGATAGAGTTTAATTCGCCTTGGATATATCGCGACACTGCATTTTCTCTAGGTTGTATTGATCCACTGTAATTTCTTTTACTACTTTTGAGATGTTGTGAATTAATCACATGGTTGCATTGAGACATCGTGATTTGTACTGAAACATTGCACTGGACGCATTTTTCTTGGATCACCCGAATTTAGAGACACCATTTTTCGTTTTCGATGTATTTAAACATAGTAGCTGGTCTCGATTGTACTGAGATAATGTAATTTATCTGAGATATTTTGAGACAGTTTTTTATTGTATTGAGACGGAATCTTGGTTGTATTGGCTGGGAACTTGCCTCAGCTGTTTGCTTTCAGTGTCATGTGGATTAGCCCAATATTGTTTACTTATTAAATAATAAAAAGAACTGTCTTTTCAAAATATATGTAATTACGTTCAAAATGTTTAAAGTAATGTGACAGTTTTGCACGAGTGTCTTTAAATGTGATTGTTTTATATGAGTGTCCTTTAATGTGACAGTTTTGTATAAGTGTCCTTTTAGTGATTGCTTTATATAAGTGTGACTTTTTGTTTGAGTATATTTAATGTGACAGTTTTGCATGAGTGTTCTTTAATGTGACAGTCTTATATGATTGTCCTGTTATTATTGTAATTGTTTTGTATGAGTGTCTTTTAATGTAACAGCTTTGTAAGAGTATTGTTTAATGTAACTGTTTTGTTTTAGTTTTCTTTAATGTCAAATTTGTATATGTGTTTCTTTTGATATACGTGCTTGTATGAGTGTTCTATAGTATAACTGTTTTGCATGACTGTCCTTGAATGTGACTATTTTGTATTGTGTCCTTGAATGTGACTCTTTTGTATTGTGTCCTTGAATGTGACTATCTTGTATTGTGTCCTTGAATGTGACTCTTTTGTATTGTGTCCTTGAATGTGACTATCTTGTATTGTGTCCTTGAATGTGACTATTTTGTATTGTGTCCTTGAATGTGACTCTTTTGTATTGTGTCCTTGAATGTGACTATTTTGTATTGTGTCCTTGAATGTGTATCTTTTTTTATTGTGTCCTTGAATGTGACTATTCTGTATTATGTCCTTAAATGTGACTTAATTGAAAGAGTTGCTGCATACTTTCATGGGAATTCTGTGATAATTGTGACATTTCTCATCACCTGGAGAAGAAGGAAGATTTTACCTTTTCTTTTGGCTGCTGATAGAATGTCAGAGACGAGCAGAACAGTACAAGTTAAGCTTTAGAGAAGATTTCGTTTGCTTCGATTGCCAAATTCGTGGTTATGGTAAGCACGTATATGAAGTACAGACACCTTTAGTCCAGTATTAATGGACAATAATCTTTGCCATAATGTCTTTAAAAACAAATGTCAATGTTGTTTTGTTGTTTGTAGAAAACAAATCTTTAAAATTAAATTTCTTACACCATTTCAATGCATGTTTATTTGGCCTCTATGTGTTATGCACAATTCGTGGATGTAGAGCCACATTAGATGTGTTTTGGCCATGTAGTCAGCAGAATCAATCAGCATTCACATTTTATTTGAGTTCGTTGATGTTCTTGATTATAATAAAAACAAAACACAAATACAGATTAAAAGTTGCTTAAGGTTTAATTGAACTAAGTTCAACGTCTGAAACCAAAACATGTCTATATTTTGTGAAGAAAGAGCTTATTACCAAACCATAAAGGATATTAACAAAATATTACAGATCAACCTTCATGGCCAGTTCTAACTTTCGGAGTTATTGAGGAAATATTTGATTGAATGATCGCCGTTGTACTTCTATTCGGTTTACGAAAGATTATTTTAATGCGAAGTCAATATTAACATAACTGCAAAATTGGTTTATGAAAAATTATTTTAACGTCAAGAAAATATGATCATTAATGCCTTGCTGATTTTGACCGAAAGGAACATGTTGTAATAGTCCGACCTCTCTATGTTTCTGTGCTGCTGTAGTTGCAATCAAAATTAGTTATTGTAAATTCTAATGTTCTTAAATTTAAGTGCTCAGTATAGCTTAAATGTTAGCTGATGCAGTCCTTAAGGTAACTGAATTTATTTGTCACTTACTCGTTTGGGAATCGTATATTGAATCAGGTACTGTAAAGAGGATAACACCTTATTTTGTCACGAACCAACGACTGTGCAGTTTGGTGATCTGACTCCCATTTTCATCATAATAATAAAGCCAGTTTTCACAAAATCAAACTTATGTTTGCTGAGATACAATAATAATCCTAAGTTTCATTTTATTAAAAATCTTTATAAACTTTGGGTAATGTAAATACAAATGAGAATAGGAATGCAAAATAGTTATGCATTTCACGATGAAGTTACTTATTCATACAATACAGTAATAAAGCAACATAAAGGCGTTTTATCGAATTGTTGTTGTACAGCGTCATATACTTTCACTGGACCCTCTATTGTAAAGGTTTCGTGTACCTGCACTGTCATGTTTGGTTGAGCGTCTGAACAATTCTGTTTGATTTTTTCTTTAGTATAGAGATGTCCATGCTAACTCAGAGGTCAAATTTGACGAGAAGGTCAGCGACGAATTATGTTCCTCTTTCGCCTTCTCTCTTGATATGTCTCTCTAGAGTAAGCATTGGTAACTTACTCCACGGCGGGCGGGAGGAGTGATACATTATTTTGAAAGCTAGACCCAATTAAGTAAATTAACGGTAAAATTGGGGCACTTGCCGTATTTCGTCCACTTCTTTTTTTTTTAAAGGTATACAGGAACCCGTGACGGCAGGTACCATTTGATGGCACACAGCAGTCCCGTGCTAAATAAGGTTGAAAAATATAGTCTTTAATGGGAAACGAACATTAAGCAGCCATTGCTTTTGAGTTGAAAATTTTAGCATTGTAACATGATGTGTCTGCTATAACGAGAAAAATGTAATACTGTAATATGATGAGTATATTTGGCTTCTAACTGAAATCCTATTAACATCTGATATTGTAGAGACAATTGGAATTCATTATGCCGCCATTACAGAAATGGCACTTGGAAGACAGAGAAATTGACATTACGCCCCCATTTTTATGTGATTCTTGGAGCAAAGGAAATCCCATGCTAAAATGAGAAACGTCCATAAGTTGTACATAATTGGTTTGTTTGGCTTCTAACGGTATGTTAAGAGTGTATGCGGATTATAGAGACAACGATAATTAAAATAAAACTGCCATTACATAAACTGCATTTGGGGGGACAACTAGAAATTAACATTATGTCGCCGTTTGTAAATGTAGAGTAAAAAAAATAATGGTTTATTGTGTGCTTTTTGTGTGGTGAATATATCTGGTTAGAACGGGTAACAAAATAAGCACGTCGTGCATCTCTTGGCTTCGAAACACAGATGACTAAAACTCATAGTTAATCAGAATTGAGAGAGAGAGAGAGAGAGAGAGAGAGAGAGAGAGAGAGAGAGAGAATTAAAAATCAGAATGGCCAAATTTTACAATTCACCTAGTTGCGCGCGCGCGTGTGTGTGTGTGTGTGTGTGTGTGCAAGCGCGCGAGTATGTGAAATGTGACAGAGAGACGTCTATATTTTACTCAACGCCCATGCTGTGTGTGTGTGTATGAGAGAGAGAGAGAGAGAGAGAGAGAGAGAGAGAGAGAGAGAGAGAGAGAGAGAGAGAGAGAGAGTAGCATATATGATTTAGGAGAGAGGCATTACAAAAATGGATTCAATGGCTATACTTTTGCTTTAAATTAATGTCATTTTCTGTGAGAAAAATGTTACCTTGGATCACGAAACAAAATTAAGTACTTTTGTATTCACCGCCTTTGCTGCATCAAGTCGTTTTGAATTTCACGCAAGTTCTGTAGCAAACGTAAAGCTTTGGCTGAATAGCGTTCGCTTATAGCTTGAACAACTAAGTGGTAAGATGATCGTCGATGAAAGAAGGAAGAATAAATTAACATTTACATTATTTTTTACATGTAGAACATTTAAAGTTTTCAGATACTAGACTTCATGTGTTATTGATGATTTTATTTAATTGTATGTTTGTGCATAACTTTGTACCAGATGATTTCACAAAAGTTACCATTATACCGCTCCTAAAAGCAAAATCGGTAACATGGCGGAAAAAAATAACTACAGACCTATAGCTTTTACGACTATTATTTCAAAAATATTTGAATGCATCGTACTGCATAGATGTGAAGTTACAATCTCTGATAATCAGTTTGATTTTAAAAAGCAGCATTCAACAGATTTATGCATATATGCTTTTAAGGAAGCAGTCAGCTATTATGTAGAACATGGCAGCCCAGTGTTTGCATGTTTTTTAGACGCTAGCAAGGCATTTGATAGGGTAAATCACTGGACACTCTTTAAAAAGTTGATTGATATTAAAATACCTGTCTACATAGTTCATACTTTAGCTAACTGGTATGGGAAACAATTGTATTGTGTGCGATGGGGAAGTGTAATATCCAGCGCTTTCCATGTAACCAATGGAGTGAGGCAGGGGGGAATTAAGTTTCCTTTGTTATTTAATATATATATATATATATATATATATATATATATATATATATATATATATATATATATATATATATATATATATATATATATATAGAGAGAGAGAGAGAGAGAGAGAGAGAGAGAGAGAGAGAGACGAGTTAAATCGTAAGGTTGGTCAGTATAACGTAGGGTTACGTCTGCCACCAAATGTGTCATTTCTTAACAATTTTAGTTTTGCTGATGATATGTCATTGATAAGTCCTTCTATAACAGGTTTAAGGAAATTATTAAAGATATATGAACAATACGCATTTGAGAATGATATCATGTATAATACAAACAAATCAGTATGCATGGTCTTTCAGACAGCTTCTTTCAAATTACTATCTCCTCCCCCTGTATATCTTAACGGCAATGCTATTACCTATGTCAATAGTTATACGTATTTGGGTCATATTTTGAAATCCAATCGGTTGGATAATGAAGATATGATGAGACATTACCGATCTCTGTGTACTCGAACAAACATGCTACTGCGTAAATTCAAGAATTGTTCATTGCATATCAAAATTAGATTATTCAAATATTATTGCTGTACCATGTATTGTGCTCCTCTGTGGACAAACTTTAGTGAATGTATGAAAACTAGTTATTGGTCATAATAATAGTCTTCGTTTTCTATTAGGTCTTCCAAGGTGGAACAGTGCCTTCAGCATGTTTGTTAACAATAATATATTCAGTTTTGATGAAATAATGAAAAAGTATGTATTCTCAATGATGACAAGAATATCTAATAGTAGGAACTGTATATTGAAATCTCTTTGGAACTATGACATTCATGTAAATTCTCATATTAATAGATGGACAAATTACTCTTTAGATGTGTCATTTAATTTTTACTCTAAATAATGCATGTTAATAGTTGTACATGTCGCTGCATATTTGTATGTTTGATATATATATATATATATATATATATATATATATATATATATATATATATATATATATATATATATATATATATATATATATATATGTGTGTGTGTGTGTGTGTGTGTGTGTGTGTGTGTGTGTGTTTACTTTTATGTTTAAAATGTTTTTTTTTTAAACTTTATATTTTAATTTAGAGGTATGGACTTTGTAGTCTAAAATAAAGAATTCTTAATTCTCTCTTAATTAAAAGTACATGGTAGATAGAATGCTTCTGATGGCGACAGGGCCGGCGCTTCCGCTAAGCGAACTAGGCAATCGCCTAGGGCGCTGAGCTAAGGGTTTATTTCATGATGGCTTGGTGGGGGAGGGCGTGAATGGAAGGGGGGCACCAGATATCTGATCTCGCCTAGGGCACCAAAATGCCTTGCACCGGCGCTGGATGGTGAAAATATAAGTTACCTTCTTTTTTTAGCATATTCCTTCCGGTGAAAAATTATTTTAATAAGAATACGTTTTGTCTAAAAGTTTTTTTTTAAAAAAAAGTATATATCCCACTGTCAAAATCTATTTAATATTGTACAACACTTTGTGAAAGGATCTACTTTTAAAAGATAAAAGTCTATAGGGATAGAACAAAACCGTACGTAATATATGAACTATAAACTGCAGCATGACTTGTGTACATAATTCAAGATCAGGGTGACTAGCAAAAAAAAAAAACCCACAAAATTATAACGCAATCCGAATCAGGTGTTGCATAAATTGACTTAATTAATGATCAGAAATAAGATACGTCAATCATTTGATGATAATATCATCAAAGAGGTGCCGTTTCTACATCGTAAAATTTAGAATAATGACCATATCACGCTGAAACATTAAACAGGCATTGTTATTTAACATAAATTCGAAATATAATTATGGAAATTTATGGAAAACATTTGGTTCTTTGTCAGCTGCATTACAAAAGTACTCCCTTTGTATGTATCAAAATTTTCTCTTTGTATTTATGTATGAGAGAGATTACAGCTGTGTTAACATAGTTTAAAATCATGGCATTATACTACTGGTTGTGAGTACATCGTTATGTATCAGATTTTACTGCATTGCATTATTTTTTGGCTCTGAGTACATCGATATGTTCGGATTTTAGTGACCTGTCATCCAAATACCGGCTCTGAGTACATCGATATGCTCGGATTTTAGTGACCTGTCATCCAAATAATGGCTCTGAGTACATCGATATGCTCGGATTTTAGTGATCTGTCATCCAAATAATGGCTCCGAGTACATCGATATGCTTGGATTTTAGTGATCTGTCATCCAAATAATGGCTCTGAGTACATCGATATGCTTGGATTTTAGTGATCTGTCATCCAAATAATGGCTCTGAGTACATCTCTATGTGTAGGTGTATAGGGTTTAGCAGCATGTCATAACAATATTAGTTAAAGACAGAATCCAATCGGCTTGATATCTTATTACTTCTAAAATAAAGTATTAAGTATCTGTGTCATCATATAATTTCCAAATAGTATAGTTGTACATTACATAAGTGTAAGAATAGACCGCGCTTGAAATCAAGATTTCCAACATCTAATCAGAACCTGTGTTACCTAAAAGTAGATAAAGTCCAATGTATCAGCCGTGTTTTCGTCGACAATCAGGTTAGCCTAGTTCTGTTTCTCCACACTCCTGGATGTTGCCATTGTTTACGCCCGGGTCGCACTTATTTCTAATCTAGCCCAGTCTTACTATGGACAGAAAAAAGACCAATAATGTGTAAGCCACCTGTGCAATTATATCAAATCCATATAGTCATAGAATTTTTCATCTTTCCTATCAATAAATATTTCTAGTACATAGTGTACATGTTGTAGGTCCTTAACAAATTTAATTGCTAAAATGTCTTAGCGACATAAATGAGTGTAGTCACTGTTAGGTATTTTAGCTTGTTAATTTTGAGCGGTGGTCAAAACTGATCAAGTTAGATTTCGAGAAAGAGATTGTTCGAAAAGGGTTCTCGTAACAAATGAGAACTCTGGGAAAGAAGAAAAAAAACAAACAAAAAAAAAAAAAAATAAAATAATTGAGTTAGAGTGGGGTGTGTTTGGTGTTATTTAATTTCTTCCTTCTTCTTTTTCTCTTCTTTTCCCTTTTCTCTTTCCCACTTTCTTCCTACTCCCTTCTTCCCTCTTTCTTTCTTTTTTCTTCTTCCATCCCTTTCTTTTTACTTTTTCTTGTCGGTTGGTTGGTGTTGTTTCCTTGAGCTATCACTATTTGATCCCGGTGTTCTCATCACACTTGTATTTATCTTGCCACTTGTCGGTTGACTGGTTTTACTGTACCTACATTATGCCACTACTTAGTGTAATGTTCTCTTTTTTATTTTTATTTTTCCTTTTTCTCTTTCTTCCTTTTCTCGCCTTTCTTTTTTTCCCTCGCATTACAATGTTTATATTATCCCCCCCCCCTTTCCCTTCCTTTCCCCTTTTCTCTTTTATTTTATATATTTATTTTAGGGTAATGTTAAGTGGTTCTGCTTTTTTAAGCTAGCGGTATTACTATCCGCTCTGGCCCCTTTATCCGATGTGGCCTCGTTAATTATTTATTTATTTGGTAGTTATGATATTTATTTTTTGTATGTTTATTTAAGGCATTGTTATGTGGGTCTGCTTTTGAGCTAGCGGTGTTATTATCTGCTCTGGCCCCTTGACTGATAAATATTAACTCTATGGCTATGTTTATGTTTATTTATTTATTTGATGGTTTTGATATTTATATTTTGTGTTTTTTGTCTATTGATTTTAGGTAAGTAAGTATATTTATATAGGTAGTATTTAAGTTTTTGTTATACATTTTATCTAGAATTTGGGGGAATGATGTAACTGAGTCAAGTTTTCTTTGTTATAGTTGGAGGACGGTACTTTGTCGATGGTATTTGTGACATATGTTGAATACATGTTCCAAGGTTTCCGTTTCTGGACAGTGTGGACATTTATCCGGCGTGGGTCCTGTACTTATATGTTTCATAAAGCTGCCATTTAGTAGTGTTTTACTTGTTCTGATTCTGTTGATGATTTTAATATCAATGGCTGTCGGGCTTTTTTTGTAAACGTTGGATTCTAGTGACCTCTTTTTGTAGTTGGAATAGATGTCTACCCTTTGTGGAGTTTTCCCATTGTTGTTGCCATTTATTATTAATTCTGTCCCTGACTTGACTATATAGTTCCTGAATGTTGTACTGTACGGGTTCAACTTGGTCTTTCATCAGACTGCTTTTTGCTGCTTGGTCTGCTTTTTCATTTCCAGGCAAATTGATGTGAGATGGCACGCACAAGAAGTGTATGGTTTGGTGTGATTTATCTGCTTCCCTTATGGTCAGCATAATGTCCTCTAGCAGGTTTTGTCTACTTTTGGAATTACTGTCTCAATACTTTCAAGTACACTAAGTGAGTCTGTTATGATGACGTACTGTTTTCGACTTTGTGTTACTATCCATTTTAGGGCTCGTTTGATGGCCCAGAATTCCGCGGTATATATGAACAGTCATTCGGTAGTCCTGTCGTAAATGTGGTCTGAATTTTTGGGATCACTACCGCTGCAGCCGTTCTATGTAGTTCTTTAGATTTTGAGCCGTCAGTATAGATTTTTGCATATCCATCATAGTTGTTGTTGATGAGGCTTTGTACTTGTGTTAATGTGATATTGGGGTTGTCACTCTTATGTACCAGTTGAAGTTCTGTTAGGTTGATGTTAGGTTGATTATTTCTCCAAGGTGTGGGGTCCTTGATAAGTAGTTGTTTTGCTTGGAGTTCTCTTTGATTGAGTTCTTTGCAGAGTGTGTGTATTTTGTTAGCTGCTGGAGGATGTGGTACCAGTCTTGAGCTAAAGGTGGTTTGACATTTACTTATTATGTTTCTGGTGGGATTGATCTCCTTATCTATTGAGATTCTACAGGCGTATCTAAGTATGTGTTCTTCTCTTCTCAGTTGTAATGGTGGTTCACATGCGAGGATTTGTAATTCTTCCAGGGAGGTGTTTGGTAATGCACCGGTGCAGAGTCTAAGTGCTCTATATTGGATGCTGTCTAGTTGTCTAGGTGTTTCCTTGTTGGCTGAGGAATAGATTTGGCAGCCATAGTCTATCTTAGCTCGGATTAAAGATTTGTAGATCATTAGCATAGTTTGCTGATCAGCTCACCATGTAGTACCTTTGATGTTTTTAAGTATGTTTAGATCTTTTTGACATTTTTGAATAGTTTGTTGTATGTGTGGTTTCCAGTTGATTGTTTCATTTAGTAGCATTCCTAGGAAGTGGGTCTCTTTTTGGAATTGGATGAGCTGATTCAGTATATATAGTTTCGGGTATTTAGGTCGTTTGTTAGTTGGGGAGAACAGCATGGCAACTGTTTATATTTGGAATATTTTGAAACCCCAGTTGTTGGCCCATGTGCCGATGATGTCTAGTCCTTTCTGAATTTGAGTGATGTTCTTTTGACTATTGGGGTTTCCTGCTTTCCAGATACTACTGTCATCGGCAAATTGTGACAGATCAACTGGGCAATTTTTGAGATAGTTGGTTAGATTGTTGACCATTAGATTGAATAGGGTTGGGCTAATCACACTTCCTTGGGGGGTTCCATTATCCAGTGTATATGTTTGGGACAAGGCCTTTCTTACTCTGGTTTTAAAGGTTCTTCCAGTAAGGAAGTTTGCTATCCAGCGGTGCATTCTTCCTGTTATGCCAAATTGGTTGAATTGAGAGATGAGGCCATTGGTCCAGACTAGGTCGAAGGCTTTGTCTAGGTCTAGAAATATTGCTATTAGGTGTCTATCTCGTTTCCTTTTTATCATTAAATGCTAATTTGATGTTGGCTTCCAGACGGATTAATTGATCAAGTGTAGATCGTTTATTCCTAAATCCACTTTTGGTTTCAGCCATTAATTGATTTTGTTTAAGGTGGTGTTTTAATATATTGTTGGCCATTGTTTCCATTACCTTACATATTGTATTTGTTAGTGAAATAGGTCTGTAGGAGGTTATATTAGTAGGGTCTTTGCCTGGTTTTGGGATGGCTATGATTATGGCTCGCTTCCATAGTGTGGGAATGCGACCTGTTCTCCATATCAGATTTATTAAGTCTAAGGTAATGCTCTGCATATTGGGTGGTAATTGTTTGTATATTTCATAGCCTAGGTTATCCTCTCCTGGTGACGTACTTTTTTTTTGCTGAGGGCTTGTCTCCAATCTTTCAGATTAAAAGGGTCATTCAGTGGCGAATCTCTGTTGTCTCGATCTTTGAAAATGTGGGGAAATTCTTTTTCTAATGTTGATTTTTGCTGTAAGAACTCGTGTTTGTGATTGTTATCGCTTCTGGAGTTAGCGAAGTGTTGGGCTAACTTCTCTGCTACTTCCATGTTGTTTTTTGTTCCCTAGATTTTCGGCGCTGTTGTGGGTGTTTTGCCTTTCATGGCTTTTATTTTATTCAAGATTTCTTTAGTATTTGTTTTATGATTGAGCGTTGTGCAGTATCTTCTCCATGAGTCCTTTTTTGCCTCATTTATTACCGTCCTAGAGTTGATTTCTGTTTGTTTGTATATAAGAAAGTCAGAGGCGGTTTTTGTGTGTTTAAAGCGATTTAAGGCTGTTTTTTTTTTCTTCTTCTGAATGGCAATTCTGCAATTTTCTGTATATATATATATATATATATATATATATATATATATATATATATATATATATATATTAAGCACGGACGTAAAGGAAAACATCCCTTACACTCACTTTTCATATTATATACTATTCACAAACCATACAATTTACTATCCACACACGGGGAAGCAACCAAGAAAACCACATAATTTACTATCCAATATCACACCATCTACCATCCACAGACACACACACACGGGGAAGCAACCAAAACAAACCACACAATTTACTATCTAATATCACACCATCTACCACCCACACACACAGATGGGGAAGCAGCCAAAACAAACCATATAATTTACTATCCAATATCACACCATCTACCATCCAAAAAAGAGTCAGTGTTTATAATCATACTACTCCTCTCTCATAACAATTGGCAATTTGAACAGTCTCTTTTCTAGAGTATTGGGTAGCCTTGAGAAGGGCTGTTTTTTTTAAAACTCCTAAATACACCTGGTTAAGGCTGGCACCTCCCAGGTCTAGCCCCGCACACACAACGGCGGCTCCAATCATTCTCCCAATTAACTGTTTTTATTGGGAGTGCAGAGGAAGCTTGAGTGGCTTCACTATCCCAATCTTCCGTTTGAGGGATAAATAGTGAAAGCCTCTTCATGTCTTCCTGTATATCGCAACCGTGGATGAAGTTGTGATTGTTGCGGCTGAGACAGTGACTGGGGCTGTGACTGGTGAATTGGCCCTGGTTGTGGTGGCTTCCTCACCTCATGTTTCACCTGACAGACTTCAACCATCATGAGGTGAGGCAAGATTGGTCTTCTCTTGTCCTACTCTTCTTTCTTTTTTCTCTCCTTCTCTTCTTCTTCAATTCTGGTCTGTTCTTCTAAGGCCTCTATAGCCAGCTCGTCCAGGAGACGTCTATCATGCTCCAGGTGCATCTGAAGCTCCCTAAGCTTGTTGAGTCTGCTCATCTTCTTTGGGTTGATGTGCCAACGATAGGTAGCCAGACTAAACGAACGAAGTTTAATTAAAGTGCTTCAACCACGGAGGGTCATGTACCACTGTTTAATCTGTCAACTGACAGTTATTTAATTAATCCCGTGGGGAAGGAATTGTATCACATCCCCAACGGGCGTTTATGCGTACAAAGTACGCTATTTAATTAGGCCGTCAAATCGGAGTCGCTATTGAGCAACTATCGAAGTGAATGTAAGGCCGTGGTGAGTGGGAATAGTACCAACACACACTCAACCCTATCAACCAATCAGGTGAAAGATACTAGAGGTGCAATGGCACCAAATAATAGCGAGAGAAAAATAGTTTTCTCATATTGCTATGTTGAGGGGTACTGGTCGCGGAAAAGGAGGAAAGAGTCCCGGAAAGCCAGCTGTTCAAAATTGACCAAGTCAGGTTTGTAATAAAGATTGTTCAAAAAGGGCTCTCGTAACCAAATGAGAAACCCGATACATATCATTTTGCTCTTCGTCTAGGCATAATGGCCGGGGTAGCTTCTCCGTTATATGGGTTCCAGAGTTTCTCATGGTTCCCATTTCATCGTAGCTGCCATATTTCCCTCCAACAAGATGTCAGGCCAGGTTTATGGTTTGTAACACGATCAACAGCAGGGTAACTTCAGGTTTCAGCATTCGTCCACGTAACAATAACTCAAATAAAATGCCACGTGGCGTCCGCCATCTGCCCTACTAGCCCCATGTCTGTTTTCCTCGTGCTGTCCACCATTTTCCATTCCGCCCTGCCATGCATTGAAGTTGTTTCCTCTGGGGAGTTCATTACAGCTACGGTTCCTATCAGCAGGGTGGTCCTCTATCATTTGACGAGTCACCATATTTGCCTATGGCTGCAACTATTTTTTTGTTATGCAGTCCTCATGGCTTCTATTCTACTGTAGTCCGTTCACTGGGTCTCCCATCGAAGACCGGTGTTGCCTGTTCGATGTTCACTGCCTGAATGCGGAGGAGAATCGAATGGTGGTCAGACTGGATCGAATCGAAGTTTAATTAAAGTGCACTCGTCTACTCAGAGACATTTGGCACTGCTTAATGTCATCAAAGATGACTATTTAATTAATCCCGAGAGAAGGAATTGTGCCACATCCCCACGGGCTTTACTGCATACAAAGTATGCTATTTAATTTGGTCGTCGTGTTGATCGACACGAATGAAAGACCTTCAGGTGAGTGGGATTAGAACCAACACGCACTCAACCCTATCAACCAATCTGAAGAAGGTATAGAGGTGCAATGGCACCAAATAATAGCGAGAGAAAAATAGTTTTCTCATATCGCTATGTTGATGGGCTCTGGATGTGGAAAAAGTGGAAAAGGTCCCGGAGGTCGGCCAGCCGATGTCGTAGATGGATGTCGTTTACGCCCTGGAACGCCCAAGCCATACTTATTTCAAATTCAATCCAGTTGTACTAATGGACAGCCTAATACCAATACTGTGTAAGCCACCTGTGCAATTGTATCAAATAAATGAGTCGTAGAATTTTCTTTAATATCCTAACTATGCCAATTTTTCTAGAACAATAGTGTACATATTATAAGTCCCTAACAAATTTAATTAACTAATATGTCTAGGCAACATATAAAAGTGTAGTCACTGTTTGGTAATGAAGTTTGTAAATTTTGAGCGGTGTTCAAAATTGATCATATCAGGTTTTGTAATAGAGATTGTTAAAAGAGGGCTCTCGTAACCAAATGAGATACCCTATTTCAACCAGGCAATGAAAGCAACGATACATATCATGCCTGTTATAGTCGAACCACATAAACAAGTTCAAGGTACTATCAACACTCCAAAAAATAAGCAAATTAACCAGAACACTACCAACACCACTACCACAAAGCATGTACCACAAAAGATAACGTACAAAGCGGTACTCAAATTAACTAGCCAACTAAGTTTGCTTAACAATCAAGAGCTAGCAAATAAACTCATAGAAGGAGAGCAAATAAATTACCAAAAATTATCAAATAGGAAACAAAAAGGCAAGTAAAAACATTACTGTTCTGAAAACACCCACCCCCCTTCCGACTCTAATCAAACTAGGAACCAAAAGGAACAAGATATAGATTAGAGCCTTACATAAACAAACCTAGGCTTTGCCCCAAATGTCAACACTGGGGGCACTTCAAGGTCACCTGTAATTCCAGGCCAACTGTAATAAATGTGGGGGGCAACACCAAGGGGAATGCAACAGGAAAACCCCAAAATGTATTAATTGTAGAGGACCACACCTACCTCAATCACCTAACTGTCCCTCTACAATTAGGGAACAAGCTATAGTAGGGATTATGAACACCAAACACCTAAACTACAAAATGGTTAAAGTTACTTATTACGACTCTATTTCAACTAAACAAACAACCAAGTAATGAAAATGCAGGACTCCAAATTAAAACAAAAAAAGGATAAGCTCAATAACAAGAAAAGCAACAACAATATTAATCTACCACAACAGGCTGAAATAATTAAAGAACTGGGTGAAGTCATTACTCGACTGGACAAATTGATTGGCAAATTAAATCTAATAGATCAAAATGCACAAAATAATATACAACTGTCTATCAAGAATATCAAAACACAACTTGAGAACTAAATTACAATAAACGACCCTAATAAAAATGGCTAATACACCACAAGGGAACGTTTCTATATGGCAATGGAATGCACGAGGATTGTCAGGAAATATCAATGAACTTAAACTAATAAATACTGTTAACAAACCTGACATCCTATGCATTTAAGAAACTAAACTTTCTGATAACTCGAAAACATTGCCATCAATACAAAGCTACTCCCCGGGCTATTTCCAACATCGAAAAGAAGGTCAGGGGGTGAATTAGCCATATTTATAAATAACACCTTACCATCTGCTACCATAATACCAATAACATCAAAGGAAATTAGCAATTCACTAATAGAAATTCAGTCTCTATTAGTCAATACTGGAAAATGTAAATTACAAATCTTCAATGTTTATGAACCAGGAGAGAATAATAAACTTAAACATCAATTAGCATTTAAGGAATTAGCTAAATATATTAAATCTCAACTTGCGATCATTATTTTATGGTTCAAGCGCGTACGCGATAGAAAACACCACTCTACGGTTTAGGGCTGGAAACGTTTGGATAGTTTGATGCGTGGGATAGAAAGAAGTCAAAGAGCATTTATATTAATAAAAATGTAAAACAAACGACAGACGCATTGGTTTCAAAAGACAACATTTTGTATTCAAACAACTAAAAAAACAAATTTTTTTCAACTATGAAACATTTTTTAATTCACAAACAAATATTTTTTTTCAAATATCAAACATTTTTTCAACTAACAAACATTTTTTTCTTTAAATAGCAAACATTTTTTTTCTTCAATTAACAAACATTTTTTCTTCAATAACACAAATACATTATCTTTGACATGGTTGACAACGTTGTGAATTAAACTGAGATTTCCACTGTTGGAAGTCATTGGACCATTGATGTACACTACGTTTCCTAGCTAAAGACAACATATAGCCATAATGGTCACTTTGTTATCGTTTCGAGATGAATGACGATCAAAATAAGTCACTAAATGTTCTAAAGAATATCCAAGACTGCGATGATGCAGAAAATAGACACAATATTGTCCACACACCATAGAATATGTGCCTTGTTATTTCACATTTTTCAATCGTGTCGTCTGGGCATTTCTTCTCATAAAGTCAATGATATCGTCTTCCAAAGGGGGTAATCCATATGAATCAAAATACTCCACACAAACCTCTTGAGGAAAGTAGACAGCAACCCTGTGAGTTCCTGTAAGATGGCTGTCATCTGTGTTGATGACAAAAGCTTGATTATCTTGAGGTTTGCGATGAGGTATTTCATCTTTAGCACACACGATAGGATTCCAAGAAGCAGTGTACGAAGTACGTTTGAAAAGATAATAAGGTTCCCATGTATCCATTTTTTGTGGTCTTGTTTTTTTTCTTCTTCACATGTGATGATAAGTCATCAATTCAATCCAGACATTTTGCTCGAAAAGGTCTGTCAAGTAACTGTTTGTTTGTTTCGTCTCCTTATTCTGTGCCAAGAGAGCTTCGATGTGATCAATTTCTTGAGCAAACAATATAGGAGAGGAATGATCACGCAAGTCTTTATACCACTGAAGTAACACGGCTTCTTCTGAGATGAGACTCCAAGCTTCGTTCAGATAATCGTCCAATTTTTCTTCTTGACTCATCATCATACATTTATCGTGTTGAATTTAACTGGGATGATCGTTTGACATCCATAGCAATCTTTCTTAATCATGTCCCTCATTTTATCCTCCAAGTGTTTGGCAAAACAGGTGACTAAATGTTGTTCCTATTCTGGCCATCTGGACTGCATTATCACTACTTCTTCTTTTTGATCTTTGGGGTCTGATTTCTCTGTAACCTCCAATTCCATTTGTATTGATTCTCCACTGTTTAAAGAGGGACAAGAGTCATCCATAGTTTCTAATAGTCTAGAATGACTTCTCTCAAACTGTTGATTTATATGGTATTATCGAATTCAGCATACAGAATGACATTCACCGTTTCGGTAAGAGCTTATGCAAACTGAAGTTCCACACGCAGTTGCCCAGATTTTATAGGGTGGAAATGTCCCTCGTCACTGCCTTAGTCTGAAGTGAAATCAAAAGCCCACAAAGTGTAACCTTCTGCATAATCGTTGCAGGAAATGCCGTGACTGGTGTTGGTTCCTAACTGTCTTGTGGCTTCTTACAGCGACAAGTACCATCTCAAGTAATTCTTCTGGGCAAAGCTGGGTTCGAAGGGTCGGGTACACAAAATTTTACCATCGCGACTGACTTCAATTTTGGATACTCTGCAGTGCTTAAACTGGAAAGGATTTTCATCGTGGGAACCGTTGAGGGCTGCATTGCTGACGATACCAATGAATAAACGTTTGGGTTACTGTCCTTGGAACAAATGATCTTCGATCTTAGATCGGAGTAAAGTGGCAATGGTGAAAGTTTTTAGTTCAACTCGTCGTATCGGATACTTGACTGTCGTTCTGCTCAAAGTGTGACTGATATAATTTCCAACTTTAGGTAACACTTCCACACGACGCACGTATAACCTGGCTTCTTGATCAAATGGAAAGCAGTACTACTACGATTCGGTCTCAAGCGAATATCCACACCGTTAAGCAAATACTTCTCTTGAAACCACATGTCCAAATGCAAACGACTGAACAGTTCTAAACTACGTACTTGCAGAACTTTCTTTCGACGCTCGTTAAAACCCACATTGTGAGGATCGTCAGCTACGGTCGAGGCTGTGTCGTTAAACTTATCTGCTGTGTCAGGTTTCCATACCACGGAAGCATCTAAATGTGTGTTCTTGGCTTCTTTTCCGTACGTCAAGAGATTTTCGAGGTACGCTCGGTAAGGGTAAGTATCCATACTACTGCTGACTAATTTGTTATTCATGTACAAATCCACATCGCTGAACAAGGAATGCATGAAATTGTTGACGGGAGCTACTCGGGCATCGGCTCCCGGAACGGAGTTGTCCGTGTTGATCACTTTCACTTTCAAATATAAGTAACTGCTGTTCAGATTGACGTAGTCTTCGGGTTGCCCTTTGATTTCAAACTCGATGGGAGCTGTATCCGCTAAAGAGGAGACGGGATGAAATTCAACCCATTGGGCTTCTTGCATGGTTATCATCGTGGCTGGCATGGCAAAGAGATCCAGTTCCGACTTGGAACAGGCACAAGATTCTTGGTGCATCATTTTTTTCTCAGTCTCTAAAAAATGTCTGAGTCTCGAACTGTTCTTTTATTCTTAGTCGTCGTCGCTTTCTGCCTTGTCCTTGCTGTGTTCTCAGGGAAGCAGGAATGCCAGAATCGGTACCGTTCAGGGCATTTATAAGACTTTCTCGTCGACCCAAAATATCTTTACCCGTTTGAAGCAAGACATTTTTTCCTGCTCTCAAGAAAGCTTCTTTGGGGTTTTGTTCGTCAATGAAAACATTTTGCCGTGAGTCAATGCGGCATCTTTTAAGGCGTGCAATCCTCTTGTCACCATCGGTTTCAAAACAGGGACCACGGAACGAAAGGCCGATTTAAACATATCTCCTAAACCATGTCCTCGTTGTCGAGCGACTCCTCGGTACACAGGATACATCATTTTTCAGTTGTTAGAGAATCGTTTTTTAAAATGGAGTTTCACTGTGACTTTCCCTTTGGTAAATGGAATATTTTATCCTAGATCTCCTTTTATAGTAATGTTGACACTGCCAAAATACGACTTACTAACAGGTAAATAATGATGATATACAAATTTGCTGTGAACATGATGGGTATTTCCACCTTCCTCGTCAGCGGTTGCGGCAGAATCCACTTTGAAAGGAATAAAACGCAGTAACGGTACAGAGGTGTATCCTACCACGTTGTACTCCACCACATCGGAGTACACAAACATCAAGTTGAGTCCTTGGTTCATTTCTACAGGGAATCGAAAATATTTCGCAAACTCCAAGTTACTGGTTATGGCTGGTATTTCTTTTTTCTTGACCAACCTGAAGTCTCCACCTAAAATATACAATTCAAGACAAAATGTAATGGCCATCATTTCGTCCTCTGAAAATTTGATCAGTAGTCGACGAGCCACTTTATGGTACTCAAAGGTAACACTTTTTCTGACTTTGTCCATGGCTTTACCAAATACAGTATTGAACCTTGTAGCAACTGTAGCCACTAAATGTTGACCACTAAAATAGTAGCCTGTAGGAATGGTTAACAGATAGGTGAACCGTTTAGTTTTGGGGTCCTCTGTTTTCATTGGGTCACCACCACCACCACTGCTAGTGTTGCGTTGTTCGATAAGTGTTGTTGCAATTGCTCGTCATACACTTCTACTGAAAAACTGTTTTGATTTTCGACGATGTTTTTGATTTGTGTCGGGTGTATCATTTCCACTAAAGCCACTTCCCAATGGATATATTGATCCAAATGAATGGCATCAGGTAATTTAGCCGTGTAACAGCACAACGTGTTGTTAGGAAACACCTCCACAGAACTGTCACTGGGCAACGTTAAGTAAAATTGGTTAATATTGTTGTTCATAATTCCAGCGTTATTTTCTCCGAGGAGTCCCTCGAGGTTAAAAGAGTGTTTGAAAGAGGATTGTGATTGACGTGGTGACTGTTGGGAGAATGACTGACGTTGGACACAAGGCTCCCAATATTGTTAATGTTTTTCCCGTTGTAAGAGTATTTCAGGGAAGGATTGGGAAGAAGAAAACTGATGCAACTACTGAGTAAAATGGTCCACAATTGTTTGTCTCCTTGTTGCAAACTCAAATTAGCAATGGCTGCACCGATGACACAATACACCACAAAGATTTGACAGAAAAAGACGATTTACTTTTTAGGTACACGATCTCCACACCACACCCATAAAGGTTGTTTTTGTAAATCTTGCAGAGAAGAACTGGGTGATGGAGTAGTCACTGTGGTCGCTGAAGCTGTATTAAAGGGCATGATGTTCACTTCTTTTCGATGACTTGCGAAGCGTCGATCCAAGAATCAAAACTAGGAGAATATCCTTTCCAACGTACTTTGACTTCTTAGACACGACGTTTTCCTACTTTACGGGTTCTTCGTTCGAGAATGCTTTCAATGTCGTACACGTAGTCTTCTTTATTTGGTGACACGTTGTAACTCAGGCAAGTAAAACGTTCCTTTTAATACTTCTCCGTTCATGTCGTCCAATTTATAGACGGTAGGATGACGATCACGCACTCGTCCAGTAACACGAAATAATTCGGTGGTCCAGTTGGGTAAGTAACCTTTGTCGAAAGTGCGTTTGGTTTTGCCAATGCGAACCCAATCTCCGGTGGTTAACACTCCACCTTTCTTGGGGACAACCATCGTCCGGGACATACCAAACAGACGCTGAAAAACACTCACTTCGTTTGTTTCTGCTCAGATACTATACAGAACAAAGTACTGAACGTCCTAAAGTGACTTTGAACGAAGCCAAAATCATTTACATGCAAGTGGGACATGTGCAGTTTAAAGATTCGATGAGTTACTTGACCATTCCTTTGAGTCGCATGCCTAAAACATTTGGAATGCCAGAAATGGCCAAAAGTTATTTCGCGCTTTTTCAATACCGAAGCCAATCAACGTGCCGTTCTACCCCATTTGCCTGAGGCTCACTATTACGACCCCGACAACATGCGAACAACGAGAAGTTTTCTTCGCTTGGTACCAGACTCACGCCTCGGACCCCTTCGACTTTCAGGAAGAAATGATAAAGTATTGTCGATCTGACGTGGACATTTTACGACGTTGTTGTGTAAAATTTCAAGAATTCTTCATGGAGCAAAGACGGATCGATCCTTTGAAAGAAGCTTGTACCATCGCCAAAGTGTGTTCTTTAGTGTACCGCCATCGATTCATGCCCGAAAACACCCTGGCTGTCATAATCCCTCAAACGACGAACTTTGTCAAACGTCAATACTCAGTCAAAGCCCTACGCTGGCTACATTATTTGTGTGACAAGGAAAACAAATGTATCAAACACGCCCGCAACGGAGGAGGCGAAAAGACCATTGAAACGTATTCGGTGAAAGGCTGGGACTTAGAAAACCCTGAGATCGTGTACGAGTTTAAAGGATGCTTATTTCACGGATGTCCAATGTGTTACCCTCAACGTAACACCAAAAATCAGTTTTTACAACGGACCATAGAAGACTTGTACCAGACTACTTGTCAGCGGCGTTTGAAGTTAGAACAGCAAGGATACGAAGTGGTGGTATGAGTACATGAGTACGATCACCGTTTGAAAACCGATCCCAAGTTTAAACGCATTGCAGAAAGTTACAAGTTGGTGGACCCACTGAACCCCCGGCTTAGTTTGTACGGAGGACGAACGAATGCCACCTGTTTGCTGTACCAGGCGGACGAAGAGAAGGGAGAAGAAATCAAATACTTGGACGTGTGTTCACTGTATCCTTACGTGTGCAAATAGTGTCACTTTCCCGTAGGGCATCCACAATTGATGACAGAACACATTGACCTAGACCACATTCGACAGTACGAAGGATTGATCAAGTGCACAGTCTTGCCGCCTACGGACTTGTACCATCCCGTTTTACCTCACCATTGCCAAAGGGAACTGATATTTCCTTTGTGTCGAACTTGTGCCGAAACGTGCAACCAACACCAACCTTGTCAGCACAGCCAGGAAGAACCCGCCTTAACAGGAACGTGGGTTAGCGTGGAATTGTTTAAAGCTCTGGACTTGGGATACCGACTGTTAGAAGTGTTAGAAGTGCACGAAATGTACCACTTTCCCAAGACACAACAATACCGCAAGGGCGACGAGACACGGAAAGGTATTTTTGCAGACTACGTAGATGCCTTTTTGAAACGAAAACAAGAAGCTAGCGGCTATCCTTTCTGGTGCCACACTCTCGAAGACCAAAAGAAATTCAAAGAAAAATATAGGGAGCAGGAAGGTATCACTTTAGACCACATCAAGAAAAACGAAGGAAGGCGATCGTTTGCCAGAGAGATGTTAAATTGCTTGTGGGGTAAAATGGTACAACGAACGTCTTTACCCAAGACGGAGTATTTGTCCGAACCTTCCCGCTACTTCCAGATGATTCACGACAAAACCAAATATATCAAAGACGTGGACGTCATTAGTGAGGACTTGATCTTAGTCAATTACGAAAAAGAACTTGACTTTACAGAAGCCGACAAATTTGGAAATGTCATCATTGCGGCTTACGTGACAGCCCATGCTCGCTTAAAATTGTACGAAGTGTTAGAACTCCTAGGAGATCGCGTCCTGTATTTTGACACGGACAGTTGCATTTACATCGATCGCCTCGGTCAACGTCACCCTGACATTGAAGGAGACCGTTTAGGAGCCTGGACACATGAACATCCCGACGACAAGATTCTAAGTTTTGCAAGTGGTGGTCCTAAAAATTACGGCTACAAATACCGAAACCGTCAAGGAGAAATGCACACCAAATGTAAAGTGAAAGGATTGACTCTCAATTATCGCACCAGTCGAGTGGTGAACTTTGACGTGCTAAAAGAAGCCTTGAAGTCTGGACAGGATGAAACTTTTAAAGTGACCACCCACGAACCGCACAAGATCGTACGTTTACCCACACACCAAATCGTCAGTAGGTCTTTTGAAAAAGTCTATCAAATCGTGTACCAGAAGAGAGTGCGGCTTCCCAATCACTTCACTTTACCGTACGGTCACGTCGATGTTGGTCAGCATATAAAAAGGGACATCGTCCAAGAGCGATAGTTCATTGTGACTAACATTGCCAAGCGAGAAAGATGAATCATTTCACACACCAAGTATCGAGCGTAAGACTCAAGCAGATTTATGAATGAAAGGGGTACGTAATGGGAAACATCAACGCTGGGACCCAAGCGATAGCTGACCAGATATTAAACAATGTGTGTGACGGATATAGAAAGCAACATGAACTTTCTCCTATTTGATTGTTTGTTACTTGTTTTGGTTTAGCCTTTTTCTTAAAAATGGATATTAATTGTTGCATGAAAAGTGTCATTCTTATATGAAATGCTTATTCGTTGTATGTAAAGTAGGGTATTTTTTTTGAAGGCATAAACTTTAATTTTAAAAGTATTTTTTCTAGATCCAAGAAATAGATAACATGTGAATAGATTTGTTCCATGTCCAGATTTGAATGTTTTAAATGGATAGTGCTTAGACTAAAGCACAGGCCAGAGAGCCCATGTATATACTTGAATAAATGTTTTGAACCCATATCGTAGACTTTTATTATCTGTGGGTCTTTTTTTAGAACATCTCTGCCCTCTTTTATGTGTGTTTCAATGTGTATTTGTTTCTTTCTGTATATCTATGTTTGTCCCTATCAGCCCTTTGTCCTTACACGTACATTTTACCCTATCAATAGTTTTGACCCTATAAACACAATGGAGTCACCAATTTTCAATTCCCTTAGAACTCCAGGTGACATTCCCATGTTAAATTCCCATTAACATTAAAGTTGATATACCCATTTTTAACGTTAAGGTCCCAATGACACTAAAGTGATCCAATCTTTGTCGCTGTGTTCAATTCCCCATTTGCTCCATGTTACATTTCCCCATGTTAAATTTCCCTTGTCGCTAAATGTTCCCACGACCTTTTTGACTGGATTTCCCATTGTCACTGGAGTATCCCCATATACTACTTATATATTTTTAAATAAAGTTTAATATCAAAGCATTTAGGATGTTAACAAAAATGTTACTGATCAATACGCATTTCTATAATTAAAAAAATATCTATGTCAATTTTAATTTTTCTGAGTTTTCGAGGAAGTCGCTGGTTGAATGATCTGTGATAAACTGCATATCGGCTTATGAAAGATTATTTTAATGTCAAGAAAAATATAAGCATATCTGCCTTGCTTATTTTTACCGAAAGGACATTATGTAATAATAGCCTCACCTCTCTCTGTTTCTATGTTGCTGTAGGTGCAATCAAAATTATTTGTTTTAATATCTAATTTTTATTTTGGTATTTTTTATTTTTAAAAAATCTTGATAGAAGAACAAAGCCGTGAAGTTTAAATTAAGTACTCTGTAGGTGCTAAATGTTAGCTAACGCACTCTATAGCGTAAATTAAACTGGTTGTACGATTGCACGTTTGGGAATCGTATATTGAACCGGACATGTTAAGGAGATCAGCACCTTCTTTTGTCACCAGCTCGCATCGGTGCAGTTCAGTGACCTGACTTTCACTTTGATTGCTAAAAAACAACTATCACAAAATCGAACTAAGCTTGCTGAAATAAAAGAATAATCCTTAAGTTTTTTTTGTTTTACTTATATTTGAGAATATAAATGAGAATACAAATGCAAAATAATTATGTATTTCACGATGGCGTTGGTTAGCAATATAATACAGTAACATATCAACTTACAAGCATATTATGAACTGTGGTACAGCGTCACATGATGAGACTGCTTTAACGAGAAAATGTAATACTGTAATATGATGAGTATATTTGGCTTCTAACTGAAATCCTATGAACGCTTAAGTATTATAGAGAAAATAGGAATTAATAGTATGTCGCCATTACAGGAATGGGCTTCGAAGACAAAGGGAAATTAACATTACGCCTCCACTTTTATGTGATTCTGTGGACAAGGGAAATCATATGCTAACAAAATAAACGTCCATAAGTTTTACATGATTGGTTTGTTTCTATCGGAATGTTAAGAGAGTATGCGGATTATAGAGATAACGTTAATTAACATCAAGCTGCCATTACATAAACTACATTTGGAGGACGATGATAAATTAACATTAAGTTGCTGTTTATAAATGTTGAGTAATAAGAAAAATTAATGGTTCATAGTGTGAATTTGATATTTAATTACCTGAATTATATCTGATTAAAAAGGTTAACAGTATAGCAGGTTACGCATCACTTGGCTTCAAAACAAATGTAAATTTTACAAAACTTGTTGGTTTTGTCTTTTCTGTTGCTTAAAGATCACAAGTCATTAAGAAAGGCTTTCTAAACATTATACATTGAGATATACCCAAATCAGGTATTGTTACGAATGCTGATAAACCCTATACATTGAGATATACCCAGATCAGGTATTGTTACGAATGCTGATAAACCCTATACATTGAGATATACCCAGATCAGGTATTGTTACGAATGCTGATAAACCCTATACATTGAGATATACCCAAATCAGGTATTGTTACGAATGCTGATAAACCCTATACATTGAGATATACCCAGATCAGGTATTGTTACGAATGCTGATAAACCCTATACATAGAGATGTACTCAGAGCCAGTATTCTAAGGGACAGGTCAGTAAACTATATACATACTGATATACACAGAGTCAGTATTGTGATGACGGGTCACTAAACTCTTTACATACAGGTGTACTCAAGAGTCAATTTATAAAATGACAGGTCACTTATATGTATCCATACAGGTGATTAAGAGCCAGTATTTGCATGCAATGCCGTAAAATGTATTTATAAAGATATACTCACAGATAGTGTTCTGAATCCACGATTTTAAATATTAACACATCGTAATCTCTATTATACATGTAGAAACTGCCTCTTCATGATGATATATTATCAAATGATTGACGTATCTTTTTTTTATAATATAAACTTTGATTTATTCAAGTTATGCAAGATCTGATTTAGATTGCATGATACAAACGTGGTTCTCTCTGACATTTAATTATTTACACAAGTCATATTGAAGTTCATAGTCCATACATGCCATACGGGGGATTATTCTATCCCTGTTGATTTGTATCTCTTAATTGTAGATCCTTTCGCAATTTAAAAGAAACTGTTAAATATTATTACGTATATTTGAATATATTTAGATAGTATAAAACATTTGCAAAACTTATTCTTATTAAAAAATAATTTTTCCACTGGAGGGCAGATGTTACAAAAAGAAAGCAACTTAATTTTTCCCCATCAGATAAATTCCACCTTGTACTTTTATGTAAATATTAGTGTATAGTTCCTTCTTTCATTAACGACCATCATACCACACAAGTTCATTCAAGCTGTAAGCAGTCTATATTCAGCCAAAGCTTTACATTGTGACATATCTTGTATGAAACTCAAGACGACTGGATGAAGCATGCCATAAAAAGCGCTGAATAAGAAATGACTGAGTTTTACTTTGTGATCCAAAGTGACATCTACTGAAATCAAATTATAAGCTTTGATAAATCCATTTTATAATCCTCTCTCTCTCTCTCTCTCACACACACACACACACACACACAGACACACACACAGGTTGGGCGTTAATAAAATATAGACGAGCTCTCAAACACACACACATATACACAAGCAAAAAGCGCACAAACACACACGCGCACATATTCACAAAACTATGTGGATTGTGAAAAGGATCATTGTTCTCTCTCTCTCTCTCTCACACACACACACACACACACAGACACACACACAACATAGGTTGGGCGTTGATAAAATATAGAGGATCTCTCAAACACACACACGCACATACACAAACAAGCACACAAACATATAGTCTGGTTCCCTGACCGCTCTCCACTCCGTTACTCTCCTATCACGAAGAGTAACGGAGTGGAGAGCGGTCAGGGAACCAGACTACTATCGGAAAACCCTATGATTCAGGAAGTTAAATACTAAATTAGTTCGCCATTTTTCTACAAAATAGATTTACAAACATCGACTTGGGACAGGGAAAACATTTGACGGAGTTGAAGTGCGTTATATTGTAAGTTGAAGTAAACATTTATAGATTTACTGGAATAATTAAAATTTGTTAGTGTTTATTTCATATTTAGTGAAGTCTGGTGTCCTGTGACCACATACCCGTGTATGGACCTGGTGACTGACGTTTATCCACAAAATGTCAACGAAATGTTCTGACAAATCGAAATTAATTTAACTGTACTATAAATATGTATAATTCTACTTCAGATTAGTTTTTATTTTCGTGTTGCTCCAAGTTTTCCTTGTAATTCATTGATATACGTCGGACTCTGTGATTGTACGTTATCTGCTTCAAGCATTTGCTGTAGACAACTGAATAGTCTGAGTCGGTATTCCCGTTTGTTTGTACCCCGCTGCCGATTTCAGTAACGAAAAGCATAAACAAAATAAAGAAAAGTCAATCAATCTTACTCAGTTCATTCATTGATTTATAATTTATGACTTTAATCCGCTGACAGGTAAAATTTCAGCAACGATGTACTTTCGTATCGTATGTCAGTGGATTAAAGACATAACGAATGCAATGATTACGATTATTCAGAAAATAAATCATATTCCTATCAAGGTATATCTCGATTAAAGATCGTTAAAGTTTGCTTGACCGGCAAGTAAGTGGCTACCCTATGTCGACACCGAATTCCAACTTTTCGATAAGGAATGCGATCTGACCCTACACCCCAACATAAATGTCCAAATATCAAAAATGGGTTGACAAGGGTCAGAGGAAGCTAGGACTATAGCTGTAGACCAACATCATTCTATACACTCAGCCGATCTCAAGTGTCACAGATCATCACCCATTGTCTCACCAATTGTACTCTGATGACACCCAAATATACAAGTTTGGCCACCGAACTGAAGTTGATGCAACCATCCAAGAAGTAGGGAGGTGCATTTCTGATGTGAAATCATGGATGACCTATAAAAAGCTGCAGATGAATGATGTTAAAACTTGAGGCCATTCTGATCACAACACAAAAACTTTCTCATTCACATCCATTACCTCAGACAACAAATGTCAGCAACACCAAACATTAAATTCACACAGTCATTACAAAACATAGGTGTCACTGATACTCTAGACAGTACTCTCACATTTCACCAACATGTCATGAACATATGCAAGGCTGCATATTTTGAGCTGAGACGAGTCATCTCCATTTGCAAATATTTTTCAGTTTATGTCACTAAAACACTTTTGTGTTCATTAGTACTTTCAAGACTGGACTATTATAGCTCAAATCTGGCTGGTTCATCTCAGTATCTACTCCAGAAACTTCAAAAAGTTCAAAACATAGCTGCTCGGATCATCTTTAGAGTACCACGATCAGAGCACACCTCCCCACTGCTCTGTACCCTATACTGGTTATCCATTTGATTCAGAATCAAACACAAAATGTATTTTCTGTGCTACGTGTCCTCACCCATGTGTACACACCAGCAAGTTACTATACTCCTCTTCTGATAATCGTATACTCAATATTCCCACTATGAAAACAAAGTCATATGGACAACGTTCATTTGCATACCAGTGCCCAGCAATGTGGAACGAATTGCCCATTGAAATGAGACACAAAGACACAGTGATCCATTTCAAGAGTGCTCTTCAAACTCTTCTTTGACTGCAAGAACGAATGTCAAGACCTAACAGTAATAATGTCCCATACGTTAAATATTTTCAGAAATTTTTATTTTCCAATTTCATGGGGTTTTTTTTGTTTTGTTTTGTTCTTTTCTGTAGTCATATCATTATAGATGTTGTAAAGCACTTAGAGCTTCTAAAGATTAGGCGCTATACTAAGTTATTATTATTATTATTGTCTCTGCCATTTTTATTATGACATTATGTACTGGGAGACCAACTGTGTTTGACACAATTTGTGTTTGAGCGCCAGCGTTTTGATCTCTTGGACTATCAGATCGATCGCTAGTAATTAATAAATTTATTTTGACCGCCTTTATGTCTGTTTCAACTTTATTCCAACCACCAAAAGTCTCATTTCCCTCCATTTTTAATTTCATGTGATACTTTGAATATTTTACCGTTGGGAAATATTGCACATTTTAGACATCTTGAATCTTGAAAAGCAATACAGTACAGACCTTGTTTTATATTGATTGAGTATTTTAATAATCAAATGTAATCAATTAATATAATTACTCCATTACTACTTATCACACATAGCACAAGTAATTAATAATACTAGTGATTAAAATTTTTTATATCCAAAGATTCTCGACTATCTGATAAAAATTCATTTATTTGATAAATTATTAGTAAATTACACCTAAATTTTGTTGTGGGTAAACATGGTGTAAAAACAAATGCTATTTAAATAATAATTGTATGCAACAAAGAGAGAAAATAGTGTTGATACTAGTCATAGATTATGGACTAAAGTATTACTGAAGTTTGGGTTTGATTGGGTTTGTTGTTTTGTGACACCTCAGCAATTCTTTAATGGTATTTTATGTTGAGGCCTATAGAGCAGGGTGCATGGCTAATGGATCTGCCCAGATGGTGGGTATAGAACATGCATCAATCTCATAATGAGGTTCTTTAACCACTATCAATACTGGGTATAGATGAAAAGGGCTGCTTTTCAAAGTAAGGTGTGAAGATGTTAAAAACATAGACAAATTAATTTGTGATACATTTAATTCTTAATCAATTCCCAGCTGAACAAATTGGCTATTGGAAAGATATGTTTAAAAAAATTAACGTCTTGGATATGTGGCCTGGCGATGTGGAGCAAATTGCCCATTGAAATTGGACACAAAGACACAGTGGTTCCTTTTAAGAGTGCTCTTAAAACTCACTTTTTTCGAATACAGGAACAAACTTAGAAACCTAATAATGTTTTGTGTCTTATATGTTTTCAACATGTTTTTATGTTTTCCAATTTCACGGTGTTTGTTTTCTGTTTTTTTGTAGTGTAGTCATATCGTTATAGATGTTGTAAAGCGCTTAGAGCTTCTAAAGATTATGCGCTATACAACGTCCTGATTATTTTAGAGCTGTACCGATTAATCGCCCGTACGCGTAATCGGGCCGATTATTAGCACAATCGGTATAATTGGGTATCTGCAAAAATAATCGGTGCCGATGCAAATAATTTTTTAAATAACCAATTTTTCCTGATAAAAGTTGTATATACAGTCGCGTTTTGACTGACCGTAACTTAATCCTTTGTAACACTAGAGCTCGGGATAAATGCAGTATGCAAACAAGTTGCTCATTAACTAACACTGCTGTATAGTCGAATAACCATATATCGAGATAAACACATCGAACCATCAACTAATCTTTTGTAACAAAGAGATTGCTCTAATAAAGTATTTAAAAAGAATTTATCTTGCTGCCAGTTGTGCGAAATTTTCAACTCCAGCGTCCGGTAACATTTTGTAAACTGCAGTAAACCAGACTAAAGTACGTCGCTAACCGCCATTGTAGTGCCAAAGTCATGTGAATAGCCAGTAAGATTAATATCAAAGGGAGTAATGATGGATATATACACAGTCAATTTTGAGGTTTGTGTTTTTTCTTTATCTTTATGAAAACTCACAAAACACCGATAGTCCTTATGTCCCAGTGAGAAATTGTTTGAAAGGGCTTCAGTGTAGGTTTGAGTACGTCGTCTGTCTTTCAGTTAATCCGTAATGCCTGGAGGGTGAACGAACTCATTGTCTTTAATACTAGTAAGTGAGAATCATTTCCGGATTTTTTAAAATTATTTTTTATTTCTTTTGTTAGTGTTTCACCAAGCCACCATCTGGCAGAAGGGGCGGTCTCTCATAAGTCATAACTGGTTTTACTGTACCTTTGAAGCACCGACATATACTAAACAAATAAAACAATTCTATATCAATGTTTTACAATTATCTGATGTTGCCGCAGCAATAACGAGTATTTGTTGTCATCGAAGCAAGCCGACGACCTTTGCTCATAGAAAGTCGGCAAAAAACTCAAAAGCATTGCCTCAATTTACATAGTTATTAGAACATATTTATTGTGCCGCGAAACTTTCCTGTTTGCAAAAAAAAATCGCCCACCCCCATGGTCTGTGGACAACAGAGTAGTAATTTATTTGGACACATTGTTTCAAGAGCCCGAATAGATTGGATTATTAATATCGGCTCTGCATAATGTCGAACTTGAAACTATCAAGTTTAGTCTGGAATTACTTCAAAGTAAATGCAGTCAATGAGTCGACAGCACATTGCACACTTTACAAAGCATGCATTTCCAGAGGTGGAAAGGATTCTAAAAATTATACAACATCAAATCTTACTTATCCAGCACTTGCGCTGCAAGCACATCGCCGAATATGGCCTGTTTCTGGTAGATAAAAATGAAAAGAATTCTCCGCAGATAACCTCAGCAGCTTCAGCAACTTCTCGTACTCTGACTATTGACGCCATGCTGGACCGAAAACAGCCATTTGCATTTGATGACCCGAGAGCTATTAGTTGGCACAAAATCATTGCAGAATTCATTGCAGTAGATGTACAACCATTTTCCGTCATTGAAAACATTGGATTTCAACGCCTGATGGCCAAGGCAGAACCGCGCTATACAATTCCAAGTCGGAAATACTTTTCCACATCTTTGATACCTGACATGCATAAGGCGATACAAAACAAGGTGCGTGATTTAGTTTCTGCTCAATCTGACCTTAGTTTAACCTCTGATGCGTGGGCAAACCTATCCATCGGCGTATCTTTGTTGAGTCTTACGGCACACTGGATTACTAAAGACTTTCAGCGGAAACAGGTGATTTTAGCTGCAACGCCTCTCAATGAATCGCATACAGGAGAATATTTGGCGAGCAAACTGGACAAATTATTCGATGAATACAACATTCCTAAAACACGTATCCATCTTCTTCTACGTGACGGAGGTGCAAACATGGTTAAAGCAATGCGTCTGGCTGAAATTGACAGCATCAGCTGTTTTGCTCACACCCTGCAGCTCATTGTAAGTGATGGCATTCTTTCGCAACGAGCTGTCAAAGATGTTTTGGCGATCTCGCGTTCCATTGTCGGCAAATTTTGGCACTCCGTCCTGGCACAACAGCAGCTCGAACATCAGCAGAAAAAGTTTGGCGTTGCCCATAAGAAACTCATCCAGGATGTCAAGACACGCTGGAATTCTACATACAATATGTTGGTTTCGTTATATGAACAAAAACAAGTATTGGGGGCTTACGCTACTCTCTATAACCTGCATAGCCTAACAGCTCAACAGTGGGTCTTAATTAACAATATTGTGGACATGTTAGGCCCGTTCGCAGACATTACCAAGGAAGTAAGTGGTAGTCAAACATCAGTATCCGTCATTATTCCTATGCTGAAAATGTTCCGAATGTTGCTGTCTCGAGAGCATGAAGCGAGTCAAGGTATTCAGACAATGCGCTGTGATATGTTGACATCACTGAACACACGCTTTGCTGATGTTGCCAGCAACAAGAAGCTTGTCTTGGCCACCATCTTAGATCCACGATTCAAACATCGCCTATTCAGCGAAGAATTGGTTGTAACCAGATCCAAAGAATGGCTTAGAGCAGAATGTATCATAGTTGCATCAGCTGACAAGCAGGAGGTACCCCCAACCAAAAAGAGAAAGACTGAAACTGAAACAAACGCCACTGAACCATCAACATCACGTCTCTGGGATTTCTTTTCTGTGGCCTGTCACGAGCCTGTCAGTACCGTCAACGAAAGACCCAAGTGGATAACGCTGTTGACACGATGATTGAATTGTATCTGGCCAGCCCTTTGTTGCCACGAGAAGAAGACATATACAGCTGGTGGAATACTCAAAAGTTTCAGTTCCCCTACTTGGCCAAATTAGCTAGACGCTATTTGTCTGCACCAGCTTCAAGCGTTCCTAGCGAGCAACTATTTAGTGGCGCAGGCCAGACTTTTTCGGATCGTTGTGGATCATTACTTGGCGAGAAGGGAGAAATGTTACTGTTACTTAAATACAACTTACCTCAGCTAGGCTTTCAGTATTAGCTGCCGCCAACGTAAAGTGATATCTAACGTTAGTCGTAAAACATGCAAATTATTAATTATTTTTTTGCTATTGTTATGAACATTATTTAGTCATTTATTGAAATCTAGTAATGGCGACCTGCATCATTGAACCCAGGTTAAAAGACTTGCTTAATACATTTCATTCATTTATTTTTATCAGTGTTAGTAATAAAGTTTTTCAAGTTTCATGTTTGTGTGACCTTGTTTTTTGTAAATAACTACAATTTTTTTATCCGGTTTCTGCTTATTTTCGTATACAAGTTCAAATTCACTAGCTGCATAAACAACTTTGTTTTAACTCGCATAGCAAAATAAATGCTTGCATTACACTTACAGGTTTATTTTTCTGAACCAGTCAGTGTTGTAACAAAAATGCCCTTCTTTTTATTACAAGTCAGTTTCAAGCATTTTAATGATAAACTGGCCTGTACTGTTGTCTCAAAACGATAGGGAAATTGACCGATTATCAACAAAGGAGATTCTGAAACATCACGCTTTCCATTGTGTGGAAAGTTACATGTTTGTTCAGCCAAAAGACAAAACTAAAACTGATTGATGTTGATCTTAGTTGATCTATATGAGAAATTTAGCCTTTATTATTACCATGCTGCATGAAGATGTAAATTATACAGGTTGTGTCCCTTGTACACTCAATATATTACCTCATTTTGTAGGATCACTTATATCATTGAAAATGAGTAACTCGTGAGAGGTGATTCGTAGTAAATGAAACAGCTATTACAGATTAGCTGAAATTTTATCTGAAAGAATACACTTTGGTCGAAACAACGAATAAAGCAAAATCTGCAACTAATATATTTGGGAATAAAAAAGGATTTAAGTGACGCTATGCACACTTTGCACTGCGTAAGTACTGTACATTATAGTATATGGTCTCCCTGGTAAACTCGACCGACCCGCGAATTATGAAGGCTGTATTTTACCTTTATGTAATTTCGTGTTGTGGAAATCAGAAAATATGCACATGCAAAATAATAACAAAATCAATAATAAATAGTACTTTATAAAAGTTTAATAATTTTCGGGTCACCAAAAGTTACTTTTTTAACATGCCTATGTCTTAGAACACGGATATTTTTGTCCCAAGATGTACTGCCGTTACAATTGACAACAAAAACACCTAAAACCTGTAAAGTTTTGATATTGGCCCACGGATACCCCCCCCCCCCATTCCAGGCCTTTATTGTTTTCTAAATTTGTCGGCTTATACCTGAGTACATAATATGATAATCAAATAATCGGTCTCATAATCGGTATCGGCAATTTTGATAATCGGCTATACGCGGTATCGGCATAATCAGCAAAAAGTGACATCGGTACAGCTCTAATTATTATTATTATTATAAAATAAAATATATATATATATATAGTTTTGTGTACAAGTTATATATTATAAAAATAAATCACACCAATAATGTATATTCTTAAACTTATTAAATTGAGCTTCATATAAAGATCTAATGATTAAATGTATACATGACATCAGGAAATATAGTTCCATTTATTTTACATGTCCCTTTAATTTACAACAAGTTAATTTAGGTCTATAACTGCTGAACCATATAAATTACTGAGCTGCTGATTAGAGAACTACTTTCCATTTAATGTACTGAGCTAAGTGTATAGTTTGTTTTTGAGCATAGTACTTCGCTGCTGTATATTGAGTTGCAGACCATGTAATGCACTTGACTTATAATGAGGGAGAGTTGTAAATAGACCATTATGGGGTGAGGATTCAGTGGATGTTAATAAATCATACTTCAGTGGATGCCAATGACTGGTAAAAGAAAATATATTTAGACACTGGCGCAGGGCTGGTGACTTTGAAATATCCTTCAGGTCCTAAGGTCGGTCATTGATCGCTTTAACATGTCCTTATTACTCAGTGGATCAACATTGTTTATGTTCATTATAGAGATGTTAATATCGGTTTTTTCCCAAAACTGATTATCGTTTGTAGAAATCCGATTTTAAACCGATTATCGGTTTTTGTCCTGCATTGAAAATTACAAGAAATATATTCTTATAATGCAAGTTAGTGAATGCCTCTTGCAAATAAAAGATATTCATTACATACCATAACGTATAGACGCGCATCGTCTGACGGCATGGAGGATGATATTGTGGCTCCATCAAATCATGGAAGGAATTGGATTCAGCAATCGAAATTGGTAGCATGTTTTCAGCGACAAACTTAGCTACAGCAGCAGTGACTTTTTCTTGATGACTATCAGGACAGTTTCTTTTGTGTTCCAGTTGTTAATCGCGGCTGAACATTTGAAGGGGCCGCAATTCCGGGATGTTTGCTACGCAAATGTGCATGCAATCCAGTAGTAGTACCACCGCTCCGACTTATTTGTTGTGAACGTGTACAGCGAGCCATGCTTGATGAAATTTTTTCAAAGTTTTCCCATACATCAGATTTATTTATACGACCAGCCATATTTGTAAACTTGAAAAGACACAACCAGCAGAGACCAGTCCTCAACAACAGAGACTGTAGCTATTAACAGTCTATTGTTGTCAATTTCGGACATCAAAGAACTTAGCGACTGGTCGGTCGACTAACTATTTACATCCTTCAACAATAAATGTATTCATTTACAAACACGCTGCATGGAGCGCTCACAAATTTTAAACAAACACACCTTATCTGCTGGCCATATTTTATAAAAATGTAAACACTAAACAAATGCATGACTGAATTTTTTTTCTGGCATTTTTTAAAATTTTCACTACAAAAATGGTAAAAAAATATTGAATTCGATTATCGTTTTGTAAAAACAAAAACCGATAATCGTTTTCAAAACCGATAATCGGATTTCCGATTTTCGTTTAGCAACCCTAGTTCATTAGTATCTGAAGTATGTCTTGATTTATAAAATCATTGTTTGTACTTCTGATCTTGTTAACAGGTGCTGCTTAATATCTTTAACAAGTGTTTCATTAAACTGTTGTTATCACGCTGTTGAATTGTTTGCAATAGCAATTTAACATGACCATTACAAAAAATGAAAATATTTACTCAAGGATTTTGCCAAATCGTTTTTAGTTGGTCATTACTTTTTGTTGTTTATAATACCTCAGAAAACATCATGCACTTGGCATTAAAGTAATCAATTGTGTGGTCACAATAGCCTTAATTACATTACATGGAATATGTATTATTGCACTGGTTGTAGTGATTGCTGGAACAGTTCTAGTACCCACTAGACTGGTTCTGTCTGGTTTCTATACTGCATGTAAATATTCAAAAAGGTACTGTATTTTAAAATCACATTTATGTTAAAGCAGTAAGAACATTGGTTTGAGTAATCCAGGGGCCCCGAGTGGTCTGAAACTGTCCCTTGTGGATCACTGCCATCTCACCTCTTGCCAGTAGCTTCTCGTGGGTCAGTGGTTCATTCCGGGGTTTTCCTAGTTCTTCATCCATCATTAATACTGGCCACCATGTATAGCCTATATTGTGCTGAAAAATGGTGTTAAACCATACATAACAAAACATTGAGTAATCCAGACAGTCTGTTTCCCATTCATAGCTTGCACACTTTGCGCTGTACACAAAGTTTGCTGCTTTCTGTAGAAGTATAGTAAGTATTCCATCATTCCATATTTGTAATGGTAAAGCATATACATAGGGTATACATATTGTAATGGTAAAGCATATACATAGGGTATACATATTGTAATGGTAAAGCATAGGGTATACATATTGTAATGGTAAAGCATATACATAGGGTATACATATTAATAATTTACTTGTTTTTCAACATCTTGAAAACAATTTTCCACATTTCATCCACACTAAGTTTTCTCAGCCCCAAATTTTTTTGAGACAAGCTAGACAACAGATCTTAAGACCATAAATACAAGATTAGGTGTGATTCCAGTCAAGAGTTTGTCACATTCAATTCATCATACATGCTTGGTATTACAATTGCTACAGATGTTTGATTAGTATTTCCATTAAATACACCTAGGTTAAGAGTACTTACCTTTTGATGTCCAGATGTAGATATTTTCAGATACAGTTAATCAGACTTTTATAAAGCCCTATTTGTTTTTCATACTTTTATTTAGAATGTGTGAATAAAGTAGGTACATACTAAAAACAAAACTGCATTAATGTTTTATACAGAGTTGCGGAAAGAACTTGCTTATGGCGCATGAATACATCTTGGCTATGGTGTATCACTACTCAGTATCAAACTAATTCTTTATACACTCAGAACAAAACTCATATGCAGTTTTGGGTAATGTATAATGTACAGTATGGTACTGAGTTTTTGTGTATGTATAATGTACATTATGGTACTGAGTCTGGGCATGTATAATGTACAGTATGGTACTGAGTCTAGGTATGTATAATGTACAGTATGGTACTGAGTCTGGGTATGTATAATGTACAGTATGGTACTGAGTTTGGGTATGTATAATGTACATTGTGGTACTGAGTCTGGGCATGTATAATGTACAGTATGGTACTGAGTCTGGGCGTGTATAATTACAGTATGGTACTGAGTTTGGGTATGTATAATGTACATTATGGTACTGAGTCTGGGTATGTATAATGTACAGTATGGTACTGAGTCTGGGCATGTATAATGTACAGTATGGTACTGAGTTTGGGTATGTATAATGTACATTGTGGTACTGAGTCTGGGTATGTATAATGTACAGTATGGTACTGAGTTTGGGTATGTATAATGTACAGTATGGTACTGAGTTTGGGTATGTATAATGTACATTACGGTACTGAGTTTGGATATGTACTGAGTTTTTGGATATGTATAATGTACATTATGGTACTGAGTCTGGGCATATATAATGTACAGGATGGTACTGAGTTTGGGTAATGTATAATGTACAGTATGGTACTGAGTTTGGGTATGTATAATGTACAGTATGGTACTGAGTTTTTGGGTATGTATAATGTACATTATGTTACTGAGTCTGGGTATGTATAATGTACATTATGGTACTGAGTCTGGGTAATGTATAATGTACAGTATGGTACTGAGTTTGGGTATGTATAATGTACATTATGGTACTGAGTCTGGGTATGTATAATGTACAGTATGGTACTGGGTATGTATAATGTACAGTATGGTACTGAGTCTGGGTATGTATAATGTACAGTATGGTACTGAGTTTGGATATGTATAATGTACAGTATGTTACTGAGTTTGGGTATGTATAATGTACAGTATGGTACTGAGTCTGGATATGTATTATGTACAGTATGGTACTGAGTTTGGGTATGTATAATGTACATTATGGTACTGAGTCTGGGTATGTATAATGTACATTATGGTACTGAGTCTGGGTATGTATTATGTACAGTATGGTACTGAGTTTGGATATGTATTATGTACAGTATGGTACTGAGTTTGGGTATGTATAATGTACAGTATGGTACTGAGTCTGGATATGTATTATGTACAGTATGGTACTGAGTTTGGGTATGTATAATGTACATTATGGTACTGAGTCTGGGTAATGTATAATGTACATTATGGTACTGAGTCTGGGTATGTATTATGTACAGTATGGTACTGAGTTTGGATATGTATTATGTACAGTATGGTACTGAGTTTGGGTATGTATAATGTACAGTATGGTACTGAGTCTGGATATGTATTATGTACAGTATGGTACTGAGTTTGGGTATGTATAATGTACATTATGGTACTGAGTCTGGGTATGTATAATGTACATTATGGTACTGAGTCTGGGTATGTATTATGTACAGGATGGTACTGAGTTTGGTTATGTATAATGTACAGTATGGTACTGAAGACAGAAAGTTGTAGTCATAAGATAACTAATATTGGAGCATTCTTGGCTATTCTGCAAGTCAAAAATATGCCTCTATCAATATAATGCAATAATTTGCTGAAAATAATAAATAAAGATTTGCTGGAAATGCTTTTACAAGAAGGAAACATGCCATACTTGGACTACCTCTGCAGTTTCTATGATTGGAGTCACAGCCAGAGGAATGTCATGCTAAATACAGCTGTTTAAAGGACAAGAACTAGCAGAATACTTGTAGGAACAGGTTTTTAGAAATCCGTCAGAAATGGCGGGACAAGTTTTTAGAAATCCATCAGAAATGGTGGGACAAGTTTTAGAAATCCATCAGAAATGGCAGGACAGGTTGCAATCATAAGACTGGCATAGATTGCATACATCTTTAAATCTTAAGGACCAAGAAGTTCCAAAATTGAATGAAAATGTTGAATGATATGAGATGATGACCATGTTATTTAAGAAATTTCGTTGAAATCTGTATAAACTACAAGACTAATTGCAGACACATAAATATGTAATGATCCAGTGGGTGAGCAGACGGATGCTAATATACCCCAGTTTTATGTTCACATGCTTTGTTATTCTCTCCTGAGTCATCTCCCCTAGGTAAAAATAATGTGCATGGAAAGTTAAATCTTTGATCCCTTAAAATAACCAAACAATGCAATGATGTGTTCACAATACTGTATATATTTAAAAAAATTGTCAGGGAAACAAGGCTGGTCACCTTTATTTTTTTGCAGATATTTTAACCTGTATTCACTGTTCAACATTTGAAAAATTAGAAAGGCCAAAACATGGTGTTTCTTTTTGGTTGTTTATTGGCTGACCATTCCTGTTTTTTTATTGCCAACCTTAGCTCTTTTTTCTGCCAAATAATATAGAAAACCAATTAGAAATAATATTCCTGAAAATGATTTCTGCAAAGAATTGAGCATGTTTAGCCTAGTACTTGAAGTGCTTAGTACATTAGAATGTTCTAATCATTATAATATATAATTATAATTATGAGGTTTTTATATAGCGCCTAAACTTTAGAAGCTGTAAGCGCTTTACAACATATATAATGCTATGAGTAGAAAAAGAACTAAACCAACCAACATGAAATTAGAAAACATATAAACTCGCTGAAACTATTTAAAGTAGGAAATATTATTAGGTCTTTTAGTTTGATCTTGCAGTCAAAAAAGGTGAGTTTTAAGAGCACTATTGAAAGGGACCACTGTGTTTTGTGTCTAATTTTAATGGGCAATTCGTTCCACATCACCGGGTCCTGGTATGCAAAAGAACGTTGTCCATATGACTTTGTTTTCATAGTGAGAATAATAAGTTTACGATTGTCAGAAGAGGAGCGTAAATATCTTGCTGGTGTGTACACATGGGTGAGGTATGTTTTACTGGAGTCTGTCAGTGAAACATAGCACAGAGAAGAAAAAAAATGTTTGATTCTGGATCAAATGGATATCCAGTGTAGGGTACAGAGCAGCGAGAGGTTTGCTCTGATCATGGTACTCTAAAGATGATCTGAGCAGCTGTGTTTAAAACGTTTTGAAGTTTCTGGAGTAGATATTGAGACTTATCAGACAGAAATGAGTTACAGTAGTCCAGTCTTTAAAAAATACTAATGAACACACAAGTGTTTTAGTGGCATCAACTGAAAGATATTTGTGAATGGAGCTTACGTGTCTCAGCTCAAGATATGCAGCCTTGCATATATGTTCATGACATGTTGGTGCAATGTGAGAGTACTGTCAAGAGTAACACCCAGGTTTTGTACTGACTGAAGTTAATGTTGGTATTGACATTTATTGTTTGAGGTAAAAGATGTGAATTAGAAATCTTTTATGTTGTGTAATGTTCAAATAAAAGAATAACATTTCTCTTAAAGAATTTAATTGAGTTGGTTTAGCCCAATACATTATATATAATAATCATTTTGCAGTATAAAACCTGTCTTGAGAGACCACCTGTTTTGGGAGACCAGAAATCAACACACATATGTATTGATTATATAGTGTTATTACCTGTTATGAGAGACCACCTGTCTAGAGAGACCATTATGTTTTGGCAGAAGGGGTGGTCTTTCAAGACAGATTATACTGTAATACATATAATGTTGAGGAAAAAAAATACCACCTCCCCTAAGTTTTAAAGCAGTGCTGTTGGAAACACATTTTTGGGCCAAAGATATGTGTGTGTGATTTAGATTTTTAACATAACTTTTATAAAATGTCAGTCATATCACTACAATGTCTGCACTATGGCATTTTATAGTGCTGTCTAGCACTGGGGCAATACCACAGACATGTAGCATCTTGTCCCACTCACTCACATTATCCTGACACCAGGCTAACCTAAGTCATATCACTAATCTCTTAATGCTAAATACTAAGTGAGGCAGCTGCAAGTACCATTTTTATAAGCCTTTGGTATGACTGCTGGGGTTGGAACCCTTGATCTCCTGCATCCAAGGTACATGCTAAAACCGCTTAAGCTCAAAGATCTAATTACTTATTGTCAATCCCCATTCTGTATACTTAAAGTTTAGCTATGGCCTTTGCTGTTATAACTATCGATAGCTAGTGAATCTTAATTGTTTGTATAATTTCAGGATTTTATGTGAGAAGATGACTGACTTAGAAGTTGGTCAGGATTTTGCTTCTTTACGTGAACTTACTGGCCAAAGACCTTGCAACCCTCAAAAGACCTACAGTGGTGGTGAATTTTTGCAGTCATCAAAACGTCCAACAGACCAAGATGTCCATGGGACCCTTCTGCAGAATGGTTCCTTAGTTTGTGAAGACCAAGGAATTCCGACCTTTTCAGGGGAATTGGCCAAAGGATATTTTAATGTCGATTTAAGAACTGAACAAATTCAGCTTTCTGAGCTTGGGATCAACATCATAAGTTGTGAATGGCAGAATTTGCCTCAAAGTAATGATGCAAAAGCCACTCTTGAACACAGCGTTCCAGGGTAAGTTAGTTTCCTTGCACACTTTCTCATTTATCATTACTCTGAAGGTACAGTCCATTTTACAGAGTTCTTTAATTAATCCCACCACACCTGTCATTGATTCCAGTTTGCTGGAGTCGTTCTGACTTCAGAATCATAATTCAGCATTCTAAATATGCTGTTAAGAATTCCAATTTTGATGTCTTGAACTTACAAAACAATTAATTTCAAAATCTAATACCTGCTTGCAAACGTTACTTGTTTTGCTTTTTTCACGCATCGTGCCGTCTCAAGAAATGGACAGAAGTCTGTGAGAGTGTACATTTGCAAATATTTGTTTCCATTGTTTCATTAGGAGCTTTGCCAGCCATTTTGGACCTTCCTGTAAGCATATATCATTGTGGTAACATTAGTTTAAAAGAATAAGAATGTTGGATAATGATAAAAGAAACCGCATCTGCACAACCAGATGTGGTCAAGTGTCAAGCCAGGATGAAAAGCAAAGAGAAATGCAGTGAGGAGTATGTGTTGACTTATTCAGATGTAGTTGGTAAATCACATTTGGGTGAAAACTATTCTCTAAAATTCATCACAGACAAACATCGTAAGCCATGTAGGCCTATATGACAATGAGACATTACTGTTAAGAAGAATGTTAATAAGAAAAATGTTGTGGAATCAAGGAGCAAAATGAGTTCATATTTTATGACTCCTGCAGACTATGATGTAATAAACACTGAAATATTATTTGCAGAATTTATTGTAGTACATGGACATTCAATATATGTGGCAGATCATGCTGGGAAACTTGTATAAAATGATCTCAGATTCTCAGACTGCATAATGATATAGATCTGCCAGGACCAAAACAGCAAGCATCATTCACACTATGGGAAATAACAGTGCTTGTCAGATATTAGATGGTATGAAAGACCATTCATTATTATCACAGATGGTAGCAATGATTATGAAGACGTAAAACTATCACGTATCTATGAGATAATATGATGAATAATCGCTAGATTATTAGGTAAATGATCATACATTTTCTTTATTTGTGCTTCACTATCGTTTGATAATGCTAAAGCTGTAATAATATAATATGATTCGATGTGATATCAGTCTATTTTAGTGACTAATATTTTTGTGACAAGTCACCCTGTGAATAGCATGGATTACCTGTTCTATGATTAAGTTGTAATATGCCTTCTTTGATCTAAACAAATTGTCAGTTATTGGCTATAGAGAGCATGGAAAGGATTTAGAGTGAATTGAACGTATATATTCTTAAAAGGATGAAGATTATTATTATTCATTACACATTGCCAGTGAAATCCATTATTGTTATTTTTATATGGTCCAAACAATTATTTCAGAAAGGTGTCTTTCACAACAAAGAATGCTGGAGTGGAGTACATCTATCAAATGAAGCCATTACAAACTCCATGTACTCAGGGCAGTGTTTGGGAAAAGGTATACGTCTATGTCTCAAACAGCTTCAATTAACATTATCAGACAAAATTCTGCCAGTTCTGTGTGTATTGACTAGAGCCGGACAGGATCAGTTGGTGATTTAAACCTTAACTAATAGATTGGTTGCTTTTTATTGTAAAAGTGTTATTAAATCAAATAAAAGAACAAAATTTGTTTTCCAGAAATAATGTTGGGTGTAAATGGAATGACTTATCCAATGTAAACAGGAAGAAATTCTGTGTATGAAAATGTATAAATCGGATTCAGTCAAATTCAAGTAGTAAATACCCCAGGATTAGCATACTGGGCTAGGTCTGTATAATTTTTGTTTTGTTGAGAGAATTTAACTATTGAGAGCTGGTGTGGTGGGAAATCATTAGTTTGAAATTACAAATCAATTAATTGAAGTTAAAATTAAACCAGTTCTAAACTTTGTGATGAATATCATTTAAATGAAGCATTTTTATAATTCGAAGTCTATTCCTAAGATGGTGACATTGCAGTTGTTGTAGAGCCTGCTTATTTTTCAAAGGAATATTTGTAGATCAGTCTATCACTTGCAAAAGAAGACTAATTGAAGATATATTGAAATGTTTAAGTCTGTAAGATTAATCATAGTAAGTCATTTAAGTTTGTGAGCTGGCAATTTCAGAATTCTCTCGTACATAACTATGCATAAGCACATGAATTTCACAGTGTGCTCATGCTGTAATGGATGTAAGTCTTGGCACACAACAATTTTGTTTTAGTATTCATGTCGCAAGATTTATATACAAAAAAGATTTATTTTTTGGCATTTTCAGTGTCCCAGCACTTATAAACGTAATAAAAATGTAAGAAAAATTTTGCAACATTGCTGTACTGCACACAGCATTACCAGCTCTTGTTCATTTTTTACATCAATAAACTGTTATAATTTACTATCACTGTTTTTATGTTATTATGTTTTGCATGTGCATATTTTCCAAACTTTTCCAACATAAAATAAAGGTAAATGAACAGTTCAATAAATCACTTGGCCCTTAGAGTTTACCAGGCGACCAAAAACCATCTGCATAGTACAGTATACAGAACAGTAATTAACCAGTGCAAATTTTTTTATCCTTGTTTCTTACCAAAAATACTAGACACAGAATTTTTCTTTATTCTTTGTTTTTACCAAATCTCATTCTTCCGAATCACATTTAAGAAGATGCCATTTGCTTTTTTATTTATGTTGACCCAGCACTCAAGAGTTACCATTTTGAGAGATATTAGTGATACAACAAAGTGACGTAAATCGTATGAATGACACAACCTTTAATTATACAAATTGCATAACCAGCATACTGTATATTCATATAACTGACCATCATTGATAAAGTTTAGTTTTGTGTTTTGGTTTACAGTAACATAAATTCATGACTCTTTCAACACAGTATTCATTCCACCTTTGATTTTAGACAGCTGGTTGTTTCAATGTTTTCTTTTGTTTATAATTGGCAGATGTGTCCATTGTTTTATGACAGTTGACATAATTGTTTGAACAATGAAACTGGCTTGGGACAAGGGACATTTTTGTCTGGCAGCATTGCTCGTAACCGTTTGTTTTAACACATTAATCCACACCAATTAACTGTTGTAAAATCTAAAGTGGGTTGATCTGGATGAGATGCCCTGCATAACAGCAGTAGTAAATAATTTATCCCATTAAAATTATATTGGATTGACTAACCATTGAGTATCATAGTCAATCAATTATGGTATGAACATTGGCTTGCTTGAGTAGTATGACTACCTTAGCCGCGTAAACGGGTACTTATTTGTAGTCACCTACATCAAAACAAAAAAAAAATTTCTTTTTTATATTTTGGAGGTATTATTTAAGTTTAGCGCAATTGTGCCAATAATTTGAATCCAGGGGATATATTTCATTTAGTGCACATCAAAATCTTCAATGTACATCTGGTGGCACCATGATGTAAAAATGCTAACTAAATGCTAGCATTGAATTTGAAACAAACAATGTTGTTCTTCATTCTGATCATACTGGGAGCTTAGTTTGAACAATTTGACATTTTCAAGGTAAATAAAAACACAGTTACTGGTGCATTGATGCAAATGTAAATGTCTTCATGTACTTTCATTACATCACATCCATCTTCATGTTCTTTGTCATCACATCCATCTTCATGTACTTTGTCATCACATCCATCTTCATGTACTTTGTTATCACATTCATCTTCATGTACTTTGTTATCACATCCATCTTCACATACTTTATCATCACATCCATCTTCATGTACTTTGTCATTACATCCATCTTCATGTACTTTGTCATCACATCCATCTTCATGTTCTTTGTTATCACATCCATCTTCATGTACTTTGTCATCACATCCATCTTCATGTACTTTGTCATCACATCCATCTTCATGTACTTTGTCATCATATCCATCTTCATGTACTTTGTTTTCACATATCACATCCATCTTCATATACTTTGTCATTACATCCATCTTCATGTACTTTGTCATCACATCCATCTTCATGTTCTTTGTTATCACATCCATCTTCATGTACTTTGTCATCACATCCATCTTCATGTACTTTGTCATCACATCCATCTTCATGTACTTTGTCATCACATCCACCTTCATGTACTTTGTTATCACATCCATCGTCATGTACTTTATCATCTCATATCCATTTTAATGTACTTTGTTATCACATATCCATTTCCATGTTCTTTGTCATCACATCCATCTTCGTGTACTTTGTCATCACATTCATTTTCTTGTACTTTGTCATCACTTTCATCTTCTTGTATTTTGTCATCACATTCATCTTCATGTACTTTGTAATCACATTCATTTTCTTGTACTTTGTCATCACATTCATCTTCTTGTACTTTGTCATCACATTCATCTTCATGTACTATGTCATCACATTTATCTTCATGTACTTTGTCATCACATTTATCTTCATGTACTTTGTCATCACATTCATCTTCTTGTACTTTGTCATCACATTCATCTTCTTGTACTTTGTCATCACATTCATCTTCATGTACTTTGTCATCACATTCATCTTCATGTACTTTGTCATCACATTCATCTTCATGTACTTTGTCATCACATTCATCTTTATGTACTTTGTCATCACATTCATCTTCATGTACTTTGTCGTCACAAGGGTCATAGTCATTGTGGGATAACGAATTTAAAAATATACTAAAGACAGGTATACCAATCTATGTGAGCCTTATCCTGATGTTAAGTGTTGTTTTTATGTTTAGGATCTAGCTGTACATGATGGGCAGTACACAGAAGGAGAACATTTCCAGTCTGTGAACAATTTCCGTTTTTCTGGATCATTCGGGATGGGTTTCAGTTGTGTGGACCTAAAAACGCACAAGAGATTTTTTATGAAACAGGTGAGAATGAATAATTTTTTAATAAATTTTTGAAAGTCCTTCAAGCTTGCTATTTCAGCTTCTCTAACACAGCTCAAATAATTTCAGCAAGATGTGGTCACAGTGATATATATATATATATATATATATATATCACTGACTTTATGCATATAAAAATGAAGTACAGTGTTATAACTCTGATATATATGTTGAATTGTATTGTAACAGATTTCTTTTAGTTGCATACTTTATCATCTTTCACTTTTGTTTGTCAGGTGAAATGGAACAAATTTCGACCAAGTGAGGTGTTGATCCCCATTCATCTGGATCATGAGAATGTGACAAAGCTTTATGGAGTGATACAGCAAGATGGCATGGTGGACATCTTGATGGAAGATGCTGGTGAGTTCTTTCTTGCTTTGATGTCACTGACGCAAAAATATAAGTGGTCAGTAGGTAGTATATTTTTGTGCTGCATAATTTCATTGATAACATTTCAAATGTTTTGGTGTGACCAACTTAAAAGTGCAGTACTAAACAAAAAAGCATAATTTCTATTTCAACAAACCATATTTTCCTTCCTCGAAAGAAAACAAAACATGAATAATATGCAATGATAAAGTAATGTGTAAAGTAATGTGTAAAGTGATGTTTAAAGTGATGTGTAATGTGTCAATGGAACCTCACTGTCTTGTCAAGAGTGTCTGAAAAACACAAAAAAATCATACAAGAATAATGAAACAATAATTGCAGTGCTCCGTTAAATACAAAATGATTCTACTTTTGACACCATTGTAACAAGATAACAGGGTGGGGTTTCTGTATTCACAAGTTTTGACGATGATATAAATACTATATTGAATAATGAATGACTTGAATAAGCAATTATTTATGAATATGTGCGTGTATATTTAATCCAAATATTGGATTAATTAACATTACACACAAATGTAATAATGAAAAAAATCCAAATAAATTACTTTACTAAATACAAAACACTGGGTGAATGGTTCAAAGTGATTTCATTATAAAAGATGAATATAGTTTACTCAGCTAACAAAAAATGTAGAATTTTTCTCATATAGTAAAATGAATTCACTCAGATAGTGAAATTATGCAAGCAAAGAAAGGCAGATATACATACTTATATTTACAGTCTCGAAAGATACTATGGGTTTTACGAACCCCAAATTAGCCCACAGCTACAATATTATTAGCAAAGAGATACACTCCGTTGTCAGGACACTATTTCAGCTCTATGGCTGCTACATTTCAGCTTCACAACTGCTACGATTAATTCCTGTGGTTGGCTTTATAACTTGCACCATGGCGACCTTGATCACTTCGATAACTTGGAACGCTCAAGTCACTTTAGCCACTCTGGACACTCCAGATAGCTCGCCAATTTCTGGATGCTCTGGACACTCTAGGCTCTGGACAACACAGTTTCTCTTGATTTTGGACAGCTGAAAACATTTTACACAATGTATATTATGCATGACACAGGAATAAGAACGTAATAACATTATACACGGTAAGTTATACACATTATGATACTGGCACAATTTAGAAAACATCAAGTTCAGAAGTAAACAAAACCTACTCAATAAGAATCCTATTGTACTAAACTTTTCGTAAAATGTAGATTTTATTACTTATATAAATCTCTTGCTAAGTCACACACAAGAATAGAAATACGTGCATTATACTGTGTAAACCAAAAGCTACATAGCAAACATACAAAAAAATAGATGCAATAGCACAATAGTGATATTTTAAATACAAGAAATGAATAAACTTACTTCCTTCTACAGCTGAAGCTGTGCAAGTCCTTATAGTAGACCACTGACTGACAAGACAATCCATAATGTAAAGAGCTTTACCGATGGTGAGGTATTTATACACATAAATTGTCTGTGCACTGAAGGCATTCGGTTCTTCCTATTGAAAGCACTTTGCACATTCGGCATAGGATGGACCAAACTTACTATTTTGAAATATGACACAATATACATTAATCACCCTCAGGTATCATAATGCACCAAAATCGAAACTCCAGTACATGTATTTAATGAATTAAAGGGTTTATACAATTCCGTGACACTGAAACTCATTTTTTTTTTTTTAAATTATTCAGAAAAACTCTGGACAGTGCAGTCTTGACAATGTCATGGTTTTTGGAGGACCATTTCAATTCTGGTATTAAAAATCATCAGAGACTTTTTCATTTGTTTATTCCATTCCTTTAAAAGGACTAATTTGGATTTACTTCATCATTCTATAAGTTTCTGTCACATTTTTCAGTTATCACTTTAATAATTAAATTGATTGTTATGTTTCACAGGATTTGTTGGTTTTGCTTCTTTTCTGTTAAGTTTGTGACCATAGAGTCATAATGTGGTCCGGTATAAAAGGTGCTGATCTGAAGTCCAATATGTCCTCTATGGCAGCCATCTTGAAAACCTTGCATTAAATTGACCTGAGGTTAAATAAACATGGTGCCAATATGACATTCAATATGGCTGGACACTATGGCCAGTGGCCATCACTACATTGCCTGATTGGATTGTTATACAGTGGAACTACCAGTGATAATTGGGGCGCAAGAAATTGGATCGCGTTAATGCGGGGATTTTCAGGAAACACCACATTGGCATATATACATATACTCATGTCTAATGTAAAAACAAATTGGAATTTTAACGGATAAATATTAAATGGAATACAGTAATAAGACTTGTGCAAAATTATGGACGGATAATATATTTACAAGTTATTACTTTGCGTTAAATTGTTTTACTAATTTTTATTGTGTTTTTTTTCCTTCCTGAAAATGCACGTTAAATTGACCTGAGGTTAAATAAACATGGTGCCAATATGACATTCAATATGGCTGGATACCATGGCCAGTGGCCATCACTACTCTGCCTGATTGGATTGTTATATCAACATTTCATAAGATGTCTAGTTAGTACTGAATGATGATTGTGCTGATCTGAAATCTAAAAAAATCTTTTGTATCTTATTCTTTAAAACAGAAAGTCCCATTGACAAGGGGCTTTCATCAATAGATTTTATGAAGTATATTGGGTCCAAGATGAAAATGTTGCTGATCTCGGGTCTGTAATGAGTGCCACACTAGCTAGATTGAAAAATTATCATTAAATTTGTGCATTGAGAATACAGTCTCTTAAGACAGGTGGTCTCACAGCAGTGGTCTTTCAAGACAGATTTCACTGTATCATGGAGTTTACACTGAAAGACTTTTTATAATGATTTGTGTTCTTAAGTTAAAATGGTGCTTGTCTGCTGTACAATATGAGGGCATGGTTAGAATTATGTGTTAGCTTGTCTTCTTAAAGGAAAAGTCATGTTGACATGAGGTTTTCATCAGAAGAGTTCTTTTAGTGTCTACTTGTTCGCAAATTGTTATACCTATTCCCAAACATATGGCTATATCAACATGTTGTTTTTTTACCAGCTGAATTATTATAAAATATAAACTTAATTAAGTTTAAATGAATATGATGCCAGCCATACATCCAGCGTGGCTGTCATGAAAATTTTCTTGTCACTACCCACAGAATCGATCATCATTATGACAAGGGTTTTGTACTGTACAACTTCTAATGATATCTACTTTGCCTAAATAAAACGTGCCAATCTAACATCTGTTATGTCCACCACAGCAGCTAATTCGAATATCTTTTATCTCTGAAAGATATTAGAGATGGTTTCAACATTCAGCAGTTGAAAAAGAAGAAACAATCATATCTTGAATTCCAGGAAGTCTCATCAGGATACTCTGTTTTGTTGAGCTTGCGAGGGCTGGATATTAGAGGTAGTGGATGTGCTCTCTACTTAGGATCAGGAAAGTGTTTTCAAAGAAAATATTTTAACAACAAATAATTAGCTTTTAGGTAAATATGTTAGTTGTTACCTAGTTACATCTGTCAGATTAGAAAATTATGTATTTTCTTTTTCAGGTATGTCGCTGACTTATTTCGTGATGTTAAATCCAAGGTTGGAAGAAAGACTTATTTTGGACTTGACGAAGCATGCCCTTGCTGGATTAAAAGAACTACATCAGAATGATGTGGTACATCATGACATTAAACGTAATCATCATTATTTATACTAATTAAAATTTTATGAGGATTTTAAAACTAAAGGTAGCTTGATTTGTTCAGGATATCCACATTTTACTCTCACTTGTTTGTTTACTTACCTGCCTATCATCCTGATTATCTCTCTATTTATCTATCTGTCTGTCGGACTCTTTCCCATATCAATAAGACCAGTATTTTCCTACCATTCCACCATCACTACCATTCTGAAAAATGCCGACAACTGAATTTACAGGGTTTGCTTTTTACCACAACAATGATCATCCAAACTCTTTGACAGAGACTAAAATGAGGTGACAAACAATATTGTACAATACTTATTGAAAGCTTGTATATCCAGAGTTTGAGACAAGACCAAAGATCAGTTATTATTTCTCCATGAAATCAATACAGTTAAGCATTTGCTTGTTCTTTGGTTATCATTGATATAAATATTTTAATTCTATGTATATTTATTTGCCATCCAAATTTGAATTAAATATTAAAAGTTTTAATCGGTATTAAAATGAAGTACTGTATTTTTCTATGTATTGGTCAATTCAAAAATGAAAAGACTATGACTTGAAGATCTATAGCTTCTGTAGCATGTGACATCTGAACCATCTGTACCATTTGATATATGAACCATCTGTACCATGTGACATATGACCCCATCTGTACCATGTGACATATGAACCATCTGTACCATGTGACATATGAACCATCTGTACCATGTGACATATGAACCATCTGTACCATGTGATATATGATCCCATCTGTACCACGTGACATATGAACCATCTGTACCATGTGATATATGACTGCATCTGTACCATGTGACATATGAACCATCTGTACCATGTGACATATGAACCATCTGTACCATGTGACATATGAACCATCTGTACCATGTGATATATGACCCCATCTGTACCATGTGACATATGAATCATCTGTACCATGTGACATATGAACCATCTGTACCATGTGACATATGAACCATCTGTACCATGTGATATATGACCCCATCTGTAACATGTGACATATGACCCCATCTGTTCCATGTGACATATGACCCCACCACAGTTTTATTTTCCATGTGGCAGATTCTCAGCAGTGCATTTTATGCATGATACATGCCACAAGCAAAGAATATGGTACAAAGACAAAAATTCATCTTTGGTGTTGTCACTGGAATGTTATTGTTTGAACATAGTGGTCTACAAACTTCTTTTATAGTATCCCATGCGGCAAAGAAATCTGCCTGTTTTTGACGGATTTTTCTTATCTCAGTCTGGTTGTCTTGGGTCATCCCAGTCAATGTTTCCATGCGCTAGGAACTACTGTTGCAAATAGAAACCATTGTAGTCTTATGTTGTGCCTGATGTAGTTGTTCAAAAATAAAACAATAACAAATATATAACACAAAAAACCTGTATAATAACTTAAGGTCTCTTGAGCTTTGAGAGTATACACATGATGTCGAGCTATTTCCTGGAAGTAGTATGTTTCACACAGCATGGTCAATTTTATCCTTTCTGTAACCTAACTCAGTAAAATTTCAGGTCAGCATCATTAGCTAAAACTATGTAACTATTTTTAAATACTTTATGTGAAATGAATTATGGACTGTTTGATAATTTATTGACTGACATGAAAATTTACTTAGCTACAGAGATGATAAAATTTGTGATGCTATGTGGAACGAACTGATCCATGCCCACAGATTATACACTTCACTGACTAAAAGAAATGAAAAATCTTAATTCTCTCAAGAGTTACAATAATGATGGCAAGAACTTGAAATATGTTTTGTCAAATCTGTATTCTTCAAACTTTGTCAAACACCCACAAAAAGCCCAGTTGAATCAAAATTCTTGCACTTACCAAACAGAGTGGTTCATTCATTAGTTCACAAACTATACCACAGATTTCCTTGTAACGTATCATTAGTTCACACACTATACCACAGATTTCCTTGTAACGTATCATTAGTTCACAAACTATACCACAGATTTCCTTGTAATGTATCATTAGTTCACACACTATATACCACAGATTTCCTTGTATCGTATCAGTGCACTAGTAATACAACATTTGCTACATTTCCATGAAACAAAATATTTATTTCCAAAAATATCATAAACTGGAAATCTTCTGTCACTACTCGCATACAACTAACTGTATGACAGTCTGTACTCAGTACTGTATCGTACTGTTGCCTACCATATAATGTTTTCCAAATTAGAACTGATGAAAGCTGAAATTTCACCATTTGAAAGATATTTTTTATTGTTATTTTTATATGACATCCCTCAGTAAAATTTGATAATACAGTATTAATAACTGATGTTTTTATGTTTTTATTTTATTATGAGTAGAACATAAATGTATTTGAGGTAGAAAGGTCTTACCCACTTTAACATAATCGTCTTAATGCACTTTTACAAAAATAAATGCAAATGATTCATGACCCCCATTGCACAATACTTTCAACACGTAGCAATCCGAATTTTGTTTTCTTCAATATGTTTGTTTCCTTTCATAGAGCAGCATACATAACTACATTCTACTTAGATAATATTTTTAGATTTTCATAAAGAGTGCAAAACCTGATGACCTTTATATAGAGTGAGAAACAATAATAGTACCTGATGAATACTGTGTTTTGAATTTGCTATCTAAATTGCAAGGTTGCAGGCTTGTTGTAATTTAATTGGAAAAATTTGGAGAGATAAATAATCTATCTCTATGTTTGTACCAAGACAAGGAAATCCCAGTTGTGGGGTTACATTATTTGTCTCTCCATGAAGTTATGTACCATGGGGAGACAATTAATAATATTCCCTTCACTGGGATTTTCTTTTTCACACACATGCAACAGAGCAGTTTTGCTAACCTTTTCTTATCTCAGTCCAGTCATCACAGACCAGTCATTTCAGTCAAGGTGTCCACGCGCTTAGAACTACTTTTATAAAAAAAAAAGAAACTTCTGTTTTCTGCTGTGCCTGATGTATTGTTCTAACATCAAACAACAACAACAAATATATAACAAAAACATAGTAACTTAAGGTCAATCCATCTTGGAGAAAACATCTCGGTGAGAAAAATAATCTATGTTGGGGTTTGAACTGAGACAAGGAAATCCCAGTCGTGGGGGTTACATTATGTCTTTCCACTTGGGCAAGCCTCGTAGGCAGACAAAAAATGTTACCTCCTTGACTGGGATTTCCTTATCTCAGTCCAAACCACAGCATAGATTCTATTAATATCAGTCAGAAGTTGAACATAGTTTATTTCTCCTCTGTGTCTGGTCATGTTTGATTATTTAATAAGCAGTTTAAAGTATTATATCAAAAATTTCTTCTTTGTAGAATTATACGGAATTTTTTAAAATTAAATATATAAGAACAAGTTATTTTTATCTTTAGACTGTTTATTTCAGATAATAGGATAAGAAAAGAAAATGCATGTGAATGTAACAAGGACACTATTGACCCTTCAGACAGTTCCATGTGGCTAGCGTTTGATCTGATGCTAGTAATCCTAAAATATCTGCCATTTTCATGATGTAAAACCATCTGTATGATCAAAGAACTGTATGAATTATTGCTTGCTATTGGAACATTGGTCAAAGGACTATGATTTATTGCTTGTTATTGCAACATTGGTCAAAGGACTGTATAATTTATTGCTTGTTATTGGTCAAAGGAGTGTATGATTTATTGCTTGTTATTGCAACATTGGTCAAAGGACTGTATAATTTATTGCTTGTTATTGGTCAAAGGACTGTATGATTTATTGCTTGTTATTGGTCAAAGGACTGTATAATTTATTGCTTGTTATTGCAACATTGGTCAAAGGACTGTATGATTTATTGCTTGTTATTGGTCAAAGGACTGTATGATTTATTGCTTGTTATTGGTCAAAGGACTGTATGATTTATTGCTTGTTATTGGTCAAAGGACTGTATGATTTATTGCTTGTTATTGGTCAAAGGACTGTATGATTTATTGCTTGTTATTGGAACATTGGTCAAAGGACTGTATGATTTATTGCTTCCAATGGTCAAAGGACTATGATTTATTGCTTGTTTATTGGTCAAAGGACTGTATGATTTATTGCTTGTTATTGCAACATTGGTCAAAGGACTGTATGATTTATTGCTTGTTATTGGTCAAAGGACTGTATGATTTATTGCTTGTTATTGGTCAAAGGACTGTATATTTTTTTGCTTGTTACTGCAACATTGGTCAAAGGACTATGATTTATTGCTTGTTATTGGAACATTGGTCAAAGGACTGTATGATTTATTGCTTGTTATTAGTCAAAGGACTGTATGATTTATTGCTTGTTATTGGTCAAAGGACTGTATGATTTATTGCTCGTTATTGGTCAAAGGACTATGATTTATTGCTTGTTATTGGTCAAAGGACTGTATGATTTATTGCTTGTTATTGGTCAAAGGACTGTATGATTTATTGCATGTTATTGGTCAAAGGACTGTATGATTTATTGCTTGTTATTGGAACATTGGTCAAAAGGACTGTATGATTTATTGCATGTTATTGGTCAGAGGACTGTATGATTTATTGCTTGTTATTGGAACATTGGTCAAAGGACTGTATGATTTATTGCTTGTTATTGAAACATTGGTCAAAGGACTGTATGATTTATTGCATGTTATTGGTCAGAGGACTGTATGATTTATTGCTTGTTATTGGAACATTGGTCAAAGGACTGTATGATTTATTGCTTGTTATTGGTCAAAGGACTGTATGATTTATTGCTTGTTATTGGAACATTAGTCAAAGGACTGTATGATTTATTGCTTGTTACTGGAACATTGGTCAAAGGACTATGATTTATTGCTTGTTTATTGGTCAAAGGACTGTATGATTTATTGCTTGTTATTGCAACATTGGTCAAAGGACTGTATGATTTATTGCTTGTTATTGGAACATTGGTCAAAGGACTGTATGATTTATTGCATGTTATTGGTCAGAGGACTGTATGATTTATTGCTTGTTATTGGAACATTGGTCAAAGGACTGTATGATTTATTGCTTGTTATTGGTCAAAGGACTGTATGATTTATTGCTTGTTATTGGCCAAAGGACTGTATGATTTATTGCTTGTTATTGGAACATTGGTCAAAGGACTGTATGATTTATTGCTTGTTATTGGAACATTGGTCAAAGGACTGTATGATTTATTGCTTGTTATTGGTCAAGGGACTGTATGATTTATTGCTTGTTATTGGTCAAAGGACTGTATGATTTATTGCTTGTTATTGGTCAAAGGACTGTATGATTTATGGCTTGTTATTGGTCAAAGGACTGTATGATTTATTGCTTGTTATTGGAACATTGGTCAAAGGACTGTATGATTTATTGCTTGTTATTGGTCAAAGGACTGTATGATTTATTGCTTGTTATTGTTCAAAGGACTGTATGATTTATTGCATGTTATTGGTCAAAGGACTGTATGATTTATTGCTTGTTTGTGGAACATTGGTCAAAGGACTGTATGATTTATTGCATGTTATTGGTCAGAGGACTGTATGATTTATTGCTTGTTATTGGAACATTGGTCAAAGGACTGTATGATTTATTGCTTGTTATTGGTCAAAGGGCTGTATGATTTATTGCTTGTTATTGGAACATTGGTCAAAGGACTGTATGATTTATTGCTTGTTATTGGAACATTGGTCAAAGGACTATGATTTATTGCTTGTTTATTGGTCAAAGGACTGTATGATTTATTGCTTGTTATTGCAACATTGGTCAAAGGACTGTATGATTTATTGCTTGTTATTGCAACATTGGTCAAAGGACTGTATGATTTATTGCTTGTTATTGGTCAGAGGACTGTATGATTTTTTGCTTGTTATTGCAACATTGGTCAAAGGACTATGATTTATTGCTTGTTATTGGTCAAAGGACTGTATGATTTATTGCTTGTTATTGCAACATTGGTCAAAGGACTATGATTTATGGCTTGTTATTGGAACATTGGTTAAAGGCATTATATGCATTCCTACATCTCTGCTGCATGTAACTGGCTTTGAAACAAGCTTTGCTACATGTTATAATGCTCATTGCATTGATGTCAGTAATCATATATAATTCTTACATTATAGCAGTTCTTATCATGTCAGATTCATTTTATGTTGTAATCCAAACATTGGTCAGTGCATGAACTTGGTGTAAACTCCCTTTAACCCAAGTTTTTTTCTAAGCTTGGGGTTTCCAACCTTTGTTTGCTGTGACCTTACATTGGCTACCAACAGGACCTCCCAAGTATCAGGGCTATGTTTATTGGCCCTTTACAAACTTTATGAGGGCCTCTGTAATCCAGATTTGGGTTCTAACCTGGCTTTGTTTTATTTTGTCCCTTCACAAACCTTCTGAAGGCTCCATAACCCAGATTTGGGTTGTAACTTGAGGTTTAAGCTTGAAGTTTTCTTTTCACCTGTCCACTGCTGCTGTAACCCAAGGCAAATCATGTTCTGTTAACACATTAACCCCTGGAGGTTTTTAGCATTTTAGCATGAAATGCAAGTAAGAAACGCATTTTGAGAACTATTTCTGAATACATCCTAATACATCAATTCCAAGCAATATTCTGTTAGACAAATGGCTAGTAGTGCTAAAGAAAATGGTTTTTATTGGTTAGTTTGCTGGTGCATGAGCAGAAGATGAAAAGATAGACTCCTTTTTTTTTTTTTTTTTTTTTTTTTATTTTTTTTTTTGCTTAACAGATCAATAATTTTTGCATGGAGAAGACTCTTTATTCAAAATTTCCACCTTATCCTACTTTTTTCACCTGTGTGCGTTTCAGACTGGTCTGCTGTAGATCTGAGGCTATAAAGTCTAAAATCTGGAAACAAATTCGGATTCTGACCATGTGCGAATTTTGGGTGAAAAAAAAAAAGGGTCCAAAAACTTCGGTTTTTCCCTCTTTATTTTGTAATGCAATTAAAATGTCCAGATTACTTGCTATCATTGTAGAGCTACATCTGTCTACTCTTCTATAATACCACCCACTTTAGTGTATCATGCATGACCTTGACACTACAGACCTTGGAAGTAGGCTACTACCTCATGCCCCGTAAAGTCATCGCTAGGGGTTAATGTGTTAATATCTCTGATGCATTTAGTGTTCTGAAAAAACCAATAGTATGTATGACCTTGACTTCCAATAAGTCTGCTAGGAGGGAAAAATACATCAAGTCATGTTCAGCTGCCATGATTGTTTTACTGATCCAGTGGCTATGAGGCATGGATTTTGTCATGTCATTTTAGTGTGTCGTTGTAATTGAGAGTTCATATGAGTAAATAGTTTTCATTTGCGAGGAATTTTAATGGTATGATGTATATAGTTATGATTTATTCATGACACTGTTGCTAAGTTATATCAATCTACTCATGATTTTAAAAAAATATGTGAGTAATTCTTATTACAAAAATGACCCTGAGATATTCCCAAAGATTTATGCCAGAGGATTTTGGTCAGCTCTGGTGTATACAAATTAAAGATGGACTGAAATTTCTGTATAGAACTCATGTAGCTTAGTTCTTTAAGGTTTTAGTCAATTATATCAAAGACAGCATTTTATTAAGTCACATAATTCATTGGTGAAATGACAGATTTGAAATGTTTTTCTCGATGATCCAATTAATATTATTTCAGTATTTTATTTGGTATCTTCACACAAGCAAGTAAACTTGGGAAACATCTTGAGGTTTTGATCAATTATAGATAATAAGAATCATTAAATTTGAACTCTATTTAAAGAAAAGAAGTAGACCAAATACACCATACCATATTTAATCAATGCCTTGTAGGCTATGATGAGTTTTAGAGATGACATTGGTGGTGGGCTGTAATTATGAAGATGGTATCCATCATCTTGATAGGTCATGTTGAATGAAGAAAGGGAAAAGAACAAAGTAAGTCCTTTAAACTTGTTATTTACATCAGATAATCAAAAATATAGTTGCTTTGAAAAAAAATCCACTTTTTTCAGCTGACAACCTGTGTGTCTGTACAAATGCCAATGGGTCAGTCACGCTTAAAGTCACCGATTTTGGTTCTGCACGTTCTGTGAATCAACCATTTGATTCAATGGCCTGGACACCAGCATATTTGGCCCCAGAAGCATGTAGAAAAGTCCTACAGAAATTTTTTGGTAATGGAGATGAACAAATCACAGGAAAAGTGGATATTTTTGCACTTGGACTGGTCGTTCTCTTCATGTTTGAAAAGCAACATGTCCTTCTTCATAAGATGACAGATGGTAAAGTCTCCTATAAAGATTTATCTGTCAAAGAGAAACAAACGCTGGACTTTAATCTGCTGCAGTATGTAAGTACACTAATCCCTCAAATTAATGTGATTTTCAGGCTTCTATTACCATTATTTTATTAGACAACATGGGTAAACCAATCATTAGCTAAATAGACGATGTGTATTTTATGTTACATGCATTTGCAAGTAGATTACCATACTTTTGCGCATATCACATGCGTGTTATATACGTTTTTACAATCAGTGCAACCCCTGGCGCAGTATATGCATAAGCGCGTTATAACAGTTATTTTTACAGCCAAGAGCGCATCAATGAATTTCGAGCAACTACCCTAATAAACCAGTGACAATTAATAATAGATTTCTTTCCTACACATACAGTATGAATGAGGTTAATTCAAATCTTTAAGTAGAAAATAAACAATTCGAAGTTGACACAGTGTTGCGCCGCTTGCACATCTGTACGTTATGGTATGTAATGAATATATTTTATTCGCACGAGGCATACACTAACTTGCATTATAAAAATATATTTCTTGTATTTTCTATGTAGGACAAAAAAAATTAATTTGTTTAAAATCGGATTTCTACAAATGATAATCGGTTTGGGGAAAAAAAAGATATTAACATCTCTTTAGCGGCATGAGTACATTCCAGCCGGAATTGAGCGGGAACCAGTAAATACTCAGTTTTATAGCAGTTGCTGTTTTGCCTCTGTTTACGCAAAAAATATTACGATGTGGCATTTACGATTGTACTAGTAATACTGGCATTTATTACGAGCAGAAAGGGATAAAGGCGCCGGCATTAAATCGCTGGATGGTGAGCGAGAGACGATAAACAGCCTCGTAACGCGTATCAGATGAGGCACCACTGGCAGTCCTGTGTTCCGGGAGGCCTGTGTTGGTTACTGCATGGTATATGCATGGGCGCGCAATCCAAGATATTTTTTACACAAAGACAAAATTTCTGCTTTATCTGCGTGTGCACATTATACACGTTGGCGCATTATATGTGTAATTCAGTCATCACTTATTTGGACAAATTACCGCTAGGATTAGTGCAATGCACCTTAGTTTATAGTTACATGGAGTGCATGTTTTATATAACCTCCTTTTCGGTGTTATAATTAGAGAAGTTACAAAACACATTGTAATGAGAAGGTAATAGCATAAGATTAATGAAAGAATAACATGTTAAGTACAGTCTACATCATACACACAAACACAGAAACACACACATGGACACACACACACACAAACACACGCACCTGTTGTCAGTGACCACCCATGGGAAAGGCAAAAGCAACCTTTACAGACAAGTGACATCAGAAAGCAGGTTCAGTTGTAAAATTTGGTTCAATACATCGAATTGCAATAGCATTTTCTAGTAGTAGTAATATCATTATATTATTTTGTATGTATTATTAGCAGTAGTATTTTTATGCTATCATGATATTTCTATTTATTTTGACTATTTAGTGAACAAGAACAACAATAAAATAAAAATTTCCACACAAGATTACTGTTTCTTGACTCAAAACTGTCATGATAATAATATTGTTGATGCTTCTATCATCATAATATGTGTAAAAGGTTTAATCAGTTTTAGCATTTCCTCTTTTTGGCATCCAAATTTTATCTACGATTTGGAAACACATTACAGACTTTTCTTAGGCCTGCTGGTACAATTAGACATGGAAACAGGTGTTCACACTTCAGATAATTGATGGATTAAGCAGTTGCTCAAACTCATTGAGATCAAAAGATGGTTAGCATTTATCAGAGAATTAAAAGACACTTCCTGCACATATCAATTCACATAATATACTTTATATATACCATGCCTTGCTCATCAAATGAAAGAAGTCTAATTTACACACTGCTGATACTCTCCAGTGATTTTAGAAGGTATGGTGAAACCACTCTTGGTTAACTTTAAGAAACACATAGCTGCTGGCTATGAAAGGCAGTTGACCACTGAAATTTATGTAGGAAATTGGGGGGGCCAGGTAACTGAAGGTCAGATAATGAGGACTCTACTGTACCTGTGGGCACTTGGTACATTAGGAACCAATAATTGTAAAATGCATTAGATATAATTATAATTTACTGTGAATGATTAATGATTTGGGACATAACTGCTGTGTAAGGAAATTCAGTCTTATCTCACGGAGCAGATTAAGATACAAATATTTATTGTACAGTATACCGCTTGCCTCATAACTTGTGTTCGGATAACTCATAAATCTGCTTACAACATTAGTTATGAACCCCAGTTTTTGAAAGCATGAAACACTCCTCAAAATTGGACAATATAACATCAAGGAAATTTTGATCAAAATCAGTAAATGAAATCCTGCAGTACCACTCATTTTTAATGTTGAAATGCAAAATTTAATCATGAAATTTTTTTTTTTTGATAAGTCATATTGTTCTCAGAACACTGTGAATGAAATTTTGAACAATAAAAATGACACAAATGCCAAACCAATTAAATCAGGTTTGTCAAGTAAAATTTGTGTTATCTGTGTTTTGAATTCTGTTTTAGTAATCATCATAGATGCAATATGGTCTCATTATATTCAAACATGAAAAATGTTAATCTACAATCACAACTATGCCTTCATGCATTTCTGTGAGAACCTTATTATGTGCCATCATGTTTCATCTCCATCTTGCAGAAACATATGTTGTATTGTTTCTCTGAATTAAACAACCTGCTTTGTATTATCATGATACATCTTTGTATCAAATAAAAAAAGAGGATAAAATAAAAGTGAAAAGCATGCAAATCCTACCTGTGTAAGAGCAAGTAGTCAGCTTGTGTGTTAGGTCAACTAGTTTCAAATGAACACTGTTATAAACACTATACAAGTAAGGCATCTTTATGCAAAACATTTTTTGTTTGTTATTAAAGTCAGGAACCTGGGCTGTTGCTGAAGTATACAATATTTGTTGCAGTCATGATATAGTCTTTCATTAGGATGCTTGGTTTTAGTTAGAACCGTGTTTTTTTATGTTTCAGCTTGCTGTTTGGACTTGGCCTCCACAAGACCTGTTTCCAAAGGAGTGTTCTGTGATAGTGCGCTATCTTCTGACTGGAATGCTGTCAGGGGTTCAAGAGCTGAGATTCTCAGCTGGAAAGGGTATAGCCTTCATTGAATGTAAGTTCAAAACACTTGACATTAAACATGCTTAATTGGAATAGGTACTCAAACTTTGTGTTTGATCACTTGTATAATTGTCACAGCTAGACATGGAGATGAGCAGAGTAACCAGATGCACCGACCCCTTCCTGAGCACATTAACTTCTTGTAAAGCGGCAATTTATTTAGTAGGAAATGCATGTCTAGTTATAAATCGAAATTTGAAATCACACCTGTATCAATAACTTTTCATAATTTCTATAAGGTTGTATTCAAATATTAGGAGTCTAAACATTTTCTATGAACATGCAATTAATTACCATTTACAAGGAAAAAAATTGTTGTTACTATTTTTGATGCTGCTAGAATGCCACAGTAAAATCTAGATTTTGAGGTTCAGTTATTGTTTTTGATGATGCCAAAATGCCACAGTAAAATCTAGATTTTGAGGTTCAATTATTGTTTTTGATGATGCCAGAATCCCACAGTAAAATATAGATTTTGAGGTTCAATTATTGTTTTTGATGATGCTAGAATGCCACAGTAAAATCTAGATTTTGAGGTTCAATTTTTGTTTTTGATGATGCTAGAATGCTATAATAGAATCTAGATTTGAGGTTCAGTTATTGTTTTTGATGATGCTAGAATGCCACAATAGAATCAAGATTTTGAGGTTCAATTATCGTTTTTGATGATGCTAGAATGTCACAAAAGAATCTAGATTTTGAGGTTCAATTTTTGTTTTTGAATGCTCAACATAAGGTAGAGTTTATTGTGTTGTGCTATTGTCCATCCATTCAACCATCCATTTGTCACCAATCTCTTCTGACCAACAACATGCTTTGTCCACCATTTACACTTGCTTACAAGTAGATTCAAACTGCAAACATCAAAGATCCTGATTAACAAAATTCACCTGCAAATCAGGGTCTATATTGCTTGTTCTACTGAATACTCCTAACAAAGATCTGCAGGTGCTTGATGTGATAGGTATGTCTTGCTTGTTCTACTGATTATTCCTAACAAAGATACTTGATGTGATGGGTTTGTCTTGCTTGTTCTACTGATTATTCCTAACAAAGATACTTGATGTGATAGGTATGTCTTGCTTCTTCTACTGATTATTTCTAACAAAGATACTTCATGTGATGAGTATGTCTTGCTTGTTCTACTGATTATTCCTAACAAAGATCTGCAGGTGCTTGATGCAATGCAATTTACAGTTGGACTTAAAATTTATGGTAAACTCTGTGGAGGTAACCCTTGGGGTAAGAAGGAACTCTCAGATTATTGGTTGAAAGGGTAGAGGTCAAAATTATTGTGACTGGAGAAAGAAAAATGGTTTCAGTAATAAAAGTTCTTGGTCATTTACCTTCCACCAGAGTTTGTTGATGACTTAAATTTTGGGTAAGAAAGAAACCTATTGAGTTTAGTATCAAAAGGTCAAATGTCAAACTGAAACTGAGAGAAGATAAATGGTCACAGTCTAGTTAGATGGTTTCTAGACATTTTAGTTCAAGACCACATACATTAACTTGAAAAATGGATTAGGTTATAGAAACATCTTGGTCAATAATTTCCAGTCACCCATGTCATGCTAATGCCTCCATAGAGGATTATTGACACAGGACATATGATGCACCATTCAGTTCTGTTGTAATATCCTTATACCTAACAAAAATATATTCAAATTCTAATTTTAGACAAATTCTACTGTCATTGCTCTAAAAGTACTCCACAAACATGTATTTTGGTAAATGTTTTGTACCTTGCAATTGAGTAAAGGGCATATTGGTACAAACATTGAAATAAAATATATCTTATTGGATAAATATAGGGCCCTTGGACCCCTGATTATCATTTTGACCCTGTTTGTGCCTGAAAGGGTTAGGTTTTGGTTCCTACCAAGAGAGTATGTTTAAGTACTAGAACATAGAGGAGGTTTGGGTTCTGCCAGACTTTTGAAGGGGATTAAATAAACATCCCCCATTTTCTTATGGTCTCTCTTAATTCCTATAAATTGTGGGAACATCCATTTCAGGGAACTGAATTGACCTTCCCATATGATGCCATGGATGTCCAAGCCTTGACCTCATAACAGAGTTGATATAGGAGTCACAGACTAATATCATCATCTTGCATAGAAAAAATAAGAGGGAGGCTTCATTTTCCAAAGGCACAAAGTAGTCAAGTAACGATGGCATCCTCTTGCCAAATCAGAAACTAGACACAGTCTTATAGTTTTGCATGGAGAATTAAAGGTCCAGCCTCCTGCAGTAAAATATGATATTGGATATCATATCATATATTGGATATCTATTAAATTCACCAAAAAAGATTGATACAGTGCCTCCTTCTCCCTTCAGGTTCCCGTACCATTTGTATAACCTTTCCAATGATTTCTATCCAAAGCTGTAGCGCTCAGTGGTCAAGAAAATTATCAGAGCCATGGAGAGTTTCCATTTTTGTGCACTTCTGGTTAATCTTTCCTCTATCCCAGAACCTATACCAAAATGATGGAAGTAGTTCCTGTCTTCCAATATTTTGAAGCTGGTTGAGCCACATATGCTTATGCCAGTCCTTAAAATTAGAGCTTCTTAGTGACCTGGGTGGACTTGTAAACCTTGATAAATTGAAGCTAGTTCCATCTCAGGGATCCCTTTAAATGGAATCGACGGAATCTTTCACTTTTGGAGGTACTGCAAGCTAAGACTTCACTGTTGCATTATGACTTTATCATGTCGGTGGTCTTAAGTAAAAGAAAGAAGCAAAACCAAGTTTTGTAAAATCAACACATAATTTATTTCTTAAGGTTGAAAATGAAAATTTAAGAGGAACATATAATATAGTTTGTTAAATCCCAAATGATCCAAAAAGCATAGCTTTCTGAACGAATTCCAATCTTGAATGCACTGATTTTGTGTGGGGTTTTTAAATATAGCTATAACAATTTTAGTCATAATGCTACAATGTCTGCCCTGTGGCAGTTAATACTGATGTCTGGCACTGGGGCATCATACCATGACATGGGACATCATGTCCCACCCAGTCATATTATCTTGATACCAGGCCAGCCAGTCCTGACACTAACCTCTTAAGGCTGAGCACTGACTGAGGCAGCTGCTGGTCTTTGGTATGACTCAACCTGGTTTCTAATCTGCAGCCTCCTACATCAGAGGTTGATACTCTTACTACTTAGGCCGCCAGAGCGTTCTGCACGAAACAGATAAATATACAATCACCAAATGTGTTAATGTACTAATAGTCTTGTATCACAATTATATAATCCAGAATGTCTTTGAATGAATTCTCAATTATCCCAAGTTTTATTCCGGTCAGTGAGCACCTTTGTAATTCCAGTGATTGATTTAAATAATGAGTTCTCTCAAATTTTATCTGAACACAACTAACAGTGATTCCACCAAAATGATATTAAAATAGGAATAACTAATTGCCCACCCAGTCCCTTATATAAAAACTGTCACCTGACATGTAACACTACAAAATGGCAAGGATGTGTCGGTCATTTTCCCATCAAAGTTGCTAACAAGTTTTCTTCCAGAAAGTGACAAACTGGCATGCAGTGTTCGGCCTTTCACTTAAATACAAGTAAACATCATGACAATAAAAAATAGATTTCCCAAGGGGAGAAAACAAGGTCCTGAACTCAAATTCAAATAGATATATTGTTTAAAAAATTTCATTTCTCAGGTAGGCCCATATTCCTACCCTCAGTTGTGGATAATGGCCAAGCATACAGTACCAATTAAACATACATAATAGCTGGCACACTTATATCTATCCATACATGTGACCCTGAACTCCATGGTGGACCTAATTGCTCAAGGTAGACTACATTTGAAGCCCCCTCCATTGTTTCATTCAGGCAATCAGGAAATGGCACAAGAGTACACCATATAGTTCAGATTTCTTAAGGATCAAATTTCACCATAACTTGAGTTGGTATGGCAAACTGAGACCAGTTAACCATTGTTCCTTTGCATGGCCCTGATAAATACTCATTTCTCTTCATGGACGCATTAGATTCAGAGTGGGGTGATCACATGGAGTCAGATGGGCTGCTTATTCAGGGTTTGTAGTCCCTGGAGAAACTACCCTGCATACAAAATCTTGTAATGATGACAGTCTTATTAGCCCAACAGGGGTGTGCCAACCAAGTAAGGATTCATTTTGCGACATGCCACAGGTAGCATACCTTGGGCAACAAGACAGTACACATAACTACTTATATGTGTGTAGCAGTTTAGAACTTGCTTTACATGACAGCCCTCGAAGGGATTAAACCTCTGGATTCATTACATTGATGGCAAGTAGTTGTTGTAGGATTTAATGCCATTTTTCAGCATACAATAGACTATACATGGTGGCCAGTATTAATGGTGGAGGAAGAACCCGGGAAAACCCCAGGAAAGAACCAAGGACCCACGAGCAGCTGCTGGCATGCTTTCTCACATAGCCACATTCGCTGAATCCGAGAATCAAACCCACGCAGACAGAGGTGAGATGGCAATGATCTGCAATAGAGAGTGCTTTAGACCACTATGCCACTCGGGGCCCTTCATTGATGGCAAGAAGAATATTCTGGATTATATGCTGTCTAGCAGACGCAAGGTAGTTCTATACCAGTCTTTAGTAGAGTTCCTGTTCAGACTGGGGGGGGGGGGGCAAGTGGTCTGAAGCGCTTTCCGTTATGGATCACTGCCGTCTTGCCTCTGTCTGCGTCAGTTCGAGTCTAAGATTCGGCTAATGTAGTTATGTGAGAAAGCTTGCCAGTAGCTTCTCGTGGGTCAGTGGTTCTTTCAAGGGGGTTTTCCTGGGTTCTTCCTCCACTAATAATACTGGCCGCCATGTATAGCCTATCATGTGCTGAAAAATGGCGTTAAACCTTAAAAACAAACAAAACAGATTGTGGGGAGACCCATGATGAGACAGAACAACAGCCACCCCTTTTCACAAGTCCCAACTTAGATGGCCTTTGCAGTGGATGGCTTTTATCTGAGGCGGGGTTGTCCATTTTTGTACTCCTTCCACCATCCAGAATGATTCATCAGGTATTGACAGAGTTACAGTCTCCATTGTTTAGCTCATTTTTGATAGCCAATCTAAAAGATAATTGTACAGAAATCTTGACCTTTTGATGGGCAAACTCCTCAGGACACTGCTTCAGAGGAGGGCTCTGCTATTACAGTACAACGGCATATGGATTCTCCACCCTTTTACTTGGCTAATCTCAGGACAAGTTTTTGAATGAGGTGCGAGTTGCATCATTCAATATAGGATATGGTCCATTTCCAAGGTCAGCAATAAAAGTGGATAATCTGTTGTGATTGGTGCAGTAGGAAATGCATTGATCCCCGCTGTCCCTCTAAAGTAGTGAATAATCTTCATCTATTCCTGAATGAAGAGAAAGAAAGCTCAGGGGACTATATAGCAGCATTTCCGATGTGCTCAAATTCCCAAAAAGCACAGCCAGCATTTCAGATCCTCATATTTCTGATTTTGAGCTGGAGAGACCAGTGCCAAGATGAAATCTCGTTTATGCATGTTTTGGTTGTGGGGATAAAATAAATGATGTAATAATTATCCATTGCTATTGCAAGACTCACCCAACCCCACCACTACACTGATGTCCCACAAGCAGTCTTCTTTTAAGAAATAGGGTGGATATTGTGCAAGGATGTGGAGAGATAGACTGATCTGTCTTATTTCCAGTTCTGAACTTCTGGAACTTTCCATATAATGGGAAGATGGAATTTACTGTGGATGGGGCTAATTTTTGTACCAGAAAATATAGCAGTGCAATAAAGCAATGCAATAACAATTGGTAAGTATTCTGTCATTAAAGTTAGTAAAATCCCTTCCACCAAAACAACAACTACATTTCACCTTTAGCTAATGAGTTTGCTGGATGGAAGGCATATTGACTTTGTGCCATCCATTAATATATCTGTTTGTAATCACTTTCCCACAAATATGATGTCTAAGTCAGACCAGAGATTTGATAGCTTGAGTGGATCCCAACACTGAACCAGTCCAGGAAAAAACTTCACTCAACACATTGGCTAACAAAATGTTATAATTTAAGACTTGTGAATATTCACTCAACACATTGGCTGAGAAAATGTTATTTAAAGACTTGTGAATATTTACAAAATGCAACTGTCTGACTTGCTGAGTAATATTTGAAATCAGGTGAAGTTTTATCATGGTGGGGCCTGATATATTCTGGTAACTGTGACCTTGGTTTTCAATTCTTACACATTTTTAATTTTGTGAACTATCCATGTTTAGGCAATGTTTTCTTGAACTCGTCAAAAACAGATTGGTATATATATTTGCATTATTATATGGATGGCCTGATTATAATCTCAGACAGTTGTAGAATTATTTCCATTTTTATAAAACAGAATTTTGAACATGGAATTTTAATTAGATTTTGGACCATTACAATAATTTACTTTTTTTTAATACATTTTTGGTCATTGATTCTTTTATGTACAAAAGCCTTGTTAGCATAAAACCATTTGAGGTAAATATAGAGAAATTGAATTTGGCATCCATATTTGTTAGCACAAAACCATTTGAGGTAAATATAGAGAAATTGAATTTGGCATCCATATTTGTTAGCACAAAACCATTTGAGGTAAATATAGAGAAATTGAATTTGGCATCCATATTTGTTAGCACAAAACCATTTGAGGTAAATACAGAGAAATTGAATTTGGCATCCATGTTTGTCGGCACAAAACCGTTTGAGGTATATATAGAGAAATTAAATTTGGTATGCATGTTTGTTGGCACAATACCATTTGAGGTGTATATAGAAAAATTAAATTTGGTATGCATGTTAGCATAAAACCATTTGAGGTGTATATAGAGAAATTAAATTTGTTATGCATGTTAGCATAAAACCATTTGAAGTAAATATAAAGAAATTCAATTTGGTATGCATGTTTGTTGGCACAATACCATTTGAGGTGTATATAGAAAAATTTAATTTGGTATGCATGTTAGCATAAAACCATTTGAGGTGTATATAGAGAAATTAAATTTGGCATCCATGTTTGTTGGCACAATACCATTTGAGGTGTATATAGAAAAATTAAATTTGGTATGTATGTTAGCATAAAACCATTTGAGGTAAATATAGAGAAATTGAATTTGGCATCCATATTTGTTGGCAGATGTAGGTGACTCCAGTTATATCCTTGTACCATGATGTATAGATGTTCAGAAGATTTTTCTTTTTTTTTCTGCTGAGATGTACAAAACAAAAATATTCTCTATTTTTGTTTTGGTCCACAATTCTATGCACCTGGCACCATCTTTTTAAAAATGTCACACTTGTCCTAATGTGTGCAGAACTGGAGCTTTCTGTGTGCTACAGGTACTTAAATTAACCAGACATTTGATTTTAGAATTAGGAAGACTAAAATCCAGATAATGAAATCAGGCACATTCTGAATCACACTACTAACATAACTTCACATAATCAACTTTTCATTGAACAGTAGTGTCCAATACTAACCTTTATTTTCTTGGAGGAGGGGAGGCACATGATTTTGTTTTCATATATTTACATTGCACACTTCATTTCAGCTAATTTGTCGGTTTATCTGTAGTAAGATGATTGTTTTATTATTTTTCAGCTTCTGAAGTAAAACAAAAAGAATGTCAACAGACACAGAATGGGAGGCTTGTCACCCATCCCAGTGAAAACCATCAGGATGCAAGTGAGATGAGTGCAATTAATGGTGGAGTTAAAGACCTGACCAAAGAAAAACTGCGGAATAAAATGCTAAAGAACATAAAAGAACATAAAGTCCTTGAAGGAGGTACTGATGTCCAGGCAATGACAAAAACTGGGAGGCAAAATCCAAAGATTGAGACCAACCTTAAAAACAGGAGTGTTAATGCTACTATACAGGCTTCAGAAATAGCAGCTGGAGCTATCAGCCCTTGGCTAGGATTACATCCTGCCCAACAAGTCCAGGTATCGACAAAACCAGCAGCCCAGAACTCCATTCCACAACGTCAGGCAGACACATCCCTCAGTGGAAAGCCAGAAAAACGCAAGCATGAGGCTGAACTACGTCAACATACTGGTAAAAAGATGAGACAGTCAGTGTCTGGTGATTCAACTCCATTTGTTGCAGCTCTGCCAGCACCTGCCATCCCCAACTCTGTGAGAGGTTTGTCCAAGTACAACGTGATGGATGGTGAAATGAAACCAAAACAGGTGGTTGACATCCAGCCATTGCACAAGGACACAACAAAGCCAATTGAGAAAGACAGTGCCTTAGATAACCAAGAAGGGAATATACCATACTTTTCAAAGCTATTTTGAATATTGGCTTCTATTTCTTTAGAATGCTGTGAATTTATTTTTGAAATAGTTTTGTTGTTTCACAAGAAAATGACATTTGGATAATTGGTAGTTAGATACATGGATTCATTAAGGGGCCTGTCATTCCTACAGAATGATCACATTTTGTTCTGTAAATTTGTGGTTTGTTGATTTTGGGAATGGTTATGTTAGATAGATAGATATATGAGCCTGATCATACATTATAATTCTGTAGTCAGACCTAATTCTGTTCACCTTTTGCATAAACTGTGGGTACTGTACAATTTAAAGGTCAGAGTGATGAGTGTTACATATCTGCCAACCCTAATATTTATGCTACAAGTCTTACGAAAATTATCCTTAAAATATGGACTTATGGAATGAAAGCAAAAACCATGGAAATAAGATTGTTGCAGTAAAAGCTAGATAATTGGCTTGACAATGTTTAATTTTGATCTGGGTTTCATTTTTGAAATGAGGGAACCAGACTAACAGTAATACCTCAGACAGTTTAAACTGCATATATTTTTACATGCAAAGTGTCTGTATGATCAAACTGTTCATAATAGAATTTGTTTAATGTGGTCCAGCATGCAATACGTGTTAAAGACAAAAAGGAAAATAAATCTTGTAAGAATGCTAATAATAAGTACAGAAGAATATAAAGGAATATTCAGATTCCTGTGAATAAAGGCAGGAAGGAACACATTTATTGGACTTCTTGTGATTGTTTGAGTATGTTTCATGGTGGTAAATATGACTGTTGTCTAGTGAAATGGTAAAAATTCCAAGAACTACGTTTACCGGTAATTGAGAGATTGCAACAATCCTTCTGAAGCTTCTAAGTTTTAATTCAATAGTTTAACCCTCCTAATTGTGCCATAAGAAACCAATTAGTGACAGCCCTCAGACTTTGCAATAAGAAACCAATTAGTGACAGCCCTCAGACTTTGCAATAAGAAACCAATTAGTGACAGCCCTTAAACTTTGCCATAAGAAAGCGATGAATTATGTTGGGGGTGGGTTGACAGGCTGGAAGATGTAGGACACCACCGAAAAGAAAAAATAGAAAAAACAAAAGATGTCAATGATCACACAGTGTTTGTGCAAAACTGCAGCCCACTTTAAAAGTGTTCCATCCAGAAAAAATAAAGACAAGAACAGAGTCAGTTTGAAAAGAATCAAAACCAAAAGATATGAATGAGTACATAATTTATGCAATCAATATTCGGATGCATTTTTAAGTCTTGCTGTTTTGTTGTCGTGTGTAAAGTTGTTACAGTTTGGCAAAATAAAGTTTTTCTGGTCTGTTTCTTTGTAAGTATTACAGCAACTTTCCATGATCAGAAGTTGATATTTTTATGTCCCGTTCTATTTATGATAATTTAAATTACCCTATATTTTGTGAAAGTAAAAATCTGCAATTCTAAAATCTTTTTTTACTAAAGACTCGTACAATCAAATAATAATATTCAGTCATGATTGGGAAGAATGTTAAAATTGCTGCATGTCAGATTGATATCAATGTTGTTACGGTGTTGGATTAAATTTATCCACACCATGTAACAGTTGTTCAGTCAACAGTTCTTCTATTTGAAAGTAAGTATGAAATTTTGTAACTGATTTTACTTACTCAGGGGTATCAGAATAATTAAAATGCCAGAAAGATGTACCACATCCAGGAGTATTCATTAATGCTGCATAATGCATTTGATTTTGACATAGTGTCGAGTAACCAATTTGTCTCTATTTACTTTTTTTCTGTGGTAAACTTTTATCTCATTAACAGCATTTGATGCAAATAAAAGTGGTTTTATATCAGTGATGCATCAAAGAACTGGAATATTCATGCTAGTCATAGTGTATCATAGTGCGATTTCAGACTATCGATGAAGAGACGATTGGAATAAAACAAACTAAATTTATAAAAACTCTCCCAAAAATGCCCATTTCTTGTCATCTTTTGAATGAATTACTGGGCTGTTTACAGCATGTATACAAACTGGCCTGTACCTACTGTATTTATCTAATTGTCTGCAGTCATGCTCTTTAATTTCAAACGATATATTCTGTCACAGGATAGCAAATATTTATTGGAGAAAATATTTTTCTGATAATACACTATATATATTTTGATTCATTCTGGTAAATATTTGTTCCACCTGATAAATTTTTTGCATTTGTAGACTTATCACCTGCTGTATCAATCAACTTAAAGTTCGTACCCATATTCAGCTTAAATAGCCCACTTCCTTTTACTTTAATGTATAGAGTTCTTTAACTGCCCAATTTTACACACAAAATATCTAAGGAAAGACGTGTATGAAACAAAACCTGTCTTGGTGTGAATCTATCCAAATGTTCTTATCAGTGCACTGTGGAATTTTAGACCACATTTTATTATTAAATAAACAATGTCTTGCATCTTTTTAGGTGTGTATTTAGATGTGTTTAACTTTTATATTCATTTCATTGCATGTTAATGTAATTTGTATAGAATGTTGCTTATAGATGTAAAAATGTTTAGTAACTTGACGTAGGTTAAACATTAAGGTCAGTGATATGACTGTGTAATAACTTGACAAAATATTAATGTCAGCGGATATATATGTGTAATAACTTGACAAAACATTAATGTCAATAGCTGTCCATGTCTTGCATCTTCATTTGTATACTATGTATTGAGATTGAATTTTGTTATTACATGTATATTAAGAATTTCAATAACAGTAGATTCCATTGGAGAAAATAATTTTGTATTTGCTTGATAATGCTTTGAATAAATATAAGTCAACTTGGCAAAACTGTATGGGGTTTTCAGCTGATTGTTCATCAGTGATGACTGGAATTCATAAAGGAGTTGCATTCTATGTTTTGAAAAATGATTCCATCACTGTTCAGGTTGTCTCTGTCATATGATGCACCTTGCTGCAGGAAAGGCTGTTTATAAATTAGAAGAACTTCTGAAGTATCAAGTCAGTACTCTACCTGACAATGTACTTCATTTGGACATTGTTATAAATTAGAAGAACTTCTGAAGTATCAAGTTAGTACCCTACCTGACAATATACTTCATGCAGACATTGTTATAAATTAGAAGAACTTCTGAAGTATCAAGTTAGTACTTACCTGACAATATACTTCATGTAGACATTGTTATGAATTAGAAGAACTTCTGAAGTATCAAGTCAGTACTCTACCTGACAATATACTTCATGTGGACATTGTTTTAAATTAGAAGAACTGCTGAAGTAACAAGTCAGTACCATACCTGACAATGTACTTCATATGGACATTGTTTTAAATTAGAAGAACTTCTGAAGTATCAAGTCAGTACCCTACCTGACAATATACTTCATGTAGACATTGTTATAAATTAGAAGAACTTCTGAAGTATCAAGTCAGTACTCTACCTGACAATGTACTTCATGCAGACATTGTTATAAATTAGAAGAACTTCTGAAGTATCAAGTTAGTACTCTACCTGACAATGTACTTCATGCAGACATTGTTATAAATTAGAAGAACTTCTGAAGTATCAAGTTAGTACCCTACCTGACAATATACTTCATGCAGACATTGTTATAAATTAGAAGAACTTCTGAAGTATCAAGTTAGTACTCTACCTGACAATATACTTCATGTGGACATTGTTATGAATTAGAAGAACTTCTGAAGTATCAAGTCAGTACCCTACCTGACAATGTACTTCATGTGGACATTGTTATGAATTAGAAGAACTTCTGAAGTATCAAGTCAGTACCCTACCTGACAATGTACTTCATGTGGACATTGTTATGAATAAGAAGAACTTCTGAAGTATCAAGTCAGTACCCAACCTGACAATATACTTCATGTAGACATTGTTATAAATTAGAAGAACTTCTGAAGTATCAAGTTAGTACTCTACCTGACAATATACTTCATGCAGACATTGTTATGAATTAGAAGAACTTCTGAAGTATCAAGTTAGTACTCTACCTGACAATGTACTTCATGTGGACATTGTTATAAATTAGAAGAACTTCTGAAGTATCAAGTTAGTACCCTACCTGACAATATACTTCATGCAGACATTGTTATAAATTAGAAGAACTTCTGAAGTATCAAGTTAGTACCTACCTGACAATATACTTCATGTAGACATTGTTATGAATTAGAACTTCTGAAGTATCAAGTCAGTACTCTACCTGACAATATACTTCATGTGGACATTGTTTTAAATTAGAAGAACTGCTGAAGTAACAAGTCAGTACCATACCTGACAATGTACTTCATATGGACATTGTTTTAAATTAGAAGAACTTCTGAAGTATCAAGTCAGTACCCTACCTGACAATATACTTCATGTAGACATTGTTATAAATTAGAAGAACTTCTGAAGTATCAAGTTAGTACTCTACCTGACAATGTACTTCATGCAGACATTGTTATAAATTAGAAGAACTTCTGAAGTATCAAGTTAGTACTCTACCTGACAATGTACTTCATGCAGACATTGTTATAAATTAGAAGAACTTCTGAAGTATCAAGTTAGTACCCTACCTGACAATATACTTCATGCAGACATTGTTATAAATTAGAAGAACTTCTGAAGTATCAAGTTAAATACTCTACCTGACAATATACTTCATGTAGACATTGTTATGAATTAGAAGAACTTCTGAAGTATCAAGTCAGTACCCTACCTGACAATGTACTTCATGTGGACATTGTTATGAATAAGAAGAACTTCTGAAGTATCAAGTCAGTACCCAACCTGACAATATACTTCATGTAGACATTGTTATGAATTAGAAGAACTTCTGAAGTATCAAGTTAGTACTCTACCTGACAATATACTTCATGCAGACATTGTTATGAATTAGAAGAACTTCTGAAGTATCAAGTTAGTACTCTACCTGACAATGTACTTCATGTGGACATTGTTATAAATTAGAAGAACTTCTGAAGTATCAAGTCAGTACACTACCTGACAATATACTTCATGCAGACATTGTTTTAAATTAGAAGAACTTCTGAAGTATCAAGTTAGTACTCTACCTGACAATGTACTTCATGCAGACAATGTTATGAATTAGAAGAACTTCTGAAGTATCAAGTTAGTACTCTACCTGACAATGTACTTCATGTAGACATTGTTATAAATTAGAAGAACTTCTGAAGTATCAAGTCAGTACTCTACCTGACAATGTACTTCATGCAGACATTGTTATAAATTAGAAGAACTTCTGAAGTATCAAGTTAGTACCCTACCTGACAATATACTTCATGCAGACATTGTTATAAATTAGAAGAACTTCTGAAGTATCAAGTTAAATACTCTACCTGACAATATACTTCATGTAGACATTGTTTTAAATTAGAAGAACTTCTGAAGTATCAAGTTAGTACTCTACCTGACAATATACTTCATGTGGACATTGTTATGAATTAGAAGAAATTCTGAAGTATCAAGTCAGTACCCTACCTGACAATGTACTTCATGTGGACATTGTTATGAATTAGAAGAACTTCTGAAGTATCAAGTCAGTACTCTACCTGACAATATACTTCATGTGGACATTGTTATGAATTAGAAGAACTTCTGAAGTATCAAGTCAGTACCCTACCTGACAATGTACTTCATGTGGACATTGTTATGAATTAGAAGAACTTCTGAAGTATCAAGTTAGTACTCTACCTGACAATGTACTTCATGTGGACATTGTTATAAATTAGAAGAACTTCTGAAGTATCAAGTTAGTACCCTACCTGACAATATACTTCATGTAGACATTGTTATAAATTAGAAGAACTTCTGAAGTATCAAGTTAGTACCCTACCTGACAATATACTTCATGCAGACATTGTTATAAATTAGAAGAACTTCTGAAGTATCAAGTTAGTACCCTACCTGACAATGTACTTCATGCAGACATTGTTATAAATTAGAAGAACTTCTGAAGTATCAAGTTAGTACCCTACCTGACAATGTACTTCATGCAGACATTGTTATAAATTAGAAGAACTTCTGAAGTATCAAGTTAGTACACTACCTGACAATGTACTTCATGTGGACATTGTTATAAATTAGAAGAACTTCTGAAGTATCAAGTCAGTACTCTACCTGACAATGTACTTCATGCAGACATTGTTATAAATTAGAAGAACTTCTGAAGTATCAAGTTAGTACCCTACCTGACAATATACTTCATGTAGACATTGTTATAAATTAGAAGAACTTCTGAAGTATCAAGTTAGTACTCTACCTGACAATATACTTCATGTAGACATTGTTATAAATTAGAAGAACTTCTGAAGTATCAAGTCAGTACCCTACCTGACAATGTACTTCATGTGGACATTGTTATGAATTAGAAGAACTTCTGAAGTATCAAGTCAGTACTCTACCTGACAATATACTTCATGTGGACATTGTTTTAAATTAGAAGAACTTCTGAAGTATCAAGTTAGTACCCTACCTGACAATATACTTCATGTAGACATTGTTATAAATTAGAAGAACTTCTGAAGTATCAAGTTAGTACTCTACCTGACAATATACTTCATGCAGACAATGTTATGAATTAGAAGAACTTCTGAAGTATCAAGTTAGTACTCTACCTGACAATGTACTTCATATGGACATTGTTATAAATTAGAAGAACTTCTGAAGTATCAAGTTAGTACTCTACCTGACAATATACTTCATGTGGACATTGTTGATTTTTTCATCTTAATTTTCCTGCGAAAAGACCCAATAACCAATAGGTTATGAACGGAAGATTGGTTCTTTTCCATTCTAATGCTAACTGTGAAAGATTGTTCAGTATTCTTAACATAAATAAAACTGAATTCAGATCCAGGCTCTGTAACCCAGCACATAGTGCTCTTCTGGTGTGCAAAACATTAATAGTGTCAGCTGGTATAAAGTATATTGAAATGCAATATGAGTGTCTTTTGCTTTTTAAACCTCAGAGTGTTAAACATGAAATCTTGAAGCAGTAATTGATTTATCCAGAGGGATAAGATAAATAAATCATTTTGTACATATGCTCATTGAATTTATGTCGTGTTATATGGTGGATTACTTTTTCTGCTTGGAATACTCTTTTTGTCTACTTTGGTTACACTTTTTCCTTGTCATGGGTTGGCATGTATGGGATTTGGGCCTACTATACATAACAGTGAATAGAATATTTTGTGATTGTTGTTGGATTGGGGTATTTTATACATAACGATGAATAGAATACCTTGTGATTGTTGTTGGATTGGGGTATTTTATACATAACGATGAATAGAATATTTTGTGATTGTTGTTGGATTGGGGTATTTTATACATAACGATGAATAGAATACCTTGTGATTGTTGTTGGATTGGGGTATTTATACATAACGATGAATAGAATACTTTGTGATTGTTGTTGGATTGGGGTATTTTATACATAACGGTGAATAGAGTACTTTGTGATTGTTGTTGGACTGGGGTATACTATACTTCACGGTGAACTAAGTAATTTGTGGTGGCTGTTGAATTGGGGCATACTATACATAACAGTGAATAGACGGTGAATAAGAAAGCTTTTGTAAAATGGGAAAATAAGAAAGCTTTTGTAGAATGGGAAAATAAGAAAGAAAAGCTGCAGTATACAGAAGGTTAATTTTCTTATATACAAATTGCTAATTATCGTTAAAATTCATTTTTAAGCTTCAAAGCAAGATTCTATAGTAAATGGGGAAATATTCTAACAGTTATTTAGAATCTTTTAATTAAAACAGATAAGATGCCCTTGCATTGGATGCACAAGTCAATTAATCTGTTTTTTAAATTTTTGGTTTATACCATTGTAAAGTTGGATTAATTATCCTAGGTAAAATTCACATTCCAAAATTATGTTCTAAATTTGCAAATCATGTGACATTGTTGCAACAATGTCGTAGCTTTGGGAAATCAGTGTTTTGAATATTTTACTATATTCCGGCTTTGCCTTGCTGTATGATAATGGCTTTTGAAAGAATATGTAATTTTTTCGTAATGGACATTTTCAGACTTGTTTTGCAAGTGCTTATTTTTATTAATTTCATTTGATAGTCTAAAACTTTTTAAAAGAACAATTATATAATTATTATAACAATTATTATCCAGAAAATCCATTCCTGTCTATCTAAGCAATATCTTTCACCAAAGAGATGCTGATGGTACTCCAAATTTAATGTCCATAAGAAGAAAAAATTTACATTATACCAAGGCCAAGGAAGGAATTGTTTAAAAAAAGTTTTCAATATACTGGTCCAGTAGTATGGAACAACATTCCCAGTGACATAAGGCAGGCTCCTAGCATTTCTTCGTTTCATAATCAATGCCTTAAATGGATGAAATCTTTAGAAAATTGAACAGTGCTAGTACCAAAAAAAATACTGCCTGCTTGTCTGTAATTTTGCATCATTTTCAATGCAGAATGATATTTTATGTTTTTTATATGTTTATGTTTTTACAGATGCCTGTGCATGTGTTCCAGGCTTGATACTTTGAAATTTAAAATTATTTAATTATTTAGCGTCGAGCCAGACTCTTCACATCATGTTGTATGTATTGTATATATTGTACAGAACAGATAGAAGGCCTCAAGGTAGATAAGTTCTGTAACTAATTGAGTTACCTTCTGTAAATAAAGTCTTTATTATTATTATTATTATTATTATTATTATTATTATTATTATTATATAAAAACTTTTATCAAGATCCAGTTTTGTCATTTTATGTTGTGTAGTTTTAAGTTTCAGTGGTAAAAAACTAATTTGTCAAGATTTTTTTCTTATGAAGTCTGTTAGTATAATTTCTTTTTATTATTTACTTATGTGTGAAATAAAGACTTATAGCCAAATAATTTTCATATTTTTTCTCATGCCTCAATTTTCATATGTGAAAAATATATGCTTATCCTTATATCCTTATATTTTCCTGTGAAAATAAAAGATTTCCCAAGCCATGTGACACTTGATTGAACTGGGCTACAAAAGTTGTACCTTCAACAAAAACACAAGTACTTTCTGAGCTAAAACAAATAAACAGAAACCGCCTTACACTTCAGAGATGGAAATTAATATTTGAAATAGAAATTAAACCAGCTGCTATTAGTTTCTCTTGGAATTTATTTCCACACACTTTTACGATGACAAACCCAGCAATTTACTGAATTGGACATGTTATGTTTTCAGATAAAATCAGTTACTTTACAAAGTTATTTTAAAGAAAATATTCTGCATTAGATCAAGTCAAAGTCAACCACAGCCTACTTTTTATTAAGTTACGTGTATTTTTATGATCAGGCTATGAAAGTGAGAGACCGCTCTGGTGGCCTAGTGGTTAGAGTGTCCGCCCCAGAAGCTGGAGGTCGTGGGATCGATCCCCAGCCGAGTCATACCATAGACTTAATAAAAATGATACTAACAGCTGCCTAGCTTGGCGCACAGCATAAGAGGTTAGTGTTAGGACTGGTCGACCTGGTGTCAGGATAATGTGACTGGGTGGGACATCATGTTATATGTCCCATTAATACTGGCCGTCTTGTGCTTGAAAATGGCATTGAAACCCTACTACATGCTACATGTCTGCGGCATAATTCTCCAGTGCTAGACATCACTATAAACTGTCTCACTGCAGATATCGTAGCCATATAACTGAAAAATTGTTAAAGCTATGTTAAAAATCCTAATCAAACAAGCAAACGAAAGTGAGGTGAATGTATAAAAAGGGGTGGGGATGAGAGCACACTATGCAAAAGTGTGAGTTTAATTTATAATAAAAAGGTTTTCGTTTCCAGCATCAACTATCAAAATTGTTCTTTGGTACCACACAATGAAATATTTGGTTTTAACATAGGAAAAGAAAATATATATTATTATTTTCAAGTGCAGTTTAATGCTAATTGTTTTCATTTCTTGATTTAAAATTATTTAAATTAATTGTAATGATGAAAAAAAGGGTTATAAATAATATATGTTGTCCCTCAGCATTTGGTTGGTTGCTTTATTGTATCATTGTTCAGTTTATTTGCGACCAACTGCATGATGGGATAGGTAGGAGGATAGTAGCATTCCTACACATCCAGGATAATAAGAAACTTGTCACAGCTACATTTTTAAAAACACCAGTTTAGTTTCTCTGATTTGCACAAAATATATATTGCACTAGGATGGTCAGAAGGTGAAAGGCATGGGTATGCATACATGCACTAGGATGGTCAGAAGGTCAAGGACATGGATATGCATACATGCAACCGCAAATCTTAGTCATTACAGTTAGACTGGGCTACAGACTGTTTGCTGTCTCTTGCTTTGCCATAAAGTTAAATTTTTAAAAGATTACAAAGCAGTTCTGGATGAATTCATCCATGTGTCCATACCATCTGGTCTCACCTGAGGTTAAAATTCATGTGGTATAAAGATGTGCATGTATTTACGAGTACTACAGCCAACAATGAAAATCATGTTACTTAGCATAATGGTCAGTTCTTTTAGGTTAGGGCATATGACATTTTTTTCAGATGGGTACTGAAATATTTGGTTTGATGGAACTAACAAATTTAAGACTGGTACTCAATGAAATAAAATTGAATTTGCAGTATTCATGTTTGCAATCCATCCTGTAGATGTTTTAGAAAATAATAATAATAATAATAATAATAATAATAATAATAATAATAATAATAATAAATTTATTTATTTACATAAATAGTACATAGATGCACACAATAAAACAGGCACACACAATTCTCAATTCTTTCCAAAGACATCCCTCCAAATAAAAAACACCAAACAAAAGGAAACCCAAAACTACTATACATGCTCAAGCCCACCATAACCAACCTCCATCATTATTAAGCTCAATTTATATAAAATGGTTCTTTTCATGAAAGTCCACTCCCCTTGACCAGCAGCCACCCATTTTTTTTTCAGCTAGAACTCCTTGGCACAAATGAGTTTGTGTCTAAAAGAACCCATCAAGTATGGCCACCCCTCTAACACAACCAGCAGCCAGCACATTAATTGAAAACTGTAAAATGTATCCCTTACCAGCAGCCAAATCTGATTATCAATGTCTATTTCTCAATGTCTGAGTTTATTATTAAATGAATTGATGACTAAAGTACATATACCAATAAGGTTTATGTTACATCATTAATGCCGATGTTTACAGGAAATGGGGTGTTGACTAAAGTACATATACATGTACCAATAAGGATCATGTTATATCATTAATGCCGATGTTTACAGGAAATGGGATGTTGACTAAAGTACATATACCAATAAGGTTCATGTTATATAATAATAATAATAATGAGGACTTTGTATAGCGCCTAATCTTCGAAGCTCTAAGCGCTTTACACCATCAATAATGATATGACTACACTACAGAACAACAAATGACAAAAACAATGAAATTGGAAAACATAAAAACATGCTGAAAACATATAAGATACAAAACATGATTAGGTCGCTAAGTTTGTCCCTGCAGTCGAAACAGGTGAGTCTTGAGAGCACTCTTAAAAGGGACCAATGTCTTTGTGTCTAATTTCAATGAACAATTCGTTCCACATCGCCAGACCCTGGTGTGCAAACAAACGTTGTCCATATGACTTTGTTTTCACCTTGGGAACAATGAGTATATGATTATCAGAAGAAGAGCGTAAGGATCTAGCTGGTGTATACACATGGGTGAGGCTGGATAGGTATGTTGGACTGTAGTCTGTCATTGAAATATAGCACAGAGAACAAATTTTGTGTTTGATTCTGTATCGAATTGATAGCCAGTGTAGGGTACAGAGCAGTGGTGAGGTGTGCTCTGATCGAGGTACTCTAAAGATGATCCATGCAGCTGTGTTTTGAACTTTTTGAAGTTTCTGGAGTAAATATTGTGATGAACCGATGTTTACAGGAAATGAAGTGTTGACTAAAGTATATATACCAATAAGTTTCATGTTATATCATTAATGCAGATGTTTACAGGAAATGGGGTCAACAATGTTGTAAGTCTGGAGCTTCACACAGTGCTTGAGCTTTTTCTTTGATGATTATGACCAGACGTCATTGTCAAGATCAAAACATGGTCAGCTGAGGCTGGATATAGATTTCTTTGATTAACAAATGGAGAAATTAACCTTAAACAAACCAGGGTACCAGATGTGACAGAATTAGGCGAAAATTGAATTTATTTCTTCTTGAATTACAAAACAATTTCACCATTTTTTTTTGTTTCGTCGTACATGCGTTACCTGGGGTGAATAAGTGTTTTTCATGGTAAGTGACGTGTAGCGATTTGCATGTGCCTGACTACAAATCACTTGAAGTCTGGAACATTAGAATCACGGGGTGTACGGGAATTTTGCCGTGAATTCTGCTCACCTATTTGAGGATATATAAGGCAGAATAATTCTGATAAGATTATGAGTCCAAAAGTATCTTATCAAAGGAGAGATAGCTCGTCATTCTTTCTCCAGCCAAAGGGGTGAGTGTTAAATTTATATTTCGTTTTATTGTGAATTTTATTCAGTTTATCATTTCATGTAATGATGCCTTTATTACAATGCAGATTTAAACCGTTGAATATTTGGAATTACTAGTCACTATTAGACTTTAAATGCAATAGCGTAATCTAAGTTTTAGATTGTTTTAGAAACAACTATTATTAGTTTGGTTTCTTTATTGTAGCTGATTGTAGCTGAATGTGATTGATTTCTCCAGCAAAAGAGCTGAATGTGATTGATTGTGCCGTGATTATGCTGTTTAATTGTGCGATCAAATTGAGGTATCGGACTGTCTGTCGGATTGTCTGTCCGTCTACGTCTGTCGAGATGTGTAAATATCCGGAAATCTAGAAGTCTAAATGTCCGAGTGTCGGAGCTGTCTAGAGGTGTAAACGTCCGGGGTAGTATCTGGGTGTTTGGGACCGATGGTTCTAGTAGATGCTGTATGCTGTCTGTACGTAGTATAACTGTAGTGGATCCATGAAGGGCAAGTGGCCAATAAAAGTATTGGACCAACCCTAGGTATTTGGAGAAGCTGGGCGGCGATTCAACAGTTGGTGAATCGTACGGTTGTACAGGGTCGAAACACGTGTGTGTTGCAAATGTAGTTACAATTGAATACATTGTTATATTTACATATGTTACTTTGAATCACAGTAGTATTTCAAGGGATTACGTGAATCTCAAGAACAGTTAGCAACTTGATAAAATACATGTAGATGTTTGTACTTGTTGTCGCAATCCATATGTGCGATAGTATAGTTTGATGTTTGTATTTGTTATCGCAATTTATGCTTGCGTTAATACAACTTTTGTAAAGGCTCCATTTTATTTTAAACATTTGTGTAGTCCAGGAAGTTCCTTGGATCTGTGTTTAGTCCAGGAGATTCCTTGGATCTGTGTTTATTTTGTATTAATATTTAATTTATTTTTGAATTGTGAATGGTTGTGGAGTATGATCGTGGGTTGAACGCATGAGTTATTGTGTTGATACATCATTATTTTTCATTAATAATTTATTTCATAAATTTACATTATCTTTCACATATTATGTTTGTGTTGTTCATTTAATCCACCATCCACTCGGTAACAATTCTGTTACACCAGACAAACCTCAAAAATGTGACAGGTATCACTTCCTTTATAAAGAAGGCATTTTGTCTGCTCTACAACAGTTTTGCACAGTTTGATTGCAGTACTTTGCAATTAGCAGCATAGGAATAAATCATTTCAAAACTTAGACATAATCAACTTGACAAGGGAGAGACATTCTTGCTGAAAAATGCTAGGTAGACTCTAACAACATCATAAGACAAGAATATTATTCAGCAGTGGAATAATGGAGTAAATGGAAAGAGACTTATAATGCCAAGCAATGTATCTACCATGATTGAAATGGTTTTGAATGGTTTTGCAATGCGCATGCCAACAATATCCTGCTTGCATTTCACGTTTGTCATGAATAAAATTTATTAATGTATTTTAACTTGATAAAAGTCTGTTCTCAAGACCAGAAAAAACTTTTTATAACAATTCTGCTTTTAAATAAACATGTCAAATGCTTTGAAGTGACATGTTACGTAGGTATGCTTAAAAAAAATGTAGCCCGCCTGTCTGGGAAAGCCACCTGTCTTATGCAGCCACTTTCCCAGTGCATAATGGATGGACAAATAAGAAGGGGAAATGAACACAATTATAAAACCTTTTTAAACTAAGTTCACTATGTATATACAGTACAAGGATAGTGATACAATGTGGAAAGGTGGAATTTATATTTCAAGTTGTAATGTTTTTTGTCTAATTAAACAGGTTAATGTTTTCATACCAGTTAATTAAATAATTGTAATTAAATGCATATATATATTTGCACTTAATTTCAACTTTTGGTCTTGTTCCTAATTAGTGACCCCAACAATTGAAATCTTCTATGAAATAATTCTTTATTTGGCTTTGGAATGAAAGGTTGGTTATGGCTGTTACATATAGATGTACATAGTATCCAAGGCAGTTTTGAAAAAAATATTTGTCAAGGCTTTTTCATTGCACAAAGTTTATATTATAATGAAAAAAAATTCTAAATTGCTTCTATGGGTGAGTCTCCACAATAAAACTGCCTTCCCTGGGTCCCATGTATGTTTTATTGGAACAGCCCTTAACTAGAATTGATGTTAAATTGGGATTGTTGCTTGCTTTCTATAGAGCATAAAGTAATTCCTTGAGATATAATGTGACCATACTGTTTGAAACTTTGAGCAGAGGTTAATTCTTTCTCCAAAATATTTGTTCATTTACTTTATTTTTTAGCATCATAATCTAATACCTACATATGTAATGTAATATCTATATATTCGTGTACCTGTTTTTAATATTTTGACTACAATGCACTGATAGTTAGCAGTGACTAATAGTTATTAAGATGACGTAAAAATCAAAGTTCGGCTGTATTTGCAGTCAGAAAACAAAAGATTTGCATCAGGAACGTTTACCAAATGACCTTGGTCAAGGTATGATTCGATATAGCTTTTGTAATGTACATGTTTATGTTTAGTTGACAGATCTGGTCTTACCCTTGCTTAATAACCACAGACATAAATTTACTTCATGTTATGTTTAGTTGACAGATCTGGTCTTACCCTTGCTTAATAACCACAGACATAAATTTACTATATGTTTATGTTTAGTTGACAGATCTGGTCTTACCATGCTTAGTAACCACAAACATGAATTTACTTCATGACAAGCAACTTGAAAATGTTTGTTCCATTGCAAATTGTTGTCAAATATCAAACCTACTGTTCTGTCATGGATACCTATTTGTAGACTGTAATTCATTTTCCGATTTTGCTATCACTTGTTGAGTAGTCATTATTACATACCGTACTTTAATGATGTCTTTATTTATTTGCATGAAATGTTCTGTACATCAGGAATCCAACTACAGTTAATGTTAGAAATATGTCTAGGAATGACCAAGTTGCATCATCTACATATACTTGATAATAGCAATAATACTTGTACAGCATATACTTGATAATGGGAATTATACATATATATACTTGATAATGGGAATCATACTTGTAACTTGTATATACTTGATAATGGGAATCATACTTGTATATAATAATAATAATACTAATAATAATAATAATAATAATAATAATAATGAGGACTTTGTATAGTGCCTAATCATTCGAAGCTCTAAGCGCTTTATACCATCAATAAATATATGACTACACTACAGAACAACAAATGAAACAAACACAAAAACAATGAAATTGGAAAACATAAAAACATGCTGAAAACATATAATACAAAACATGATTAGGTCGCTAAGTTTGTCCCTGCAGTCGAAACAGGTGAGTCTTAAGAGCATGTACATGTACATGTACTTGATAATGGGAATCATACTTGTATATACTTGATAATAACAATGATACTTGTATATAAATTGATAATTGGAATCATACTCCATGTATGTTTGCACTTGTAAATTTGAAATCAGATCCTGTGCCTAAAACCTGTGTGACTTGGAGTTTTAATGGCTTTACAATTTATTCAGTCATCACTATGTCTGCAGTGTGGCAGTTAATAGACGATGTCTGGCACTGGGGCATCATGCCACAGACATATAGCATGATGTCCCACCCAGTTATATTATTCTGACACCAGGCTGACCAGTCCTAAAGCTGAGTACCTATGTGAGGCAGTTCTTATTACCATTTTTTTAAGTCTTTGGTGTGACTCAGCAAGTTTCGAACCCATAATTATAGCATGAATGAATAGTTCTTAAAAATGAACATCAAATGCAAATCTAAATTCAAATCTGGCCATGGGCCATACTAACCTACTCATCTCAAGGATGGACAGTATGGGTTTTGGATTAATGACCTCCTCGTCTCAAGGATAGACAGTATGGGTTTTGGATTAATGACCAGCTCATCTCAAGGATGGACAGTATGGGTTTTGGATCAATGACCTGCTAGTCTCACGTATGGACAACATGGGTTTTTAGATCAATGACCTATTCGTATCAAGGATGGTTAGTATGGGCTTGAGATCAATGACCTACTCGTCTCTAGGATGGACAGGATGGGTTTAAGATCAATGACCTACTTGTCTCAAGGATGGTCAGTATGGGTTTTGGACAGTATGAACTTTGGATCAATGACCTGCTTGTCTCACATATGGACAGCATGTGTTTTGGATCAATGACCTACTTGTATCAAGGATGGACAGTATGGGTTTTGGATCAGTTACCTAATTGTCTCAAGGATGGACAGGATAAGATTTGGATCAATGACCTACTCATCTCAAGGATGGACAGTATGGGTTTTGGATTAATGACCTAATTGTCTCAAGGATGGACAGTATAGGCTTCAGATCAATGACATGCTCGTCTCAAGGATGGACAGTACGGGTTTTGGATCAATGACCTACTTGTCTCAAGGATGGACAGTGTGGGCTTCAGATCAATGATTAATGACCTGATTGTCTCAAGGATGGATAGTATGTGTTTTGGATCAATGGCCTACTCGTCTCAAGAATGGACAGTATGGGCTTTGGATGAATGACCTAATTGTCTCAAGGATGGACAGTATGGGTTTTGGATTATTGACCTACTTGTCTCAAGGATGGACAGGATGGGTTTCGGATCAATGACCTACTTGTCCACAAAAGATATATCAATTTCTGAAATTGACTTGTCAACAAAACTTCAATGAATTTCTGAAGTTCTAATTATCACAAAACTTATATGATTTCGTGAGATTGTACTGTTCACAAAATATATGAATAAATGAAAATACAGATTCGAATAAAAGAGATGAAATCATGGGATGGCATTATTGATTTAATGGACACAAATTATTATACATCATTAATTAGCTAATACTAGTTATGACATTCATTAACCAACATAAGCAGACAGAACATCATTCGTTAACATAATGATAAAACATCATTCATGAACCAACAAAATAGAATATCACTAATTAACCAATCATTATGATACATCATTCATTAACCAGTACAAGTTATGATATATCATTCATTAACCAATACAAGTTATGATACATCATTCTTTAACCAATACAAGTTAAAATACATCATTCATTAACCAATACAAGTTATGATACATCATTCATTAACCAATACAAGTTATGATACATCATTAACCAATACAAGTTATGATACATCATTCTTTAACTCTTACAAGTTATGATACCAATCTATTTATTAGGGAACATAACTTTATGATAAATTATTTGTTAACAAACATCAATATTTAATAAACATAACTTTATGATAAATTATTTGTTAACATCAATATTTTTTAAACATAAAGCTTGTGATTCATACTGTCCATATAATAAAGTTATTATACCACATTATTCATATAATGAACATAAAATATAACACCACAACATTTTAGTTATATCACACCATATATTGCAATGCAATAGGATACACAATAAGACTGATATTCCATAGTATTCCTTCCAGTCTGCCAAAGAACCCTTTAGAACCTCACTTTTAAGCATACAAATGCTGCCAAAGAACCATTAAGACCCTTTCTTCTGAGCATAAAAATGCCGCCAAAGTAACATCCAGAACTTCACTTTTGAGCATACAAATTTCTGTCAAAGAACCATCAAGACCCTCACTTTTAAGTATAAAAATTATGCCAAAGAATCAACAAGAACCTCGCTTTTGAGCATAAAAATGCTGCCAAAGAAACATCCAGAACCTCAATTCTGAGCATAAAAATGCCGCCAAAGAAACATCCAGAACCTCGCTTTTTCTAAGATTCAAAACCATGCAGACAGAGGCGAGATGTAAGTGATTGGCAAAGGCAAGCAAAAATAAACTAATATTGGAATTATTGCAATAAAAGAAAAACAAGACTGCATGTAAAGCTGTGCGTTCAGCTGCACAAATTTAAGATAACACGGAATAGCTGATAAATGATGTTTCAAAGGAGGCAGAATTTTTATAAAGGAGTTATTGAATAATGCTTACAATCAAAAGCAGCAAAAAATTTCTACTTGCCAATAAAAAAAACTGCAATGAAGTGTTTTCATTTGCATTTTCTCATTTTAAGCTTAGAAATGAAAGAAGTGAACAAAATTCTGTAATTTTATGGAACTGAATTTCCAACCTAGCTCCAATAAAAGGGAAATGATCAAGTTGCAATTTAGAAAATACAACTTTTTAAAATTTGGAATGAGGCAGTCAACTAAGGCATAGTAAATTAACTGTGCCAGATGCTGTATTAACTTTGGTCAAAATTCTACTCTTTGTTTTTCGAAGAAACTGTGTTCTGATTTTTATATTTTTACAAAATGGCATCGACACTGAATATTATATCAGAATGTTAATCAGTGATTTTTAAAAAGAAATTGTGTTAAATTTTATTTTTATTTTTAATTCATGGCACCAAAATTGAATGGCAGATCAATATCATTTTTGTAATTTTTAAGCGACTTCAACCATGATACCCCATCACAAAAAATCTGACTATTTCAGTAATTAAAAAGAAGTTATACATGACAGATGAAGCACACTGCATGCAGTATGCAGGACCTTAGCCTACATGAGGAAAACCTTGGTCCTAATACAGCTGGTACACACCAACACTGTATACAGGGATGGAAGATTCTCTACATGGTCTACTTGCCGAGAATCTACATTTTAACAAACTGGAGAAAAAAACATGGATTCTTTCTTCACATTCTATATTAAATTCTGGGCAAGTGACACAGTTTACTTGTCCAACAATTTGTTTTAGCTGTTCTGTGCTTCCAGACAAGAGATTTCCCATCCCTGATAATAATTAAAATTACATTTCTCAACAATTTCTCAAAGAAATTATTCTTACCAGTGTGGACTTGTATACCATATTGCTGGTATTTTTAGCAGATACAACAGTTAGCCTTTTTGTACAAAAAAGGAATTTTCAGTTTTTTACTTTGTACTTTTAGCGATTGTTGCAATATGATATCCGGGTGGATTTTGGATTTACAACACAATTGATGGTGATAAAAATACAATGTTTAATGACGATTGATTTGAATGAAAAATTAATTATGTGTGTGTATATGATCCACAAATTGGATCAATTAACATAAAATGCATAGACTTAATGAAAATACAACTAAATGACCTTGTACGGTACAAGGGCAAGGGGTGAATGATTCACAGCAATTTCACCACAAATAGAATGATGCTAACCCAGACAGTAAAAAATGTAGCATTTTACTCGTGTAGTAAAATGTATTCACTCAAATAGTGAAATTATGTAAACAAAAAGAAACAATTTTACAAATTATCTCTACAGTACCAAAAACACAATGGATTTTACAAACACCAAAAATTAGCCCACAGCTTAAAGATTACATGTATGGAGTGATACACTCCATGACCAGCACTTTCAGCTAACAGTCACACTGGTCAATCAAGCCATCAGTATTTAAGGTTGGTCAATCAAGCAATCAGCACCCACCAATCTTGGTCAGCAATGCCAGATTATCCCCTACTCCACTAGCAATACTATTCAGCTCTAAAAATTGATACTAAATTGACTCTGATAACTCCAGTCAGCTTTAACAGTTAAAATACTACATTGATTGTGATCACTCTAGTCAGCTTTAACAGTTAAAATACTATATTGACTCTGATCACTCTAGTCAGCTTTAACAGTTAATACTACATTGACTCTGATCACTCTAGTCAGCTTTAACAGTCAATACTACATTGACTCTGATCATTCTAGTCAGCTTTAACAGTCAATACTACATAGACTCTGATCACTCTAGTCAGCTTTAACAGTTAATACTACATTGACTCTGATCACTCTAGTCAGCTTTAACAGTTAATACTACATAGACTCTGATCACTCTAGTCAGCTTTAACAGTTAATACTACATTGACTCTGATCACTCTAGTCAGCTTTAACAGTTAATACTACATTGACTCTGATCACTCTAGTCAGCTTTAACAGTTAATACTACATTGACTCTGATCACTCTAGTCAGCTTTAACAGTTAATACTACATTGACTCTGATCACTCTAGTCAGCTTTAACAGTTGATACTACATAGACTCTGATCACTCTAGTCAGCTTTAACAGTTAATACTAAATTGACTCTGATCACTCTAGTCAGCTCTAACAGCTGATCACACATCAGATATCACTCTAATCATGCTAATCACTCTGTTCACCCTGGTCAACTGAAAATATACCTAACGCCATGTACTATGCATGACATGGGAATATATGATAAAACATTATGATGTTACATAAGGTAAGCTATACAGGTTACATTTAAAAACACCTGAACCATGCCTGATAAGAATCCAACAATATTAACATTTCTTAAAAATGCAATTTTATACTGTAGTATCATCAATATTCGTGGGGGATCAATTTTCGTGGTTTTCGTGGTTGCCACAAACCACGAATTTAAATCCCCGACGAAAAATGAGCCACATAGGTTGATGATCCCCCCCCCCACTTCCCGACCCGTTTTTTTTTTTTTTGGTAAGCGAGAGCCTGCGCCGGGTTCTCAGCTTCTGATGGGTTAGGAAGTCCAGGTTCCGAGGGTGATCTAAGTTGAATTTTACCACTCTTAAGTCACTGTGTTAACGCCATGATAGTCATAAAGTACTGATATTGCAACTTTATGGACAGTGGTTTAAGTAAGAGATCATTCAAATGTACTTTAATAACTGATTGGTCTGGTTTTGTTGGCGGCGTCGGCTTCCTTTGATCTTGAACACTCAAACGAAAACATGGCGAAACTGATTAATCCTGACGGGTGTTTGATATGTGCTCACATAGGTGGAAGTATTGTTTTAGTGTTGTTGGCTGAGTCTGCTTTGACAGATGTTAATCACTTGGTCAAAAATACGTTGTAAGTATTGAACTTGCCGGGTCTTAGATATGTACTCATATAGGTGGTAGTTTTGTTTTAAACATTAATGTGACCGCCGTTTGCGTCGGCATCGTTTTATGCTTTTGTATTCTTTATTTGGGGTATTTGTAGAGGTTAAACCATGAAATTAACTACCTTATAATATGCGAAATTTGACAGGCAAAACCATGAATTTACGTCCCCACGAAAATGCCTTTTCTTACAAAACCACGAAAATTGAGCCCAACGAAAATAAATGATACTACAGTATTTCTAATAGAACTATCATGCTAAGTCACAACCAATAACAGAAAATATTTGCATTATACCACGTAGACCAAAGCTGCATATAAAATATACAAAATTAAGATAAATGTTGTAGCAATAATAGCAATAACTTATACACAAGAACTCACATACCTCTACAGCTGAAGATGTGCAAAAGTCCTAAAAGTAGACTACTCACGAACATGACATTCCATAATGTACAGATTTGGACCTTGGGTGATGCATTTATACAAACATATCATCTGCGTATTGGAAGTATTCAGTTTTTTCCATCAAAAGAAATTCGCACGTGTGACATAGGATGAACTGAACACGCTATTTCGAAATAATATACAATATATATATATATATCACTCTCAGGTATGTCATATACAAAAATGAAACCCGAGTACATGTATTTATTTAATAAATAAAACGATTTTTACAATGCTGTAGGCATTAATAGTTTTAGCACTTACGGGGCATACTTTGATGAAATTGATTAAAATTTCACTGAGACTGCTATATTTACTAAACATTCTCACCTGCAAAGTTCCTAAAATACATTTTATTGGAAACAGTCAGTAACAAAAGACATTTCATGCAATGTGTTACATTAGATGTTGACAGTAACAGAAAGTTCTCACAGATGCTACATTGGAAACAGTCAGTAACAAAAGACATTTCATGCAATGTGTTACATTAGATGCTGACAGTAACAGAAAGTTCTCACAGATGCTACATTGGAAACAGTAACAAAAGACATTTCATGCAATGTGCTACATTAGATGCTGATAGTAACAGAAAGTTCTCACAGATGCTACATTGGAAACAGTCAGTAACAAAAGACATTTCATGCAATGTGTTACATTAGATGCTGACAGTAACAGAAAGCTTCCACAGTATGCTGAACTGGAAGCAATCAGTAACAGATAAGTCCTTACATGTATATCCAAATTTAATTCACCAGAGCTACAATTTTATCATTCAAGCATTTCTCCCTGAAATTAAGACTCCTTATGATTTGACCATAACCTTTCAACTCAGACTTCTGTAACTCCAAACAAAAATTCATTTAAAAGAGTTCAATAAGAATAAAGTACCATTTTTTTTCTTGCATAAAAGGCAAACATACAATCAAGGAACATATCAGTCAGGAGTTTCTGTTCTGCCTCTTATCTTCTTATTTAGGCGTTTCTTTAATGCCTCATGTTCTGTCTGTGTCCACTCCTTGACATTTTCAAGCAGGCAAGGAATATTTGGGAGACAGATGGAGTTTCCTGTATCCATGGCTACTGGCAACTGACTTTCCTCCACTCTGTGGAAAATTGAGGAATGTTGTTCACTGTTCACTGCAGATAATGGCTCTGTGCATTTAGAAATTTGAACATCGATGTCAGTTCTCTCTGGCTGGTGACAATCAGGTGTTAATGGTTTTGACGACTCAGCAAAAGACCTGAAAGTTTTTTTATCAGCTGACAGTTGGGTGATATCTGGAGTTGATGGTGTGTCTGTCCGGTAACAATCAGATGATGTCGGTGCTATGAAGGCCTGACCACTATTAAAAGAAGCTGATGGTATGTATAGATGAGATCCATCAGGATTTGGTGGTGTGAATGCATGTGAACTCGCAGTAGATGAAATTTCAAGATGCTGGTAACCTTGATGACCTAATGTATTAAGCTGCTTGCTTTTAGCCGAGTAAAGAAATGGTTGATCTTGCTCTTTCCCTTCACATGGATCTGTCAGACTTATCTCTAGACCATGTTCTGTTTTACAAATTCTAGCAGGAAACCCTGGTACAAATAATCCTGGCACCAATCCAATTCCAGGGATATTGACTTTCGATGGTATGGTAACTGGATAAGGATTAGTTTTGGACCTTGCTTCATAGAAAAGTCTCAGTTTGGGTGCTCCAAAAGTACTTCCACTACTAGTGGTAGTCTGAACAAATCTCAAGCTTTTATCACTATCTGAGGAAATCATGATGTTTTTGTTTACACGTCTTTCAGCTGAATCGTATTTTTCCAACATAGAGAACTCCTTGGGCCTCTTTAATTTCCTGAGCAATGTCTTGTTACTAAGATCCAGGGGCTCCTCTTGTGGTTTTTCTCCTTGTTGATAAAGGTCCAATAATGTCATAGCAGCCAATTCTTTGTCATTGTTAAAAGCCATCTCAGATGACATATCCTCTGTCTTAACTAAATGGTTTGACTCATCACTGCTGACATCAATGGTTTCTGTCTCACAAGGAGTTACAGGCAGTGGTCTCCCACCTAAAGAGAAAATTGTACCTTAAATCTTTCAGTAATTACTAATGAGGTTTCTGTGCTTTTCTTTTGGATATCACTATACAAAATACTCAAATGCAGTTTTATTTATGGACAACAAATGAAGTGGAAATCTTGCTAATGTGATATTTTTTCATCTTTATTTCATTTTTACAATTAGTCTAACTTGTCTTTCAATGCCACTCTATGCAAGCTTTTTCTCATGAAAAATTAATACAATCAATGGATTACTATGAAAGTTTTTATAAAAACATGGACAAATTCTGTCTCTCCCAAATAAAATAATTGGACTGCCAGGAAATGTGTTGTCTGCCATTCCTGAGTAGTTCTCAATTTATTTTTATTTTTATCCATTTATTATTTTCTTATACCTGTTAAACAGTTTATTATTTTTCTAAAAATTATTTCTTACCAAGGGTACTATGAAAAACACCATTATACACCTCTCCAATATTTGTCTCCTATGTAAATAACTTAAATTTTGTGTGCAGATATCTCTTCTTAGAGTCAACATGACATTGATCTTTAACCTCAAAATTTAGCTTCTTCCTTACCCCAACTACAAGCCATCCACAAAATGTAGTCCCCATTTGTGATTTAGAACTAATGTCAATGTGTGGTAACTACTTTATGTTACCAGTGATGACCTTTGGATACCAATCTTGAGAGAATTCCCTATTATCCCATGTGCAAGCCATCCACCAGGTTTGGAACTTGCAGATGGTGGAAAAACCTTTTTCATCTGTCTGCTACAGTGACCCTGACCTTTGGCATTTTGTTCTTGGACCAAGTGCAAACCATATACAAAGTTTGATAAGTAGATGGTCAAAATCATTGAGCAGAAAACCTTTTTCATCTGTCCGCTACAGAGACCCTGACCTTTGGCATTTTGTTCTTGGACCAAGTGCAAACCATTTACAAAGTTTGATAAGTAAAATGTTCATAACTGTACCACTGCATAGAAACAAATTGTCTTCCTTCAGTCACAGTGACAAAAAGGTAAAAATACCGTTTCCATGGCACACCGTCTTTGATTCAATAAATATACCATTTAGACACTGGAAAAGTGATCTTATTAAAAGGTGCTATTTGTAACAAGGTCATATAAATGCTAAGATTTATAAATAATAAAAAAACCAATGCAGTTTGCTTACATTTCTTTCCCAAACTGCACACTTTTGAGTAATGAAAAACATACAATGTTTTGTTTTTTATCTTTCCAAATCAGATTCCCATGTAATATTTCATTAGTTATCTGCTAGTGCTAAGCCGTTAGCATGTAATGGCAGCACATGCTTTATTTCCCAAGATCTTTATCAAGATGTGAATTTTCAGTCTCGTGCTATTATGTTTGCCATTGTGTTATCATAATTGATACAAACAAGTACTAATGTCTGTAGGGTTCATAACATATACAGCATTAATTATTTTAAAAATATTTTTGTAGCCAGCAAAAGTTCTGTCATTTGCACTCTCAGTCAATAACAATTTTCATCTGCAAAATACTGTTACATACTGTTAACCTGGATATAATACAATCTGGATTATTTTTTACCATACACTGGGTCATCCATGAACTGCATGTGCCTTATAGCATTCAGTTATTGCTCTATTGCTCTTATGTTTGCGATTTTGTTCCATCCAATTTTCAATTTGATAACATAATTATTATAACGCTTTGAGGAAAACCAAACATGATTCCTTTAGATGTCTTCATGTCATCAATATGCCACTATATTTACTTGACAAAAGCTATATATGCTACATCACAAGACCAACCAGATGTTGGATAATGGTTATGTATGCCTCCTTTGCAAATAAATTACTTATGAAGAAGAAAATTAAAAAATGATAACAATAAAAAGTTAGTTTCAGTGTATTATCAAATATTAACCAACTTTGTTCTACCATTTGGGACATGGCCAAAAATTCAACAGTTTTATTCTTTTTTGTTTCTGTAAGTATTGAGACATATGATTAAGGTAAAAGTTTAAGATATAGGACAGGAAAAAATTATCATGTATTATATCTTGTCCCAATACATACAGTAAAAATGATAGATAAGAAATTGCTAATTGTTATAAATACCTGATATTTTCTGTATAGCTTCTGTCCGTCTTTCTCTGTCCATAGTTTTATTTGATCTTTTCACCAATTTTTCAGATCTATCAGGTGAATGACTGTTAAAGATATAAGAAAAATATTACAATGTAAACATATTTAAAGCTATGAAGTGTGTCTTTTAGGAACACAGGTAATGGCTTCAAGATAGATGAGGTGTCGAAATACCAAAGGCAATTACCCTTGATCCACCCAGAGACATGCTTCAGCAAGCATGGATTGTACAAGGTGAATTTGTACTTTAATACAGTACACATTAATGCTGTAATAGAAATGTGGTAACTGAAGCACTACTATCTCTGCAACCACATGATCTGTGAATCATCACAATACTTAAAAAAAAAAATTCTCATTGAAATTAATTTATTTCATGAAGCAATGATAATTTTGTCAAATCGTGGAAAACTTATCAAATACCAACAATAGCTCCCTCAATATAATCTGGTAGCTGGGGGTCGATAAACACCGACTACAATATGTATCGAACCATGGTATATTAAGAATGGCATAGAACTTCACAGGTTACAAGAGATATCACCGTCCATTTTGGATTTCATTGGATTATTTTTGGATTTGATTTGCAAAACCGTAAGTTCTTTTATTTTATTTTTCCCTTAATATTCTAGGGAAATAAATTATTTGTAAAATTTTACAAAGCTTGTTTTCACTTTTTTTCCGGTTACTTTTTCTAAGAGACATATAAGAGAAAATTGGGGTGCTTGTGAAAGGGCTATATGAATTTTGGCTAATATACTTCAGAAAACTTTCATTCTTGTCATTTAAATTCCCCATGTTTTTGAAAATGTTTAAATCCCAAGTATTATTTCACATTTTAGAAATCTTTAGGGAAATCAACAGGCTTTATTTTTACAAAGTCATCAAAAGTGGAAATGTTTCTTTTAAATCCTAACCAGGAACAGTTAGACCTTTTGAAAAATGAATTGATTAAAACCTTGCCAGAAAATATGATTATTTTGAAGCAAAAGCTTCTATTAACAAAACAAGAACTAAAAGATATTTTGGCCCAGTATTTGGTTGAAAAGAATGTTCTGGATAAAATTAGTAAGTCTGTATCAGATGCTGACATAAAAGTAAAGGAATTAAAATTAAAATACAACATGGAATTAGAGTTAAAAAAAGCTGGAAGTTCGAAATACAAATAAACAAAACAGATGCAGTTACAGAAAGAACTGCAGCTACAAGCTAAGATAGAGACAGAGAGAGAGACAAATGCAGTTACAGAAAGAACAAATGCAATTACATAATCAAAACAGTTTTAGAAAGAAAAGAAACAAATGCAGTTGCAACTGGAGAAAGAGAGACAGATGTAAAGAGAGAAAGAAGGGAGGGGATATCAATTTAAAATAAAAGAAAAAGAGCTGGCAAGTTAAAGGCTCCCACTTCACATACAAATTCAAGTACTGATGTCATTAAGAATATTAGGTTAGTGCCCCCTTTTAAAGAAATAGAAGTAGACAAATATTTTCCTCAGTTTAAAAAAGTTGCTGAAAATTTGAAGGCCAATGTGTATTTACTGGTAAAGCTGGTGATATTTATATATCGCCGTCACTATAGCAAAGCGGTGACTATGATTTGGTTATGGAATGCATCTTAATGGGTCATGAGATAGTCCCTGAGACTTATCAGCAAAATTTCAGGAACTATAAAAAGGAAGCTGGACAAACTTATGTTGAATTTGCAAGAGAAAAGGTGCAGTATTTGATTGATGGTGCTTAGCCAAGAAAGTTGATCAATATTGTAAAAAATCTCAGACAACTTGTATTACTTGAAAGTTCAATAACTGTGTCCATAGTGACATTAAAAAGAAAGGACATGTTATTTCTGATTGCTACAACTTAAAAAATAAACAGAATCAAGACAGACCTATTCCAAATGCTCTTATTTCTAAGAGGTCAAAGTCATGGTCATGTATTGAAAGCAATACGTTTATTGGGTCTAATATACCCTAGTCTGATTTTATTATGGAAAATTATGAACCATTGATGTCAAAGGGTCCTATATCCTGTTTCTGCCAATCCAATTTCTATTAAAATTTTAAGAGACACAGAAGCTTCTTAGAGTCTTTTATTGTCATGTACTTTGCCATTTTCTGAGAAGTCATCTTCTAATGCATTTTCTTATTCAGAGAGTAGAGTGAGGCTTTGTTAATGTTCCTCTCAATTGTATAAATTTGTCATCAGACTTAGTATCACGACTCATGACAGTCGGAACAGTGTTTGCTTTACCAGTTGAGGGTTTTCATTTATTACTAGGCAACCAACTAGCTGGAGATAAGGTCATGGTTAATCCAACTGTAACTAACAATCCATATTTGGATCAGAAAGTTGATCCTATTGAAAAAGAATTCCATTATTTATACCCAGCTTGTGCAGTTTATACTCAAAGACTGGGATGATCATTGTGAACATTCTTGCAATGAGCTTACAGATGAAAGAGGGAGACAGCTGCTCGAGCTCACAAGCTACAACAACTTGGTACTAACCAACACCATGGGCCAACAGGAAGCTTCACGAAGCTGGATATGGCATGCACTAAATGGAACCCATCATAACCAGATTGATTACATACTGGTTCAAAACCATTACCGATCTAGCATAAATAGAGCAAAAACAAGAATGTTCCCAGGTGCTGATGTTGAGAGTGATCACGATCTCATCGTTATGAGTCAGGCTGAAGAAAATTAACAAGATAAAGAAAATCAGGCTCAAATTCAACCTTGAACAACTGAAGGACCCTAACATCTGCAAGTCATTCCAAGCCACAATTGGAGGGAAATTCGCTCCACTTATTGTAACAGATGTTAATGTTAAAGTCATGACAGACACTTTCAACACTGTCATGACAACAGCTGCCAAGGACATCAATGACTTCCATCGCCCATAGAAAAAACCCTGGGTTACAGAAGAGATTCTAAATCTGTGTGATGCCCGAAGAGACCTCATAAACACCAGACACACAACAGTGCCAATGGTGTGCCGAGAAATAAACACGAATATCAGAAAAAACTTGAAGAAAGCAAATGAAGATTGGATGGGACAAAAATGCACAGCAATAGAGATCAGTCTGATAGCAAATAACAGCAAAAAGGCATTCCAAATGTGAACAACCTTACCAGACAGAAGCAACCAAGAGTCAATACCATTCAAGATGAAAATGGAAAATGCCTCACAGAAGCAAGTGACATTGCAGAAAGATGGACTGAGTATTGTAAAGAACTCTACAACCATTCATCCACATGAGTCCTAGAGGTGCTTAAGTTTCAAACTCCACAAATGATGATGATTTCCCAATTCCACAAAGAAGAGGTGGAGTCAGCAATAAGAACACTGAAGAATGGGAAGGCAGCTGGAATAGACAACATCCCAGCTGAGCTTCTCAAGAATGGTGGGGAATCAGTGATAAGAGCTACTAACAAAAATCTGCAACAAGATCTGGCAGGCAGGCGAATGGCCAACACAGTAGACCCAGCCACTGATAATAACACTCACCAATAAAGGCAATCTCCAGCTATGCCAAAATTACAGAACTATCAGTTTGATCAGCCATGCTAGTAAGGTGATGCTGAAGATCATCTTGAACAGACTGAACCCACAAGCAGAAGAAAAAATTGCTTAAGAACAGGCAGGATTCCGGAGTGGACTATGCACAACAGAACAATATTCAATCTTAGGGTTCTGTGTGAAAAGTACTTGCAACATCAACAAGACATCTATCATGTATTCATAGATTTCAAAAAGGCTTTTGACAGAGTGTGGCATGAGACATTGTGGGCCACAATGAAAAAGTACAACATGGGTCAAACGTTTACCAATACCATCAAGCAGCTGTATGCCAAGGCTACCAGTGCAGTAATTGCTTAAGGATCTGTGGGGAACTGGTTCAAAACAGTTGGAGTACATCAAGGCTATCTCCTGTCACCCACGCTTTTCAACATCTACTTAGAGTTCATCATAAGCGAAGCCCTGGAAAACGACTGTGGGAAAGTCAGCATTGGAGGGCATAACATCACCAACCTGCCCTTTGCAGATGACAATGATTGGCTGGCAGGCAGCGAAGACAAGCTTGCCACCTTAGTGAAGAACGTGGATGAAACATCTTCCAGATCTGACATGGAGATAAGCACAGAAGACAAAGCTGATGACAAATAGTGGCAAACAAATCTCAACCAAGATTAAAGTCAGAGGACAGGAACTGGAAACAGTGGGTTAGTTCATATGTCTTGGTTCCATAATCACTGAGGAAGGATCAAGAGCAGAAATTTTGTCAAGAGCAGCACAAACAACAGCAGCTATGTCAAAGCAAAGACCCATCTAGAGAGACAAGAATATCTGTCTGAAAACTAAAATCAGACTATTGAGAGCACTAGTCATCTCAATCTTTTTGTATTGATGTGAGGCCTGGACCCTGACAGCAGAATTACAACAAAGAATCCAGGCACTTGAAATGAGATGCTACAGAAGAATCCTTGGCATCTCTTACATGGACTACATCACAAATGAAGAAGTGTATAACACCATCAGGCACAAAGTAGGCCATTATGAAGACCTCACCAATGTCAAAAAGAAAAAGCTGAAATAGTATGGCTGTATTACTAGAGCCAATAGTATATCCACAACAGTACTGCAGGGCAGCATCCAGGGTGGTAGAAGGAGAGGTAGACTGAAAAAAGTGGACTGACAACATCACAGAATGGACCAGGAAAAGTTTTGCAGAGATACAGGCAATCGGATATGATTGAGACAAGTGGAGGGAACTGGTCAGATGTTCAGAAGCAGAGTGCCACAGCTACCATACTATGATGATGATGATGTGCATTTACTAGAGCTATGACAAAGAATTCTCTTGAGAATGATGTTGATCAGGAAAGTATTCCTTTAGCTGACACATGTATTGGTCAGGCTTTTGATGAAGTCACTTTTACTCTGTGATGGGATAAATCAGAAGATGCTGATCACAGTGATTCTCTTTTAACTACTCATTCTCTTTATTCTAATATGGATGACAAACAACAATCACTTGTCGTCAAACAGAAAAAAGATCCTGAGATATTTTGTTTGTTTTAAAGGGCCATTAGTAAAATTGAAGCAATTGAAGTACCTGTCTGTTATTTTATCAAAAGTGGGATTCTTACGAGAAAATGGAAACCTCACGAGGTATCTGCTGGTGACGAGTGGTCAGTGAAGTATCAAAAAGTACATGTAGTTCCAAAATCCTAGACAGGAAATACTTAGTCTGGCCCATGAAACTTCTTTGGCTGGTCATTTAGGGATTAATAAGACTTATCACAAAACCCTAAATCACTTCTATTGACCAAAAATTCAAAGTGATGTTTAAAAATACTGTAGATCTTGTCATACTTGTCAGATGGTAAGAAAACCCAATCAGTTAATACATATGGCTCATCTACAACCTATTCCTTCATTTGACAAACCATTCAGCAGAATAATGGTAGATTATGTCCCTTGCTTAAAACCAAGTCAAGTAACCAATACTTGTTGACCATAATATGTGCACCAACCAGGTTCCCAGAGGCAATTCCTTTGAAGAATATAAATACTAAACATAATTAAAGTAAAAGTTTGATAAAGGTTCTTTTACTCAATTTGGCCTTCCAAAATCTGTCCAATCTGATCAAGGGTCAAGATTTAGGTCTGGAATTTTCCAGCTAAGTTGCTTGAATTTGGAATCCAGATGTTCAAGTAAAAAGTGAAATTATGTTTTGACAGAACTAGAATGGAGAGAACTTTTAGGTCTGGTTAAATTTTACAAAGCTTGTTGTCTTCACTTTTTCTTCTTATTCCTTGCAAGATCCTAGACTCGTAACATATCTTAATGCTGAGCACCAAGCGAGGCAGCCGCTAGAACCATTTTTTTAAAAATGTTTTTGGTATGACTCAGTTGGGGTTGGAAACAGCAACCTCATGCATCCGAGGTGGACGCTCTAATCACTTAGGGCACCAGAAGGGTTTAAGTCTCAATGAGACCATTTCCTGTTGTTCATAAATTTCATTTGATTGGTGAAAATGGAATGGCATGTTTACATGTCAAAAGTACATTTTAATTAAAGAGATAGTAAAGGTTGTACAGCAAGAAGACTGATTTTTATATAGAAGATCAAATTCTGAATAATTATACTTACATGATTTCCTCTCTTATGTTTATTTTTTGATGAGGCTTTCTTTCTATTTTTTTGTAATTAAGTATGTCATCCTCTTTTCGGGACATTTTGATTTCTTCTTTCTTGATTTAACCTGTAAATACAAAGATATCAAAATATAGGACATGTGTAAAGAGATATTTATTATTATGGGTATACAATTACCCATTTACTACCCAGACCACCAATTCTGCCAAAACTTCATGGTCTCTCATGACAGGTGGTCTCTCAAAACAGGTCTTAACACTATATAATCAATAAATATGTAGATGGAGAACCTGGTCTCTCAAGACAGGTTCTTACTGTAATACCTTTCACCTGTCATGATACAGCCAGATCCAAACAAGATTAAATAAATAAATAATTTGAAACTAAATATTTATTTTACAGAATGTGTATTCCCAACAATCTCTGGATTCACTGGAGAATAATTCCAGAAAATCGGCAGAATTTCTGAACCCTGCAGAATGTTTTTGCATTTATGTCATTGAGGACAGTTATAAAGTTGCTTGGACAAGCAAAGATATCTGTAGATGCTGTACATGTAGCATTTAAAAATAACAAATTGTGTTAGATCTTGAAAATTCTGGCAAATTATTTTCAAGAAATTGTACTTAATTCAATAGCTTTGGGTAAACCTACTTAAAAATGAACACAGATGAAATCTGCCCAATGGATTCAATTCTCTGATGATTTGTCAAAGATTTCTATCTGAACCAAAAATTAAAAATAATTAAAAATAAGTTATTCTTAATTAAAAGGTATCTTTCAATCAGGTAATTTTTTTAAAAAAAGCTAACAGGTACTTACAGGACATTTTACTAAGACAGTTTAGCAACTTATGTAAAACCAGTTTGCTTTCTTGGTGAAAAAAATATTCTCACACATGAAAGAATATCAAGGTAGTTTGTTTAAATTTTTTTCAATTGTTCTTCTACACTGTATCCTATTTTATGGTTAAAAAATGTGAATGAAACAGTACTGTTCTTAAACAAGTACATAGTAACTAGTACACATTCACTAGTATACAGTAACTAGTAGTCACAAATTATTGTACTACTGATAATTGTTCTCTCACAAAAACAAAATGCTAGAAAGGAACAGGTGACCTCATTTTATTTCATATATTACATGCATTATACACAACATCACAAAAAAAGTCATAGAGTGTGGAACTAAAGAGGAAGTATACAAAAATCATCCAAAAATAATTAAAAAAATACTTTTTACAACTATTTTCGTAGTTAAGTTGGGCCAAATTGTCTTTTATGTTGTGCTGAGCAGTATTATTTTTGGTCAAAGTTGGGCTGAACTATCCGAGGCCAAATTTTCCATAAACATTGTATTGAGGCTAATATTTGTTTGAAAGAAATAAAATATGTTACAGCTACACATACAGAAACATAGTAACGAATGATTTATATACCTTGGTCTAACTGTCACATTCCAATCTTATGTCACATGGCATTTTATTTTGGGGCTCAAATAATGGACATAAATCATGAAATAAATAAATTCATAAAACTGTACCCAGCAAAGTATCGAGTTTTTAAATATTGAACAAATTAAGCAGATTATTTTAACTTTCTATAGCAATTTTAATAGTTTCACACAAGATTAAAATATAAGCATTCCAATTTACCTTATGGGGAAGAACCATGGTATTTCGAGGATCATACTGTACATTGACCCAAAGAAAATTCCTTAGACGTTTCATCCTCAAGATATTATAACTCCAGCCACGGGATCAATTTGACCCCAATTCAAGCATTTTTAAAACAATGAGCACAATGCTAATTGTAATTGCCACTAATCCTATTATTATTCATTGATGTATGCAATTAAAGAAGAGACCAACACACTGCCAAAACAAAATATGACAACAGTTAATTATAATTAAAGTCACTTTTGTGTGTAGAATTTGAACAGCTCATCCAAGTGTATTTGACTGATCTTGTTTATAGAACAAAAAGTCATTGAAAGTGTTTCAATTTATGACTATACGTAAACAAAATTAATTAAACTGGGGTCAAATTGTCTTGGGGTTCAATTGTCCTAATGGTCGAAATGTCCAGGCTGAATTGTCTTTGGGGTTGAATAGTCTCAAGGTCGAAATGTTCAAGCACAGGGACATTTAGCATTGCTTAAAATTGCCCTGTCAAACATGCACTTATATAATAACTGAAGTGCATGTATGATAGGTCTCTTGTAAGCAACATCATGATCCCCTGTATGTTTGAAAGCCCCTTAGTCTGATAAATCAACTCGAAAATCTGTGTTGATACTGATGGTTTGATGTGACCTGATCACTAATATGTGCAATTTCGCTGCATGCAAATATTTCTAGAAGAAACCTGCGCACACTTTTGACACACACTCGTAATTTGTAACAACTTTATCAAGTGCAAAATTAAAATGGCCACATGACTGCTAGTTGTGCTATTCCAGGTGGATTTACAAGACACCAAACACATGATATGCTCTGGAAACATAATGTACATGTTACCAAAGTCTCTACAGATGATGGTAGCTGCCATAAAGGTGTGCAGTCAAATTTGGATGCCGATAATTGCAGCTTTTAATGCATAGGTGATAGCAACTTACCCAAAAATCAGCATCATCGCGGATAAATGGCCTATTTATCGGCCTCTGAGCCGTTGTGATATGATTACTTGTTTCAATAACGAGAATTTCATACGTTTTGTCATCAGTTTTTCCACAACACCCGTTCTAAAATTTACAGCAACTAAGGGTGGCGAGTGTGCAAAGTTTTTTTCCCCCTAAGATTGTTCTTGGAGAGAGGAAGGGATATCATTTGCATTACAGACCACAGGGGCTCGTATCGATGCTTACAAATGACCTGTCATACATGTACTATTTAGCTATTATATGGTACATGTATGAAAGGTTAACAGTAAGCAACGGTACGACCCCCTGTGTTATAGACCAGGCAAGAAAACACAGAAACAACATGGCCGCTATATCATTGTAATAGTTGGTAAATCCATAATGTGAAATGATGCGTTGCTGTTATCTTTGACTCTGATAATCATTTATCTAAAATATTTCGCCATAATACGTAAATAAATATCCTTTGTCAACGTCTAAATTACAACATACTTGTAAAGTCAATCGACGCCCATGATTACTGAAAACTCCATGCCGTGGTCAGACACGTAATTCATCAAAACATATTCCATAACAGACTAAATTTACATATAAAGACATTTCAAAATTACTCACTCACAACTATTACTTTTAAATTACCGATGAACATAATCAACCAAAAGTGATCTAAATTATCAGTGTTCAGGAACCTCAACCACTTTCGACCATGATACGGGAAAACCCAGTGTATGAGTAAAGTGCGAAAAGTTGCGAAACGTTCCGAAAAGTTACGAAAGTGAGAAAAGTCACAATAACGAAATATTACAAAAGGTAGACAAATAAATACCAAAAATTAATGTAAGCTAGGACAAGAACACACAGTTATATAATAAATGACCACGACTATAAAGAACACAATAATGTACAAACAACACAATATTAGGAAAAGCATTACATACTTTATGACATGCTCATTTGGGTCTCTAAACACCCCAGGACACCCCAAGACTCTCCAAGAACACCTTAAACTTACATAATACTCACTTAAAATTTCAACAACAGCACACAAAAACCAAAAACAAACAAACAAACAAATAAAAACTACGAATATTTAGCAATATTTTGTGTAACAAGTAAAATTAGTAAGGTCGTGAGTTGCCAAGGGAAACAACTCCCGTTTTGATGAAGAGTATTCCGGTACAGTATCGTGAATACTAATCTACATTTAATAAATAGCAATACCACAAATAAGTCGTTAAAAAAATTGAACAAAATGGTAAATTCATTGTATATAAAAAAAATTGTTTATCTCAATAACAATTTAACTATTCCTTCATTCCTTTTTTTTGACAAATATTAACATGGAGCCTAAACAATTCAACAATTCAAATAAATGAGAGAAATATGGAACATCGCCATTTATTGAGGATATATATATATATATATATATATATATATATATATATATATATATATGATGCATAGAGTTCGTTTCCGTAGATTATCAGAAATAGGGCCATCTACCAATACTATAAATCATTGATAGTAACAATGTCCGTATGTGTGTTTTCATTTCTTTTTTTCCACTTCTTGGTACGTTATTACGAGATTTGGTGCTAATATATGCAATATTGGGGTGTCTTGGGGTGGTCTTGGGGTGTCTTGGGGTGGTTTTGGGGTGTCTTGGGGTGGTCTTGGGGTGTCCTGGGGTGTCGCAAGGATGTCCCCACCCCGATAGTGGAACTCCTGTCGCCCAAAACATGGATTAGAGTTGGATGCTGGAATGTGCGAACGCTCAGCCAGACTGGAAGGTTGGCACAAGCAGTGAGCGAGTTGAATCACTACAACCTGACCCTCATGGGTGTAACAGAAGCTCGATGGACTGGTACCGGCAAGCAGAAGTTGAGCTCCGGAGAAGTCATCATCTGGTCCGGAAGGAAGGGCAATGACCACCGGGAAGGAGTCGCCATTATTATCAACAAGAACAAGGCCAACACCGTCTTACAGTGGAAACCAGTAAATGAACGTCTGTTGTACGTCAGGATGAACTCCAAGTACGCCAAACTATCAGTTGTAGTGGCCTATGCACCAACAGACGGCGCGGAAGAAGAGGACAAAGACACCTTCTACCACGCTCTTCAAACCGTTCTAGAGGACGTCCCCCGACATGACGTGCTGATGTTGCTTGGCGACTTCAACGCTAGGGTTGGCTGCAACAACAAAGATAGAGAGAGGACCATGGGGCGCCATGGAATAGGCATGATGACTGACAACGGGGAAAGGCTGGTCAACTTCTGTCAAGAGAATGACTTGGTCATAGGAGGGACTCTGTTCGAGCACAAGGACATCCACAAGCTTACATGGACGTCACCAGACGGCAGAACCCAGAGCCAGATCGACCACATCATCATCAACGGTCGGTGGAAACACTCTTTGCAGGATGTGCGAGTGATGCGGAACGCTGACGTTGGCAGCGACCTTTTTCTTCTGGTGGCCAATGTGACTTTGAAGCTTAGGAAAGTTAGGATAGGGGTCTCCAGGAATAAACGCTTTGATGTGGACAAACTAAAGAATCCAAAAGTGAAGGATGAATTCAGGCTGGCTTTAAGGAATCGGTTTAGTGCTCAAGGAGATGAGACAGCGCTAACCATCGACAATTTTAACAGAGCAATGAAGGAAGCAGGAGAAGAAGTTTTAGGTTACAGGAATAATAGGAAGACAGAGTGGATATCAGAAGAGACATGGACTCGCATAGAAGAGAGAAGACAGATTAAGAAGAGACTTTTTGGATTCAAAATCACCAAGACTGAAAGAGAGAATTATGCAGGAGTATGGAGGAAAAGACAAGGAGGTGAAGAAATCAGCAAGGAGAGACAGGAGAGAATTCGCAGAGAGGCTAGCCAAGGAGGCAGAGGTAGCAGCAGGGCAGAAAGACATGAAAACGGTGTATCAAAACACAAAGAAACTGAAGGGCGACTATAGTCAGCACCACGATCTTCCAGTGAGAGACGAAGTTGGAAACTATGTCACAGTGGAGGAGGAGAAGATGGAAAGATGGAAGCAACATTTCGAGTATATCCTGAATCGCCCAGACCCACCCGTACTCGCTGACATTCCTGAAGCAGAGGAGGACCTTGACATCAATTGCAACGACATCACTGTTGAGGAGGTCAAGCAGGCCATTCACAAGCTGAAGAATGGAAAGGCACCTGGCGATGATGGAGTGTGTTCCGAGATGCTGAAGGCAGAAGACACAGAGACGCCGAAGCTTCTTTGCCAGATTCTCCAAAAGATATGGGATAGTGAAAAAGCACCAAATGACTGGAAAACCGGAATCATAGTTAAACTTCCCAAGAAAGGAGATCTGGGAAACTGCAATCACTGGCGAGGAATCACATTGCTATCCCTCTCCAGTAAGATCTTTAGCCGCATCATTCTTCAACGCATCACAACAGCTGTGGACGGCATCCTACGCCAGGAACAAGCAGGCTTCAGGAAAGGCAAATCTTGCATCGACCACATCTTCACACTGAGGCAGATACTTGAGCAGTCTCATGAATGGAATGGATCCCTTTATGTGGTCTTTGTGGACTTTGAGAAGGCCTTCTACAGCCTGCACCGAGACTCTATGTGGAGGATCCTACGACATTATGGCATCCCCAAGAAAATTGTCAATGTCATCAGGTCCCTGTACAAAAACTCTGAGTGCAGAGTAATCCACAACAACCAACTCACTGAACCATTCAAGGTGGAAACCGGAGTGAAGCAAGGATGCATTCTCTCTCCAATTCTCTTCTCACTGGCCATTGACTGGATCATGCGCCGCACCACAGAGTGCAAGAGGCATGGAATACAATGGACGTTGACCTCAATGCTGGATGACCTGGACTATGCCGACGACATCGGGTTGCTGGCAAGCAGACACCAGGATATTCAACAGAAGACACAACAGTTGGTACAGACAGCAAATACCATAGGTCTTCGAGTCAACATAGGGAAGACCAAAGTCTTGACGAAGAATACTAGAGTGGGCAACCCAATCACCATCAATGACCAGCCTCTGCAAGAACTAGACGATTTCACTTACCTGGTTAGTAAGGTCGCCACGGATGGAGATAGCACAAGGGAAGTCGTCACAAGAATCGGCAAGGCCAACCAGACCTTCGCAATGCTGAAGCCCATATGGAGGACAAGAAACCTCAATGTCCACACGAAGATCCGTATCTTCAAGAGCAACGTGTTGAGCGTCCTTTTGTACGGCTCAGAGTGTTGGAAGTCCACTGCGAACATAGAACACAAGCTCGAAGTGTTTCAAACCAAATGCCTGCGACGCATCATGAGGATCTTCTGGCCAAACACGATCTCAAATGAGGAACTTCGGCACAGAGCGGGTGCAAGCACCATCTCTGAGATCATTTCAACTCGGCGATGGAGATGGCTTGGACATGTCTGCAGAATGCCTCCTGACTCACTACCAAGGGTGGCACTGAGATGGACCCCACAGGGGAAAAGGAACCGTGGCAGACCCAAAGAGGCCTGGCGACGAACAGTGGAGAGAGACCTTAAGACCAGAGGCCTCACCTATCAGACCGCCCCTGCAATAGCTGCCGACAGACGGAAATGGTGCTCCCTTGCTGTTGCCTCAAGCACCAGACGGCGCAGAGAGGATTGATTGATTGATTGATTGATATATCTTTTTTTGCTTTATATTATTTTTCAAACAAAAACAAAAATAATGTGTGAGTGGAAACCGATATGTACAGAGAGAACATGTAAATACATGTACATGTGTATAAATTTCGGTGTGTATTTCGGTGTATTTCGCTTTTTTCATCGTATTTCGGTGTTTCTAGTAACCGACAATTACGACATAATTATCATTAATATCTGAAATTTATACTGTAAAAATTTAAACAACACCAATTGACACATATTTTGTTTATGTTTACTCACAAATATGGTCTCAAAAAATGTATGTATCAGATACACATGAAAAATCTATAATCGATTTAATTCAAATTTGTTTTGGTTCTCTTTCGGTCATGCAAAAATGGCATGAAATTATTACAAATATGTTTGATTAACCCTATTAAACACGTACATTCGTCATTTTAGTCATTTTCTCCTGTATGTGACAGTTGAACATCATCATTTTTTACATGATCATTGATCTGATATAATTATTTTGAGTTATTATCTATTTTAATAGGAAGATAAATGATTAACATTGTTATGCTTAATAAAGTGATTTCACGAAATTAAAAATAAATGAATAACGAACGTCTTACAATCCCGAGAACAAACAGAACAAGTATACTTCTACATTTTCTCAGTGAACGCAAAGTACAAATAAAAGCAAGATTATACAGTCCGTAATATATCATTTTTAATGTAGATTTTGTATACGCAAAAGTTATCGTTCAAGGACAATACAATATCGGCTTTGAATCTAATTGACAGATAAAAGAACCGCCTTCGGCTTATTAAAGGTCACCTTGCTTATGACAGATGTAGATAATGATCTCTTGACCAGTGCTGACGAAATTTTCTGTTAATCTGATTTAGGCTAATGAATGCAGCTTCCTTCCAGAAAGACTTCAAAGCCAATATATTTTCAAACTCAATCATTCTTGTTACATTTCTTAAAATCGAAGTAATGATTTCCTAAACGAACCTATAAACACTCGTTTTTAAAACTATATATTAAATGATTAGGAAAATCAGTTAAAACACATGATAATTTCATTTGTGTATAATTCTGCAGCAACACCCACACCATAACATCAATGTATAAATATCAAAATTTGGGGTGGTAAGGGTCAGCGGAAACTCGGACTATACTGCAAGGAAGCGTCCAGGACACAGGTGCTAGACGTGAGCTTGACAAAAAATCTAAAGAAAAAAATCATACAGAGTGAGAAAAATACCTTAGATTACCAACATGACCCATTCAGGCATAGAACCCTTTCTATCATACTATATAAAAAGAGGGTCCTATGTCTGAATGGGTCATGGGGGTAATCTAAGCTATTTTTCTCTGTATGACTTTTTTCTTTAGATTTTTTTCTTTCTTCACATCAAGCTCGCGTTGAGCACCTGTGGTCCAAGATGGTAGAAGGAGATGTAGACAAAGAAAAAAAGTGGATTGATAACATCACAGAATAGACGAGGAAAAGTTTTGCGGAGACACAGGCATTGACACATGATTGAGACAAGTGGAGGAAACCGGTCAAATTTTCAGCAGTACAGTGCCTCTGTCATGTGTTCATAGATATCAAAAAAGGCTTTTGAGAGAGTGTGGCTGAGGCTCTGTGGGCCACAATGAAGAAGTACAACATGGGTCAAAAGTTGAGTTTGCTTTTGATAATCTTCCGATTTCTTCAGTTTCATTAAATCTTGCCATTTCGCCTCTAAGTTGTTCGGTGCCATTGACAAGGTAGTGATAATTTTCTTCAGATCAAGAATTCGGCATGGTCTTATTAAGTTGGTGATGGTGTTGCGCTATATGTTAAAAGAAGTATGTAAGGATCATTTGCCTTTTTAAGCATTCTTTTAATTGTTTAAACAGCTCTTTCGGCAAGACCATTGCTCTGTGGATATTTTGGACTACTTGTAATATGCCTTAATCCATAATTTGTCGCATATTATTTGAGTATTGCGGACCATTTTCTTAACTAATACTTCTGGTATGCCATGTCGCGCAAAGATTGATTTGAGATGATTGACAATTACTATTGAACCTATGCCTTGTAATTTTGCTATTTCGATGTATCGTGAGAAATAATTACACATCAAGATATATCTTTGACCATTCAGTTCAAACAAGTCAGAAGCGGCTCTTTGCCAAGGTCGACTCTGACATTCATTTGGTATCAGTAGTGATAGTGGACGATTTGGGGACAATGGAAATCTCATTCATAAAGGTCGTGGGAAATGTTGGGAACATGAATAATATGGACAATGGAAACGTATTGGGACCTTATAGGGACAAGATTTGTAGAGATAATGGGACTTACCATTTATTTTAGGGACACTAGGAATCGAACAGTTGAGGTGACTTGACGGTACAAGTTAGTTCAGCGAGTGGCGTGTAGCGGGTGAAGGGTACGTTCAGCTAGTTTTAGCAAGTGGCGGGTAGTAGGTAGCGAGATCAGCTTTTTTCATTAACTAGACCAGTAAAACAAAGCTTGGTGGAGCGGGTAAACAAACAAACAAAGAAGATATTTACTCTAGTTCTCCACCGCCTTCTTATTTTCTGCTATAAACTCTTTGTATTTTTCTCATTCTTTTCCTCTTCCTGTTTTTCCTTTTCTTTTTCCTCTTTCTCCCTCTTTTGCTTTTCCTCTTCATTTTGTATTGTTTTTCACTCCACTACCTCATTTGAATTCTGTCCACTTCATCCTTATTTTATTGTGTTCCTTCTCAATTATCTTTTTATTTAACCTTCCTTATATTATTTATCTCCCTTTTGAGACGGAGGTGAGTCACTAACATTTCCTCCACCATCCCAATATCATCAACCTGTTCTTACAGCTTGTTCATTTTGTCCAAATAATTACTTGACATTTTCTTTGGGTATTCCGTGTAGAATAGCGAGAATGACGGACGAATGACAGTATATATATATATGACAAGCACGGGCATGAAATGAAACCTCCTTTACACTCACTTCACATATTATTTACTATCCACAAAGAAGGGAAGGGTAAACAAAATATCTACTATCCACACAGAAGGAAAGGAGAAAAAAAAAACATGCAAGCACACACTCTACTATCCACACAAACGTACGAATACACATGCAAACCTCAAATCTACTATTCACACACGCGAAGGAGAAGAAAAACAAAACACAAAATTTACTATCCAGTCAAGCGTACGGGAACACACAAAGAGACAAAATCTACTATACACACAACGTACGCGCACCCATACAAACACAATATCAAATATCCAAACACAGAAGGAGAAAAAACACAACAATATCTACTATCAGCATAACGTACGCGAACCATACAAACACACACTCTACTATCCACACAAGCGTAGAAGCACGCATACAAACTCCAAAGTTACTATCCACACACAGAAAGGAAAAGAAAAACAAACCCAATCTCTACCATCCACACAAGCATGCGCGAACGCATACAAACCCACAATTTACTATTCACACAAACACAGTATACAGTATCATCACACCATACATACAAATATACAAAAACACAATATATATAATCCACAGAACGTACGCGAATGCATACGCACAGAAAAGAAACAAACCCACCCAAATTTACTATCCACACATACGTATGCGCACGCATACAAACCCTAATATCTAGTATCCACACAAACTGATACGAAAGCATACAAACCCTAATATCTACTATCCACAAAAGTACGTGTGGGCATACAAACATACACTCTACTATCCACACAAACATACGCGAACACATACAAACCCCAATATCTACTATCCACACAAACGTACGTGAACGCATACAAACACACACTCTACTATCCACATGATCTAGTGGTCTAAAGCGCTATTCGTTACGGTTCACTGCCATCTCACATCTATCTGCGTGGGTTCAAGTCTCAGATACGGCCAATGTGGTTATGTGAGGTAGCTTGCCAATAGCTTCTCGTGGGTTGGAGGTTCTTTTCAGGTTCTTCCCCCACCATTAATACTGGCCATCATGTATAGCCTATCTTGAGCTGAAAAATGTCGTTAAACCTTACAAAAACAACATAAACAACTACTATTCACACAAACGTAAGCAAAAACGTGCAAATCCCAAATATACACGCACAAAGAGGAAAGAAAAAGAAAAAGAAAACAATATCCTGAATCTCTGAGACGGTTTAGCTCCGAGGAAATAGGCAGAGCTGTAGTTTTCTACTTGGACGAACTGGATAAAGTCAGGTGTTTCAGTTGCGGTGTGTTACTTTACTGTGGAAATAGAAAGATTCCGCTTACCTAGAACATGCTCGCAGCACAGTCACTACCTACCTTTAGGGGAACCCTCGTCATTGAAGTGGCAAACCATGTCGTTTAAGAAACCAGCATGTTGTACAGTGACTTATTTATATCCCACTTTGATTGTTTTCATTTGTAATTTATTGCTATACTTAACTATATGACTTTTATCTATAGTTTGTACTGTTCCATTTTAAAATTGTTGGAAAAAAAAACGTGTCCTGAAAAAGGTATAAAAGTTCTTATCCTGTCTGTCTTCGTGTCAAAGTGACATTCCTTACACTATGGCTACCTTTGCTGTCTCTGCTCCGTCTTCCTCCACTTTTAAAATCATCGATGAACACTTAGATCGTGCCGGTCATCCCAACATTGCATCTTCGCCATCCCTGTACCATGTTAAATGCAGGACATAGTAGTTTATGTAAAGCCGAGTTTGATCAATCGTCCTATTCAGCGGATCGTGTGATGTTACAAAGGGTGACAGTCAGCGTACAGCCGTCTGCTAGAAAGTAAAGGCGATTCCATCGTGTTTTGTGGAAGACATTCCTGGCGAAGACGAAGGGATCATGTCTGACTCCAGGTCAAACTCATCTGGTCATCTTCGACGACATGTTAGGAGGAGACGAAGAAGAAATTAAACTGGTTTAGGCAAAAAGGGCATGATCGTAATGTCAGTGTCATTTACATCACTCAAATTTGGTTTCAACAAAGCAAAACCCATCGCAGCATCTGTCTCCGTGCTGAATAAGTGGTCTTGTTTAGAAACCATAGTGATAAATCTCAAGTGCAAGTCTTAGCCAAACAGGAACGCCATGGCTGACTAATGCGTACGAAGATGCCACCCAAACCCCATACGCCTATTTACATATGGATTTAAAACCTACCATCCCCGATTATTGGCGGTTTTGTACCTATCTTTTCCACCAATGGTGCCAGGACAAATGGCCTGTTGTGTACACGTCTCCGTCCTCGACTTAACAACATCAAAAAATGTATAAAAACCTCGGATTCTTTGGGTCTGCCTCACACTTTGCAACATGACGTATCTTCATTCTTATCTTCCCGTCAAACTGATTCGTGCCTTGTACGGCATCAGTTGCGGAAACAAATCAACCAATACGTGCGCGTGTCTTTGAAGCCAGTCTCAGAACAATCTTACGATGGTTTACGGTGACAAAAGAATAGCAGGAATCATGCTGGTTGACACATGGGAGGTGTTTTACCCATGGGTCCAACATACCAAGAGTCCAGAACATGAAAGGAACCCTTGTAATCAAATGATATCAGACGTGACGTTTGAAATCGAATGGAAGTACGAAAACTGGCGTTAGTGCTAAATTAACATGAGAAATTTGAACATTGTTATGGGATGATATATGAACAATGTGACTTCTATGTACAAATTTGGTCGTTTGTGGTAAAAGTACAGAACGCGAATGTATCAAGGTGGGATTATATACGGACAAGGGAATTAGTATGGGTATGACGATATACGAACAATGGGAAATTAACATAGGGCAATTTAACATGGCTATGATTAAAGCGGGACAAGGTAAAGTTTAACATAGGTTGAGGATGTATAGAGACAAGGGGAATCGAACAAACGGCTTGTATAGCGACAATGGATTGCCATTGCCAAGGGACAAGGGGTATTGAACATGCGACTATCTAGCAAAAAGGAGACCTTGTACATAGATGGGCCTGTCTAGGGACAATGGGGGACATTGTATATATAATGCCTGTCAAGGGACAAGGATGGTAGAGGGCGAAACACAACAAAGACAGACAAATACTAATACATGCCCGATATTTATATATAAAACATTGGCTAGACCTGAAATTATGTTTGCGATGTTAATAAATTTGCATAGCTGTAATGATGCTATTAATAGATAATTCAAAGAAAATACAAAAGACAAAATAGATCTTACTGAAATTAATGCTAAAATTAACGAAATTATCATAGAATTTAAAAACGACTAAACAAATCCAAGAACATTAGGTTACATTGGTTTAGAATAAAATGGATAAACCCAGTAACTATTTATATTATTAACTTGTGTGACAATCATGGATAAACAGCTATGTATCAATTAATAACTATAACCTGTTGAAATTAATCTGAAAAACTCACTATCTAGTTATAGAAGCAACTTGTGCAACGATCGTGGAAAAACACCCATGTCTCTATTAAAAGATATAACCTGTTGAATCGCTATGAAAAATCCACTATCTATGTATGGCTGCAACCTGTGGAAGAACCCAAGTCTATATTTATAATCTAAAAATGTCCTGCTTCAATAACGTCACTGTACTAGATACTAGGGAAATAATGACAACAATGTTGTAAGTGGCTGACCTGAATGTGAGCTATTGTAGTTTGGTAGGTATGTCAAATGAATTTTTATCAGGGATAAAGGGAGCTTCGTAGGGGCAAATAAAGACCAATACATTTACAAACAACCGTACGCGCGCATACATAAACACAAACCAAACGTACGCGTGCACACAAACACATTCACACACAGAAAGGAACAAGAGAAAGCAAACCCAAAATCACCTATCCACATAGAAGGGAGGGAAAACAAAACAAATATATACTATCAGCACAGAAGAGAGGGACGAAATCCAAATGCACTATCTACACAAACGTACGCCTATGCAAACACAATATCTGCTATCCGCATAAACGTAAGAGAACGCATACAAACACACACACACACCACAGAGGGAAGAGGAAATAATAAAACTGAAATATACTATCAACACAGAGGAAAGAAGCAAAAAATATATATTTGCAATCCAAACAAACGTATGGGAACGCATATAAAACCAACATCTACTATCCAAACAAACACAATATATACTATCCACACAATGTATGCGCACTCATACAAACACAATATTGAACGCTAACACACACTCTTCTATCCACACAGAAGGGAATGAGAAAACCCCAAACTATCTACTATATAGACAATGTACGCATACAAACACACATACATAGGGAAGAAGAAAAATCAAACCAAATATGCTATCCCCACAAACGTACGCGAACGTATGCAAAACACACTCTAATATACGTACAAATACACACTCTCCTCTCAACACAAGCGTACTCGAACACATCCAAAACCCGATATTATACTATCCACATAAACGTACACGAACGCATACAAACACACTCACAAACACGCACACAAGTCAGAGAGAACAAGAGAAAGCAAACCACAAATATACCATCCACACAGAGGGAAGGAACAAACACAATATCTACTATCCACACAGGGAAAGGAGAGAAAAAAAACCAACACAATATCTGCTATCCATACGTGAAGAAGAAGCAAAACCACAATATCTACTACCCACATAACGTACGCGCACGCATAAAATCACAATATCTACTATCCACATAACGTACGCGCACGCATAAAAACACAATATCTACTATCCACATAACGTACGCGTACGCATTAAAACACAATATATACTATCCACACATAGGACGGAGAAACACCACAATATCTATAATCCATGTAATTGTACCCTAACGTAAACACACTCTACTATCCACACAGAAGTGAAGGGAAAAACTCTTAATATATACTATACACACACGCGAAGGAAAACAAACAAACACAATATAACTATCGACACAATCGTACGCGAACGCATACAAATTAAAACAAACACAATATATACCATCCACACACAGGAAGAAGAAAAACCACAAAATCACACACAATCTTAAGCGAACGCAAACACACTCTACTATCCACACAGAAAGACAAAACCCCACAACGTATACGCAGATACACACACACACACACACACACACACACACTATCGCATCAGTAAAGGAGTGTTTTTTTTAATAATCACACTACCCCACAAATTCACCAATTTGCAACTTGAATAGTCTCTTGTCTAGATTTGGTTAACCCTGAGAAGGGCGTGCTTAGAACTCAAGATGTACCTGGATAATTGTGACACATCCCAGGCCGGGCATCATAGACACAAAGTCGACTCCAATCATTATCCCAAATAATTGTTGTGAATGGAAGCGCAGAATGAGATTTATTGGCTTCACTATGTCATTCCTTGGTTTGAAGGATAGTGAAGATCTGTTCTTGTCTAATCCGCACCCGTGGATGCTGCCACTGTACATGAGGTTCCTTCTCGTACCCATCTAATTCTTGGTCCCAGTTCTCTATTTGTGGGACAACGGGTTTCTGTGCTGGTAGTGGCTGTGGTGCTTGTCTCTTTGGAGGTATCTTCATCATGGGCATGACTTTGCTGGTCTGTCTCAGAATATGGCGTTGCCCGACCCAAAAATTAAATTAGAACCATGTGTTATCAAGTAAGTCGGACAAGCCACTGTTTATTGTTACACATGACCGCAGGCTAACACCATCCCTTACGTAAGTTTGCCATAGTTAAGAGAGGAAGCTGACCAAGGCCGTCAGATGTGTAATTAGCACCTTGGGCTGGAAGGATGTTTTGTACATCAAAGAAGCTGCCAGAAGGAGTGGGCGTGCCTTATCTTCTGGATACGCTGACGGACCGCCAGATTGAATAAGTCGAGTGGATAGGGTCCCAGCGCTACCCAATCAGAATCGAGATAGGGGTGGGACCCTGATTTATTCTAAAATATATATCTTTAACCCGGCCATCGAGCGTTAGTTGCCATAGTCGTTACAGAACGCACCGTGAATTGGAACTCCGGCGGCCATACGTTATTTGGCGGGAAGAAAACCTTAGGAACAGAATTCTAAGTGTAGCTTCTAAAAAGGAAGCTTCGAGGGACAGACTAGTGAGTGGTCCCAGTGTCTCCGTTATAGACGGAAGAAAGAGAAGGAAAGAGGGAAATCTGGAGAGGAAGTTTGGGGACAGACCAGTGAAAGTGGTCCCAGTAGTCGTGATAAAGGACGGAAGGAAAGTGAAGGGACGAGAGAAGTCGGGAGAGGTAGAATCCAGGAGGAGTGGGAGGATCGGATAAATAGATGAGTACAACCAAAGGCCAGGTGGAAAATAGAACTCACACTGAAAATCATAAGATGAAATAGGCTATCACTTAAAGGACGAGTGATTGTGTGACATTTAAATTTATAGGCTTCATTAAATTGTTATTGTTGAATTTCATCTTCGTGTTATATATATATGCATATAATTTAACCGTCGGCAGTGCTGACTGGGGGCTCAGAGCCGTATACCTATTTGGTCTTTAATCTAAATTTAAATTCACGAGCCAGGTGGAACTTTCATAATATTTTAATTAATACCTTGGAAGTACCCCACCCCAACCTTTGCAGAACGCTACACAGGATGAGGTGGGGAACGAGAGGCCTTTTCTTTTCCTCCTTTGTTTTCTTTTCTCGCACCTCTTCCTCTTCTATCCTGGCACTTTCCTGTATCCATAACCAGTTAGTCCAGGAGGCACCTTCCATAATCTGTCTCTTCATTATCTTTATTAGATAAATACATTACCTGCAGCATCGTTTACAAATTTGTTTCCTTTTATTTTCAAGAATATTTTCGTCTGACTTGCTTGTCCATGTGTGTGTGTGTGTGTGTGTGTTCGTGTGTGTCCCAATCATTGTTTCAATTCTCTCCACATGTTCTAATACTTCTTACCATTATCTCTATCTTCTTTCTGAGGCTAGCAACTCATTATCGTTACAAAACTGTTTGACCCTGTCCTAATCATCAAGTTGGTCTTGCAAATGATTTGCTATGATATTACCATTTGAAAACGTATTGTTCATATTAGAGTTTACTCTAAATACAGCCAGGTTTGGACGAAAGTTTTACAGATCTTTGGAGCGCATATGCTGTCATAATATACTTTGGCAAACATACGCTCAAGTTTCCGTTTTATCGCAAGCGAGCAATTTTCACAAATCCTGATATTACATAGTTGTAGACAAAATATCATTTAACATAAATAATGGGAGGTAACTCAATCTCGGGTTTAGTGGCATTGGAGAAACACATAACCTGAAATAAAGAAATTTCTTTGTGCCAGAATTTGAAGCGTCAAAGGTATATACCTCATACTGAATTTCATTTATCATGAACAGTAGTCCGGTTTGTTGCATCATTTGAGTTTTAGACTAGAATTATTCAAATTTGCCTCCCTGTGCTCGGCTAGCAATATGAAATTGCCATACTGTTACCGCATCAGGACATTGTAATTATATCCAAAAGTCAGCGCAAACACACGCTGTGGCCCATTCGTTTCCGGGTCGTACGTTGTGGGCAATGGCGTAAAATACGTTGTACACGCTTCAATACTCTGACGAGACAACAACCTGAAATCCTACTTCCATGGGTATTGACGACGGCGTTTTTAGTGGACTAGTAGCCTTTTTAAGCGCTTCATATCTACATTATTTTGTGTTACATCATCTGTATTCTCGAAAGAACGCCCTCGTCTTTTTTATAACTGCCTTCTTTGCGTTTACAACAGCTGTGCGAACGTCAAATATGGTCACATTAGCACGATTCAGAATCCTAAATCGCCTGAATAAATTGTTGTTCTTTGTAGAAATTTTTCATCCTTACTTCTAATCCAGAAGTTAAACACAGTGATTTACTTTCAGCTAGATTTGATGTCATTCTAGTATATAAGTTGGGTGTAGCTGGTTTAACGATTAATATGTCGCTGATAGAATTAAATTTTGTATCTGCATACTGCTTTATAGTAGCATCTGATGTGGTTGATGTCGCTAGGCCTGTAATCTGATTGTTACTCACTTATGCAGACAGCAGCATTTAATTGCCTATGATTTGATTACTGAAGTTACATTTAGTCTAGTGACTATGAGAAACAAATATTGGCCTCTGTCAGTTGAGCATTGTTACTATTAGATCATTAGATGAGGGATTATACTTACCGTCTGGGTACAAAGGTTAGTGTAAATAAATTTATTAATTAATAGCGTGCAATCCGATCGTTCACAGTTATGGTTCACAAACGACCCAGCATTGGCAATGCAGAGTACGGCTGGTCTCAGCCGTCAAGTCAAAATAAAAAAAGGCTTAGAGACCAAGTTAGCTGGTCTAATTATAAAGCATTTAATGCTTTCCCTAATCAGGGCCGGCGCTTCCGCTAGGCGAACTAGGCAATCGCCTAGGGCGTTGGGCTAAGGGGGGGGGGGGGGGGGCTGGGTTTTATTTTATGATGCGCGTCCAACTACTTGGAGTGGAGAGAATGGTATTTAATTGTTTTATTGTTATTCATTCATACACTCAATGCTAAACGGCTTATCATGTTTAACGGAAAGAAATGGGACATCACTATTAACATAATTTTAGCCATTAATTCGCAGAGTACCTTCCTTAGCCACCTGTACTGAATTTAGATTTACCAATAGCCTAGTATATAATGTGTTAAATTTTCTTAATGACTGACAATTTTGTAACAACAAATAAAGCAGCAGAGAGGGTGAACAGGCTAAATCGAAACGTCACCCTTTTTGATTACCAAATCGACTAATGGTGACTAACAAAGAAGTACCGTAAGTTAAATGACTACACCTAGATTGACCCAAACAAATGTTGTATTCGACCCCCTCTGCTGCTCTCTCCATGTGTTAAATTGTCAATCTGATGATTAAAAAAATCTTGTATATAAATCAAACAAAATGAATAATCAGATAAACGATCAAGCTGAGACTTTTTTGAACTTTGAGTAATATTCTTCCTCGGTGCTGCTATTATGAATTGATTTTTTAGTAAAATTAATAAGATTACTATTTTCTTTAAAATGTATTATTAAAGCAATGTTTTATGCATTTATAGCAAAACGTTGGCAACTTAAATCATTAGCTATACGAATGTACATTATTGTGTGGAAATAGGTTATAAAGCAAAAGTCAGTCAGCTTCTAAGTCTTATCAGTGAAACATATATTCCGTAAAACCAGGCATTGGCAAAAAGTCTAATTCGGTTAATAAAAAAGTAGAACAAGCTTCCGTGCTGACGTAAATACAGAATGGTTCTTAACTAATGATAGACAGTCGTTTCTACAAAATGGTTCTTATTTAAAGATTGACAGACATTACAGCTGGCTTAATATTTTAACTTGTTCCTGGTTTAGAAAATTTAAGGAATTATCATATTTGGATCTAACTAGTGCCAAACGAACTACAAATCTGAGTTGTACCTTATGTCAGATGACGTCAAATTAAGCCGGTTTGGACCAGGAGAAACTGATTTTTACCTGATGATAATAAACATCTATTTCCAACGGTACGTTAACCTGACACAGGATGCATATAAAAGACCACGCATTTAAGGGTCAGGTCAGTTCCGTACCGACAAAGATAATAGATGTTTGTCTTCTCATTACTGGTAAAATAATTGTATATGTTATAACTTCTTTTAGGAATAAGTATTTTTAATGATTGAGATTTTAATGGTAAAATTGTTTTGTGTGCAACATTGCTACTGAATTCTTTTATTGATAATATATTGTAACGGAATGTTTAAATGTTCTAAATAATTTATATTTAATTATATTTATGTACTTTTTATTGTAAGGATGAGATTGCTACCAACTTCATGTTTAGATTTAATATTGAAATAAAGTATTCTTTAAGTAAGAAAGAATATTATCTAGCAATATATTCTAAATCAATATTCTATTTTAAAATTAGTAAAATGCATTTCTTTAAATTAATTGTTACACTAATTATGGTCATTACATTTTTATACCTTGGCTATCTTGAAATTGATCGAGAATTAACTATTTGTATAATATTCTAAAGTGCAGAAGTTATACGAATAAATGAAGTTGGAAAGCTTGAAAAAGGAAAATATAATATGTATTGCATGAACTTTTATTATAAAGTTTTTAGATGTGTTTCTAGAATGTAGTCAATATATTTGTGTTGTTTAATTAAATAAAAGTCAGTTCCGTACCGACAAAGAAAATAGATGTTTGTCTTCTCATTACAGATGTAGTGCAGCTGGTTTATCATCGCGGCGGCGGCTATCATTTCAGATATAGCTGGTAGCTGGCGAATATCATTTCAGTGTAGCTGTCTTATCATCGTGGCAGCACGCTTTTAAGAGAGCCTGAATTCTTTCTTCTCTCTCTCTCTCTCTCTCTCTCTCTCTCTCACCATGGATATTGACGCTCCCTAACTTACGAGTAATTCCTTCTCATAGCAAGAAATGAGAAGAAGGTTATGAAAAGCTAATCACAACATACTACATAACAAAAACATTTCATAACACTGCTACAAATTAGCCAAATATTTTATCGATACATGTAATTAAATCATTATATATATATATATATATATATATATATATATATATATATATATATATATATATATAAAAGTATGTCAAATATCGTAGAAGCATATACTACTAGATTAGCTCGAGAACGCCAGGAAGCAATCAAAACATATTTTCCTTTGAGACATTCGCTTCGAAGAAAACTTCAAGAACGCCAGGAGTCACAAGTTGATTGCGTAGAAGGTACAGAAATATTATTTAAACCTGCTACTGCAACAACTGAGAAAGTTGTATGGGGAGATATCACTGATCCAGAAAAAAAGAAACCTCTTCTTGCGACAATACAAGAAACTGCTAGGGCAACACAGGAGATTTTACCAGATCTTCCAGCTAGAATAGCTGCCGCACAACCTCAATAAGATATTGATAAAATTTGCACTGAAATTGCTGATGTGAAAGAAAAACTTGCATCTAAACCTAAAGCAAAAAGAGATGTTGAAGTGATTAGTAAATTTCAGGTAGGTGTTATTGAAGATCTTAAGAAAAAAGTTAAAAAGAAGGATTTTTATCGTGCTGCATAAATGCTGATAGCTATTTTAAATGGCTTTATCGTGTGTACTACAATAAAATTCAGGCTAGAAGTGATGACCCAGTATATAATGAATATTTTAACGATATACGTAGATTTTAATTAGAAGAACCTCAACAGCAAATAGAACAACAACAACCCCAGTGTCAACTACCTCCACCTTTGCAACAAATAGAACAACAACCTCCTCAGTATCAACTTCCTCCACCTCTGCAGCAAATCGAACAACAACAATTTTCTCCACATCAATCTGAAAAACCTAGAAAAATAAAGAAAAGAGAAAAAAAGAAACAGACACAAGAAGAAAAAGAGATATCGATAAAAGAAGTTTCAAGAAAAGACTAGATGGTTGGGTAGTATACTTTCTCCAAGTAAAATGAAAAAAGATCCTGGTGATGACTTTTCTGGCGCTACTACAGGAAGTGGTTTGGGAAATAATCTTATCACTTGCCCTGACAGCGTCATCGCTGACGTGGATAAACTAGAAATTCTCATAGGAGGAAAACGCGCTGGAAATTCTTCTCATGAAATTATCAACGAAATATCTGATATTTGTCGACGATTATTTACCGGTGGTATCATCGACATCAATACCTATCGGGAATTTATCGATGAAATTACAGATGACTAAATCCCTTGACACATAATTTAGATCATGGTGAATAATTAAATAAAATGATCGTACACAATACATATCGTAGACCAAGAATGATCAGAGTAATAAATTCACGGTTACCATTTTATGAAATAACCTACGGAGATGGACTTGATGTGATGTTGTTCGGGGTTTATTTACAAGGATAGCCCCAAAAGCAATGCCAATTGCAAAACAACTATCTATGAAAGCTATAGATGTTATTTGCGACAAAGCTCCTAGCGCAATCGGTGATCTTGCCGATAAAGCGTTTTCTGCGGTCAATGACAGAATTTTACGGTTATTACGACTAAAACAAAAATTAACATCTACTGAAGTTATCCCTGCAAATGAAAGTAAAATAATAAATCAGGCCGCAAACCAAAGATTATTGGATTTGGCTGATGCATCGTTAAAAGAAAAAGAAGATAACATAACCGCTAGTCTGATAGCATTGATTGATTGATTGATATTTAACGGCGCACCAGCAGTTGTAGGCTATTTAGCGCTGTACAACAGGTTGTATTTAAACATGGTTAAAAATACTAAAGGTTTAGTATCGACCAGCGATATAAAAAAATCCAAATAGTTCAATATAAAATGATAAGTTGTTGGTAACAGTAAAATATGAAGCTTCCCAATCAAGGGGAGATGTAAATGGTGTATGTTAATGAAAAGATGTTGAAAAATAATGGGTGGTATTTACATTAGATAAAAATGCACTAGGTGATGACATACAAATTAAAGTTTAAGATAAAGATTTACTTCCTTCTAAAAATCTAAAATACAAGTGATAGATATAGTATCAAAAAGTTCCTTCATGTCATGTACATTATAGTACTTATCACGTGTAGGTTGCAGGTCGGAACACTCGGTCATAAAGTGTTTAACAGTGAATGGTTCATTGCAAGAGACGCACTCTGGTGGATCTTCACCTTTTAGTATGTGGGAGTGGGTTATTTATAAATGACCGATTCTGATTCTTGCAATGACAGTCTCCTCCCTACGGATAGTTCTGTAGGAAGGAGTCCATTCACCCAGGGTTGGTTTGATGGCATGAAGTTTGTTGTTGACTGCATGATTCCATGACGTCTGCCACTTCTGGCGTAGGTACCTTTTGATACAAGGTATAAAATCAGTAAACGGTAATTTAAAATCTGATGGTTCTTGGGATAGAGCCATCTTAGCAGCACGGTCTGCTTCTTCATTACCTCTAATACCAATATGGCTAGGTAACCAACAGTACAATATATTGTAGGAGGTACTAAGCGCTGTATTTTTGACGAGGAGATGGACTAATAATGGATTATCCCGTTTTCTATTGTGTATCGACTGAAGCACTGATAAAGAGTCACAGAAGATAATGCTATTTAAGACACGTTTCTGTTCGATAAATTTGAGAGCAAGGTCTATTGATCTCATTTCCGCTGAAAAATGGACGCATCGTTTGGCAAAAGATCTTTTGCTATGTCTTTGCCACTAACAAAGGCCGCAGTAGCCTCTTCATCCATCTTTGATCCATCAGTATAGAATTTAGTGTAATTTGTAAAATCGTTGAGAAGTTCATGATAAGAGTTCTGGAAGATGACAGGATTCGTCTCAGATTTTTTTCCCATCGTGTAACGTAAAAATCACTTTGGGATGCTTAAGGAGCGAAGGCGGTGTTTTCGAGACAAACGTTTTCTGAACTGTAGTCTGATAGCAGGAAGTGGTCTTCGTAGATAATTACAATTTAGATCAAAATGTTTAAGCGTGAAATTGATACAGCGTTGGATATGGGTGAACCAGCTCGTAAAAATGAATCCCTGCGCGATTATCAATTTTATTCTTACGATGCAATACAACCAAATCAACGTGGAAGAATCGAATTACGAGTTCAAGATACAAGTCGGTATTTCTTACCAGATGAAGCATTTATCGAAGTCCAAGGTCGACCTATAAAAGCATATGATACAGATTATGAAATCGGTGACCGAGTTGGTTTTGTCAATGATGATATTATGGCGTTATTCAGCAGTGCTACCTACATGATCGATGGAAAAAACATCGAATCATGCCTGGAAAATGTTGACATTGCTACGACGATGCTTGGTCTAGCTAGATACTCCAATGACTATTCAAGATCAGCCGGTCCATCAGTGATGTTTACAAAGGATACAAATGATCATCCTGAAAACAGAAATATAACGATGAATGCAGCTGAAACTGAAGTTGCGTCAATGAATTAAAATTTAAATCTCGGAATCGCAGCACGTAGATTAATGTTAAACGCAAACGAGATGTTTTTATGTGCGATTCCATTATCTCATATTTTTGGATTTTTCAGAGATGTTAGGAAGGTTATGTTCGATGCTAAACACACTGTGGTACTTAACAGAAAAGAATCCGAGAATGATACAATCTGGCGAGCCGGAGGTGATGCTGGTAAAGTAGTAATAACAAAATTATCATTGTGGATGCCAGTAATGGTTCCATCTGTCGAAGAAGAAAATAAATTGCTTTCTTTCATGAATCAAGGTGGTAAATTACTGCTATCATGGAAAACAATTACTACAGATAGTAATCAAGGTAATGCTGCTGGTGTTCTTTACATGGCATATAGCAGCACAACAAGGGGTTTCAGCACCACGAGATATTTTTATCGCATTTCAAACAAATGTACGAGTAAATTATCAGGAAAGAAATCTGATGGTATTTGACACAATGTTACCGAGGTTAGTTTGAGAATAAATGGACATCAAAAACCTGCCGAGGAAGTTACTTTGAATTTTGAACATAATAAAGTTGCAAGTGCATATCATCGTTTAATGTCATTTATGGGGCGCGATCTAAATGTAGATACCGGTTTGCAAATATCACAAAAAGATTTTACAACATTATATCCGATCTATTACTTTTCACTGGAACATTTAGATTTATTTAGACAATCTGTTGTTGATATATATTTTCGAGCTCAAGTAGGTTAATTTTCTCCTGGTTCTGTAGGTCTACCTGTTGTTCCTGATGGTTTCAGAGCGATCGCTGTTATACTTATCGACAGAGCAGTATTACTCGAAGGTGTTGGTGGACGAATGCGAGTCGTTGATGCACCCGTAGAGAACATGTAATTAAAATCATTCAAGTAAATATAAAAATGTCGTATAGTCATGTTGACACAACTCTGACTCAAGGTCAGATAAAAAAAAATTACAATAAAAAAATTCAAATTAATGTGGGGCAAAATTAACGTTAAAGAAAAACAAATGAGTGATGGTCCAAATAAATTATCTTTAACCGGTAATCAGCTTAAACGTTTCAATAAAGCTCTGGTATCATAAACTGGAGTTCAACTTGAATTTTCTCCAAGTGCCATCAAAGATGTGATTAAATCAGGAGGTATATTTCCACTTCTTGCAGCAATACCAGCATTAATTGATGCGGCCACACCTGCAGTTGCAAAAGCTGCTGCTTTAGGTACTGTTGGAACCGCCTCTGGAATGGCATTAAAGAAAGCAACAGAAAAAAGGTATAAAAAAGGAACGCCGTCTCAGACTTCCGGGAACTTATCTAGGAAAAGGACTGACACTACCAGGAATATAATAACACCAATGTCAAATTTTGATCTGATAAATGCTACTAAAAAATTAAAAATAAAACATTTAAGAGGGGTGTTTATGCGCGATCAATTACCGAAAAAAACACATCACGCTGAAACTGGTATCATCAATCTCGATTCGAATTCCGGTCCAGGAACTCACTGGGTTGCATATGCCATTGATCCACGCGGAATTGTTTATTTTGATTCGTACAGACTATCACCACCAGTTGGGTTTTTAAATTATATTAATCAATTACCTGCCAAGAATTGGTGTTCAACGTTACCGACACAGACAAGACCCACCGATATGTGGTCGTGAATCTATTGCTGTACTTGATGCGATATCAAAATCAACTAAACCATCTCATAAAGTTGTACACGAATACACAAGTAATCGTTGGACAGGTATTTAAAATTATACATGTATATAATGGTTGATATTTACGGAAGATCTTTGATCAGAAAAACTGAGAAAGGAACCGATAAAGATTTCGACGCATCAAAATATGCAACACGAGATGACCTTGCTGATATTATGAACGTAGCTGTGGTTGACCGAGATGAGGTTGTTATTTGTCAGGACAAACACGGTGTTTTGAAAACAAGTAATATTACGTGGAATGATATAGTTCGTAGGGTTCTTGGCGCTGCGATGGATAATATCCCGGTATTTACCGACAGAAGAAAAATACGAGCAGCAGAGAGGGTGAACCCTACAACCTTTTTAAACAAAATAAGTCTTCCTACGAAATCTCATTTAACCAAAAAAAATAAGTCTCCATTTAGCAAACGGAGACTTTACGATTTTTAATCAATTTTGGTCACAACGTTGTTGTCGTTCACCCTCTCTGCTGCTGTAACTTTCAGTTCTGGTTAATAAAAATAATAAATGATTTCAACCAAATATTTGATCCAGTCCGATACGATATCGTGTCCGAGGATCATGTAAATTTATTGTTATAAATCCGTGCTGAGTCGACTGAGCATGACTAAAGAAATTTTTAAATTGATTGAAGTCCATATCAGAACACCATGTCTGCCAAATATTTCGTAGCGTATGCGTATCAACGCCGTTAAACACAGCAAGAATATTACAGTTATCTCTGATCACTTTTGGAATCTGAGTGTAGCGTTGAGTGACATATATCACGTCAGTGTTTTTATGCCTGCCTCTGGAAAAGATCCTAGCTGGTTTTTTTTGATTGTCTAACATCACATCGTCGTATACGACTAAATTGTTAATGTTCCCATCAAGGTCATCAACGGATGGTGCCTCGTCAATATCGGTTATAAAATCAATGGCGTTCTCACCCTTAATTTCTGATGCATTCTCGTTAAAATCCTTTAACACTTCATAACATCGTTGATCATCTACGCTAGGGGCAATTAAATACAACTTATCCCACTTCATCCATCTCATTATTAAATTGAGCAACAATTGCGTCTTGCCGGATCCAGATGGCCCGATTATAATTGCGCGGATAGAGTTTGGTAGCGCTGCATGATGCTTAACTGGTTCTCTTGTTTTAGTCGCTGAAAAATCAATTATATTCATATCTCTATACATCAATTATGGATCTATATTGTGTGAAGTGTAAAACGCGTACTAACACAAATGATGTGACGACGATTACAACTAAAAATAACAGATCTGCACTAACTGGTAGATGTGCAACATGTGGTATAAAAAAATTTAGATTTGTTTCTACAAAATCAAAGATTTTACAATTCGGAGATGTTTTAAAAAAAACGAGGAGGTGATATCGCAGCCAAATTGGCAAATTCCCTGGAACCCCATGGGCAAAGTACCCCGGAGAAAAGCACCTTCCAGGATATAGCTACTGTGGCCCCGGAACACGATTAGATATCAGACTTGATGATCAAAATCAACCCCGACTCGGCGAGTATCCGATAAACGCTATTGATAAGGCGTGTCATGCTCATGATGTTGCATATAAAAGCAGTAATCTGCAAAACAGGCATCTCGCGGATGTGAAATTAATTCATGCGTTAAATGCTATTCCTGATAAATCTTTCAAAGAAAAGTTGGCTTCATGGTTGGTAAAATCAGCTATGAAAGGCAAATTGATGTTAGGTGCCGGTAATTAATAATATGGAATCTATTTATTATTCTCCGAGAGGATACTGGAAGGGTAAAGCAGCAATCAGTAAACTCGCTAGCGCCGCAAAAGTGAAAAAGGCCACTGCGGTTAATTGGTTATCCAAACAGGCTATATGGCAAATTTATCTACCGCGTCCTAAACAAATCAATTTCTCGCATTTTGATGTTACCGGACCCAATGAAGTTCATCAAGCTGAGTTATTGTTTTTACCACATGACAACGGTTACATATACGTGCTAACCGTAGTTGACGTTGCGAGTCGATACAAACAAGCAGAACCGCTAAAAACAAAATCATCACCTGAAGTTGTCACCATCAGACGAGGGCATACTGCGCTACATCGCGATCAGGCAATTGTTGAACGATTTAATCGGACGATTGCTGAGCGGTTATTTGGATATCAATACGCGAAGGAGTTTATTCAGGATAAAAGATCCCGTGAATGGGTTAAGAGATTACCAGCTGTGATTACCGCGCTCAATAACGAGATTACTCGAACAATTAACATGAAACCTGTCAACGCGATTAAGAAAGCGTCTATACCAAAAATGGAAATCCAAGGAATTTCACAAAAAGATTTCAAAGAACCAATTCTTGGTAGTAATGTCACTGTTAGGTATTTATACGAACCAGGAGAGCTTGAAGGTGGCAGAAAAAGGGCTACTGATCCTATTTGGAGTGTTACTGCACACAAGATATCTACTATAACACGATCAACTGGTAGACCTCCAATCTATAAATTGGATTCAACTGCCCCTCGTCGAGGATTTACTCGACAACAACTACAGGTAATTCCCGAGGATACTCAGTTACTACCGCGTGGTCTTAACTAGCACCCCTTCGTCTGTTGCACTCAAGACAAGTCAGCATAACGTTATCTCTGATTTGACCAATGCTGCTATTCTTTCTGTCTACGGTAAATTGGCGAGGATCTTTATTCGACCAACTCCAACGCATTATACAATTGCAACTCGCGCAGTGATTATTCTGTTGTTGCTTCAGCGTAATTATTAATTCAGCATCAATGTCAAATTTTCTATTATTTTTTTTTATCCTGTTGTTTATAACCAGAGAGTTTTTTTCTGATTATATCCTTGACTCTATCAACGCTGACAATATCACTTATTGAAGTGTCATTATCGTCACTGACTTCGTCAACAACAATTCTTCGGAGTTGATTTATACTTCGTACTCTGGATACTGCGAGATAAACTAAATTTGACCACTCAATGCGATTATCTACTATCCAAACAATTGTGTCTGTGACAGTTAATCCCTGTGAAGAGTGTATTGTCGCTGCGTAACCTAACGTCCACGGGGATTTATCAGCACGCAAGGCATCTTCGACGACGCTGATATCAACCAGCACAATATCATTTAATACTAAATTCTGCTTTTCACGTTGTCCAGGAATGTCAACGTCGATATTCTGCTTTCGTGTATCCGAAGGTCTATAACAGAGCGGTACTGGAAGTGTTGAAAATTTACATTTATGTAATTCAAATAATTTCATCTGAAGTTTGTCTCTGACTATTTTTATACTTGCTACTATCAAATCGTTTGGTCTCCATGCTTCCCAAAAATTATTCATGGGAGTTTCTGAAATTATTTCACGCATTATTTCACATTGGATTCTATCCGGTTGTAATCTGATTAGTTGTTTAAACTCACGTAATACTTCATCTAACGATCTAATGTCATCGTTCATCTCTTCGTAATGATCAACGTATGATTTTAGCCAGTCATGAGGAGGTTCGCCGACAAATGGTGATGGTTGACCTTGATCGCCGCACATAATAATTTTTGTATTTTTCGTTGACAACCATTCAAGAAATGTTTTTAATACTTGTAACGGTACTGTACAAATTTCATCCCATAATATCACCGGTGGAATAAATTTCTGTCCCATTCTTTCAGGGGTCCACTTATCGCCTTTCCATCGAAAGAAGCTGTGATAAGTACCAGAATTTTTTACATCTCGTTGTTTTATGTCTCTGGCAAGTTTATGAGTTGGTGTTATGTTGATTTTATCTTTGAATAAATTAATTACTCGTGTTGTCTTTCCTGATCCTCCATAACCATTCAAATAAACGGTTTTATATCGCGTAATCGGATCAGATATCGGTGGTGCATTAGAAAATTCTGATAATTGGTTGCTTTTCAAGTATTTATCGTCCATGGTAACATCTACCGATTCACAATACTCATGTAGCGTCTCCTTTTTAAATCTCCAACATCCCCAATTTGTCTCCGGATCTGTGAATTTAGCTACATCTGATTTGTATTTCTCGTGCATGTACATAGAGTCAGTGACTACTCTAACTGCGTTATTAGGAAATCTATTTATCATCGAAAATAAATTGATAGAAGCATAAGCTAGCATAGAACTTCTCAAATGCGTATATTGTTTAATATATCCATCACAGTAGGTAACAACCGTACCTAATTTCTCACCATTGGATAGAAAAGCATCCTTACGGGATACAAGTTTTCCCTGTTTCATTAAATCCGTTACAATAAAATCGTATTCAGCGACGTCTATGATCAACCGCGAAGAATATTTTGCGTTGTCGTATCTTCCACCCTGGGCAAATTTACCTATTATTCTTCGTCCAAAATCTTTTGCTTGTTCTTTTTTACTTTCAAATAACTCCTTAGACCAATTCATGATTTGTTCTTCATTGAAATCTGGAAACTGTTTTCGCTGTTCGCTAATTATATGATCTAGATCGGGTTGTGGTAGCCAAACTTCTTTCTGAGCTCGATAGCATATAATAGCTTCGGAAACAATCAACGATATTAGCATACCACAATCAATCATATATCGTAGTAACACTATTGGCATCCAGGCCTTTTCAGATATATGTCTACCAAGCCAAACATAACTACACGGATGTAACCCTGCAGCGAGTTCAAATGATATCACACGAGCGAATCCGGTTAAATCAAAATCAGGTAATGGCCCATTAATCGCAACACGAGTCATTTCATGTGTGGGGTGTCCAAATCGTTTAAAATAGTTACTACATTCTCCATACCCGAGAAAACTTCCAGGATAACACGCGGATATATCAATTGAAATCATACCGCCACGATGGTAATTTGTATTCCACAGTCCTCCATGACTAAATTCGACGCAACTCAATTTAACGTCCTCGAGAAAATCACTTTGTGTTGGACGCCATGAGTTTTTTTCTCTTGCAAAGTGAGCTACCACTGATGGAATAGTAAAACTATCCGTTAATAGTTTTTCATGGGAACTCTCCGGTGAAAAATCACTAGCGATTTTTCTCATTCTGTTATCTAATTCTTCAACGCGATATAATTCACCATTTGGTCTTACAAATTGATCAAATCCTATTTCGGGATCTTCATCACTTCTAAGTAACCACACTGACACAGGATCATCTTTACACAGCGTGTGAATAGCATCGAATAATTTCTCATTATAAAAAACATCCCCGACGAATTCTGGAGGGATATATCTCAGGGTTCTATCTCGTGGAAATATTGCTACTGCAGGTGTCCACGCGTGTTTGTTATGATCAATAATTTTAATTGGAGCTCCATTTTTGTTATATTTCGGTTCGTATAAAACTTCTCCTATTATCGTCATAACGGTTATTGGGAATCTTAATGATGTTTCTAATTTAGCTATATCAGAAATCTTTGCACCGTGCTGTTTCACTGTCAGTTCCCATTCGGTTATTTTCCTACGTCGCAGATCAGTTAGTTTATTTCCTCGGGATGCATTTGTGAAGTGTTCCATTACCCGTGTTGCTACACAATTCAGTGAACTAGAATATTTCATAGGAGATAGTTTTGCAATATCGGGTTTATCATTTAACGGATATATCCCATAAACAATGGCTGTTACAGGATAAGATCTTTCGTAGTATGGTTTGTCAATTCCAGTTAGAATTCCTGGTTTGGAATCTCTACTTACAATGACAGTTTTTTATCCTTGAGGATTGGTTCAAATTTATCCCTGATAATCCATTTGCCTTCGACTTCAATAATGAATTTTATTCTGAAAAAATACTTTTGTTGGAAATTGCTTTGTTGAAAATCTTTGATTGGAAATTGCTTGGATGAAAATCCTTGTATTTTCCATCTTCGATTTTTAATTTCACCTTTGGATTTCCAGCCCCTTGGCGGGCCAAGGTGTGAAATTATCTCAGCTGCTCTTTCATCGTTCATAGTAGCATCGATGATGGGTACATTGACATCTTCATCAATAATTCGAAATGTCGACCAACAGTATACTGCACCGTCTCGGTAGAATTCATTAAAACACTCCCTGATTTTACTTAGTATAGTTCTATCACCGATTAGACGTTTTGGTGTATCAGAGACTCTATCGAGATTGAATTTAGTATTTCTCCAAGGCTTAATTTTCGATAATCTGTTGAACTCCTTATCAAGATTGAATTTAGTATTTCTCCAAGGCTTAATTTTTGATAATCTTTGGAACTCCTTATCAAGATTGAATTTAGTATTTTTCCAAGGCTTAATTTTTGATAATCTTTGGAACTCCCTATCAAGATTGAATTTAGTATTTTTCCAGGGTTTAATTTTCGATAATCTCTTGAACTCCTCCATGTTATAATTAAAACAAGTATTTAAATAGAAAAATATAGTATAATGAATCAGTGCAAGTGGCTTATGATTGGATCAACAACCCCGTGTAACAAATCATGCAGGAGCGAATTCTGTGGGTATCATATGCAAAGCGTGAGAAACGGTTCAAAAGGTCCTCTCCCATGCCTCCGATGTGGGGTGGGCGTTAGAGGAAAATCACAATTATGCCTCAGTTGCGGCGGCAAACGATACAGAGAACTAAAACGCTATTATGACAAACGAATAAAAAATGCAGTCATTGATCCTACCGATGACTCCGTCAGCGACAAAATCATAAAAAACCCTCAAGATTATATCAAGAGATTTATAATAAATTAGACAAGTAGTATTATTATACAAATGAGCCAAGATTTCAGACCTCACCCAGTGCTTGTTAATTACGAAGCATCCCTTGATGGTGTTGTCAGGCACCGCAGACTGAAAAAACCGGTTGGATATCTGAATAATATGGGGTATTTGTTGTTTAGTGCTAGAAATAAAACATATCTCTGTCACATAATTATTTTTGAATGTCATAACGGATTAATCGAAGACGGATTTGTGATTGATCACATAAATGGCGTGAAGACTGATAATTGTCTTGTGAATCTTCAAGCCGTCTCACAAAGTCTGAATGCAAAATTAGGTGGAACTGGCAAACATGCAAAACGCCCTAGGGGAGTTAAATCGTTTGATTTAGAAAATAACGAAGAGAGAAGCTTTCAGTCGATAAATGAAGCCAGTAGATACTTTGACATTTGTGGGACTTCAATACGATTTGTTGCAGAAAATATAATTAAAACTGCTCTGTCTAAAAAAAATGGTCATAAAATAAAATTCGTATACACCTGAAACTATTCAAGGGAGATAAATCCTTTATGGATAAATCCGCCGCAATTCACACTCTACCTACTAAGTTCCCTTGTATTATGACGTCAAAGGAATTTGTCGTCTGCTATTACCTGTATACCTTGACTAGGCGCGCCCAAGTGACTGTAATGGAGTATATAATACATGTGTTTCGTTAGAGTTGTATTTTTATAATTCTAAAATGTTTTATTGTCGCTTTGGCTAAAACTGCATTTATTTAAACAGTTGTATTTATTTAGACCATCTAAATACACTTTCAGTACAGACGTTCTTTATAATCCAGAGCATTTTACCTATGTTTGCTCAGCCGGAACAGTGTTTCCCATTCATTGAAGTAGGTGGGCGTGGTTAAAATTCCTTATATACAGCTCTTTGTGATTTAATCGATAATGCATTTTGTCTAGAGAATTAGAACAGGGAACATATACGCTGTTTTTTAACAACTGTATTATTTTGTTTAATGTTTCATTTAAAATATTTGTCTTATTTAAATGTTGTGAAACAGCATTAATAAGTAATAAGGAAATAAAATAACATACCCGTGAATCAACGCTGCTGTATTAGTCGCCTTATATAGCATATCAAAGGTATAAAGCTTGGGGCTTTCGAAGGCCAATGCGACCGATCAAAACTAACCAACGCCATTAACCCGGGCGTGTGGTTGTCTTTTGTTCACAATCATGCAACCGGGTTAATTTAATTGGGTTGCTTTTGATTGGTTGGTTGGTCTTAGAAAATCCGCCCCGTCGTTTCATGTTTGTGCTGTCTTGTGCCGTCCCACGTCCCCCAAGCATATCTTCTGGGCGGTCTAAGATGACGTTTGTCACCTTAGGCCTCCCGCCGGAGATGTATGTTTCGGGTCTCCTTGGGCTTACTTGGATGTGAAGGCAACCAAGGAGTTCCAAAGATGTGCTGTCCTAACCTCTGGGTCTCTTTCACGTTATTTGACGCGAAAGGGGTTTCCAAATGGTGTTTAACCTCTGGGTCTCTCTGACGTCATAGGGCGCCAGCGAGATTGCCAAATGAGTGTTTTTTTTTTTTTTTTAATAATTAGAGATACAGTATACTATAAAAATATGGATATCAAAGATGTAAATTCTATAATTGCTGAAATCTCAGATTTAAAAAATCGAGGAATAGTATTATCTAAAGATCTCGACTGTGACAGGATTGCCTCGGAATATGAAGACATAGAGTATCAGTTTAGTAAGGGTCGTTATGTTTTACCTAAGATGTACAGGCTCGTGAAAGGAATTCAAAAGTCCATCAATGCCTGCTTGTACGGTAACTACATTAATGCATTTATAACGCTATTTAGCACCGTTGAAGCAATACGTGAAAAGCTCGGCCAAGAGTATCAAAAACGAGCTGAAATTAGTTCTAAGGTTCGTGATCTTAGAAAAATATTAAACGAGGAAAAACCAGTATTTTAACCACGTGAGCGTTAGGCTTTCGGTAAATTTTATTAAAAAATAATTATTTTTTTTAGCGTTTTTTGTAACACTCACATAGGATTTTCTCCTGAGAGAATACTCATCAGTTTGGACTTGCCCATGCAGTTATGTGCATAATGGATGATCTGGTTGTAGTAGCAAGTAATCACCGCGACGCCTCTATTTTCACGTAGTTGTTCTTGTTGCCGCGTCGTTAACACAAATCGTTCATCGCCGTTCTCAGATATTACAATTCTGAAACCCCCAGCGATATTATTTCTGAAACACTCGCGGATAGCGTCGTACAGTTTAACCCTGTCGAAGATAGATACGTTAGCTTGATGGTACATTATTTAATAACTCATCTTTTAATTGTGATAGTTTCACATTTGAAAAATTAGTTCACAAACAATATATGGTATGTGAATCGCTTACAACTAGATTAGCCCGAGAGCGGCTAGCAGCAATTAAAAAGTTTATACCGGTTCGAGACAGACTTCGTGAGAAACTTCAACAACGACAACAAGCGCAGACTGACTTTTCTGTGTCAAGTGAACAACTGTTTACTCCGATAACAAGTGCGACCAAAGATGTGAAAAAGTTAACTGAAGCAGCGATATACGGAGATATTCCTGAACGAGAACGAGCAAAGAAGGCACCGCTGCTTGATACGCTTGAACAGATAGCAGCAGAGACCAAACAAACACGCGCAGGGATACAACAGCTATCCAGTGATATAATAACCCAACACGAGTATGAACGATTAGCTGATATTGATGATTCTGCACCTGAAACTCAAAGAGTTTCCACACCTGATCCACAACCTGTTGATGTCGTCACCCCAAGAGGTGTTCCCTTTATAGACAAACTCACCGAAGAAGCTATAACAGAAATCAAACAACCTGAAATAATAAAACTCAAAGATTATACGACTTTTGGTGATTTTGCCGCCAAAAGCTTTCATTCTAGAAAGGACTTTTTAAAAGACGAGTATAAAAATAGTAGAATAAGCCGAGATGAATGGGTTAATTGGTTGTATAAAACAAATAAGGGGATTACTGGTAATTTGAAAAAGGATACAATTGAGTACAGATCTTTTAAAGTAGGAGTTGATAGTTATGGTATACAAAAACAACAAGAACGAGAAAAACAAAGTCTAGGCCGACAAAAGCAATTACTTGATGATAGTCAGGGCGCAACTGGTACAACTGAGGAAACAAGCGGAAAAGGATATTCGATTAAAAATCCTTTAGATTTCACCGCAACCGTGACATGTCCTGGTAACATCCTCAGTGATATATCACGGTTGGAAGTTCTCATCGGGGCGAAGCGAGCCGGAAACAACTCCGTTGAAATAATTAATGAAGCAGCTGATATCTGCAGACGATTATTTACCGGCGGTATCATGGACATTAATGTATATCGAGAACTCATTGCTGAATTAGTTGAAAATCACAGAGACGCCCTACGTTATGATGAAAATCCTATGGATCTTAGCGATTGATCATTAATTGAAAAACTACTAGTTTTATAACAAGATGATTATACACTACAACCATGATAAACCCGTAAGCGTCTACGTGGTGAACTCACGATTGCCTGTTTATAGAGCATATTACGGAGATGGTTTCGGCAATATCATTGCGGGTTTATTTACAAGAATGGCTCCAAAAGTGGCGCCGTTAGCTAAACAATTATCAATGAAGGCCATTGATATTATTCGTGATAAGGGAACCAGCAAAATCGGAGATTTCGTTGGAAATCTTGCCGGAAAGGCATTTTCTGCCGCGAAAGATAAAATAGCATCATTGGTGCGAAAGAAACCAGGAATGACTTCGTCATTAGTGCTGCCATCAACTACAGTGATGCCTGCAAAAATCAGCAAAGCAATAAATAGCGCAGTGGAAGAAAAACTATCGTCGTTGGCTGCTTCGGTGACTCCGTCACAATTGACGACTTCACCGGTAACAGATAGCGCTATCATGAACGCGATAGCAGGAAGTGGTTTGAAACGAAAACAAAAACGACGATAATTACAAAGAGTTTCACAATTGAAAACACTAGTATTTTAATAAAATGTTTAAACAACAGGCTGATCCCGCTCTTGATATAGAAGCCCCAGTACCCAAGGACAATTCCGTCCGCGATTATCAATTTTATTCCTATCATGCAATACAACCCGACCTACGATCGCGAATTGAACTTCAAGTTCAAGATACCAGTAAATACTTTTTGCCATGTGAAGCATTTATTGAAATCGAGGGAAAACTCGTAACAAACGATGCTGCTCATAATGATCCACCATATGCAGATGATTCAAATATCCGAGTTGGTTTTGTTAATAATGGCATAATGGCGTTATTTGAAAGTGCAAGATATCTCATTGATGGAAAAGAAATTGAATCAATAGACCGTGAAGTTGATGTTGCAACAACAATAATCGGGCTAGCAAGATACTCCGATGATTATACAAGGTCGGCTGGTCCGTCTATGATGTTTGCAAAAGATACTACTGATAACGCTGACCACCTTCAATACATTAAAGTGTTGACAGAAAGAGATAATGCAGAAGCCGATCAACAAGAAGCAGCTAATCCAGAACGTCGAGCTGCGTTTGATATTCTCAGAGGCGTTAATGGTAATTTCAATTTAGGATTTGCAACACAAAAATTAGCATTGCACGGACAGCAACGATATTTTTCATGTGCGATTCCACTACATCACATATTTGGATTCTGCAGAAATGTCAGAAAAGTCATCTATGGAGCCAAACACACAATCGCGTTAGTACGAAAAGGCAATGACAACGAGGCAATTTGGCGTACTGGTGCCGCTGATGGTAAAGTTGTTTTGAGTAAAATAGTATTGTGGATGCCAGTAATGACACCAGAGAAGAGCGGCTACTTTCATTTATGGAAACAGGCGGTAAATCATTGCTAAGTTGGCTAACAACAACAACTGATGCCAAAGATGATAATGTCGCTGGTACATTTACATGGAATTTGGCATCAAACAAGGGGTTTCAGCTCCACGCCACATATTTGTAGCTCTACAGAATCGGAATCGATTAGGTTCCCAAGAACGCAGTCATATGATATTTGATCGATTAGGGGTAAGTGAGGTTTCACTGAGAATAAACGGACAACAAGAACCATCTGAGGATATACAGCTTAATTACGAAAACAACCATATAGCACGTGTGTATCATCGGATGCTGTCATTTATGGGCCGTGATCAAAATGTTGATACTGGTTTACAAATATCGCAACTTGATTTTAAAAACCTATATCCGATTTATTACTTTTCGCTGGAGCATCTTGATTTAACAAGGCAATCCGTCGTTGACATACATTTTAGGGCTCGTATAGCTCAAGGTGGTGTTGATTATAGAGCGGTTGCTGTTATTCTCAGCGACAAATCAAATAAAATGACATATAGTGTTGTTAGTGTCAAGCTGACTGATGGTCAGGTCAAGAATCAAAATCCGCTAAAGAATGTGGAACCACAATAACGTTGAAACCAGCGCAGATGTCCGGCGGTACACATAAAATATCATTAACGGATCGTCAAATAAAACATTTCAATGATGCAATGAAAAATAAGCGAGGAGTTCAAATAGAATTTTCGAAAGCTGCAATCGCAAACATGATAAAATCAGGTGGTATATTTCCATTGTTAGCTGCAATACCAGCATTGATTGCAGCGGCTGCCCCAGCGGTGGCGAAAGCGGCTGCGTTGGGAGCCGTTGGGACCGCGGCAGGGATGGCGTTGAAAAAGGCAACTGGGAAAGGATATAAAAAAAGGGAAAGGGTCTAAGACTAACAGGAACCCCGTATTCATGGTACAGCGGGAGATCCGTAAACGGATCGGGTCTAAGAATACCAGGAACGATTTATTAGTTGAAAACCCAATTCTCCCTATGTCCAGTTTTGATTTAATTGATGCTGCTAAAAAACTAGCGATAAAAAACTTCAGAGGGGTTTTTATGAGAGATCAATTACCGAGAAAACCAAATAACGTTGAAACCGGTATCATCAGTCTTGATAACAGTAACTGATCGGGAACTCACTGGGTTGCATACGCGATTGATCCACGTGGAATTGTCTATTTCGATTCATATGGGTTAGCCCCACCGAGCGAGTTTATGCAGTATATAAATTCTTCGATGAAACTCAAAGAGTTTCCGATTTTTTATTCCACGCTGCCAACACAACAATTAAATGATCCACCGATATGCGGCCGTGAAGTATTAAATGTCCTCGCGGAGATTTCATTAAAATCCTTTGGATTTCCGTGGAAACCACCTCATCTGGTTGTAAATAAATATACCAGTGGGAAATTACTAGTTAATTTTAGAGAATCAATAAATTAAAAATACTAGAGTCTTTACAATAATGATTGATATTTGGGGACGATCTCTGTCAATGTCGAAACCCACCGCGGAAACATCTGCGGGTTCTATCGAGGGTGTAAAAAAAATAATTAAAGATGAAATCGCTGAGACGTTAAATTTAGTAAATGTTGACCCGAACGAAATAGTTGTATTTCAAGACAAACAGGGTAAATTGAAAAGCAGTGATGTATCATTGGATGACATTTCAAAACGACAACACGACGCCGCTGAAAACTCTATTGCGTTGTATTCCAACGGTGGACAACTTAAACCAGGCGCACTTGTGTCTACGATCACCGACAAGATTGCCGCCCACGACAACATGATTGCCGCCCACGGCCGTGAGCTGGATGATCATATACGAGGTTATAATAGTTTTCGCAAAAAATGTCGTACATAAATTCTTTGGAACCCCGCTTGTGGTTGGCATGACTCTCGCTGAAATTAAAAACTATCTATCGCTATTCTTTTTTAACAAGGACGCGGGAAGGGTGATGAATGAAAATGAAATCAAGGCAAATTATCTCGATATTTACAATGATATTTCTAAAATAATAGAAAATCTTGAAAAGGTACAAAAACCCACTAACGACGTCATTGTTAAGTTTTTCGGAACCCCGCTTGTGGCTGGCATGACTCTCCCTGAAATTAGCGAGTTTATCGGCAAGCATACTCACAATGCCTACATCGCTAATAGTTTCTTTGGTGTCCCAGCTACATCTACGATGACTCTCAAAGATATTAATATGTTTATGGTGAGACAAACAACACTTAATACCATCGTGGATAAATTTTTGGGGAGAACACCTATGTCTAAAACCACATCGTTGACAGGCCCAACCCTCGCTGAAGTTAAAAGCGCTATTGACGAACAAAAGCTCACCAGCGAAATTGTTAATAAGTTCTTTGAGGGCAGTAAACCCCAAGATATCACGACAAAATTTTCTAACATCGACCGGTATATTAAAGACCAAGCACAGCTTAAAGCCGGAGACCTTCTGGCTTCATTCTTTTCTGACAGGAGGGTGGGGGGGGGGGGACAATAGATCCTAGCAGAATCAGGGGAAATTATATCGAGATTTACAATGATGTTTTTAGACTAAAAGAAAATTTTGAGCGGGTGCAAAAACTTACCGACGACGTCGTTAGAAAGTTTTTTGGAACCCCACTTGTGGCAGTCATGACTCTCGCTGAAATTAGCGCGGCCATCAATAAAGTAAAAATTCCACATAGTGTAAGCGCCGTTAATAACATCGTGTACACGGTTGATAGTGGAACCTTTGATTGGATCCGGGGAAATGAAAATTATCTTCGTGTTGGCCACAGACATACTGGTGTACCAGGTTGCTACCGACTTACAATAATACATCACCGTAAATTTGATTTGGAATTCAGCAACACAGGTATCAGAGGTGTTAACACATTGATGTATATACTAGAGAAAATACCACCACCTCCACCCTCTATACCAATCCCGCTTACGATTACTATAAACAATTCCGACGAGTCTGTGATTAGGGAGTCACTACCCTGGATAATAGAATTTGTATCCGGTGTCCCCTCATCCGATCCTAAAACCTTTTCAATAATAGGATAATTGAAAACACTATCAGGTTTAAAATAACAACAATGACTTCGTCATCAATGACACCGTCATCAACAATGACTTTGTCATCGTCGCAATATCGATTCGACACCGTGAAAGAGTTTTCCGCGAATTTGAAATCACTTTCTGAGCATTATCGTGAAAAAATAAAGAAATACCGCAGAAGAATTACCGCCATCGATGTAACTGTGTACTCGGTATCCGGTGTGATGGCCAGTGCCGGGGTTATTTTGTCGACGGTGACCATGATGGCTCCGATTGCAGTTCCAATTGCTATCTCCGCGGCAACAACAATTGCTGCAGTCGCCACCGCGATAACTAAAAAATTATCATCGTGTTCTCAGAAAAAACTCGCCGATTATACAGCTCGGTACAGGGTGGTATTTGACGCGTACTCGGAAATTATCCGAGTTGATCTCGCTGTCAATAGATAATTCGTTCATATCCGATGTTGAATTTTCCACGATGACCCAGTTGTATAACTCCACGATGTTGAAATTGGAAATTGAAAACAGCGTTAACAATAATGTCACTCGAACTGCTTCAATGAATCGCGGAGAATACCACTCCGATACGAACAAGCATGATATCAATAACATCAACAAACCCACAATTTAGTGTGAACTTCCCTTCTTCGATTCCAGTGCGTGAGATCGCGCTGGCAAAATTACGAGTATATCATAGCTGGCCTAATATCAGATCGGTTGCATTTGGTGGTCAGCAACCCAATAACGCACTGGTGTTCTCGTATAAGAATAAACCCGATGGTACTCCAGCGTGGGAAACTGTTTCATTACAACTGGGTCGTACCAAATTGAGCAAATCGATGCTGAAATTCAGCGTAGAATAAAATCAATCACTGGAAAAGAATCAAAAATAGCTATTAAACTTCATGAACCGACGCTCTCGTCGTCGATCGAAATAAGCACAGAGGGATACATTGTAGATATATATAACAGCTCGTTAAGAACAGTGTTAGGATGGCCTGAAAAACCACCGGAAAAATCCACCGCCGACTTAACCACGGACGTACAATCATATCATGAAATCAATCCCAGTTATCGAGATAATTTATCTGATATAAGAAAAGGAAAAATCGCCGATAGATTTATATTTACCAACAAAGACACATTGCAATGGGATTTTATCATTAAAAGAACAGCCGACTCATCTGTTACTATTTCATTTACGCTAAATGACGTCACTAGTTATTTTAATGAAATTAATCAATTACATAAAACACAACTAGAACAACTACGGCAAACAAGATCGCAAAAACACGTTGAAATAATAAATCAACTTATATCTGACATGGAATATATCTATGAACTAATTATTCAAACAATAATTAATGACAACAGCGACAGTAAACAACGATTCCTAACCGATTACAATATCAAAGAAGACAATCTGCGTAATTTCAAGTTTCCCAAATACAACGCTGATGAACTAGCAAGAATTCTTAGAACCGATATCAAGGCGCTACAAAAACCAGATTCAACTGTTCTCCTCAGGTATAATAATGATCCAGATGGTGGCGGTAGGCATATTGCCCCGCATAATGTGAATATTTCAACGTGTCACATGATAGACCGAGTCGGGACTGGATTAGTGAAGACACGGAACACAACTGCGTTAATAAGATGTTTATTTTATAAACGCAATTTTAACAAATCAACTCTGACACCAATATTTTACAAAATATAAGAAAAATCTATTTATATAAATGTTCCTAACATGGAACTATGAATTTCAGTAACGTAATGACAAAAAAGAAGTATAAGAATGAATTTACAAATATGAATATATATATATATATATATATATATAAAAGGCTCGTATAACGAGATAGATGCAAATATGCAAAGAATGCGTCGTCAATATGACGAGACTAGAATGAAGATATTAAATAATTAATACGTCGTCCATATGACGAGACATATGCAATCGTGAACCCTAAATTCTGAAGTTCTCGTTCATGGGGCGAGATTTTGTGTAGAATGAAATTATGCAGGTGTCGTTCATATAACGAGACTGCAAAGAAGATATTAAATAAATAATACGTCGTCCATATGACGAGATATATGCAATTGTGAACCCTAAGTTCTGAAGTTCTCGTTCATGGGACGAGATTTGTGTAGAATGAAATTATGCAGGTGTCGTTCATATAACGAGACTGCAAAGAAGATATTAAATACATAATACGTCGTCCATATGACGAGATATATGTAATTGTGAACCCTAAATTCTGAAGTTCTCGTTCATGGAACGAGATTTGTGTAGAATGAAATTATGCAGGTGTCGTTCATATAACGAAACTGCAAAGAAGATATTTAAATAAATATTACGTCGTCCATATGACGAGATATATGCAGCATACGTAAGCACCATACACAGGCACCACACACGGGCATTACACGGTCAGCATAGACAAGCCCACACACGTAGTCACCACAACATGGCACCACACACGGGCAGCATAGAGAAGCCCAACGGTCTTACCATGACCCTACGGTCACTCCAACATGGCACCGCACACTGGCACCACCGGACCCCACTCAGCTCCGGACCACAGTCACCCACGGTCACCCCACGGACACCACAACATGGCACCGCACCCGGGCACCAACAGGCCCCACTCAGCTCCGGACCACAGTCACCTACGGACACCCCACGGACACCACAACATGGCACCGCACCCGGGCACCAACAGGCCCCACTCAGCTTCGGACCACAGTCACCTACGGTCACCCCACGGACACCACAACATGGCACCGCACCCGGGCACCAACAGGCCACACTCAGCTCCGGACCACAGTCACCCACATTCACCACAACATGGCACCACACACGCAGTTACCACACCACGTCAGCTAAAATTAAAACAACCGAACCGTGTAATACATATGACACGGTCAAGTATTCTCACACATATATGTAGCGCATGCGCGCACATGAAATAATTATCCATGTACATTTAACGTTAAGCATGCAGCGTATAATTGAACTCAATTATGTTCAGATACAAAAAGAACTAATGAAACAAAATATAGTACTTCTGATAAAATGGCGCTGCCTAACCTACGTATTTATTCTATAGATTTTATAATAAATACTAAACATCTAATATGTAAAACAATGAATTATATCATAATACAAATAGCAATGAGAACAAAGTTAAATATATTGTTACCTCTTTTAGCTGATAGATTGCTCCGTTTAGGATGGAAGCTTTTCCGACAAGACTGGATCGTTATGTGATTTCTGTCTTATAATTTCGTCCTTATATACCCCTAGCTGTGACAGATATGCGCAGCTAGGTACTTTAAACTGCAGGCAATTTCGCACATGCAGCATGAGCTGAGCGTTCACTCATTATGCCGAAATAACTAAAAAGCCCATAAAATAATAAACTACCCTCGGTAAGGCTGTACGCAGTAACGAAATCGAGACTAGATTTTTGACCACATATACATATTGAACATAGTCGTATACAATTTCGTGACATACCTCCCCCCTTCCAAAAAAAGTGTTAACATTTTTAGAAAAACCCACGAAATTGGCAGAAACAAAAATGCGATATGAGACGTTATTTGCATTACAGTAATAACGTGATATTATGAAGGAATAAAATTTTTAAAAAAAACTGCAAATCACAGTCTGCTTAAGTAATCAGCCCCTACATTTTCCGACCCTCTGATTGCTTCAATCCGAAAACGATATGGCTATAGAGTCAGTGCCCAACGCATCAATCTTGCGTTGGCAACTTTTGCTTTGTTCAAATATATGAGAGGCTGATGGTCCGTTTCAAGGACGAATTCCCTTCCGAAAAGGTACGTGTGGAATTTAACTATACCCCACACCAGTGCCAAGCACTCCTTTTCGATCACAGAGTAATTTTGCTCCCTAGGCAGCAATTTTCTACTAGCATAGGCTATGGGTAATTTTACCCCCTCTTGCTCTTGTAGCAAAACTGCACCTAACCCGGTCTCTGACGCATCAGACCTCAAAATGAACGACTTATTTAATTCCGGCAACTTTAAGATTGGTGCACTGATCAAATTTTCCTTAAGAGCGTTTAAAGCTCTTTCTTGGCAAGGACCCCAAGAAATCTTATTTGGCTGCCCCTTCCTAGTTAAATCCGTCAATGGACTAGCTATGGCGGCGAAATTCGGAACAAATTTCCTATAAAAACCTATCAACCCAAGAAACGATCGTATTTGTTTCTTGGTTTCGGGTCTAGGAGCATCTTTGATAGCCCCAACTTTGTCGGGGTGAGGTTTTAACTGCCCTGACCCACTTACTAAATGTCCCAAGCATTCCAAGTTAGAATACGCTATACTACATTTGGAGGGTCTCGCGGTGAGATTTGCCTTACGGAGCCTTTCGAACAGAACAACTAATATCCTAACATGTTCTTCCCAGGTATGTGTATACACAAGAATATCATCGACAAAACTATCTACGTTATTCATGCCTTTCAACAATTTCCGCATAAGACGCACGCACGACGCACCGGCATTTACTAGACCAAAAGGCATCACCTTAAACTGGTAAAGACCTTTAGGGGTCGCGAATGCAGTTAATACACGGGATTTTTCAGCGATGGGCACCTGCAAATATCCTTTTGTTAAATCTATTTTAGAAATGTACTGGTGCCCTGCTAATTTCGAAAACAAGCCCTCCATGTCTGGCATCGGTTCAGCATCAAACACAGTGACTTTATTTAGTTGTCGAAAATCTATACAGAATCTAGTTGTTCCATCTTTTTTACTAACCAATACCACGGGGGAAGAATAAGGGGAGTTTGAGGGTTCAATTACTCCCAGGTCTAACATTTTACCCACTTCCTCATCGATTTTATCCCGTGTATTAAAGGGTATCGGATATCCCTTAATTCTGATCGGCTCCCTGGTGTTCAAACTTATCTCGTGAGTTATTAATCCAGTATTTCCTGGTCTATCTGTAAATACGTCGGGGTATTTATTCAAAATTTCTACTATCTGGCGACGCTTACAGTTAGGTAAATCCGGACATACGGTGACCATATCTATTCCCTCTTTCCCTACAACCATAGGGTACTCAAGAGGAATGTCTGTGTTAAAATCCAATTGCGGTTCGTCGCTTGATTCGTCTTCAACGACCGCAATGCACACAACGTTCAAAACACCCTTTTCAGTAATTTGACTAGGTCTCTCCACATAACTCTTTAACATATTGGCATGAAATATTCTCATCCTACCTCCAATGTCAATTCGGTAATCCATTTCACCCATGACCTGTTTAACCTCATACGGCCCTTTCCATTGGACCAATAATTTGTTTCTACTAGTAGGGAGTAGCACCAACACACGATCACCCACGTCGAATTTCCTACTTCGCGTTCCCCGATTGTAATATTTCGCGTACTTGCGACCAGATTTCACAAGCTCGTCATGTGCCATTCGACACGTGCTTTCCAATCTCTCGCGCAAGTCTACGACGTACTGGTAGGTGGTTTTAACCTCTCCGTCTGCGACATCACCTGACCATAGTTCGCGCAGAATCCGCATAGGACCCCGAATTGCCCTACCGTATAGCAATTCAAACGGCGAGAATCCCAAACTCTCGTGCGGTACCTCGCGATACGCGAACAAAATCGCGTTTAAATATCTGTCCCAATCTCGCGGTTTCTCCGCGCACATTCGACGGAGCATTTGTTTTAATGTGCCGTTAAATCTCTCTACCAATCCATTACACATGGGGTGATACGGTGTAGTGCGCAACTGTTTAATTGACAACAACCTACTAATTTCTGACATTAGTTCGGAGGTAAACTGGGCTCCGCAATCTGTTAGGATTTCCTCAGGTACCCCTACCCTACTGAACATGTCGACAAGTGCCTCAGCCACGCGTTCAGTTTCAATTGATGGTAATGCTATCGCTTCTGGGTATCTAGTAGCATAATCCACTAGAGTGAGGATATATCGGTTTTTCCTATCTGTAATAGGAAATATGGGTCCCACAATATCAACGGCTACCCTTTTAAATGGGGTATCTATAAGAGGCATTTTACCTAAAGGTACTCTGGTATTTCTTCCCTTTGACACAGTCTTTTGGCAAACGTCGCACGACCGACAAAATCGTGCTACGTCACCGTTTACTCCAGGCCAATAAAACTCTTAAAACTCTGTCTGTTGTTTTTCTCATGCCTAAATGACCTGCCATACTAGACTCATGCGCTACTCTCAATACATGTGACCTGAATTTCTGAGGGACAACTAATTGAAGATACTTTCCCCCCTCTCGCGTGCTAAATTCTCTGTACATTAAACCCTTGGTACGTACGAATTTAGAGCTCCCACCGCCCTTACAACATTTCGCGGTACCCGACAAGATTCTCTCTGCGAGTGCGCATAAAGACTCTTCCTGACTTTGCTCACGTGTAAACTCATCACGTGAGATATCGGTTACGGCTTCCGGAACTTTCAATTTAAGTAGCGGCTTTTTATCCGCCTGCGCTCTAGTTTCGACGGCTTGCACGATGGGAAACCGGAAATCAGAGAGGGTTGGGAGTCTGGATCCCTCGACATTTCCTATGGTTAAATCATATATAGGGTTTTCCATGCACAGTGCTTCCACATTCCCATTCAGAAAGGGCGTCTCTATTTCTATTCTGGCAACGGGGACGTGATCGATTGTTCTATTTAACAACATACAATGGGATTTCCAACCAAGCATTTGGTCTTCCCTAACGAGACTTCGCTTTACCACAACACCCGTGCACCCGGTGTCGCGTAAGACAGTGACTGTTTGTCCGTTGGCGGTACCTGTAGCAGTCGGCACCCTCGCCTCTGGGAAAAAGCACGTGCCGATGGACTGGATAACGTCATGACCGACCTGCACACGCGATCTGGAATTGTAGACCTTACTCGCGTTATTAGATTCAGACCCTTCGCGAGAAAGACCATCGCGCTTGCCGCCTCCTGACCACGCTCTGCTTTCAATAGCAACCGCAACTTTCGGGACGAAACTCTTCCTCTTCGGACAATCGGGGGTGATGTGGCCGAATTCCTTACAAGTGAAACATTGTTTATCACTACGATAGGAACCCTTCCCAGATTGAAAATTTCCACCTTTATAGATTCCAAGTTTCTCGGGTTCTCTGAGTCTCTGATCTTGATAACCTCCCTTGTTATCCCTTAAAATTACACTCTGGGTTCCTCCTCGGGCTTCGGCAAAATAGTCTGCTTGGGTAGCCATATCGGATACATTACTTAAAGACTTTTCCCTCAGGAATAAATACAATTCCCTACCACAAATGTCTAACAACTGGTCCCTAAGTAAAAAATCGGTAAGACCCTCGAATGTTTTTTGTACCTTGCCACATTCAATCCACCGTTGGAAATAATTTCCGGTCCTACATATAAACTGGGCGAATGTCTCACCTTTTTCGGGCTTACTTGATTTAAACTTTTTACGGAACCCTTGTTCCGTCAGCTCATATCTTTTAAGGAGTGCCTCTTTTAATGTGTCGTAGTTCAGTGCGTCATTTACGGGTAGACGCGAATACACATCTAGCGCTTTACCTTTAAGCAATGCGCTGAGATGGAGCGCCCAATTTTCCCTTTGCCATTTCTGGATGGTGGCATATCGCTCGAACCTATGCAGATAACTATCTAAATTGTCCTTGTCATCATCAAAAGGGGGTAATTTAGGGCCTTTTAACTTAGAATCGTGTTGCCCATCCTTCTTAGCCTCTAATAATTCAAATTTCCTTTTGTGTTCCTTTTCCATATTCCTGTCTTCTAACTCAATAGCTTCTAACCTTGCTCGTTTCTCCCCCTCTGACTTTCTTTCCTCAAGTTCTCGTACTTGTTCTATTCTTTCCCTTTCTGCATCCCTTTCCCATCCTATCCTTTCCTTCTCTGCTTGTTTTTCTAACTCTATCTTTTCCCTTTCTGCCTGTTTTTCTAACTCTATCTTTTCCCTTTCTGCCTGTTTTTCTAACTCTATCTTTTTTTCCTTAAATACCATCTTCTCTCTTTCTAATACTAGCTTTTCCCTTTCAAAGGCGATTTGTATTTCGGCCTTTTCCCTCTCTATATCCCTTTCCTTTACCCTTTGATCCCTTTCCCGGGCCTGCTCCTCCTGAACAAAATTTCTAAGGGTCTCCCCCCCCATACCCAAACTGTTTGCCCAACTCAACTAGATCTTTGAGTGACGACATGGTGAATGCTATTGATAAGATAACCAATCCTAAATGCACTATCATATAACACATACAATTCTTGGGATTACGTGAACGAACCGTATATTACTCCTCCCAATGTATTCAATATGTATATATGTATATATATAAAACAGAATATGAGTGAGGTATTAACTCACCAGCCTGATTTGTCTTGTCAGGAAGCTTCTGATCTGAAACAATCTTTAAAACAAAACTTACCACAATCAGGACCTATGCAATTTAAAATCCGTGCTTCGCCTAATCCAATTATGATCCGACTTCTGACACCATTTGTCACATGATAGACCGAGTCGGGACTGGATTAGTGAAGACACGGAACACAACTGCGTTAATAAGATGTTTATTTTATAAACGCAATTTTAACAAATCAACTCTGACACCAATATTTTACAAAATATAAGAAAAATCTATTTATATAAATGTTCCTAACATGGAACTATGAATTTCAGTAACGTAATGACAAAAAAGAAGTATAAGAATGAATTTACAAATATGAATATATATATATATATATAAAAGGCTCGTATAACGAGATAGATGCAAATATGCAAAGAATGCGTCGTCAATATGACGAGACTAGAATGAAGATATTAAATAATTAATACGTCGTCCATATGACGAGACATATGCAATCGTGAACCCTAAATTCTGAAGTTCTCGTTCATGGGGCGAGATTTTGTGTAGAATGAAATTATGCAGGTGTCGTTCATATAACGAGACTGCAAAGAAGATATTAAATAAATAATACGTCGTCCATATGACGAGATATATGCAATTGTGAACCCTAAGTTCTGAAGTTCTCGTTCATGGGACGAGATTTGTGTAGAATGAAATTATGCAGGTGTCGTTCATATAACGAGACTGCAAAGAAGATATTAAATACATAATACGTCGTCCATATGACGAGATATATGTAATTGTGAACCCTAAATTCTGAAGTTCTCGTTCATGGAACGAGATTTGTGTAGAATGAAATTATGCAGGTGTCGTTCATATAACGAAACTGCAAAGAAGATATTTAAATAAATATTACGTCGTCCATATGACGAGATATATGCAGCATACGTAAGCACCATACACAGGCACCACACACGGGCATTACACGGTCAGCATAGACAAGCCCACACACGTAGTCACCACAACATGGCACCACACACGGGCAGCATAGAGAAGCCCAACGGTCTTACCATGACCCTACGGTCACTCCAACATGGCACCGCACACTGGCACCACCGGACCCCACTCAGCTCCGGACCACAGTCACCCACGGTCACCCCACGGACACCACAACATGGCACCGCACCCGGGCACCAACAGGCCCCACTCAGCTCCGGACCACAGTCACCTACGGTCACCCCACGGACACCACAACATGGCACCGCACCCGGGCACCAACAGGCCCCACTCAGCTCCTGACCACAGTCACCTACGGTCACCCCACGGACACCACAACATGGCACCGCACCCGGGCACCAACAGGCCACACTCAGCTCCGGACCACAGTCACCCACATTCACCACAACATGGCACCACACACGCAGTTACCACACCACGTCAGCTAAAATTAAAACAACCGAACCGTGTAATACATATGACACGGTCAAGTATTCTCACACATATATGTAGCGCATGCGCGCACATGAAATAATTATCCATGTACATTTAACGTTAAGCATGCAGCGTATAATTGAACTCAATTATGTTCAGATACAAAAAGAACTAATGAAACAAAATATAGTACTTCTGATAAAATGGCGCTGCCTAACCTACGTATTTATTCTATAGATTTTATAATAAATACTAAACATCTAATATGTAAAACAATGAATTATATCATAATACAAATAGCAATGAGAACAAAGTTAAATATATTGTTACCTCTTTTAGCTGATAGATTGCTCCGTTTAGGATGGAAGCTTTTCCGACAAGACTGGATCGTTATGTGATTTCTGTCTTATAATTTCGTCCTTATATACCCCTAGCTGTGACAGATATGCGCAGCTAGGTACTTTAAACTGCAGGCAATTTCGCACATGCAGCATGAGCTGAGCGTTCACTCATTATGCCGAAATAACTAAAAAGCCCATAAAATAATAAACTACCCTCGGTAAGGCTGTACGCAGTAACGAAATCGAGACTAGATTTTTGACCACATATACATATTGAACATAGTCGTATACAATTTCGTGACACAACGGTGATTGCGCTCTATTTAACATGTGATGCAATTGAAGGAAGCTATCAAATTAATCTAGAGCAATCAAATCAAGCTCAGCAGGGATATATTCTTTATTCGTTTGCACCAATAGCTCCTCCAGGATTCCTAATTATTGAAAACCCAATTAATCCTGTCTACATGCGATGCCATAATAATTCGTTAACGAGAATTAATTTCCGACTCACCGACCAGTCAAATAATTTAATTGATCTACAAGATGAGGTGTTAGCGATTAGTTTGTTTGTAAAGTCCTAAGGACTTCCATCATAAATGATTTTCGTCCTAAAGACTCGATCAAATATTTGGTTGAAATCATTTATTATTTTTATTAACCAGAACTGAAAGTTTCAGCAGCAGAGATGGTGAACGACAACAACGTTGTGACCAAAATTGATTAAAAATCGTAAAGTTTCCGTTTGCTAAATGGAGACTTTTTTTTTTTTGGTTAAATGAGATTTCGTAGGAAGGCTTATTTTGTCTAAAAAGGTTGTAGGGTTCACCCTCTCTGCTGCTATACGAGATTCAGGTATATCGATAGAATATATCAGGAGTGAGATTATAAAAAATGTTCAAAAACGATTATCAACGTCAGGTGATGTATTAACATAAACGATCAAAATATCGTAGACGGAAAATTATCAACGTTGAGAGCCGAGTATGACGTTCATGTAGGTGCGTTTACAAATCTCCGTTGAAATTTCAGAAAGATCGATGAAATTGTTGATGGATTCTTCGGAAAACCATTAATCGCTGATACGAAACTTTCTGATATTAAAACAGCAATCGATACGATTAAGAAAACATAGGAAGATATAGTAAGTGATGTTCGTGATATTATCAATAAAATTGATCTCCTTCAAAAATATCAGGGTAAAATTCTCCGCAGGCGGATTAACAACGTCGTATACACAATATCATCAGGATCAACAACATGGTCTCAACAAAATAATACTATCAAACATACAGCGGAAGTTACTGGCGTGTACAGATTGTCTGTGTTTAGTAGTGCAAAATTCGAGATATTTACCACGTATCCATGGAGTCACTCAACAGAATCTGTTATATTAAACTGAGGAGACGAGGAAACATTTATCCTGGTTGCATCCGACAAAAAATTAACTGCAGCAACGATCTGGTGGTGTCTTGAATTTGTTGTAGAAACACCTCAATTGATTACAGCGTAAATAATATCGACTACAGATACAATCAAACGCGTGAGTGGCAAAATAAATTAAAATCTATCGTTGATACTTACACGATAAAAGTAAAAAAATATCACAGACGTGTAATTGTCATTGACATAATTGTATACGCAGTCTCCGCGGTTGTTGCTGGAGCCGGTCTTTTATTATCCGCGGTAACAATGACATCACCATCGGTCATAACGATCTGTGTTTCAGCGTCAACTGCGATCGCTGGAGTTTTTATTATAATCGCAAAAAAAATATCGACGTGCACGAATGAAAAATTATCCGATTATGCTGTGAAGTTACACGCGGCAACGGCGTCGTATTCTAAATTGTCTCAGTTAATATCTGGAAGCCTCAACGATACTTCAATATCGGATTCTGAGTTCGCATGAATGACTAAAAAATTCTCCGAAGCAATGACTGTGATAGAAGCTACACCCATTAAAGTTACAGATAAATTGATAAATGTCAGCACAAGAACTATTGCAACAGATTGTCACGAACACAACACTGGGGAAAACAACTATGATATCAGTGAGCACAACCAATCCTGAATTCAATATTAATTTTCCAACTGCAATTTGAGCAAAGGTGGTTGCACTTGCACAATTGCGAGTATATCATAGTTGGCCAAATATCAGATCTAAACCATTTCGTGGATTACGTCCAAATAATTTGCTTGTACTTGCAAACAAAACAAAAAAAACCAGATGGAACCCCAGATTTCTTTGTTGTTTCTATCCCAACAGGAGTTATCAGATTGAACAAATAAACGATGAATTCCATCGCAGAATAAAATCAACAACAAAACAAGAATAAAAAATAACTATTACTGTTCACGAACCAACATTATCATCTGTGATTGAAGTAAAATCTCCCGATTACGTCGTAGATATGTATCGATCATCGATAAAAACTGTTTTAGGATGGCCTGAAACTCCACCACATCCTGATGATGTTCCCAGATTTAACAATGATCCAGATCATGAAGGCAGACATATTTTACCAGAGATTGTAAATATAACCTCAACGGTTGCAGTCAATCTTGTATGTGATGTAATCGATGGCATTTATCAAACAGATCTTGGGATATCGAATCAAACTCAACAAGGATACGTTCTTTACACATTTACTCCAGTGGTTCCTCCTGGATCTTTGATCGTGGAGGAACCAATCAATCCTTTTTATCTACGCACGCAAAATCAATACTTGTCAAGAATAAATTGTAAACTCACCGGCCAGAGTTGACACTTGATTGATTTACTTGGTGAGGTTTTACTGATAAATCTCAATGTAAAATCGTAAACGATATTTATGGTAAACGACTTTTTGATCTTGATTCACGAATTACTCTGATAAATATTACATATGTACCAGCACGTAAAGATTTTTATACAGGACAAGGAAGCACCTGGAAAAGCAATCAAATTAATATTTACAGTCTTCATTCAACATCGTTGATATAGTCATTGATGGGTTCGGTGACGAAGATTTCCTACTGACGCAAGAACAGTTAGATAGATTGCGGCGAAAACATATTTCTATGATCACGTTTGACCGAGATCAGATTAAAAACTACGCGCATTCCTGCATTAAACTTGATGAACTTAAAATAATATTATATAGTTCTGAATAAAAAATCTTATTTCAGTAAAACAGAATATTTCTTTACAGATTTGATGAAATTTCATCTTTTTTAAAAATCCATTTTAGTCAATTTCGTATAAAATCTGTCAGATTTCTGATTTTTGTAAGGTAAATCTCCCAGCAATTCTCTAAATGATTTATCGATAAATCGTTAATTTCATCATTTTTTGGTCTGTTTTTTTTTTGTTGTATATTTTCGTAAAACTATATCCGATTTTAGTTGATTTATGAGCAAAATATGGCAAATTTAACGATAACTCATTTATGACCTTTAACCACTAGTTCACCACCGCATATTAAGCACAACACAACCTTTAACCCCTAGTTCACCACCGTGTCCTTGCAGGTTTAAGGCACATGAAACATAATCTTAATTAAGCACAGCACAACCTTTGAATCCCAAGGTCACCACCGTGTCCTTGCAGGTTTAAGGCACATGAAACATAATCTTAATTAAGCACAGCACAACCTTTGAATCCCAAGGTCACCACCGTGTCCAAGCAAGTTTACATGAAAATCACAATATTAATATAATACGAATTACGTATTAAAGACACCCATTTAAATCGGTACCGCCAGACAATTGTCCGTAGCGAGATTCGAACCACGGCCGCCAGAACCAGAGTTCTACACGGTTTCATCTGAGAAATATATATTTTTTAGTTAAGATATAGCTATCTGTACAGAAGAGACTTTCTAAACATAATTGTATATATTTTCACAGCCATTATATATTTTTACAGACAATTTGAATCTAATAGTTATCTACATAGAACTGTGGCGTCGTTCCTCGAAAACTGGTGAGTGTCAAAGTTGGCTGTAAGCACACATTTCTTACTGCTGTTTGTGTGTAGATTTGTGGAAATGGTTATTGTATGTTGTCATCTAAAATTTGGACACACACACGGTTATATTTTACAGATATTATATTTTTACAGACAGAACGTGGGTTTTTCCGATAAATTCAGGTCTGAATACGGTTACGTCGTAACGAATAAAAATAACTTTTTGCATTATACGCTACGTGATGTAATTTCTGCTTCGGTTCTGTTTGCAAGCGAGAAACAATAAATTATCTTCTACTAATATGAACTATTATCTGATTATGTTACTTCACTGATATTAATTGGGATGTAGCTGGTTAATTAGTTAATTACAGCGACAAAATAAATCACGATCTACGGAGAAATAAGTAATATGGAGTTATCTCCCATTTTGCAGTTCATTTACAATTCAGTAGTATATGAATTGAGAGAGATGGCATATTTTTGTTTGTTTGATTAGGATTTTTAACGTAGCTTTAACAATTTTTCAGTCATATCGCTACGATATCTGCTGTGAGGCAGTTTATAGTGATGTCTAGCACTGAGGCATGTACGCAGACATGTAGCATGATGTGCCACCCAGTCACATTATCCTGACACCAGGCCGACCAGTCCTAACACTAACCTCTTAATGCTGAGCGTCAAGCGAGGCAGCTGTTAGTACCATTTTTGTAAGTCTTTGGTTTGACTCGGCCGGGGATCGAACCCACGACCTCTCGCTTCCGCGGCGAACGCTCTAACCACTAGGCCACCAGAGCGGTGGCATATTTTTGTAATACTGAACATTATAATATATCTTACTGAAAATATCCCAAAACAAATAAATATATTAAATAAGTAGTAAAGTAATATAAGCAACATAACTACATAGAGACAGTCTCTCCCTTCAACAGTATTGAAATGTAATTTTTTGTTTATATTTTTTAGAGAGCAGATTTGTATATATTTTCTGCGACGAATTGTACTGAACGTGTTTGAAAAATAGAATGTATGTTGGGGTTTGGACCGAGACAATAAAATCCCAGTCTAGGGGTTATATTATTTGTCTCTCCACGAGGCTTGTCCGAGTGGGGAGATATATAATGTAACCCCGCGGCTGGGATTTCATTGTCTCGGTCCAAACCACAACGTAGATTATTTTTCTCACCCAATATTATCCTTTAAAGTAAAATAACTCTTTAAAAGTGTGCACGTTGCAATGTTTACATGTGGCGCATGAATACAAATAAGCTAATGAGGGCTGTGGTGTGACAGTTGAGTCCGAAGTACACAGTTCATACGCGTGAGCAGGAAAAATAACAACATAAAACGTCGCATAGTAATGAGGTATTATCATATTAAATATATGGATGTTATTTGAAAGTAACAATAAATAGTTATAATTTATTAGAAAGAAACTGTTTCCTTTCATCATTTCCAATTCTGAGTACCCCACTCTCCCGTATAAAAGACCCTCGCCACCCTCCAAATATGCGGACCCCAGAGGATAACAATGTGCTAAACTTTCAAGTTCACGGATTCTTTGAAAATTTTTATTTCTGTCTTGGAAATATGGCAAGTGAGGCAGTGAAATTTGCTTATGGATTAGTTGAGGGATAAATGATTCCTTCTGGCTCGAAAGTGTATTATTTGTCAATAAATATTTCAGGTATATTTAGCTGGAGCACAACGGAGATGCTTAACCAAATTATAATAGAGTATGTTTGATATAATCCATTTATGGCTGTTGCTTAGTTTTCCATTGTTGTTTAGAGAGTTTGGATGCTATGAAGTGTATAGGTATATAGTCTTATGTGCATAGATCAATGTTTTCTGACATAGTTCATTTCAAACACCATTGAGAATTTTATCCTATCTGTTGCACAGTAAATTTTCAGGTCAGCTTCATTAATGTAGCTAACAGTATATACAATGTTTCACGCGATGTGTTTACAACTAGTTCAGTTGCTTTAGCTGCATTTAATGTTCTGAAAATGTACTGAACTAGTCCTGGATAAACTTGACCATGCTAGTTAGAACGAACTAACGTAATATCAAAACCTCGAAATAGTATGCGCGTGTGTATTTGTCTCTATCAAAATGTTTTTGTTTTGGTTTGTTTTCTAAGACAGATTGACCTTAAATAACTGTGGTTATATATTATTTGTTGTTGTTGTTGTTTTATTTGAGAACAACTATGGCACAGCAGAATACAAGAAGGGTTTATTTTGTTAAAAGTAGTTCTCAGCGCGTGGACACCATGACTGAGATGATTGGTCTGAGATGACTAGACTGAGACAAGAAAAGTAAGGTTAGCAAAACAGCCAGATTTCTCTGTCGCTTGGGTGAGAATATCAAATAATTGGCAGCTGTATTCAGTGATGGAAATATTTTTTCTTCGTCTGTTTTTGTATGTACATATTTAATCGCCCTTCCTTATAACTGTTCTTTCATACTTTCCAGTATTACTACATACAGAATTTTGACTCTGCGTGATAGCTCTCAGATTATCCAAGGAGTTATTTGTTGGATTTGAATTTATATGATCGATGACAAGACCGTCTTCGATCACCCCACGGAAACACTCGTACACGAACCTATGACAGAGGTATGTTTTTATTTTATTATCTTTCCAAAAACTGAACTTGAGATAACCAGTATTAATAAAATTACCAACCGGTTTCTTTAGTCGACAATTCCTGATAACACCATCACGATTTGCTTCGTAGTTTATTATGATAGGATGTCTCATAAATTTCTTTTGCTCCATTATATATAAATATCTTTTGTTTATATCATTATTTGCCTTGATCTTTACTTTGAAATCTAATCAGATAATCTTCTGGGGTTTTTATAATCCTGTCGCTATCATTATTTTTTAATCATAATATCCTTTCAGTTCTCTGTATCTTTAACCACCATATTGCATATACAAGCGTGTTTTACCTTGTACTCCAACACCACATTGTAAACACGGTTTTGGTCCTAGACTTCCATGTCGGACACGTTGCGAGTGGATTCCGCAGAATTCGTTTACGCAAGATCTGTTACAAGGAATAACAGAGCCGATCATCAACCACTTGCAGAGATTCCTTGTTTAAATCATTATATATATATATGTAATATTTTTAATTTAAATACTTGTTTTAATTATAATGATGGGAGAATTCGAGAGATTATCCAAGATCGAGATTTATAAAAATAAAAAATTTAATCTTGACAGAATATTCCCTGTGCCGATGCGAGATCTGGTTGATCCGACAGATAAAATCTTGATCAATAAAATACATGACGCCAAAAAAGAATTTCAGAAAAATGAAGCATCTCAAGTGTGGTTGACGTTTAAGATTATAAGTGACACTAAAAATATAGATGATACGATGAACGACAAACGAGCAGAGATGATCATTAACTACCTTGACGATAGAAAATATATTTTAAAAATCAAATTTTTAAACTATCAGATACAGACATTTGGATTATTCGTGATAAACGTGATCCTGTCCTTCATAAGGAAAAAACTGCCATACTGAGTAAAGGTTTAAAACCAGGGATCTTGACCAGTATCGATAAACTATATTACGAAAGATCTTATCCTGTAACAGCGGTAATCTATGGGATATATCCACTTGAGAAACCTAACATTGATAATCTAAAGCTGATGAAATTCTCGAAGATAAATTGTGTGTCCGAAAGAATAACAGAACAGTTTACCGTTTCGACTCGTGGGAATGCGTTAACGGATAACCGACGTAATATAATAAATTCGTTGGCAAAAATAGTCAAATTTACCGGTGCATCTATCAAAGATGTTGCTGAAGTAGGAATGAAATTGAAATTCCCTATAACAGTAAAAACGATTACAGGAGAGATCTTATACGAATCAAAATTTAAATCAAAGGGAGCTTCAATCGAAATTGTTGATCATAATGCGCATGCGTGGACTAATGCAGTAACAGTATTTCCACGCACGAGGACGGTTAAATTCTATAACGGTGATATGTTTGACTTTATTAACGAGATAAGTAAAAACGATCCTGTATCCGTGTGGTTGTTTAATTCTGAAAATGAATCAGATCAGTTTGTAAGACCAAATGGTGATATTTATCGAACAGAATCCCTCCACGAGAAATCGAAAAAATATACCCCTGACGAAATATTACTCGATGAATGTTTTACTGTTCCATCAGTTGCAGCTCATTTTGCTAGAGAGATGAATTCCTGGAAACCAACTCGGTTTGATTTTGTTGATGATATAATAAGAAGTTGTGTTGAATATGATCACGGTGGACTGTGGAACCGTGAATACTCGCGTAAAGGTGTTATTTCGGTTGATATGGTTGCATGTTATCCGGGAAGTTTTCTGGGATACGGAGAGTGTTCTGGGTATTTTGAAAGATTCGATCACCTGACACACGAGATGACGGGAGTATCAATAAATGGACCATTACCTGATTATGATATTAGTGGATTTGCATGTATCGAATCATTCGAGCTTACAGAAAATCTTCATCCGATTTTTTATGTTTGGTTCGGTACACATTTTCAGAAAAGAAGTGGGCTCCAATAGTACTGTTACGATATATGCTTGATTATTTAATGTTGACGTCGTTGATTGTCAGTGAAGCGATTATATCATACCGAATACAGACCGAAGTTTGGTTACCACAACAAAAGAAATATTCTGATGAAGAAAATCCTGATAAAACCGACTTTGAAAATAAAATTGCAAGGGATCTTGGCAGGAAAATAATAGGTAAATTTACCCAAGGAGGATCATACGATCATAAACGACATTGTACAAGATTGATCATGGACGATGCTGAATTAAATTTTATAATCGCTGATACAATGTAAAGAAATACATTTAGAAGTCGGGATATAGCTTTCTTATCAAATGGAACTAAGTTAGGTACAATTGTGGATTATATTGACGGTGAATCACAGCAGTATACCCATTTAAAATCTTCGATGCTCGCGTACGTTTCGATTAATCTATTAGCAATGATAAATAAAACTCCAGAGTTTGCTGTCAGAATAGCTACCGATTCGTTTTATATCAGTAAAAAATATACAAGATTGCTAGACCTACTAAATATCATCAATCATGCACCATGGGGTGAATGGAGAATAAAAAAGGAAAATATACTCGATTACTCTGAATCAGCCGATTTTCCAATCAAAGAAATTTACCGTAGAAATAATCAGATATTCAAACCATCATCTGCACCATCAATATATGATCCCGTAGCTAGACACAAAACGACTTATCTCAATGGACCTGGAGGATCAGGAAAGACGACACGTGCGATTGAACTATTTCAGAATTCAGATATGATCGTTTTGACACCGACACACAGACTTGCGGAAAAAATGACCCAACGAGGAACACAGTCATCTACTTATCACAGCTTTTTCCAATGGAGCGGAGACGCATGGACTCCTGATCGAATGGGAGATAAATATATTCCGAAGATCATAGTTTGGGATGAAATATTTACTGTATCGCTGGAAAATCTAAGAATATTTGTTGATTGGTTGTTGACGAAAAACACTGCTGAAATAATGTGTGGCGATAATGGTCAACCACCACCTTTTGTTGGACCGTCTCCAAACGAATGGCTAAAGAGATCCGTTGACTATTACGAAGAAATAACTGACGATTATAGAGCACTTGATTCAACATTGAGGGAGTTTAAAAAATTAATCAGATTACAACCGAATAAAATTCAATCTGAAGTAATGCGTAATATAATTTCAGAAACCTCTTTGAACGACTTTTGGGATACGTGGAGACCAAATGATCTGACAGTTGCAAGTAGAAAGCTAGTTCGTGACACACTTCAACAAAGATTATTTCTGCTACATAAAGAAAAATAATTCGCAGAGTTGCCGGTACCATTATGTTATCGCCCAGCAGATACGCGACGACAGAATATTCTCGTTGACATACCAGGACAGACGGAGAAATAAATCTCGTGTTGAATGATTTTGTTTTAGTTGATGTCAATGTTGTTGATAGCGCTTTATCGGATTGGACGCTAGGATACGCATTAACAATACATTCATCTCAAGGATTCACAATTTCTGATACAGTTGTCTGGATTGTGGACGATCATATTTAGTGGTCACATTTAGTTTATCTTGCGGTGTCTCTCGTCAGGAAAATATCTCAGCTACGTAGGATTGTTGTGGATGCGTCAGAAACCACTGGCAATGTTGACAATGATATAATAAGAAAAATATTAGATATCTATTGTTACGTGCTTAGGCTCGAATAAGCAGCAACACAGAAAGAGTGAAAGCTTGTAAAACTTTAACAATCAATTTATTGAGTACAAATATTTTCATAAGAGAAAATAAATAAACTTACGGTTTTAGAGAATCAAGTCCAAATATAATCCAATATAGAATTCACAAAAATAATCCACTAATGGAATTGCAAGAGTCCTGATAAATAAATGTTATAAAAGTTCCCGGTTCGAATCTTAACGATGTAATCCAATATGGACGACTATGTCACGTGTTTTAGTTAGTTCTTGTTTTTTAAAATAATAATCCAAATAAAAATCTATGAGCACATATTCTTTTCCAGATAAATAAAATAATTCCTCTTGCTCCAACGAATTGACACAATTTCCAGTACACGGTAATTAAAAAAAATTCAAAAAGAAGACACAACTTAATATTATAAAAGCCCAACATCTACCGAACTGTTCTTCCAAACAATAATTTATATCTCTGTTTTTTACGTAAACAAGGGATCACGTGATTTTCTGGAAGGTCATAGAACAAACTTACGAGCATTTAAACACGTACGCACGGAAGATCCAGATAAGAATCAGCCACTTCTCACCCCCCAAAACTAAAAATAAAAAGATGTCCTTGGAAACCAACCAATCATTTCTTTGGCCTGTTTATCACTCTGAAGCAAGGTCAGAAAATGATTCCAACACTTGTTATACAAGAAAAGCAAAGGTCATAGAGATTTTCTAGAATAATCTCCCAATTAATGAATTTTAAGCCCAAAATAACAAATTTGGATCTGACAATTAAAAATAAATGATTTAAATCAAATATACGTAACAGCTATAAACAATGTGAAAAAAATAAACGCGACTTCTATCTTGACGTGCAATTTATCATAACTTTGAAACAACAACAGGATAATCACTGTGCAAGCTGTAATTGTATAATGCTGTGGCAATACTCGAGTAAAAATCCTAGACAATTTACCGCAGATAGAAAAGATAACAGTCTTGGTCATACACGTGATAATGTGATGTTAAATTGTCTTGAATGTAATCGGCGTAGAGGTGCTAGTTAAGTGAATGTGGTGGTAATTGTGTATCCTCGGGAATTACTTGTAATTGTTCACATGTAAATCCACGTTGAGGAGCAGTTGAATCTAATATGTAGATTGCAGGTCTACCTGTGGATCCTAACTTGCTGAATATCTTGTGTGTAGTAATACTCCAAATAGGATCTGTCGCTCTTTTGTTTCCTCCTTCAAGTTCACCTCGTTCGTATAAATACCTGACGATGACATTACCTAATATTGGCTGCGGTGAAACATTATGCTGTATTGGTATATATTTCCTTGTAATCGCATTAATAGGTTTCATGGCAGTTGTTCGAGTAACATCATTGTTTAATGCAGCTATCACACTTGGTAATCGTGCAACCCATTCACGAGATCTTGTATCCTGAATGAATTCCTTCGCGTATTGATATCCAAATAATCGTTCAGCAAGTGTTCGATTAAATCGTTCTACGATCTCTTGATCCCGATGAATTTCAGTATGTCGTCGTCGTATTTTAACATTATGTCGCTTCATTAATGATGATACTGCACCAAGAAATTCTTTGCCAGGATTAACTTGTAATAGTGTGGCCATCGCAAGGGTCCTCGTCGATACATTCGAACTGTTTTAGTTGATAATGGTTCTGCTTCTTTATATCTACTTGCAACATCAACAACCGTTAATGCGTATTTAAATGTTACTCTATGTATACGATCATGAGGTAAAAACAGAATATCAGCCTGATGAACTTCATTAGGAACATTAACATCAAAATGTGCGTACTCGATTCGTTTAGGCGGTGGTTGGTAAATTTGCCATATTGTGCTAGCCACGCTGCGGCGGTAGAACGTGTGACATTTGCTGCATTAGCGAGTTTATAGATTGCTGCTCTACCTTTCCAGTATCCTCTTGGACTATAATAATTGTTTCTATCATAATTAATTACCCAGCACCTATTGCTAATTTGGTTTTCATCGCATATTTCACTAACCAATTGACTAATCCTTCCTTGAGATTTTTTATTTTTTATGGAAAACAATGCATGAATCAATTTCTTTAGATCTTTACTTTTATAAACTACATCATGAACGTGACACGCTTTATCGATTGCATTTACCGGATATTCACCGGATTTTGGTTGATCTTGTTCATCAAGTCTGATATCAAGTGTCGAGTGCCAGGACCGCAGTAATTATATCCTGGAAGATGTTTTTCTCCGGGATATTTAGCCCACGGAGTTCCTGGAAATTTTGACATTAATGTTGCAATGTCACCACCGGTTTTATTGGTTGAAAGGAAAATTTATATCTGCCACATACGGAACATTTTCCACTGTATGCTATTCTTTTATTTTTTGTTGTAACCGTAGATAAATCAGTAGTTGGAGTTTTAACTTTACAGCGTAAACAATATAAATCTATGATATAATATTATACCATGGATGTAATTGATTTTTCAGCGACACGATAACGAGAATAGGTAAAACATCATCCAGCGTTACCAAATTCGATCAGAATGATACTAATAGGTCCGTCTGGATCCGATAAAACACAATTATTACTTAATTTGATAATGATATGGTTGAAATGGAATAATTGTATTTAGTTGCACCATCTTTAGATGATCAGAGATGCTACGAAGTACTTAAGGAATTTAATGAAAACGCACGATTGCTGAGCGGTGATGATATTATTAATTTTATAACTGATATTATTGATGAAGCAACATCTGTCAATGATCTTGATGGATTCGTTAATAATTTAGTTGTGTATGATGACGTAATGCTAGATAAACAATCAAATCCGGCAAGAATATTTCTCTAGGAAGGCATAAAAATACTGAAGTTGTTTATGTAACTCAGCGGTATACACAAATTCCGAAAGTAATCAGAGATAATTGTAATATTTTAGCTGTATTTAATGGAATTGATACACACACGCTAAGAAATATTCATCAGACCTGGTGTAGAGGGGATATGGATATAAATAAATTCAGAAATTTCTATTCACGTGCGCAAGCAACACCGTATGGTTTTATAATAATAAATCTGCATGATTTTAGGACAAGATATCGTGTAGGTATCGATTACATATTTGGCTAATTTGTAGCAGCAGATTGACAAAATAACGATATCATCTAACTATATTAAATAGATACTATTTGATAGATGAAAAATTGTACATGGCTGCATCAAGGAGGCACAGATAAATGTAATAAAAAATGTCGTGGAGAATTTTGCAAGAAACAAATCTATCCAATCAAAGAAACCACATGCTGGTCCTCGACATTGTGTTGGATGCAATGTTGGCGTTCGAGGACAATATCGGATTTGTAATGAATGTGGAGGAGATAAATACAGAACTTTGATGGTGTATTACCGTCGCAGGATCGAAGAAGGGGTACTGATACCTAAAAAAGAAACCCCTCCAACTGAGGAAGAATATTACTCGAAGTTCAAAATAATCTCAGATTGATCGTTTGTCTAAATTATTGATTTTGTTTGATTTCTATACAAGATTTTTTTTAATCCTCAGATTGACAATTTAACATATGGAGATAGCAGCAGAGGGGGTCGACTACAACATTTTGTTTGGGTCAATCTAGGTGTAGTCATCGAACTGACTTCTATGTTAGTCACCATTAGTCGATTTGGTTAATCAAAAAGGGTGACGTTTCGATTTAGTCTGTTCACCCTCTCTGCTGCTAATAATATAGATAATATTTGTTGGCCTATGAGTATATGCCGAATTTTAGAGTTATTTTATTGTTTTTATATTGGGCTATTGGTAAATCTAAATTCAGTACAGGTGGGTGGGGATGGTACTCTGCGAATTAATAGCTAAAATTATGGTAATAGTGATGTCCCATTTCTTTCCGTTAAACATGATAAGCCATTTAGCAGTGAGTGTATGAATGCATAACGTAATAAAAACAATTAAATACCATTCTCTCCACTCCAAAAATAGAACGCGCATGCGCACTCAAAGCGCTCCGCCATTAAAGTTATCTCACCCAAGGTTCAGAATTCACGCTCCGCCAAAAATCACAATTAAGTCTTTTCTGTAAATACTTAATACATGCTCTTTTAAAATTCCTTCGCGTATGCCCTCATACGTTAGCGCGGTGCCAGACATTTTCATCCATTTATCAAACATTACGCGTACTCGAGTCACAGGGGCTCGTTACAAAGCAAATTAGGAGTAACGTCACTCGGGGTATTATCGGTCAACAAGTATTATCGGACAAACCAATAAAAATTTTATAATCTATTTACCGCAAAGTAGTAACACATGGAAGAATGGAAAGGCAGCTGGAGCAGACAACATCCACGCTGAACTTATCAAGAATGGTGGGGAATCAGTGATAGAACTACTAACACAAATCTGCAACAAGATCTTGTAGACAGGCGAATGGCCAACACAGTGGACCCAGTCACTAATTATAACACTCCCCAAAAAAGGCAATCTTCAGCTGTGCCAAAATTACAGTTTAATCAGCCATGCTAGTAAGGTGTTGCTGAAGATCATCTTGAACAGACTGAACCCACAAGCAGAAGAAATAATCGCTGAAGAACAGGCAGGGTTCCGTAGTGGAAGAAGCACAACAGAACAAATTTTCAATCTTAGGGTTCTGTGTGAAAAGTACTCACAACATCAACAAGACATCTATCATGTGTTCATAGATTTCAAAAAGGCTTTTGATAGAGTGTGGCATGAGGCATTGTGGGCCACAATGAAGAAGTACAACATGGGTCAAAAGTTGACCAATACCATCAAGCAGCTATACGCCAAGGCTACCAGTGCAGTAATTGCTCAAGGTTCTGTTGGGGACTGGTTCAAGACTACAGTTGGAGTACGGCAAGGCTGTCTCCTGTCACCCACGCTTTTCAACATCTACTTAGAGCTCATCATGAGTGAAGCCCTGGAAAACCACTGTGGGACAGTCAGCATTGGAGGGCGTAACATTACCAACCTCCGCTTTGCAGGCGACATTGATGGGCTGGCAAGCAGTGAAGATGAGCTTGCCACCTTAGTGAAGAACCTGGATAAAACATCTTCCAGATTTGACATGGAGATAAGTGCCTAGAAGACAAAGCTGATGACAAACAGTGGCAAACAAATCTCAAGCAAGATTAAAGTCAGAGGACATGTACTGGAAACAGTGGGCCAATTCAAATATCTTGGTTCCATAATTACGGAAGAGGGATCAAGAGCAGAAATTTTGTCACGAGCAGCACAAACAACGGCAGCTATGTCAAAGCTAAGACCCATCTGGAGAGACAAGAACATCTGTCTGAAAACTAAAATCAGACTATTATCTAGTCATCTCAATCTTTCTGTATTCATGTGAGGCCTGGACCCTGACAGCAGAATTACAACGAAGAATTCAGGCACTTGAAATGAGATACTACAGAACCATCCTTGGCATCTCTTACATGGACCACATCACAAATGAAGAAGTGCACAACACCATCAGGCACAAAGTAGGCCATTATGAAGACCTCACCATTGTCAAAAAAAGAAAGCTGAAATGGTATGGCCATGTCACTAGAGCCAACAGTCTATCCACAACAGTACTGCAGGATAGTGTCCAAGGTGGTAGAATGAGAGGTAGACAGAGAATAAAGTGGAGTGACAACATCACAGAATGGACCAGGAAATGTTTTGCACAGACACAGGCATTGGCACATGATCGAATCAAGTGGATGGAACTGGTCAGATGTTCAGCAGCACAGTGCCTCAACGACCACACTAGGTCAAGAGACTGATGATGATGATGAGTAACACATAAATAGATGATCATACGTAACATCCGACCTCTTCGCGCTCTTTATTTTGAAATACGACGATCATCAGATCAAAGGAAAGGTTATAAATTTATTAGTTTACTTCAAGGGGTGATGTTTGCATCACTTCCGGTACGCAAATAGTTAATTCCCAAACCGTATTATTGCATTCCCTGATAAATAAAGTAAGTTTGACACTGTTTATGAATCGGAAATGTCATAGCCCAATTCTTGTTCTGTTTTGACTGAAGGTTTATTATGGCGCCTGGATTGACCTTCGTTTGATTGGTTGATAAATATATAGGGGTATTATCGGACTGCTCAAATACATGTGGTAGGTTATTTAGTATAATAGATTGGCTAATGTTTCAAATTAATTAATGTTATATATAAAAAAAACTTCAACTAATATTGCAGATAATTTACTTGGTATTTCAATTAAAATTTCATTGATAATTTTATAACATTAGGTATAAGTTGTATTAATTAAGAATTAAATATGGAAAATTATTCTACTTTAACCCTCATCTCTTTAAATACTTTTAAAAAAACCTCACCAACTTGTTAGTCATTTTTATTTTTATTGTTATTATTATCTAAATATTTTATTTTAAAAAGTTTCAAATTGTCTTATCAGTACATGCCATCAATGATGTATAACTAAAAGTATAATAACCATTATTTAGAATTGCTCACCAGTTTTAACATTCGCCAATTCGATAATCATAGAATAGTAATATAGTAATTTTAAAAACAAAAATTATCATGTATTGAAACTTAAATGATGCAATTTATTGCATTTCACTTTTGTTAATGTACATCAACACAGTAATCACCTTTCTGGCAGTGTTGACATCAGAAATAAATGTGTCAATGCTTTTATTAAAGACCTCTTCTTTTTTAAAATAAATTTGTTTCCAATTTCATGGTGTGTTTTTTCTTTCTGTAGTCATATCATTATAAATGTTGTAAAGCGCTTTGAGGGTGTAAAGATTAGGCTCTATTCAAAGTCCTCATTGTTTTTATTATTATTTAAACATTTTTGAAACACTTTGATTCAATTTGATATAGACAGCAACACTCATGATTTTCCAGCTAGCAACATAACTAAAGCAGGCTTGATCATAATATTTTGACTTAACTCTTCAAGTAAATTTGTAAGTTATACTCTTCAGTTTCTTATCTGTTAACCTTGAATAAACATTTCAGCAAAAAATGGGGAAAACAAGACAAGAAAAAGTGAGAAGAAGATGTGATGGTGTATCGATGCAAGAGGCCATCAAATTTTACAACAGAGAAAGTGCAAAAGGCAATCACGTATCTGTTAGGAAAGTGGCAGAACAATTTGGTGTCCCCAAATCCACACTGGGTGATAGGATAACTGGCCGTGTATCCTCCTTACTATCTATAAAGTCAGGTCCCAAAACAACACTGCCTTTGGAGGAAGAAAAGAAGATTATAGAAGTTATTAAGGTTACAGTCCAAATAGGGTTTGGCAGAAGCAAGCAGCAGATACTGAGTTTAGTTAGTGATATAGTAACGACAGGAAACATTCCCAATAAGTTTAAAAATGGCAGACCTGGTGATGGCTGGTGGTTGGGGTTCATTAAAAGTTGGCCACAGGTGCGGTTGTGCAGCCACTAGTCATTACCCAGGGATAGGGCAGTATGTCTGAATCCAACAGTAGTACAAATCTATTTTAGTCTTTTCTCACATGTACTCACTAATTATGAGTTAACACATTCTCCAGAGCGTATTTTTAATGCTGATGCAACAGGCATGCCATTAGATCATAAGCCACTAAAAATTGTGAGGCTGTCTGGACAAGATGCTTACTCACAGACAAGTGGCAATAAAACAAACATAACCGTTGTAACTTGTGCATCAGCCTCTGGCCTACTCATTCCACCCCAGGTAAACGGGGTATGGATCATGATATGTTTCATGGTATGCCTCCATGTACTAGAGTATGCATCAGTCCTAATGGCTGGATTGATTCAGAGCTCTTTGAAAGTTGGGTAACTGAGCACTTTGTAAGACACATTCCACTAGCAAGACCAGTATTAGTGTTAATTGATGTTTATATTCCAAATGGGTAACCGAGCACTTTGTAATACACATTCCACCAGCAAGACCAGTATTACTGTTAAATTAATGGTTATAGTACAAATGGGTAACCGAGCACTTTGTAATACACATTCCACCAGCAAGACCAGTATTACTATTAATTATTGGTTATAGTACTAATTTGTAACTGAGCACTTTGTAAGACACATTCCACCAGCAAGACCAGTATTAGTGTTAATTGATGTTTATAGTACAAATGGGTAACGGAGCACTTTGTAATACACATTCCACCAGCAAGACCAGTATTACTATTAATTGATGGTTATAGTACTAATCTGTAACTGAGCACTTTGTAAGACACATTCCACCAGCAAGACCAGTATTACTGTTAATTGATGGTCATAGTACTCATGTTAAGTTAAATGTTGTAAGAAAATGTAAGGAGCTAGGCATAATTATCTTTGCACTTCCTCCACACACAACACACAAACTGCACCCACTTGATAGGGGGTGTTTCAAGCCTTTAAAGGAAAATTACAAAAGAGAATGCAAAATATTTATGGGAGAAAATTCTGGCCGAATAGTGAATAGGTTTGTATTTGGAAAGATTTTTGGTAAAGTTTATGCCAAAAGCCTTTGCCCATCAACTATCATAAACTCGTTTGCCAAATGTGGTATCTACCCTCTCCAGCCAGAAGTCATCCTACAGTCAAATGATTTGGCCCCATCACTTGTTGGAAATACAGAAGAGAAAATATCTTGTATCTCTGATGTATCAAAGGCATTGGAGCATATGGGAATATTTGACACATGTACAAGGCATTCCCCTCCTGTCCAACTAATGTTGCATGAGAGTCCACAACTGGGAGACATACTTCATGTACCCAATGTGGCAATTCAGCCCTGTCAAAATGAGCTACCTGGAACAGCAGTGGAAACCACAATAACTTCAGCTGAGACTCCAGTAACACTACCATCAACAGATGTAGAAATCATAGGCGCAGACCCCACTCCAGCAGATGAGGCCCCAAAACTATACCCACCAATTGCAGTAATGGCCTTAAGTGCAGCCCTTGAGCAATTTGATAAGGCACCAGAAACTGTATCTACAGCACCAGTTTTGAACAAAATAACATTCCCTTCCCCAAGAAATGATGACCCAGGAATATCTCTAATATCTGCTGTTGATGACATTTTGAACAAGTCCATATCCAACATGTTTGATAAATCGGGGTTTGCAGTAACTAATGCTAAGAAAAGAAAAACAATTGTTCATGCCAGAGCACTCACAGAGGACGAGTGGCTTCACCATGCAGAAGCACAAGAAAAGAAAAAGAATGAAGCAAACGAAGAAAAGGAAAGGAGAAAAAAAAAGACTTTTGCGACGAAAGGAAAAAGAACTGATGAAAAAAACTCAGAAAAAAAAAACAAAGGACCGTTTAAAAATAAGACTGTTCCCAAACGACGAGATGAGGTGACACTGGTAGAAAATACTGAAAAAGATGTTGAATGCCCTCACTGCTTGGGAGTGATCAGCCAGGAGGTTGTTGAAGAGATAGAGCAAATTTGGGTCTGCTGTGATGTTTGTCAGAAATGGATGCATGAGGAATGTCTTCCAGTTGGGATCTCAGTTGAAATGGACAAGCCTTTCAACTGTCCTACATGCATTTGACCGTAGAAGTCATGTTCTCTGTATGTATTTATCCGATACAATTGTCATACACGCATTGGAATGAATAAGTTGTGTTCTCAGTTTATATATAAACAAGTGAATCTGCAAATGAGCCCAAGTTGTCAGCTGGAGCGAAAAGGAATCGAAGGTACAGGCAACGTTTAAAAGAAGATCCCCTTCAATACACTGCTTACCGGGAGAAGGAGACACAGCGTCTAAAAATATACAAGGCAAATCTGACATTGAACAAAAGGACTTTGAAAGAGAGAAAAAAGGATTAGGGTAGCTGAATGGAGGAAAAGACAACAAGAATTGGGAAACCCACTAAAGAATCCAAAGCCTTAGACGAGAGCATATGTAGAACAAAGAAGAGAGAAAGACAGGCTCAGACAACAGAGATATAGGGCAGGATTAGCACAGCGACCACAGAAACGAGCGTGGATGACTAAGAAGAAACTTCAGCAAGAAGAAGCTAAAAAAAAAAAAAAAGAGTAGAGATGTTGGAACCATCTTCAACAGAAAAGTCTATTCATTTTAAAAAGTCTCCAGCCTGCACACCAGCATTAAAATCAATGGAGACTCTGAAGTTAATAAAGAAACTGCCAAAAGATCCACAGCTGTTTGCAGAAGTAATAGAAGTTGTAGAGACAGTGCAGCAGTTTACTTCTCCTCGCTAAAAACATGCTCTTCAGTTAAAAAACATACTTCCAAGATTTGCAAGACGGGAAATTGCTTTTTCAACAGCAGTCCTGGATGAAGTTGGTGAGAGCTACCAACAGCTGAAGAACTTGAAGACGTCTGCCCACAATGTCAAACGAGCTGCCTTGGCAAATATTTTGTTGAAGGCGAACAAAGGATCAAGCATTAACTTCATACGGAAGAAGTATGGTCTCAGTTATCACTACATAAAAAAAGTGTCAGACGCAGACATTTGAGCGCAAGCTGTCAAGATGTGCTCTGCCAAAGGAAACAATCCAGAAAGTTGTTGACATTTTTTTAAAACGAGGTGACATTTCCAGATGCGATCCCTCTCCAGCATCTGTGAGCAAAAAGACCCATACTCCGAGACGATACACAAATTATTGTCCGATAATACCCGGAGTAGTCCGATTTTACCCCGTGTCGAGCTTCATCACACCCCGGTCTCCCTAAACACAGTAATGTACAGTAATGGGCTGTAATGGACAGTAATGGACAGTAATGGACTGTAATGGACAGTAATGGACAGTAATGGACTGTAATGGACAGTAATGGACAGTAATGGGGACAAAAAAAAGAATATTGCGAAAGAAATTATAGTAATGTACATTAAATATTATCATTTTTATTGTAAGGACTTAAATAATAAGAGTTGCATATCTATGGAACTTAATAAATTTATCGTTGTATTTCTGTTATCATTTAAGAGACTCCGTTTAAGTGTTCGTTTTTGCAAAAATTATACTCAAAAATTAGGGAACTGATATCTATTGTAGGACTAATAGCTGAAACATTTCAATTGCATAAACACCTAAAACTAGTATAGTGTGCATTCATTAAATGCCGCTTTCACACCTGTTACACGTGTCTTTGATGTCTTTGATGTCTTTGATGTCCACTTTACCTGCACATATAATCCAGTAAGTTGAGCAGGCAGTGTCATGTAAGGCTTAACATAATTGTCGTTTAACGACATACTATGAGATGTAATGGTCAATGAACATCAACAGAATTGAATAGTGGTATCAACAGTATTATTTGTTACAGACTTTAATCGATATATAAACAATAGTGCTTGTTACCAACTTTCGCTTATGTTTAAACAGTGATTTTAATGTAAATAATTGGCATCAAGAAGGATCCATTTATTCCTTATATAAGAAGATTGCAGTCAAACCAAAAGTCAGTTTTCAATTCACCGTGTTAAAATTTTCAATTTTGTTGACGTTTGTGAGATCTTGGATATTATCAGAATGGTAAAAGGAAAGAGCAAGAAACAGTTTCCTTGCGGTGACTGTAAGAAAGCTTGTGAGTCGGGCAGTCTTTTATGTGAGGTATGTCATCTTTTCAATTACTTATATATTGTTTAGTTTCCATTTAACGATCTTTAATTTATATCATTATTATGATATATTATTCCTGCAAATTCTTTGAGTGTCTGTAAAAGCATTCAAACCTCATGTTATCTGTGTTTAACATTAAACAGTATCTACATAAAATACATATTTTCCAAAAAAATGTATCAGTTGTTGCCATTTATAATAAACACAGTGTTTCAATAATATGCTTTCAAATGTGAAAAGGAAAGTTAAAAGAAGCGATTAGAATAATAAATAATATGTTCCGAAGCTTATATGTCCTGTTAACAACATTACATGTAAAAAAAATAATTAATAACAGTACTTTTCTTAAATTCAGTTACACTTGGTTAAGTAGATGTTTTCAATATTAATTGCATTTTATAATTAGCATTATTATCATATTCATTGTTGTATGTCACTGATCGCTAAATGAGGATTTTTAGTCCTTCAATTAACATTCTATATTTCCGTCATATAATGGAGTCTTTGATAAGAAAATTTGACCAATTCGATGTTATTTGTTGCCGATTGTATACCAGTATGTATCTTGAAAATTTAGAAAGTTTCTTAAAGACAAGGGTATAAATACGTTAACAGTAAGGTCGACAAATGGTAAAATCACTATACCAAAGACACCTTCAAGAGGGAAAAAACCTCACCAGAGAAAAAGGATGAGAGCTGAGCGGAGTCAGACTAGAACAAAATAAAAAATGTGGACAGTCTTAGCAAAGAATATATATATATATATATATATATATATATATATATATATATATATATATATATATATATATATATATATATATATATATATATATATATATATAGAGAGAGAGAGAGAGAGAGAGAGAGAGAGAGAGAGAGAGAGAGAGAGAGAGAGAGAGAGAGAGAGTTTTAGCATTATTTTAATTAAAGCGCATTATGTGCACTAATAAAACAATATTACAACAACATTTGTTATTTATGATTTCTGTATTCAAGTCCTTACAGAAAAGGTATAATATTTAATGTACATTACTATAATTTCTTTCGCAATATTCTGTTTTTTGTCCCCATTACTGTCCATTACAGTCCATTACTGTCCATTACTGTCCATTACAGCCCATTACTGTCCATTACTGTGTTTAGGGAGACCCATCACACCCGACACCGCAGTCAGTGGATTGGTTCCGGTTGTATTTGGGCAGGTTTTCGCTGGTTTTAGGCAGGTTTTGGGTGAATGTATGTGTAAGACAAGCTTTCGTAGTGAAAAGACGACATCTCGAAGATGACGGCCAAAGAACAATTTGATGTCGATTTAGAAACTTTAATACATCAGTTTGATGAGCTTAAGGTCGATATCGTCACTCATAAACCGCGGAATGTGCCTCATAATAATGATCCAATAGTCGCCAGTGTTTCTGGGTAAGTTAGTTTTTTTGCACATTGTCATTTCTCGTTACTCAGAATGTACAGTGCATTTTACAGAGTTCTTTAACTAATCCCACCATAACTGTCATTGATTCAGGTTTTGCTGGAGTCGTTCTGAATTCAGAATCATAATTCAGCATTCTGAATATTATGTTAAGTATTCCAATTTTGATGTATTGAACTTGTTCACCTGATACTTGTTTTGCTTTTTTTCTTCATCTTGCCTTCTCAAGAAATGGGCAGAAGTCTGCGAGTATGTGCATTCCTCATATTTGTTTCATTGGGAGCATTGCCAGCCATTTTGGACCTTCCTGTAAACATATATCATTGTGGTAGAATTAGTTTAAAAGCATAAGAATGTTGGATAATGATAAACCAGATATGGTCAAGTGTAAAGCCTAGATGAAAAGCAAAGAGAAATGCAGTGAGCAATATGTGTTGATTTATTCAGATGTTATTCGTAAATCACATTTGGGTGAAAACTATTCTCTAAAATTTGTCACAGACAGACACTGAGACAGACATTGTAAGCCATGTAGGCCTCTATGACCACGAGACATTTCTTTTAAGAAGCACATTACAAAGAAAAATGTTGTGGAATCAAGGATCAAAAGGGGTTCATATTTTATGATTCCTGCAGACTAGGGTGTAATAAACACTGGTATATTATTTGCAGAATTTATTGTGGTACATGGACATCCAATATATCTATGTGGCAGATCTTGCTGGGAAACTTGTGTGTAAAATGTTCTCAGATTCTCAGATTGCAAACTGGTATAGATCTGCCCCAACCAAAACAGTAAGCATCATTGACACTATGGTAAATAACAATGCTTGTCAAATATTAGATGGTATGAAAGACCATTCATTATTATCACAGATGGTAGCAATGATTATGAAGATGTAAAACTATCGCATATCTGTGAGATAATATGATGAAGAATCGCTAGATTATTAGGTAAATGATTATACATTTTCTTTATTTGTGCTTCACTATTGTTTAATTTTGCTAAAGCTGTTCCTGTAATAATATAATATGATGTACTAAATAATATAAGTCTCTTGTGACAAATATTTTTGTGATCAGTCACCCTGTGAATAGAATGGATTACCTGTTCTATGAGTAGGCTGTATTATGCCTTCTTTAATCTTTGGTTATAGAGAGCATGGAAAGGGTTAAGAGTGAATTGAACGTATATATTTTTAAAGGATGATTATTATTATTTGTTAGTATCATTACACATTGCCAGTGAAATCCATTTAATGTGTTGTTTTTATATGGTCAAAAAAATTATTTCAGAGAGGTGTCATCCACTACAAAGACTGGTGGAATGAAGGTCATCCCTCAAAAGAAGCCATTACAAACTCCATGTACTCAGGTCAGTGTTTTGGAAAAGGTATACGTCTTTGTCTCAAACAGCTTCAATTAACATTATCTGACAAAATTCTGCCAGTTCTGTGTGTATTGATTAGAGCCGGACAGGATCAGTTGGTGATTTAAACCTTAACCAATAGATTGGTTGCTTTTTATTGTAAAAGTGTTATTAAATCAAATAAAAGAACAAAATTTGTTTTCCAAAAATAATGAATGGTGTAAATTGGAATGACTTATCCAATGTAAACAGGAAGAAATTCTGTGTATGAAAATGTATAAATCGGATTTGCAGTCAAATTCAAGTAGTAAATACCCCAGGATTAGCATGCTGGACTAGGTCAGTGTAATTTTTGTTTTGTTGAGAGAATTTAACTCGTGAGAGCTGGTGTGGTGGGAAATCATTAATTTGAAATTACAAAATAATAAATTGAAGTTAAATATAAACCAGTTCTAAACTTTGTGGCGAATATCATTTAAATGAAGCATTTTTATAATTTGATGTCTAGTGCCAAGATGGTGACATTGGAGTTGTTGCAGAGCCTGCTTATTTTTCAAACGAATATTTGTAGATCAGTATCAAGTCTATCACTTACAAAAAAAGACTAATTGAAGATATGTTGAAATGTTCAAGCCTGTAAGATTAATCATAGTAAGTCATTCAAGTTTGTGAGCTGGCAATTTCAGAATTCTCTTGTACATACCTATGCACAAACACATAAAATGCACAGTGTGCTAATGCTGTAATGGCCGTAAGTCTTGGCACACAACAATTTTGTTTTACTATTCATGTCGCAAGATTTATATACAAAAAGGATTATTTGGGGGCGGGGGGAGCATTTTCAGTGTCTCTGCACTTATAGATGTAATATAAATGTAAAGAAAAAATGTGCAACATTGCTGTACTGCACACAGCATTAACCAGCCAGCTCTTGTTCATTTTTTATGTCAATAAACTGTTATAAATTACTATCACTGTTTTTATGTTTTGCATGTGCATATTTTCCAACTTTTCCAAGTTTAAATAAAGGTAAATGAAAAGTTCAATCATTCACTTGGCCCTTAGAGTTTACCAGGCGACCAAAAACTATCTACATATTACAGTATACAGAACAGTAATTAACCAGTGCAACTTTTGTATCTTTGTTTTTACCAAATCTCATTCTTCCAAATCACATTTAAGAAGATGCCATTTGCTTTTTTATTTATGTTGACCCAGCACTCAAGAGTTACCATTTTGAGAGATATTAGGGATACAACAAAGTGACGTAAATCGTATGAAATGACGCACCTTTAATTATACAAATTGCATAACCAGCATACTGTATATTCATATAACTGACCATCATTGATAAAGTTTAGTTTTTGTGTTTTGGTTTACAGTAACATAAATTCATGACTCTTTCAACACAGTATTCATTCCACCTTTGATTTTAGACAGCTGGTTGTTTCAATGTTTCTTTTGTTTATAATTGGCAGATGTGTCCATTGTTTTATGACAGTTGACATAATTGTTTGAACAATGAAACTGGCTTTGGACAAGGGGAATTTTTGTCTGGCAGCATTGCTCGTAACCGTTTGTTTTAACACATTACTCCACACCAATTAACTGTTGTAAAATCTAAAGTGGGTTGATCTGGATGAGATGCCCAGCATAACAGCAGTAGTAAATAATTTATCACATTAAAATTATATTGGATTGACTAACCATTGACTATCATGGTCAGTCAATTATGGTATGAACATTGGCTTGGTTGTGTTGTATGATTACCTTAGCCATGTAAACGGGTACTTATTTGGAGTCACCTACATCAAATCAAACTACTTGTGAGTGTTTAAAGTGTTACAGTTATTTTCAAAGCATAATTTCTAAAATTTCTTTTTTGTATTTTGGAGATATTATTTAAGTTTAGCGCAATTGTGCCAATAATTTGAATCCAAGGGATATATTTCATTTAGTGCACATCAAAATCTTCAATGTACATGTGGTGGCACCATGATATAAAAATGCTAACTAAATGCTAGCATTGAATTTGAAACAAACAATGTTGTTCTTCATTCTTATCATACTGGGGGAGCACAGTTTGAACAAGATGTATTGACATTTTCAAGGTAAATAAAAACAGTTACTGGTGCATTGATGCAAATGTAAATGTCTTCATGTACTTTGTCATCACATCCATCTTCATGTTCTTTGTCATCACACCCATCTTCATGTACTATGTCATCACATCCATCTTCATGTTCTTTGTCATCACACCCATCTTCATGTACTATGTCATCACATTTATCTTCTTGTACTTTGTCATCACATTCATCTTGTACTTTGTCATCACATTCATCTTCATGTACTTTGTCATCACATTCATCTTTATGTACTTTGTCATCACATTCATCTTCTTGTACTTTGTTGTCACAAGGGTCATAGTCATTGTGGGATAACGAATTTAAAAATATACTAAAGACAGGTATACCAATCTTTGTGAGCCTTATCCTGATGTTAAGTGTTGTTTTTATGTTTAGGACCTAGCTGTACATGATGGGCAGTACACAGAAGGAGAACATTTCCAATCTGTGAATGATATCCGTTTTTCTGGATCATTCGAGGAAGGTTTCGGTTGTGTGGACCTAAAGAAACACAAAAGATTTTGTATGAAACAGGTGAGAATGAATAATTTTATAATAGATTTTGAAAGTCCTTCAAGCTTGCTATTTCAGTTTCAGTTTCTCAAACACAGCTGAAATAATTTTAGCAAGATGTGGCATTTAAGACTGTACCAGTAATACTAGAATTTATTACGAGCAGAAAGGGATAAAGGCGCCGGCGTTAAATTGCTGGATGGTGAGCGAGAGACGATAAACAGCCTCATAACGCATATCAGATGAGGCACCACTGGCAGTCCTGTGTTCCGGGAGGCATGTGTTGGTTACTGCATGGTATATGCAAGGGCACGCAATCCAAGATATTTTTTACACAAAGACGGAATTTCCGCGTTATCTGCATGTGCATGTTATACACGTTGGCGCATTATATGCGTGAAAATATGGTAAGGAGGTTTACAAGTGTAATTCAGTCATCACTAATTTGGACAAATTACCGCTAGGATTAGTGCAATGCACCTTAGTTTATAGTTACATGGAGTGCATGCTTTATATAACCTTCTTTTCGGTGTTATAATTAGAGAAGTTACAAAACACATTGTAATGCAGAAGGTAATAGCATAAGATTAATGAAAGAATAACATGTTAAGTACAGTCTACATCAGACACACACACACAGACACACAAACACACGCACCTGTCGTCAGTGGTCACCCATGGGAAAGGCAAAAGCAACCTTTACAGACAAGTGACACCAGAAAGCAGGTTCAGTTGTAAAATTTGGTTCAATACATTGAATTGCAATAGCATTTTCTAGTAGTAGTAATATCATTATATTATTTTGTATGTATTATTAGCAGTAGTATTTTTATGCTATCATGATATTTCTATTTATTTTGGCTATTTAGTGAACAAGAAAAACAATAAAATAAAAATTTCCACACAAGATTACTGTTTTTTGACTCAAAACTGTCAAGATGCTACTATTGTTGATGCTTCTATCATCATAACATGTGTAAAAGGTTTAATCAGTTTTAGCATTTCCTCTTTTTGGCATCCAAATTTTATCTATGATTTGGAAACACATTACAGACTTTTTTTCTTAGGCCCGCTGGTACAATTAGACATGGAAGCAGGTGTTCACACTTCAGATAATTGGATTAAGCAGTTGCTCAAACTCATTGAGATCAAAAGATGGTTGGCATTTATGAGAGACATTTGATGATCAGAGAATTAAAAGACATTTCCTGCACATATCAATTCACATAATATACTTTATATATACCATGCCTTGCTCATCAAATGAAAGAAGTCTAATTTACACACCGTTGATACTCTCCAGTGATTATAGAAGGTATGGTGAAACCACTGCTTGGTTATCTTCAAGAAACACGTAGCTGCTGGCTATGAAAAGCAGTTGACCACTGAAATTTATATAGGAAATTGGGGGTCCAGGTAACTGAATGTCAGATAATGAGGACTCTACTGTAGGCACTTTGTACATTAGGAACCAATAATTGTAAAATGCATTAGATATAATTATAATTTACTGTGAATGATTAATGATTTGGGACATACAGCAGTGTAAGGAAATTCAGTCTTATCTCACAGAGCAGATTAAGATACAAATATTTATTGTACAGTACACCGCTTGCCTCATAACTTGTGTTCGGATAACTCATAAATCTGCTTACAACATTAGTTATGAACCCCAGTTTTTGAAAGCAAGAAACACTCCACAGAATTGGACAATATTTGCTGAACATCAAGAAAATTTTGATCAAAATCAGTAAATGAAATCCTGCAGTACCACTCATTTTTAATGTTGAAATGCAAATTTTAATTATGAAATTCTTATTTTTTTAGAAGTCATATTCTTCTTAGAACACTGTGAATGAAATTTTGAACAATAAAAATGTCACAAATGCCCAACCAATTAAATCAGGTTTGTCAAGTAAAATTTGTGTTGTCTGTGTTTTGAATTCTGTTTTAGTAATCATCATAGATGCAATATGCTCTCATTGTATTCAAACATGAAAAATGTCAATCTACAATCACAACTATGCCTTCATGCATTTTTGTGAGAACCTACTTATGTGCCATCATGTTTCATCTCCATCATGCAGAAACATGTTGTATTGTTTTTCTGAATTTAACAACCTGCTTTGTATTATCATGATATGTCTTTGTATCAAATCAAATAAAGAGGATAAAATAAAAGTGAAAAGCATGCAAATCCTACCTGTGTAAGAGCAAGTAGTCAGGCTGTGTGTTTGATTTTAATGAACACTGTTATAAAGGTTATACAAGTAAGGCATCTTTGTCATTGCTGGCATTAAGAGTTTATGTAAAACATTTTTTGTTTGTTATTAAAGTCAGGATCCTGGAGATGTTGCTGAAGCATACTATACTTGTTGCAGACATGACGTAGTCTTTTGTTAAGATGATTGGTTTTAGTTAGAACCATGCTTTTTTATGTTTCAGCTTTCCGATTCAACTGAGTCTCCACAGGACCAATTTCCAAAGGAGTTTTCTGTGACAGTGCAGCAGCTTCCGACTAGAATGCTGTTAGGGTCTCAAGATCCGAGATTCTCAGCTGAAGAGGGTCTAGACATCATTGAATGTAAGTTCAAAACACTAGACATGAAACATGCTTAATTGGAGTAAGTATTCAAACTTTGTGTTTGATCACATGTATAATTGTCACAGCTAGACATGGAGATGAGCAGAGTAACCGGATGCCCCTGCCCCTTCCTAACTAAGCACATTAACTTCTTGTAAAGTGGAAATTTATTTAGTAGGAAATGCATGTTTAGTTATAAATCGGAATTTAAAATTACACTGTATCAATAATTTTTCATAATTTCTATAAGTTTGTATTCAAATATTAGGAGTCTAAACATTTTCCATGAACATGACATATAATTACCAGTTTTAAGGAGAAAAAAACTTTTGTTACTATTTTGATGATGCTAGAATGCCACAGTAAAATCTAGATTTTGAGGTTCAATTATTGTTTTTCATGATGCTAGAATGCCACAATACAATCTAGATTTTGAGGTTCAATTATTGTTTTTCATGATGCTAGAATGTCACAATACAATCTAGATTTTGAGGTTCAATTATTGTTTTTCATGATGCTAGAATGCCACAATACAATCTAGATTTTGAGGTTCAATTATTGTTTTTCATGATGCTAGAATGTCACAATAGAATCTAGATTTTGAGGTTCAATTATTGTTTTTCATGATGCTAGAATGTCACAATACAATCTAGATTTTGAGGTTCAATTATTGTTTTTCATGATGCTAGAATGTCACAATACAATCTAGATTTTGAGGTTCAATTATTGTTTTTCATGATGCTAGAATGTCACAATACAATCTAGATTTTGAGGTTCAATTATTGTTTTTCATGATGCTAGAATGTCACAATACAATCTAGATTTTGAGGTTCAATTATTGTTTTTCATGATGCTAGAATGCCACAGTAAAATCTAGATTTTGAGGTTCAATTATTGTTTTTCATGATGCTAGAATGCCACAGTAAAATCTAGATTTTGAGGTTCAATTATTGTTTTTCATGATGCTAGAATGCCACAGTAAAATCTAGATTTTGAGGTTCAATTATTGTTTTTCATGATGCTAGAATGTCACAATACAATCTAGATTTTGAGGTTCAGTTTTTGTGTTTGAATGCTCAACGTATGGTAGAGTTTATTGTGTTGTGCTATTGTCCATCCATTCATCCATCCATTTGTCACCAATCTCTTCTGACCAACAACATGCTTTGTCCACCATTTACACTTGCTTATAAGTAGAATCAAACTGCAAACATCAAAGATCCTGATTAACAAAATTCACCTGCAGATCAGGATCTATATTGCTTGTTCTACTGATTATTCCTAACAAAGATACTTGATGTGATGGGTTTGTCTTGCTTATTCTACTGATTATTCCTAACAAAGATACTTGATGTGATGGGTTTGTCTTGCTTGTTCTACTGATTATTCCTAACAAAGATACTTGATGTGATGGGTTTGTCTTGCTTATTCTACTGATTATTCCTAACAAAGATAATTGATGTGATGGGTTTGTCTTGCTTGTTCTACTGATTATTCCTAACAAAGATCTGCTGATGCTTGATGTGATAGATATGTGCAATTTACAGTTGAACTTAACATATATGGTAAACTCTGTGGATGTAAGAAGGAACTCGCAGCTTATTGGTTGAGAGGGTAGAGGTCAAGGTTACTGTGACTGGAGAAAGAAAAATGGTTTCAGTAATAAAAGTTGTTGGTCATGTACCTTCCACCAGAGTTTGTGGATGACATAAATTTTGGGTAAGAAAGAAACCTATTGAGTTTGGAATCAAAAGGTCAAATGTTAAATTGAAACAAAGGGAATTGAGAGAAAAAAATGGTCAGTCATGATAAATCTAGTTAGAAAAAAATGGTTTCTAGACATTTTAGTTCAAGACCACATACATTAACTTGAAAAATGGTTTAGGTTATAGAAACATATTGGTCAATAAGTTCCAGTCACCCATGTCATGCTAATGCCTCTATAGAAGATTATTAACACAGGGCATAACATGCGCCATTTAGTTCTATTGTAATATCCTTATACCTAACAAAAATATATTCAAATTCTAATTTTCTTCAAATTCTATTGTTGTTGCTCTAAAAGTACTCCACAAACATGTATTTTAGTATATGTTTGGTAACTTGCAATTCAGTACTTGCCATATTGGTACATACATTGACATGACATCCAGATGATACTCTGAGAGTAACATGGTGAAAAGTAAACATACTGATCTCGAAGAAGCATATCTGTTTTGTTTCTTATTGGATAAATATAGGGCCCTTGGACCCCTGATTATCATTTTGACCCTGTCAGTGCCTGAAAGGGTTAGGTTTTGGTTCCTACCAAGAGAGGAAGTACTAGAATATAGAGTAAAAATCTCCCCCATTGATGGAGGATCAGTGTCCTCTGCAGGCCCTCAGTCCAGTGAAAGCAGTGAATGGGTCACACAATGCTCAGCATGGGGCCTAAACCTAAATGGAAGGCATGGGCAATAATCTTACTACTTGTGCTTCTTCTGTTCAGATTCACCACCTGACCTGTCATTCACTGGTGACCAGGCACATGTCTTCAAGTATTGGTCACTGGTCATTAGAGCATCGCCATTCTTGAACAGAGTGGATCAAGACTCCTCCTTTTGCCATGCTACCGATCAACCCAGGAAGTCTTGGTTCTGCCAGACTATGGAAGGGAATTAAATCAACATCTCCCGTTTGCATGTTCTCTCTTAATTCCTATAAATTGTGGGGACATCCATTTCAGGGAACTGAATTGACCTTCCCATATATGATGCCATGGATGTTCAAGCCTTGACCTCATAACAGAGCTGATATGGGAATCACAGACTAATATCAAAAGGGCAGGTTTCATTTTCCAAATGCACAAAGTAGTCAAGAAGCGATGGCGTCCTCTTGCCAAATCTGAAACTAGACACAGTCTTATAGTTTTGCGTGGAGAATTAAAGGGTCTCCTATACTTCAAAAAGTCCAGCCTCCTGTAATAAAAGCAGGACAAAGATATTCTTTCAACCATATTGGACTCAATTAAGTTCACGAAATAATAAACTGATGCAGTGCTTCCTTCTCCCTTCCGGTTCCCCTGCCATTTTTATCACCTTTCCTTAGATTTCTATCCCAAGCCTTAGTGCTCAGATGTCAAGAAAATTAAGAGAACCATGGAAATTTTCCAGTTTTGTGCACATCCGGTTACCCAGAACCTTTACCAAAATGATGGAAGTAGTTCCTGTCTTCTAATATTTTGAAGCTGGTTGAGACACATATGCTTATACCAGTCCATAAAATTAGAGCATCTTGCCAATGGTTCATAGTGACCTGTGGGGGACTATGTTGTAAACCTCGATAAATTGAAGCTAGTTCCATCTCAGATGTTTATATTGATGGGGATAAAAATGTACTCCCAACAAGGGATATCTTTATATGCAATCGACAGAATCTTTCACTTTTGAAGGTACTGCAAGCTAAAACTTCACTGTTGTGTTATGACTTTATCATGTCTGTGGACTTAAGTAACAGAAAGAAGCATAACCAACACGTTTTGTAAAATCAACATATAATTTATTTCTTAAGGTTAAAAATGAAAATTTAAGAGAAACATCTGGTATTGTGAGTTGAATCCCAAATGATCCAAAAACTTGATAGGCTATATATGGCGGCCAGTATTATTGGTGGAGAAAGAACCTGGGAAAATCCCGGAAAGAATCACTGACCCATGAGAAGCTACTGGCAAGCTTTCTCACATAACTACATGAGCCAAATCTTAGACTTGAACACATGCAGACAGAGGTGAGATGGCAGTGATCCATAATGGAAAGCGCTTTAGACCACTCGGCCACTCGGATGTACAAACTAAAATATTTAATTGTATACTCCTGGACCACTCTTTTGACAAAAGTCACACTGGTCCTAATGTGTGCAGAACTGGAGCTTTCTGTGTGCTGCAGGTACTTAAATTTGATTTTTAGAAGAGGGAAGACTATTAAATCAGCACATTCTGTATCACACTACTAACATAACTTCACATTATCAATGTTTCATTAAACAGTAGCATGCAATTATAACCTTTATTTTTGTCATTTTATCTGTAGTAAGATCATTTTTATTTTTTATTTTTCAGCTGTTGAAGTAGAACAAAAAGAATATCAACAGACACAGAATGGGAGGCTTGTAACCCATCCCAGTGAAAACCATCTGGATGCAGGTGAGATGAGTGCAATTAATGGTGGAGTTGAAGACCTGACCAAAGAAAAACTGCGGAATAAAATGATAAAGAACATAAAGGAACGTAAAGTCCTTGAAGGAGGTACTGATGTCCAGGCAATGACAGAAACTGGGAGGCAAATTCCAAATATGGAGACCAACATTGAAACCGGGAGTGTTAATGCTACTATACAGACTTTGGAATGGGCAGCTGGAGCTGGGGTAGCAGACCAGAACTTGACTCAACGACATCAGGCAAACATGTTTCTCCGTAGAAAGCCAGAAAAACGCAAGCATGAGGCTGAACTACGTGAACATCCTTGTAAAAAGATGAGACTGTCAGTGTCTGGTGATTCAACTCCATTTGTTTCAGCTCTGCCTGGACCTGCCATCCCCAACTCAGTGTCAGCCCACATGATGGATGGTGAAATGAAACCAAGAATGGTGGATGACATCCACCCCTTGCACAAGGACGCAACAAAGCCAATTGAGAAAGACAGTGCCATAGATAACCAAGAAGGGAACATGCCAGACTTTTCAAAGCTATTTTGAATATTGGCTTCTATTTCTTTATAATGCTGTAAATTTTGTGTTGTAAACATGTTGTTTCACAAGAAAATGACATTTGGATAATTTGGTAGTTAAACACATGGATTCATCAAGGCGCCTCTCATTCCTACAGAATGATCACATTTTGTTCTGTAAATTTGTGGTTTGTTGATTTTGGAATGTTTGTTATGTTAGGTCATCCAAATTAGATATATGAGCTTCATCATGCATTATAATTCTGTAGTCAGACCTAATTCTGTTCACCATTTGTATAAACTGTGGGTACTGTACAATTTAAAGGTCAGAGTGATGAGTGTTACAGATCTGCCAACCCTAATATTTATGCTACAAGTCTTACAAAAATTATCCTTAAAATATGGACTTATGGAATGAAAGCAAAAACCATGGAAATAAGATTGTTGCAGTAAAAGCTAGATAATTGGCTTGACCATGTTTGATTTTGATCTGGGTTTCATTTTTGAAGTGAGGGAACCAGACTAACAGTAGTACCTCAGACACTTTCAACTGCACATTTTTTTACATGCAAAGCATCTGTATGATTAAACTATTGATTATATAATTTTTTTAATGGTGTCCAGCATACAATACGTGTTAAAGACGAAAAGGAAAATAAATCTTGTAAGCATGTTAATAATAAGTACAGAAGAATAAAAAGGAATATTCATATTACTGTGAATGAAGGCAGGAACTGACACAATTACATTTATTGGACATCTTGTGATGGTTTCAGTATGTTTAATGGTGGCAAATACGACTGTTGTCGTCAAGCGAAATGGTCAAAATTTCAAGAACTTCGCTTAGTTGAGAGGTAACAAAAATCATTTTAGCTGCATTGGGTTTGAAACTGAAATTGGTGCAGTGGTACTAATAAGGTCTATGTGTACTTGAAAATCATTTCAGATGAGCATAATGTTTACTGTCACAGCATCAGTTTAGAATAAAAAAACTTTTTAATTACATATTTTCTAAATTTACATTAGCAGTGCATGTTATTTTGTTACACCATGCTAAAATCTGGTAAAATTTTGGGCCAAAATGTCAACAGCCTTAGTGATTGTATAAATTAGGGTTGGCAGGTCTGGTGTTAAAATTGGGACCTTCACTTTGAAGGTCAGGGTGATGAGTATTACATTTGGGACTTTCACTTTGAAGATCAGCAAGGTTCGTGTTGCAGTTAGTACTTTCACTTAAAGGTTTAGTGATTTGTGTGCATTAGAACTTCACTTTGAAGGTGATTAAATAGTCAGTGATTAAAAAAAACGAGTAAAGTTTGACAAATCTATACATGGTGGCCAGTATTAATGGTGGAGGAAGAACCTGGTAAAACTGCAGAAAAAACCACCAACCCATGAGAAGCTACTGGCAAGCTTTCTGACATACCCACATTGGACAAACCCGAGACTTGAACCCATGCAGAGGTGAGATGACATTGATCCATAACAGTGTTTTTAGATGTGTTTAACTTCTGTATTCAGTTCATTGCATGTTGATGTAATTTGTAATGAATGTTGCTTATAGATGTAAAAATGTTTAGTAACTTGACATAGGCTAAATATTAAGGTCAGTGATTCATCTGTGTAAATATTAAGGTCATTGGATATATGTCTGTGTAATAACTTGACAAAATGTTAAGGTCAGCAGATATATCTGTGTAATAACTTGACAAAACATTAAGGTCAGTAGATATATCAGTGTAATAACTTGACAAAACATTAAGGTCAGTAGATATATCTGTGTAATAACTTGACAAAACATTAAGGTCAGTAGATATATCTGTGTAATAACTTGACAAAACATTAAGGTCAGTAGATATATCTGTGTAATAACTTGACAAAATGGCATAGCTGTCATGATAGTTATTCAGGTTTTCTATTTTAACATTACATAAATTTGTAACTTTCAGCACCTATATGCATTTCAAAGCAAACATCAAATTTGTAAAATGTATTTGTTTATAAGGCATATAAGAAACTGTATATTGTTGTTGCTTTTGGTTCAGGCCAGATATATATTAATATATTGGGACTGTTGAGATGAGGAATATTTTAATATGGGTACATTGTGACTGTTTTATAGAACACATACATAACAGTGAATAGAGCATGTTGTGGTTGTTGTTGGATTTGGTTGTGCCAAATATAACAGTGAATAGAATACTTTGTGGTTGTTGTTGGATTGGGTTGTGTTAAAAAATAACAGTGAATAGAGTACTTTGTGGTTGTTGTTGGATTTGGTTGTGCCAAACATAACAGTGAATAGAGTTCTTTGTGGTTGTTGTTGGATTGGGTTGTGCCAAACATAACAGTGAATAGAGTTCTTTGTGATTGTTGTTGGATTGGGTTGTGCCAAACATAACAGTGAATAGAGTACTTTGTGTATGTTGTTGGATTGGGTTGTGCCAAATATAACAGCGAATATAGTACTTTGTGGTTGCTGTTGGATTGGGTTGTGCCAAACATAACAGTGAATAGGGGACTTTGTGGTTGTTGTTGAAATTGCATACATGCCAAACGTTACGCTTGTGGTGTAATCATTATGCTTTTTGTCACTAAATTATGCCTTACCCATAAATGTATTTTGATTACTCATTTTCACTATGTCCTTCTCTAAAATGTTTTTAATGATTTCTTTTTAATTTTTAATTTTTTATTAACATCCTATTAATCCCACTATGATATTAGAGTACACTTGTGCTTGGACCTTCTTGATTTTTCCTAAACGTTTATTGTTCTATTTATAGCAGCTGCCCTATTTTCAAGAAATGTGCTGGTTCTACTTTGAAACTTTTTACCTCGATTTCTGTTTATAGCAGCTGTATTACTTAGGAGAGAACAGACTGATTTTCTAACTTGTAATATTGGCTCACATATTCTTTGTTCAAATTCATATCTGGGACAGAACCAGTTTGTTGGTATTTGGCACTAAAAGTCGAGTCAGATTTATTCTAGTTGATGTGTGTGTTAGAGAAAAATTGTTTTTCAAATAATTTCACAGTAGGTTAGGATAAGATGAAAAATTGATTCAGAGAGGAATACACGAGTTAGACAATACAGCTTTTCATTTTAGGGCAGCTTCACACCCCTTGCAGGCTGTGTGGAAAAGATTTTAATATTTGTCATGGTGATAAAAGAAAGAAACCTTGAATTAACTCATTTTACTAACTTTAATACGAAGGTAAATTCTTTTTTTTACATCAAACTACGATGTATTCTGTACCGAGTTCTTAATTGAACACAATACCAATAGCACTGTAGAAGACTACATTGGTCCTTTTTTCAAATGGAAGTTTCCTGATTGATAAAAAAGGTAAATATTCTTGTGCGAGAACAAAATCTTCTAATATTGTTAGGTGTTTAGCATGAGATACTTCACTTCAAATTGCGGAAGCCATGGAAATTTGGCAGTTTAGTATTGCAAAAGACTGGAGTAGTTATAACAAGAAGTTGTACTTTGTGTAAGGGACTTGGACAACGAAAAGGGCAAAGTCAAAGTGCTCTTTTTTCATTAAAAGTAGATTCCATTGAAGAAAATAATTTTATTTGTTTGATAATGCTTTGAATAAATACAAGTCAACTTGGCAAAACTGTATGGGGTTTTCAGCTGATTGTTCATCAGTGATGACTGGAATTCATAAAGGAGTTGCATTCTATATTTTGAAAAATGATTCCGTCACTGTTCAGGTTATCTCTGTCATATGATGCACCTTTCTGCAGAAAAGGCTGTTTATAAATGAGAAGAACTTCTGAAGTATCAAGTCAGTACCCTACCTGACAATGTACTTCATGTGGACATTGTTATAAATTAGAAGAACTTCTGAAGTATCAAGTCAGTACCCTACCTGACAATGTACTTCATGTGGACATTGTTATAAATTAGAAGAACTTCTGAAGTATCAAGTCAGTACCCTACCTGACAATGTACTTCATCTGGACATTGTTATAAATTAGAAGAACTTCTGAAGTATCAAGTCAGTACCCTACCTGACAATGTACTTCATGTGGACATTGTTATAAATTAGAAGAACTTCTGAAGTATCAAGTCAGTACCCTACCTGACAATGTACTTCATCTGGACATTGTACAGTTATAAATTAGAACTTCTGAAGTATCAAGTCAGTACCCTACCTGACAATGTACTTCATCTGGACATTGTTATAAATTAGAAGAACTTCTGAAGTATCAAGTCAGTACCCTACCTGACAATGTACTTCATGCGGACATTGTTATAAGTTAGAAGAACTTCTGAAGTATCAAGTCAGTACCCTACCTGACAGTATACTTCATGTAGACATTGTTGATCTTTTCATCTTATTTTCCTGCTAAAAGACCCAATAACTGGAAGATATAATTCTCCTCTTCTTTTCAGGTTATAAACGGAAGATTGGTTCTTTTCCATTCTAATGTTGACTGAAAGATTGTTCAGTATTTTTAACAAAAATAACACTGAATTCAGATCCAGGCTTTGTAACCAAGCACATCGTGATCTTCAGGTGTCCAAAACATTAATAGTCTCAGCTGGTACAGATAGTTTTGAAATGCATTATGAGTGTCTTTTGCTTTTTAAACCTCAGAGTGTTAAATATGAAATCTTGAAGCAGTAATGGATGTTAAAAGTCCAGAGGGATAAAAAAAAAATCATTTTGTACACAAGCTCATTGAATTTATGTCATGTTATATATGGATTACTCTTTTTATGCTTGGAATAATCTTTTTGTCTACTTTGATTACACTTTTTCCTTGCCATGGATTGGCATGTATGGAATTTGGGTGTACTGTACAGTTTTGTCATTTTATGTTGTATAGTTTTATCTTTCAGTGGTAAAAAAGACCAATTTTGTAAAGACTTTTTCTTGTGAAGTCTGTTAGTATAATTTCTTATTATTATTTACTTATGTGTGAAATAAAGACTTATAGCCAAATAATTTTCATATTTTTTCTCATGCCTCAATTTTCATATGTGAAAAATATATGCTTATCCTTATATTTCCATGTGAAAATATAAGATTTCCCATCAAGCCATGTGACGCTTGATTGAACTGATCTACAAAAGTTGTACCTTCAACAAAAAAACAAGTACTTTCTGAACTAAAACAAATAAATAGAAACTGCCTTACATTTCAGACATGGAAATTAATCTTCTAAATAGAAATTAAACCAGCTGCTGTTAGTTTCTCTTGGAATTTATTTCCACACACTTTTACGATGACAAACCCAGCAATTTACTGAATTGGACGTTATGTTTTTCAGATAAAATCAATTAGTTTACAAAGTTATTTTAAAGAAAATATTCTGCATTAGTTTCAGTCAAAGTCAACCACAGCCTACTTTTTTTAAGTTACATATATTTTTATGATCAGGCTATGAAAGTGAGAGACCGATCTGGTGGCCTAGTGGTTAGAGCATCCGCCGCAGAAGCAGAAGGTCGTGGGATCAATCCCCTGCTGAGTCATACCAAAGACTTACAAAAATGGTACTAACAGCTGCTTCGCTTGATGCTCAGCATTAAGAGGTTAGTGTATGGACTGGTTGGCCTGGTATCAGGATAATGTGACTGGGTGGGACATCATGCATCATGTCTGCGGCATGATGCCCCAGTGCTGGACATCACTATAAACTGCCTCACTGCAAACATCGTCACGATATGACTGAAAATTTTTTAAAGCTACATTAAAAATCCTAATCAAACAAACAAACGAAAGTGAGGTGAATGTATGAAAAGGTATGCCAAAGTGTGAGTTCAATTTATAATAAAAAGAAAGTTTTCGTTTCCAACATCAACTATTATAATTGTTCTTTGGTACCACATAATGAAGTATTTGGTTTTAACATAGGAAAATAAAAATGTATTATTGTTTTCAAGTGCAGTTTAATGCTAATTGTTTTCATTTCATGATTTAAAATTATTTAAATCAATTGTAATGATAATAAAAAGGTTATAAATAATATATGTTGTTCCTCAGCATTTGGTTGGTTGCTTTGTTGTATCATTGTCAGTTTATTTGCATCCAACTGCATGATGGGATAGGTAGGTGGATAGTAGCATTCCTACACATCCAGGATAATGAGAGAGAAACTTGTCACAGCTCCATTTTTAAAACACCAGTTTAATTTCTCTGATTTGCTCAAAATATATATTGCACTAGGATGGTCAGAAGTTCAAGGGCAGGGGTATGCATACATGTGCTAGGATGGTCAGAAGGTCAAGGGCGTGGGTATGCATACATGCACTAGGATGGTCAGAAAGTCAAGGGCAGGGGTATGCATACATGCACCTGGATGGTCAAAAGGTCAAGGACATGGGCATGCAACAGCAAATTTTAGTCATTACAGTTAGACTGGGCTACAGAATGTTTGCTGTCTCTTGATTTGTCATAAAGTTAAATTTTTTGAAAGATTACAAAGCAGTTCTGGATGAATTCATCCATGTGTCCATACCATCTGGTCTCACCTACGAGGTTAAAATTCATGTGGTATAAAGATGTGCATGTTTTTATGAGTACTACAGCCAACATTGAAAATCATGTTACTTAGCATAATGGTCAGTTCTTTTAGGTTAGGGCATATGATATTTTTTTCAGATGGTTACTGAAATATTTGGTTTGATGGAACTAACATATTTAAGATTGGTACTCTATGAACTAAAATTGAATTTGCAGTATTCATGTTTGCAATCCATCCTGTAGATGTTTTAGAAAATAATAATAATAATAATAATAATACTAATAATAATAAATAATAAATTTATTTATTTACATATTGACAAAAATAATTACATAGATGCACACACAATAAAACAGGCACACACAATCCTCAATTCTTTCCAAGACCCCCCCAAACAAAAATGACAAACAAAGGAAACCCCCTCAAGCCCCTCCCCCCATCACCAACCACCATTATTATTTCATTATTAAGCTCAATTTAATAAAATGGAACTTTTCATGAAAGTCTACTCCCCATGACCAGCAGCCACCCATTTGTTTCCAGCTAGAACTCCTTGGCACTGATGAGTTTGTGTCTAAAAGTACCCATCAAGAATGGCCACCCATCTAACACAACCAGCAGCCAGAATATTAATTGAAAACTGTAAAATGTATCCCTTACAAGCAGCCAAATAGTTATATCTTTACCAATGTCTGTTTCTCAATGTCTGAATTTATTACTAAATGAAGTAGGGGCCTCGAATGGCCGAGTGGTCTAAGACGCTCTCCGTTACGGATCACTGCCATCTCACCTGTCTGCGTGGGTTCCAGTCTAAGATTCAGCTAATGTAGTTATGTGAGAAAACTTGCCAGTAGCTTCTCGTGGGCCGGTGGTTTTCCCGGGTTCTTTCTCTACCAATAATACTGGCCGACATGTATAGCCTATTGTGTGCTGAAAAATGAAAACAAAAAACTACAACAACAACAACAACAACAACTAAATGAAATGTTGACTAAAGTACATATACCAATAAGGTTCATGTTATATCATTAATGCCAATGTTTACAGGAAATGAGGTAAAAAATGTTGCAAGTCTGGAACTTCACACAGTGGTTGAGCTTTTTACTTCATGACAAGCAACTTGAAAATGTTTGTTCCACTGCAAATTGTTATCAACTATCAACCCTACTGTTCTGTCATGGATACCTATTTGTAGACTGTAATTCATTTTCCGATTTCGCTATCACTTGTTGAGTAGTCATTATTACATACCGTACTTTAATGTTTTAACGGCTTTACAAATTTTTTATAGTCATCGCTATGTCTGCAGTGTCGCAGTTAATAGTGATATCTGACACTGGGGCAGACATGTAGCATGATGTCCCACCCAGTTACATTATCCTGACACCAGGCTGACCAGTCCTAACACGAAGCTATTAAAGCTGAGCACCTAGTGAGGCAGTTCTTATTTTTTAAAAGTCTGGTGTGACTCAGCAAGGTTCAAACTCATTATTATATCATGAATAGTTCCTTAAAAATAAACATCAACAGCGAATCTAAATTAAAATCCGGCATAAAACATGGGCCATCCTAACCTACTTGTCTCGAGGATGGACAGTATGGGTTTTGGATAAATGACCTAATTGTCTCAAGGATGGATAGTAAGGGTTTTGGATCAATGATCTACTCGTCTCAAGGATGGACAGGATGGGTTTTGGATAAATGACCTACTTGTCTCAAGTATGGACAGTATGGGTTTTGGATCAATGACCTACTTGTCTCGAGGATGGACAGTACGGGTTTTGGATAAATGACCTAATTGTCTCAAGGATGGATAGTAAGGGTTTTGGATCAATGATCTACTCGTCTCAAGGATGGACAGGATGGGTTTTGGATAAATGACCTACTTGTCTCAAGGATGGACAGTATGGGTTTTGGATCAATTACCTACTTGTCTCGAGGATGGACAGTACGGGTTTTGGATAAATGACCTACATGTCCACAAAAGATATATCAATTTCTGAAATTGACTTGTCAACAAAACTTAAATGAATTTCTGAAGTTCTAATTATCACAAAACTTATATGATTTCATGAGATTGTACTGTTCACAAAATATATCAATATATGAAAATACAGAATCGAATAAAAGAGATGAAATCATGATATGGCATTATTGATTTAATGGACACAAATTATTATACATCATTAATTAGCTAATACTAGTTATGACATTCATTAACCAACATAAGCAGACAGAACATCATTCGTTAACATAATGATAAAACATCATTCATGAACCAACAAAATAGAATATCACTAATTAACCAACCCAAGTTATGATACATCATTCCCTCTTAAAATGGGATCCCACCCCAGAATCCTGCCTGGGAGAAAGCAACACAGGAAAGAATTTTCATTTGCTTTCATTGCCTGATTGTAGGGTTCTCATTTGGTACAAGAACCCTTTTCGAACAAGCTATTTTACGAAACCTGACTTGGTAATTTTTGAACACCGCTCAAAATTAAAAAGCCATTTTACCTGACAGTGTCTACACTTATTTATGTCGCAAAGACATTTTAGCAATCAAACTTGTTAGGGACTTACAATATGTACACTTTGTACTAGAAATATTGTAATGAAAGGAAATATGAAAAAATTACGACTTTATGGATTTGATTTAATTGCACAGGTGGCTTACATATTATTGTTATTTTTTCTGTCCACTAGTAAAACTGGACTAGATTTGAAATAAGTACGTTCCCAGCGTTTCAAGGTTACAACATCCATGGGTCTGACATGCCGAGTACCTTTCCTTCTTTGCCACCACTTGGATCGCACAAAATGGCAGAGATGTGAAACCCGCCATTATCCAAAAACAAACAGAAGGAAGAGGACTTTAAGAAACTTAATAAGAGCTGGATAAAAGTTAAGGAAAGTTTAGAGCCATGGGACATCCTGACTGGATTCCCGAGGATGAAAAGAAGAAAAAGAAGAATGGAAACATTGAAAATATCAGGAACTGGTGGAAAAACTGGATAAATAGAAGAATTCAAAGGCTCTTTTCAGGGCCACTCAAAGGTCTCGAACAGATTTGCTTTCTTTTCCTCAACCCACAAACTAATATCATGTTAAATATTTCTCCCCGTATGTATGTATGTATGTATGTATGTATGTATGTATGTATGTATGTGTATTGTATCATTCTATATATGCAGGGAGTATATCTCTACTCCCCACTAAGGTAAACTCAATGCACACCTGTTCCTACCATTGCAGAATATTCCTAAAACTAGCGGAAAGGAGACAAATAATCTAATACCGTGGTAGACAGATGATTTTAAAAATGCTATATAGAAAAAAGAAAGCACTTAACCACTAGGAACTGACTTTATAACTTCCAAACAGAAAGAAGAGACCGCTAGAAAAATTATTAAAGAAGCTAAAATGAACTCTTGGCACAAATACTGATCTTTGATGATCTCAAACGTCAATGATAAACATGTTTGGAATAAAATTAAATCTCTTTAATGACAAACTACCACAATTTCTTCAATTATTCCTGGAGTAGTTACCGATAAAAATAAAGATAAAGCTAATTTCACTGCCAAACACTTTGCAGAAATGAGGAACAATGAGAATCATTCTGAGAAGTTTATTAAACAATGCAATGCAATAGAAACAAATAACCCTGAACTATTCATTGATAAAACAATCGATGATCACAGGACAACAATTAATGAAGAAATCTCAATGCATGAATGGAGAAAGGCACTATCAAGTTAAAACAAAAAACAAAAACAAAAAAAAACGCTCACAGGGAAAAGATTATTTGGGTTATGAAATTTGTAAAAACTTACCTGAAAATATGAAAATAATTTTAAAAGACCTACTTAGCCAAATCATATGCACACATACTCTAATTTTTTTCCTCTCATAAGCCATAAAATATTAGACCAGAAGCTGTCCCATAAAAATTGAAATCTAAAAGTAACAGGTTGTCAAAACTTCTGACCTTTGGAGATCACAAATTTTCTCCTCAGTATAGGGGAGTTGGCACAAATTTAAAAAACCGGAAACATTTTTTATAATACTTTAAATAAATTAAAAGCATTAACAAACTTATACAAGTAAATTTTAAAAAAATGGTTAAAACATGTATTCAAATTTTTTCCTACTTATGGCCATTTGGAGTAAATTTTGTCTGATTATTTAGTAAGATTCACATCGCTTTGATTTACTCCAACATATATGCAGAGTCAGGGTGAATTAAAAATGCAAAATGCACGTTACGATACATTGTTTCTATTTCACAGATATTTATTCCTAAAAACTGAGTAGCAAATTAAAAATTGAGACAATATTTGATGACATTTCGTGAAGATGGCAAAGGGTTAAGTCGTATATATAACAATGAGATAAGACAAGAATTCTTTATTTAAAACTACTTAGTCAAGACATCTAAATAAAATATATATATAAAGTAAAAGTACTGTACACATGAAAGATCATATATATATTATGTACAAGTACAAAAACACATCTACAAGAACGGACATCACCGCTCTGCATTGCTACGAATGAAATTATGTAGCACGTTTAAAGAGTAATTTGATCCAAATACTAATCATATAAGACTCATGAGAGATTTCAATATTTAGTTCTTACTATTAGACATTCTTGTTGTCATTGAGAACACATACTTTCTCATTACTTCATCAAAACTGAATATGTTATAGTTTACAAACATGTTGGAGGCATAGCTCCATCTAGGAAGGCCTAATAGAAAACAAAGACAATTATTATAATCAATAACTAGTGTTAAGTTCATACATTCACTGAAGATTGTCCATATAAGAGTACAACACACTGTACAGCAAAAAGATTTGAATAATCTAAATTCTGTAGGATGGTGATGAAAATTGCTAAAGTAGCTGCCCAAAAGTTTATATCTCCCAAGCTGGTGATGAGTCTTAATAAAATTACATATCTAGAGTTTGAAAAGTTATGATATTGCAATATGGTGTGCTGATTTTGGTCAAAAAGTTGATTTAAATTGCAGTGTAACATATTCTCAAGCCTTTTTTCCAAGGACCCTAATACCCGGTACACTTTAAGTATATTTATTAATGGCCATTTGAAGGATTAGTATCTTGTAATTCCTAATATTTGTACAATATGCTCAAGACTTTATAATAAGGAATAATTTTAAAAAATCGTAGGAGAAAAACAACACTTTATTTCTATGAAAAACAAATGAATTCAGATCTTTATATGAAGAACAAAAATATCTTATAAATTACAAAGCAAATATGGTACACTAGGTTCTTAAAATTCTTAACTACACGACAAGTACTGGAGATTCGAGTCTGCTTGTATGGGAATAAAAAATCATATGAAAAACAAAATACAAAGAAAGAATAAAAAGTAGACAAAGAAGAATAGCCACAATCTTTTGCTCTAAGTGAAATCAATAAACTCTTGCTAAAATATATCTAGATGAATCTTCCTTATTCTCAATGCCACGTACATGTGTTTATCCTTTGACAGGTCTGAATGAAGTCTCCACAGTATTGATCCGAGTTTACGGAGATTGCCAAAAGCAACCTTCTCTCTCCATCTCACTTCACGAAAATATCCTCATATATAGTGATTTGCATAAGTTATACCTGAAGTTGTCCGTGGTGGACAAAATGGATTTCTGGAATAAGTTTGATGCATGATATGAAACATTCACTCATACTCTTAAAAGTATGTTGTTGTTGTTGTTTTAGGGTTTAACGCCATTTTTCAGCACATGATAGGCTATACATATCGGCCAGTATTATTGGTGGAGGAAGAACCTGGGAAAACCCCCCGAAAGAACCACTGACCCACAAGAAGCTACTGGCAAGCTTTCTCACAAAACTACATTAGCCGAATCTTAGACTCGAACGCACACAGAGGTGAGACAGCAGTGATTTGTAACGGAAAGTGCTTTAGACCACTCAGTCACTTGGGGCCCCTGGTATGCTGTGTGTTGCCAAGCATAATTGTTTTATATCTGCTTCCATGTGATCGCTCATCAAAATTTTACAGGCACACTTACACATAAATGTAAAATTGTTTGTATTTTTTTTTTAGAAAGCAGCCTTTTGTTTAACAGGCATACAGCCAATATTTTACATCCACAATTTAGTTGCATTAATGCCAAAAAAGTCATTAAAAGACTTCCAGCAGACTTGCAAAGTCTAGATTGTACACCGAAAATCATATCTTGGATATACAATAAGAACAAATTGCGACCATTTTTATGTATAGTTTGCATTAACTTTTGTTTCAAGAGTTTGAATAGCTGATTCATCATAATTTAAAGTACAAAGATGCACTGCTTCTGCAGAAAAAAAACGATGAAGAAGAATGATTGTTGGAAAAGATTCATGCACCTTTTAATGCTCTCCATCAGGTCTGCACACAAAATTAAATATCTGACTGGTCACGTGTTGTAAACCACCCAGTAACAAACAGTTTTTTTTTTTCAATTACATGATATAATGGCATGAAAAGAAACTTTTGTACATTCATTTGTTGATTAATGTTAAATTTTTCAAGGACCAAGGCTTATTAGTTTCAAGTACTTTTCAAAGTAAAACTAATTTTCAAGTACTTTTCAAGGAAGAATAAAAATTCAAGCACTTTTCAAGGAAATGTGAAAAATCTGTAATAAGTGTGATAAATTTAAATTCCTGAGTGGTGCCAAAAATGCCAATATGAAGCTAATTACAATCACAAAAACAATAAAAAGACAATTCATGTCTAACGATTGGTAGGCCTTTATCAATTTATTTTAGAACAGCGTTTATGCTAAGCACCTAAATTCTAATCCACTTCAACAAACAAATAAAACATGATCACATATAACTTGCACATATTATAAGTAAGATGATTTTTCGGAAGATAGATAACAGGACAAAATTTGATACAACATAGAGTGTCACAATACACTGGTAAATTCTAAGTCCTACTTTCAATCTGACCCCAAAAGACCTATTCAGGTGGAAATTGTATGACATGAAAAAACATGACTTTCCTGCCACTGAATAAATATACTGCACTGCGAAACCCAAATCAGAAAACATACAAGTATACACAGTAAACCAAAAACACCATGCTTATTAGTAAGAAAATTAAAGAAATAATAATTATCATGTAAAACTATAATTTCTTCTACAATTTTCAAAAGAAAAAATTTTGAAACTAATGTTTGCATCAAATTTTAATAACAAAACATCATTTGGTTAAAATGAAATTAAATTTGTAATATATTTTCCACAATAATAATATACAAGATATTACAACAAAATATGCATATTTCCAGAGCAAAATTCAAATTTTTTTTTTCATATCTGTTTACAAGAAGCTCTTTATGGGCGAAGTTCGACTCCAACCTGAACTGGTTTCATTGGACGTATGAAGGCCTCATTCAGGTTTAACTTCAATGGGATCTGAAAATGAAATGCAGCAGTCAATAGAACATGTCCTAAACAGGTTCATGTCAGCAATTTGACACTATATTTACAATAAAAAAGCCAATAAAAGATATTAACAACTTGAATATGAAGCACATACAAGTACTTCAATACAAGGTACAGAAAAACCTGTTATGAGAGACTGCCGCTTCTGCCAATCAAAAGCAGTCTCTCAAACCTGGTGGTCTCTCATAAGAGGTGTGTGAAAATGGACTGGTTTCCAGGGTCAATAGTTAGCATTGTTGAAGAAAATGTATCCATACTCACTGTATCATATCCTTTATTCATAAATCTTGTAAATATTGTATGGGTTCCTCTCGAAATAACTTAATAATATATACATCTATCAAACAATGAGAATCAAATTTATATTTGTTTGTTTGTTTGTTTTTTATGGTTTAACTCCATTTTTCAGCACAATATAAGCTATACATGGTGGCCTGTACTAATGGTGGAGGAAAACCCCGGAAAGAACCACTCTATTTAAACAATTACAATCTAAAAAATACACAATGCATAAGTTCAACAGACATTTTATTCTACATATAAAATAGTCTTTGTCATAAAGGTGGCAAATTTTGTCATAGCACACTGTACCAGCCAAGCTCTGAATTTACTCCATATGAATACCTCAGGAAGAGAGACCTGGGGGAGTTTCTAGGGTTGTGAAGAGTGTCTGATACCTGTATGTGGAGTATCAAGGGGGTGAAATGAGGTATATAGGGATACTGAAAACCAAAACTCTACCAGTCCAATCCTGAGGATTACTATGATAACAAACAACAGCTGATACTTCTTACATGCACCATAGGAAGTATTATGGGATGGGCATAATAGCTGAGTACCTTTAAGTACTGACACAAATTGGGGTTCCAAAGCAGTTATGAATGCATATAAACTTGGCAATTGAATGAAGTGAAGGAAGTGTGGGACAATGGAACAATGTGACTGTAATAAAAAAAAACAATTTAAAGGAAGCATATAAAATACTTTAATACAAAGTATATACAATATATACAAGTACTTCAATACAAAGTATATACAATATATACAAGTACTTTAATACAAAGTATATACAATATATACAAGTACTTCAATACAAAGTATATACAATATATACAAGTACTTTAATACAAAGTATATACAATATATGCAAGTACTTCAATACAAAGTATATACAATATATACAAGTACTTTAATACAAAGTATATACAATATATATAAGTACTTTAATACAAAGTATATACAATATATACAAGTACTTCAATACAAAGTATATACAATTTATACAAGTACTTCAATACAAAGTATATACAAGTACTTCAATACACAGTAAATACAAAGTATATACAAGTACTTCAATATAAAGTATACATGTGTACAATGGAACCCCGCTATAACGTGCCCTGCCATAATGCGAATTCGGATATAACGCAGTTGAAGCATGGCTCCCGAAATTTTGTATATTTATTCGCACATGATTTTTTTCTTCTTGAAGTGTTATGCCAAAATAAATATGACGTGGTCTTTGTGGTTGTCTTCAATTAAGTCTGTATACAATCGTTGCTCTAACAATAGCCGACATGTGTTTCTTCTTTAACTGCACACACAACCATGCAACAGACAATGCGGTGGTGGATAAAAGCTTCTCACAGTTTAATAAACATCAAAAAATGAAACAAGCCAACTTGTTTTCTGGGCTTGGTGGTGTTATTAGACGCAACCAATAAATAATGTCTGCATCCCTAGCTGGAAATTGAGAGGGTATGAAATTGACTTGCGTTCAGCTTAAAAACAATTATAAAAGTGACTTGTGACCATTGCAGGCCTACTGCACTTAGTTCTCGGGTTTTACATGTGTATGGGGTTTGTTTATGAAATGGTAATTAATTTCCGTTTTCTTTATTCTAGTAAATATTTTACCGTTGCGGAAAAGCAATTTCACAAACAGAAGTACGGTAATTCAATGCACTTTGTGCCAAAAACGTTTATTATGATTTTGAGGAAGAGATCGTGTATGAATTCTAATATAATACGATATATAATACGATAAAGCGCGGCTTCTGAAATGTATTAATTTCACCAGGTCCTTGAATTGTTATGCCTAAATAAACATCGGAAATATAACTTATTATTAATCCAAGAGTAAAGACACGTGTTTTTGAACTGCATAAACAACCAAGCAGCCAACAATGTGGTGGTTGATACAAGATTCTGACAATTTAATAAACATCAAAAAACGAAAGCCGCCAATATGTTTTCTGGGCTTGGCAGTGTTATTTGAGGGAATCATTTGACTAGTAAACAGTGTCGGCTTTGTTAGGTGGAAATTGTACATGCGTACAGCTGAAAAAAAACAACTTTATATCAGTGGCGCATGACCATTACAGACTCACTGCGTTTTATGATTTAGCTCTCGGATTTTATGTGTATGGTGTTTGTTAATGAACTTGTCATTACTTTCCTATTTTTTGTATATATAAAAAAATATTTTACCGTTATGGAAAATCAAGTGTACAATTTGTATAGACACCGTTCATAGACCATGAAACGTAATGAATGTACACTTGCTTCGTCTTTTTTAACCTTTTTCTGTTATTTTTCTCATTGAATTAAGACAATGATTTGTGACAAAAATATTGAATAGTTTAAATATGTTTGCAATTAGGTACAGGTATTATGGATTAGCTGCATGCCATGACGGTACTATATCAGACATTAAATTCAGATACAAAGATCTTGGACAAAATTATTGAATATTTAAAATCTGTGCAATCTTCCAATGGAATTGCATGAATTATGGATGAACTGCATGCCACGACGGCACGATAGTAAACAATGTTAATAAACCCCCCCATTCGTTATATAACATCAGTCAGGGTGTTATTGATCAACGTGTATTTTCGGGGGAAAAACAATAAAAAGTAAAACTATCTTACGCAAAGTAATAATCTATAAATATATTATCCATCCACTTTTTTGAATAAGTCTTATTACTGCATTCCATTTAATATTCATCCGATAATACTCTGAATTTTTACATTAGACACAAGTACACGTATATATGCCAATGCAGTGCTTGCTGAAAAATTTAAAATACTATAAAAGCCCCATGATAATGCGACCCCGCTTTTAACACGATCCAATTTCTTGGACCCTGATTATCACATTATAGTGGGGTTCCACTGTACTTCAATACAATGTATATACAAGTACTTCAATACAAAATATATACAAGTACTTCAATACAAAGTATATACAATATATACAAGTACTTCAATACAAAGCATATACAAGTATTTCAATACAAAGTATATACAAGTACATCAATAGAAAGTAGATACAAGCACTTCAATACAAAGTATATACAAGTACTTCAATACAAAGCATATACAAATACTTCAATACAAAGTATATACAAGTTCATCAATACAAAGTATATACAAGTATTTCAATACAAAGTATATACAATCTATACAAGTACTTCAATGCAAAGCATATACAAGTATTTCAATACAAAGTATATACAAGTTCATCAATACAAAGTATATACAATCTATACAAGTACTTCAATACAAAGTATATACAAGTACTTCAATACAAAGTATATACAATCTATACAAGTACTTCAATACAAAGCATATACAAGTATTTCAATACAAAGTATATACAAGTTCATCAATAAAAAGTATATACAATCTATACAAGTACTTCAATACAAAGTATATACAAGTACATCAATACAAAGTATATACAAGTACATCAATACAAAGTATATACAAGTACATCAATACAAAGTATATACAAGTACATCAATACAAAGTATATACAGTAGTCCCCCTCTTATACGGCCACCCCTGCTGCACCGGGAAAGTGGCCTTATAATGCGGGTGGCCGTTCCAGAGGGGAGCTAAATTTATTATGAGAAGTACATGTATATGTAATGTACGTAGTAAGAAAGCTACATACTTCAAAACATTAAATATCTTCGTCTAAATGAAACATTAATCAATAAAAGTTTTTTTGTTTTGTTATAATAACAAATTTATTTCAAATGAATATACGTTATTATTTTTTCTTTCTTGGCGTAAGTGTGATATGCGAGCGGGTATTGATGTCATGCACATTGCAAATGGATTAAAAAACGTCATTTACATCTTGGTACATACATAATTATGTTTCTATTTGCTCCATTTTCCCACTGCTGCTGAATAACCTTCTTATCGGTTATGAATTTGTATTTTCAAAAATTGTTTCAACATAAACTTGTTTTTTTTTCCGAGTTGGCATTCCCCCCCCCCTTCCCTGATGTCGTTGAGTAGCATAACCGACTTTCTTCTAAAATAATGTATCCATTAACATGATGACATTTTAATGTTTGGTAATGATTTATTCGGTTATTGCTGACTGTATGCAATTTAATTATGCAGCCAAAACTTGTGTCGAGTGTACGAAATACAGTCTTCTTAAAGGAAGTCATAATGTGTGGTCACGTGATTTTTCCAGTCTTTGTCTGGTACCCTGTTGATTTTTTTAAGGTTCTCTGTGTGTGCCAATGTACAAAATCTATTTTTTGCCTATGCTGACCCTGTTATGATTATAACAATTACGTCTGGTTATAATCATCAAAGAGAAGAACTCGACATAGGCGTTAAACCCCAAACTCTATCATAACATTATTGAGCCCATTTCCTGTAAACATTGACTTTTATAGATAATGATATACTATAAATCCTTTAGTCGACACTTTTAACGGCGACTTGACACTCAGAGACGTGTATCTACGATAGAGATAATCAAAATTGCTTACCTTACCGTAGGCTTACGTCAAGATTTGAATTAATTATTGGTTCTGGATACATTTAAAGAAACAAAAGTGGCCGTTCATGAGGGTAACATATTTCATTTTTTGTACTAACATGCTGGCCGCTGGTCGCGTTAGAGGGATGGTTGCTCTTGAGGGGTACTTTTGAATACAAACTCGTCGGTGCCAAGGGATTCTGGCCGTAAGAAGCGGGTGGTCGCTGGTCAGGGGGGGGGGGCCGTTCAAGAGGGGGACTACTGTACAAGTACATCAATACAAAGTATATACAAGTACTTCAATACAAAGTATATACAAGTACTTCAATACAAAGTATATACAAGTACATCAATACAAAGTATTTACAAGTATTTCAATACAAAGTATATACAAGTACATCAATACAAAGTATATACAAGTACATCAGTACAAAGTATATACAAGTATATCAATACAAAGTATATACAAGTATTTCAATACAAAGTATATACAAGTACTTCAATACAAAGCATATAGAAGTACATCAATACAAAAAAATATATTAGTTTGGCTTTCCTAAATATTTTCACAGAATAATAATAATAATATTAATAACAATAATGATCTATGTTCTAGTTTCATTAGTAAAAATTTCAACAGACAAGCCAAAATCTTCAGAAAACCAACCTCAGTCTCCAAACATGGCACAATCTTAACACTTCTCAAAATGTGCACGATGGCAATCTTTGCTTCTACTAGTGCAAGTCTCATTCCAATACAATTCCGTGGTCCGTATCCAAAAGAAAGAAATGACAGAGGATGAGCATTCGCCTGAGCTTCTGGTGTAAATCTGAAAGAAATATAAGTGTTTTGTGGAAATTAGTGTTTCACCAAAACCCATGCAATCCCCCTTGACACCTACATCCATGTTTTCACCTTCAACAACTACATTCATGCATTCCCACTCAACAACTACAACCATGCATTCCCTCTAAACACCTACACTCATGCATTCCCCCTAAATATCTACATTCATGCATACCCCCTAAACACCTACATCCATGTTTTCACCTTCAACAACTACAACCATGCATTCCCCCTAAACACCTACACTCATGCATTCCCCCTAAATATCTACATTCATGCATACCCCCTAAACACCTACATCCATGTTTTCACCTTCAACAACTACATCCATGCATTCCCACTCAACACCCACACCCATGCATTCCCCCTAAACACCCATACCCATGAATTCATGCATTCCCCCTAAACACCTACACCCATGCATTTCCCCCAAACTCCTACATTCATACTTTCCTCCTAAACACCTACAACCATGCATTCCCTCAAAACACCTACACCCATGCATTCCCCCTAAACATCTACATTCATGCATTCTCACTAAACACATACATCCCCCTTACCTGATCAGCTAAACTCTAACAATGATGATGACGATATCAATGCCACCAGAAATGTAATGCCTATGCTATACCATACACAGTTTAGACATTGACAATTTTCATTACAGAAATGTTGTACATGAGTACCAAGAGTGGCTTATTATATTCCCCCACCCCACCCCTCTCAGTGATTTGGCTTCTTCTTTACATGTGCCAGCCATGAAAAAGTCTGGTCCTAGTCTGTATTGAAGGAATACTGTTATTGTGAGGAAACCTTGATTGGAGTCAATGACCTTGACCTTGACTTTTTTAAATCTCAAATTGACAGACTTCTTACTTATACGAAGTGCAAGCCATTGACATAGGGGCCCCGAGTGGCCGAGTGGTCTAAAGCACTGTCCATTGCAGATCACTGCCATCTCACCTCTGCGTGGGTTTGAGTCTCAGATTCGGCCAATGTGGGTATGTGAGAAAGCTTGCCAGTAGCTTCTCGTGGGTCTGTGGTTCTTTCTGGGGTTTTCCGGGTTCTTCCTCCACCAATAATACTGGCTGCCATTTGAAGCCTATCTTGTGCTGAAAAATGGCGTTAAACCCTAAAAACAAACAACAAGCCATTGACAAAGTTTGGACCAGATATGTAATGTTGACTAATCTTAATAATGCAGGAACCACTGTACTATCTTAGTCATAATGACCATGATCTTTGACCTTTTCAGCCAAAATCAATAGGCATCTTCCTTAGCCCAACGGCAGGGCTTCTACAAAGTTTTGTAACTTAAGATGGTGTAGAATGAGTTATTTTACATAAATGTTCCTTCCTTGAGTCATGAGCGTGACCCTAAAATCTATATGGATCTTCCTTACCCCAAGCCATCTACAAGTTTATATTTCAAAATTCTATATACTGTGCAGAAAACATGTTTATTTTTCAGTCACTGTAAACTTTAACTTTTACATTTCACCCAAAAATCATAGAGGATATTTACTTTTCTGAAGTTAATACCAGATACATTTCACCATGTGATACCAAAAACATGATATTTTAGCAAATGGATAAGCCACAATTTTAAATTATAAAAGTTTTAGTACCAAAAGATGAAATATGTCCATTATTAATGACGAACAATACAATTTATTTATGCAATAATCTTGTTCCAGAATCGAAATTTAGAATAATAAACTCTTCGGTCATAAATTCACCTCACTTTCATATTCTGCTGATATACATGACATAATTAGGATTAAGCTGACCTAATCTGTAACAATAAATTAAGCTGACTTAATCTGTAACAGCAAATTAAGCTGACCTAATCTGTAACTGTAAATTAAGCTGACCTAATCTGTAACAATAAATTAAGCTGACCTAATCTGTAACAGTAAATTAAGCTGACCTAATCTGTAACAGTAAATTAAGCTGTCCTAATCTGTAATAATAAATTAAGCTGTCCTAATCTGTAACAGTAAATTAAGCTGACCTAATCTGTAACAGTAAATTAAGCTGACCTAATCTGTAACAATAAATTAAGCTGTCCTAATCTGTAACAGTAAATTAAGCTGACCTAATCTGTAACAGTAAATTAAGCTGACCTAATCTGTAACAGTAAATTAAGCTGACCTAATCTGTAACAGTGAATTAAGCTGACCTAATCTGTAACAGTAAATTAAGCTGACCTAATCTGTAACAGTAAATTAAGCTGTCCTAATCTGTAACAGTAAATTACCATTTTGGCGTTTTATAAACTGTTTAACCCTATCTGAAGAAAAAAGACTCAAGTCGATTCAGCTGCTTGGTTGTTATGGAAAAAGAAAAAAAAAATTCAGAGATATGTGAATGGCATCTGGTCAAAATATTTACCCAAACAATTATTTTGATGTCTGAATGCTAAGCAGTTTTTATTTATTTGTTCTAGCTCATAAAGTAGTCATTTTTGTTGTTGTGGGTATAACTTTTGTAGGCACACACAATCAATGCATCACATGGCAAGGTGGGAAATCTTTTATTGTCACATGTGAAAATACCAGGCTATATTTTTCACATGTGAATATACTGGAATGAAGAAAAGATAAAAATGAATCTGCCAATAAGTATCTATATTTCACATTTAAGTATATAATAACACAGGGTTCTTCCTTTTGCCAGATATAATGCATTTGCATAGTTTGGTAGCTGATGACTACTCAAATTATAATGCAGAAATAAAACCATTGATAGACAGCTGGACAGACACGCAGGACTTATGGCAGGCATATAACAAGAAAGGATTAAAAGCAATAGTTGGTACGGCAATAAGGAAACAAGGTATCCCAAAAAATTAGCACAGCTTGCTAATCTTATCTCAGACAGAAAACAAACCTTGATTACTGTGAATTCAAAGATTCTGGAGCATTGTAAATAAATATTGGTATTTAAATTGATTGAAGCAGGAATGACCCTATTGTTTTCACAGAAGGAATGTTGTTTGTTGGATCTTGAAATTCATGTTTTTGTAACATTAGTACTTTCAAGACTGGACTATTGTAACTCAATTCTGTCTGGTTCATCTCAATACCTGGTCCAGAAACTTCAAAACACAGCTGCTTTGATCATTCTTAGAGTACCACAATCAGAGCTCACCTTCCTTGCTGCTCTGTACCCTATAACTGGCTATCAATTCAATCCAGAATAATACACAAAATTTGTTTCCTGTGCTATGTTTCACTGACGGACTCAAGTCCAACATACATATCCAGCTTCACCCATGCATACACACTCTTCTGAGGATCATATACTCATTATTACCACTATGAAAACGAAGTCATATGGACAACGTTCTTTTGCATACCAGTGTTCAGCAACGTGGAATGAATTGCACATTGAAATTAGACACGACACAGTGATCCCATTCAAGAGTGCTCTTAAAACTCACCTTTTTTGACTGCAAGAACAAACTTAAAGATCTAATAGTGTTTCCTACCTTAAATATTGTCATCATTTTTATGTTTTATAATTTCCTAGTGTTTTGTTTTCTTTGTTTTTTTGTAGTCATATCATTATAGATGTAAAGCGCTAAGAGCTTCTTCTAAAGATTAGGTGCTATATAAAGTCCTCATTATTATTATTATTATTTATTATTACTAAAACACTAGCTCTATACAAGCTATTTTACCAACTCAACACAAAATGTAACAATACTAAAACACTAGCTCTATACAAGCTATTTTACCAACACAAAATAAACTACATATGGTATAAACATGCCTGAATGAGGCCATTTTCATGTATCAGGTCATTTTTTACATCCCCATATGGTAGAACAATATTATAACAGGTACATCAGAAAGCACCATACACATAATCCAGAGTAGACACCTGTAAAAATATTACAATGAAACATTCAGCATAAAACAAACCTTAGTATCTAAATATAAACACACATGTGCAAGGTCAGGTTATTCTATAATGTAATTAACAAAAATCTGTACACATGATAAACAAAGCACTGAAACAAGCCAAATGTAAAAGATACTCACTGGTTAGGAATCGTGTATTTTTTTAATTTTTTTCGTTTTCATATGCCAAATAAAGTAATTTATGTTTTGGACATGACAAGTTATTTTATTTTTCCATCCTACAACATACATAAACAGAGATTTTAAATAATTTTAAATTGTAAAACAAAATATGCACAAATGCATGTATTTTCATACTTGTCAGGCAAATAAAGTACGTACATAAGCATACGTTTTCATACCTGTCAGGCAAACAAAGTACATACATAAGCATATATTTTCATACCTGTCAGGCAAATAAATTATGTACATAAAAATAAGCATACATTTTCATACCTGTCAGGCATACAAAGAAAGCATACATTTTCATACTTGTCAGGCAAATAAAGTATGTACATAAGCATGTATTTTCATACCTGTCAGGCAAACAAAGTATGTACATAAGCATACATATTCATACCTGTCAGGTATAAATTCTTCTGGATCATGGTAGTATTCAGGGTCATGGTGAATCTGGTAAATGGGATATTGGATTCCAACGTCCTTAGGAAATTTGTACCCGTCTATGATGACTGTCTCAGTGGCAACTCTGCTCATTCTGCAAATATACAAATATCTTTTACATGTCAATGAAAATCATCATTCCATATTTGCAAAACAAAAATGAGAAAGCAGTGGCCTGCATGTTGCATCTCTTATTAAAGGATTGCTGTAAACTGTGTGGCCTTGACCCTAAAGCCACAAGGTTAATCGATCATCTTGCCACATTAATTGTAAAACCTTAAGAAATTGATCCAATCAAACAATGAGTAAAACCCATCAAGGAGCTCAGGAAATAAAAACTTAAAACAAATCTTGAATCATTTTATTTATTACTGACCTTGACTGCAAGGTCAAAGGGGCAATATCTTCACAGATTGAACTGACTTCATAATAACAAAAATCTGCATGCATATTTTCTATATGACCTTGACCTCAAGGTCAAAAGGGCAAGCATGCACATTACAAACTGAACTGTCTTAGCTTCATAATCACTCAAGATGATTCATGCCAAGTTTATTGTGAATCCAATATGGGTTGCATGAAGTATTAGCTAATGAAACTAGAAGAAAGGAAAGCAATTTACACATATAAATATACCACTGCCTTGTCTGTCTCCCATCCCATGATGGAAAAGTCATATGGCAAAAAAGGTACATTATTGGCAGCTCAGTCTGAAGAGTTGTTGTTGTTGTTGTTTTAGGGTTTAATGCCATTTTTCAGCACATGATAGGTTATACATGGCGGCCAATATTATTGGTGGAGGAAGAACCCAGGAAACTCCCGGAAAGAACCACTGACCCATGAGAAGCTATTGGCAAGCTTTCTCACATAACTACATTAGCCGAATCTTAGTCTCGAACCCACGCAGACAGAGGTGAGATGGCAGTGATCCATAACAGACAGCGCTTTAGACCATTCGGCCACTCAGGGCCCCCAGTCTTTGGTTTTGGCATCGTCTAATGTACAACACATGCATTATCCAGGTCATCACATATATTATCCAGGTAAGCACATGTTTTATCCAGGTTATTGCATATATTAGCCAGGTCAACATGTGTATTATCAAGGTCAACATATGTATTATCAAGGTCAACATATGTATTATCCAGGTCAACACATATATTATCCAGGTCAACACATGTATTATCCAGGTAAACACATTTATTATCCAGGTCATCACATGTATTATCCAGGTCAACACATGTATTATCCATTACAACACATATAATCCAAAAAAACACATATAATCGTAATAATCTGATCTTTTGTTTTTAACTTTATATCATTTACGATGGCTACCATCAGCAGTGTAAAACGCAAATTAAATTTACAGTCTCTGGAAACTAAATATCTGGCTGTTAAGGAAATTGAGGGCTGAACATCTCGCAAAGAGGTCTGTGAACATTTTTTGCTTAAAAATAACACCCGTTTAGAAAGGATGAAAGCTGCTGAGTCTATAAAGGAAGACTATGTTGAAGATAACTGTGCTCCCCAAAGGAAGAAGCAAAAGACTGCTACATTTGAAGACATGGAGGAAGCCACAAAATGGTTCAATGAAACATTTGCAAAAAAACTTAGTGTGGAGACTTCGCTGCAACAAGTGGTTGGTTCAGTCACTTTAATGTTCGTAATATCATCCAATACAAAAGTATTTGTGGAGAATACATGTACTGTTGACAGCTTTTCATTTCCATGTGAATAGCACCATCCCCTTGTTAGCCTCAATAAGATGGGAAGAGGCTGACCAAAATCAAGGCCAATTTAAGTACATGTACATGAAACATGTAAATAACAGCTATCCAACCATGTGCTAATGCCGACATTAAATATCGTACTGTTTTTGTATCAGGATGTGATCGGTGCAATATTTTATTGTGGATTTTATTACACAAAGGTAACCAGAATGTAATTTGTTCAATATACAAGTGTATTTCACACTGATTCTCTCTTCATGTACTCAAAAATTCCATTTGTTCTCAAAGTGTAAATGCTACTCACTGACGACGGGTCACTCTCTGCAGACAAATATTAACTTTTCTCTTTTAAATCGATGATAGTACTTTATAACAGTTTAATAACTGTCGGGTCACCGAAAGTTATTTTTTTAACTTGCCTATGTCTTAGGACATGGAAAAAATTATTATTTCATGTCCTAAGATCTACATCCGTTACAGTAGTAAACAAAAAGACCTAAAAACGGTAAAGTTTAGACATTGGTCCGCGGATAAGCCAACTGCCCCCCCCCATTCCAGGCCTTTATTTTTTCCTAAATTATTCAGCATATATGCGGGTATATATACTGTGATAATGAAATAATTGGTCTCATATATAATCGGTATCGGCAATTTTAATAATCGGCTATATGCGGTATCAGCATAATCGGCAAAAAGTGACATCAGTACAGCTCTAAAGATAATACCCCAATAATTGATCCCTAATGTTGAACTTTAAGAAAATCATGATCAGAATTGGCAACGGAAACTTTATCATCAAAAATGCTATTTTGAAATATCAAATTTAAAAATAGACCATACAATTTTTTACATTTTCTTTCCAAACGACATTCCCAGTACACCTTAATTAATCATATGTAATGAAAATTTGATCAATGAAAATGTCATGCCGTTCGGAGGCAGTACTTTACTAAATAAATATAAATTCTTAATCAATTGAAATTTGTGTTCTAGTTATATCTTTTAGTTACTTTAAAGTGTAATCATTTTAAATACAATGTGTCCTCTTGTAATTAAACGTAAATGCATCAATCTACCAAAACGTCTATGTCTGTGAACATTTGCACATGGAAGTATTTGTTGTACTGAATTAAAAGCTGGCCTCCTTTGTGTTATCACATTAATTATGTCTTTTGAATAATAAAGGAGGTATAATAAAAGAAAACTTAAAAGGCAAAAAAAAATCCTACAAACTTAAAATCTAGCAGCCCCAGTCACATGTCAGGTGAACTGACTTCATTTGATAAAGAGGCATATGAAAATATCTTGCATCTAGCACAAGCAGTAACTAATGACTGAGAGGATTTGTAAAATATTATCCATCTAACCAAGGGGAGACCATTCATTTCACTTCCACTATGGAAATCAACTGACTTCTTTTTAATAACTTTTGTTGCTAAATTTAACTGAAAAGACATGGTGAACATCTGTCTAAGCTTAGGAGGGCTGGATTTGCAAGGAAGTGGATAAGCTCCAAATGTATAATAAGTATCTGAGACAGAAAATTAATAAAACTTACAAAAGAAAAATGTTTCCATCTTGAATTAACCACCTGTCTCACCTTAATCTACATTAGGTATCAATATTGCAAGAAAATTATTACCATACTGTACTGTCAGAAATAGACCTAACAAATATTGGGTACACAACATACTTCAACAATGGAGGGTACATCCTTAGTACTTATGACACTAATAAACTGACCAATGATGGGTCCATCCTTAGTGCTTCAGACACTAATGAAGTGACCAATGATTGTTTCATCCTTAGTGCTTCAGACACTAATGAAGTGACCCATGATGAGTTCATCCACAGTACTTCAGTCAATAATGAACTTACCAGTGATTGTTTCATCCTTAGTGCTTCAGACACTAATGAAGTGACCAATGATGAGTTTATCTTAAGTGCTTTAGAAACTAATGAAGTGACCATTGATGAGTTCATTCACAGTGTTTCAGACACTAATGAAGTGACCAATGGTGGGTTCATCCTTAGTGCTTCAGACAATAATGAAGTGACCAATGATTGTTTTATCCTTAGTGCTTCAGACACTAATGAAGTGACCAATGATGAGTTATCAACAGTGCTTCAGACACTAATGAAGTGACCAATGATGAGTTCATCCACAGTGCTTCAGACACGTATGAAGTGACCAATGATGAGTTCATCCTCAGTGCTTCAGACACTAATGGACTGACCAATGATAAATTCATCCTTAGTGCTTCAGACACATATGAACTGACCAATGATTGGTTCATCTCAGTGCTTCAGACACTAATGACTGACCAATGATGAGTTCATCCTTAGTGTTTCAGACTCTAATGCACTGACCAATGATGAGTTCATCCACAGTGCTTTAGACACTAATGAAATGATCAATGATGAGTTCATCCTCAGTGCTTCAGACACTAATGAAATGATCAATGATGAGTTCATCCACAATGCTTCAGACATTAATGAACTGACCAATGATGGGTGCATCCACAGTGCTTCAGACACTAATGAAGTGACCAATGATGAGTTCATCCACATTGCTTCAGACATTAATGAAGTGACCAATGATGAGTTCATTCACAGTGCTTCTGACTCTACGTACCTCAACAATGGTGGGTACATCCTCAGTGTCTCTGAGACAACTTGATCCAAGTACTTCAACTCTTGAATGTTATCATAATTTGGTTCTTCCTGTCAAAGATTAAAATAACACAATTTAAAATGTTAGATAAAACTCTTGGGTAACCATGATACATGTTTTAATTTGGGTTTAATGGCACATAAGCACAGCAATGGTTATATGGTGCTGAATAAAAGTTAAGTTCAAAATATGTAAATTTAAAGAACTGCAAAACAGAAAAGTCAATACAAAATGAATGTAAACATAAAGTAATACAAGATAAAAGACAAAACATATAAGGTAAATAAAATATAAGACAAAAAAAACATAAAAGAAAAGATACAAGAAAAAACATAAAATCCATAAAATAAAGGGTTATGGATTAGTACAAAAAAGACTCAATTCTTAACATTGCCGACATAAAATATAGATGGATAATAAGATGATGACCAAAGGATTGGACCATGACCACTCATACCAATAAGCAAGTGACCAATACATGTAGGACATTTTAAAAATGGCCAAGGGACTTAACCATGACCACTTATACCAATAAGAAAGTGACCAATATATGCAGGAGATTTTGATGATGACCAAAGGGCTTGATTATGATCACTTGTACCAATAAGCAACTGACCAATGTGTAGAACATTTTAATAATGACCAAGGGACTTGACCATGACCACTTGTACCAATAAGAAAGTGACCAATATATGTAGAACATTTTGATGATGACCAAGGGGCTTGACCATGACAACTTATACCAATAGGCAAGTAACCAATATATGTAAGACATTTTGATGATGACCAAGGGGCTTGACCATGACCACTTATACAATAAGCAAGTGAACAATATATGTAGAACATTCTGACAATGACCACAGGGCTTGACCATTATGAGTAGCCAACCATTATATATATGTATGTAGATGAAACTGATACAAGTTTGAGTTTAAAAGATGAATTCTGCTGAAAACATGTTGCACCTGCCAACAATGTGATGATGTAAATGATGTCCAGATCTTAATATTGTTGTTCACAACTACAAGTTGTTATTGTCAAAAATGTAATACCGACTATGGGTTCATCAAACTTCCTAAGTCTCAATTTTGCGATTTTCAGAAAAATGACATTTTCAGCTATACTTGAATTGGATTAAGGAAGTGTCCAACTGATTGCAAAGAAAGAAAATTGCTCATTAAGAGTCTAACTGGCTCCACAGAAATTCTATTGCTCATTTAATGAAAGGGTCCTATTGATTCCACTGAAGGACTATTGCTTAATTGGGGAAAGGATCCTATTGATTCCACCAAATGACTATTGCTTAATGGGGGAGGGTCCAATTGACTACACTGAAGGACTATTGCTCACTGACGGAAAGGGTCCTATTGATTGCATTGATGGACTAAGGAGGTGCTCACCAGTTATGTACTTTTGAGAAATGACATGTAAGTTGAAGTTGTTTTCATTTGAAACATGCACAGTGGAGAGAATGTTGGCATAGCTCTATGCTACTTTGATCTAATGTGGCTGACATTTCACTGATACTGTACTTATGGAAATTGTACATGATCTAAGTACAAAGCTAACTAAACTGACAGCTCCCTTATGCTAACAAAAATCAGCCTGAATTAATGTACACTATTTTTAGCACCTATTAAAATCGGGTAAAACAACTTCTGCCAACTTCTGAAATTGTAATGGACGAATTACAACATATAAAAAAATGTTTTAAAAAGTTATCGGCTCTTTATTTTAATTACAACTTACCTCTTAAGTTCAGAAAGTGAAAATTACCAAGTGGAGCTAGCAGTTTTTCAATGATGTACATCTGGAGTAAGGCCAAGCTGTATACTTTCTAACCCATATTATGCCCATCAATCATACACCAAAATAAAGGAAATTAAAGATTGTTTGAACAATACCTAAAATAAACAAGGTCTTTTCAAAATAACTAGTATAACCAGTGAGCATACCCAGGGAAATTCTTTCTCTTACAATTTCTAACCCTATGCAAACTATAGAGCGCCTTCTTAATATAAATTTGAAAATGTACACCATTATTTTTCTTATTTTCATATCATTATGTATGATGTTCTTAACAAAATGGCAAATTAACACTGCTTTTATGCATGAAAATAACCTTATTATGCTTATTTTCTCTTTCTTACCACCTTGAAACAGTAAACAAGACGCATGCAATTATTTTTCTTATTTTCATATCATTATATGTTGCAAACAAAATCGTATGTTAACATTGGTTTTATGCATGAAAATAATCTGATTTTGCTTATTTTGTTCTTGCTTACAGAATATGGCCTTGAGGCAGTGACCTTAATTATGGGGATATCAGAAGTCTTAGAATATTTGAATGAAGTCAACTTAAATTTAAAACTGTTATATTAAGTAAAAGAAATATATTGTGAAATTATTATTTTTCATTTATTTGCAATGAAATTAAATTTAAAAAATGATGACCAAGCAAATTAGCTTTCTTTCATATTAAACAAAAAGCAAATATTTGACCACTGAGCTTTATGAACCACATCTTTCTGATCACTTTTCAAACTGTAAAATGTATTGGTGACATCTCAGGATCAATTCTGGCTAGTTTCATGATTGCTATGTTGACAATATGTAATGTGCTTTCTTAAAATAGCTCACTTTTCATGCTAAGGGGGGGGGGGGAAGGTGGATTTGTGAGAGATTCTAAGACTTATAAAAATTGTGCTGTGGTGGGAAATACAGGAGAATTATTCACAAGGACTTTTTTTTTATGCTTGTGGCTTAAACGTTTTAGCCGTACAATCAAAAATAAGTCATACAATAATATTACCTATCTTTACCTATCTTTTGAGAGAGTGATATATGTAAGATGAAGTTGTTTGCATGAAATTATAAATGATCAAAGCACACTGCTAACTAAAATGACTGCTCCCTTGCACTCCAAACATCAGCCTGATTTTGTCTAAAGTATACTATCCTTAGCAACTATTAAAATACGGAAATTTAATTTTGCAGTACCAGCTTCTTAAAGTGCAAGGAATAAATTAAAAAATATATAACAAGTAAAAACGTTATCGGCTCCTTTTATAAAATTTACCTTTGAAGTTTAGGAAGTGAAAATGACCAAGTGGAGCTAGCACATTTTTGAAAGGTGCATATCTGGAGTAAGGCCAACCTGTATACTCTATAACCCAAATTACACCCATAAATCATACACCACATTAAAGAGAATTAAATGCTCTTTGAACTATACCTAAGATACATAAGGTCTTTGTTAAATAGCCAGTATAACTAGTGAAAAAATCTGACAAAATTCTTTTGTTTAAAATTCTAACCATATGCAAAATACGAAACTGTAGAGAATCACAGTGGAACAGAAGGACTGTTGCTTATTGGAGGCTAGGATTTCTATTGATTCTATAGAAAGAATATTGTTCAATGAGTCTTTAAATTCATGGCTGGTTACAAACATGAAATCTAAGAGAAAACCTTAAAAAAAAAACTAGCTATGTTTTACTATCGAATAAATCAAGTGAGATAAAAGGTTATTAACCTTCTGCATAACACTGTCCAGCTCTTCAGTGAGTTTTTCTTGAATCTCTGGATGGACAGCCATTGCATACAGGAAATAGGTCAGTAATGTAGCTGTTGTCTCATAGCCAGCAATGAAAAACAAAAAGGCTTGTCCAAGAATTTCAGCCATGTCCAACCCTGGGGAAAAAAATATTGTTCAAATGTTTTGTAAACAATTTATTATAAAACAAACATCAACAGCTTTCTTTGCATTTCTTTATAATACTTGTCAACACTTGGTGCAATGTGTACATTTGTCGAGTACTATTATACACAATTTTGATACTTCAGTACAGTCAACAGTGTAACTTAGAAGTAATGATTGCATCTTGCAGTACAATAATAATAGTTGCTTCTGACCCATTTTCCAGATTTCACATTTCTGTACTCTGTAAGCAAATAACCAAAGCTACAATATATGGATAGTGTTTGTTATTTGAATCTTACAAGCAAATTCCAGGACTCACTCTTAATAACAACTGAAGAAACCAATATCTGTCATTACATAATGCACCAGTAAGTTTGTTTGAAGTAATCGGACTAAAAAAACATACACCATGATCTGCTGATGCAATAAGTGATGGCAGATCAAGGTCTATGTTGTTTGCATTGACTAATATATATATATATATATATATATATATATATATATATATATATATATATATATATATATATATATAAAACGAGTTAAGCTATATTTGAAAAGATAACAGTGGTGCGATAGTAAACAAGTCAAGCTATATTTGAAAAGATAACAGTGGTGTGATAGTAAACAAGTTAAGCTATATTTGAAAAGATAACAGTGGTGCGATAGTAAACAAGTCAAGCTATATTTGAAAAGGTGACAAAGCTGTGATAGTAAACGAGTTAAGCTATAACTGAAAAGATAACAATGGATCGATAGCAAACAAGTTAAGCTATATTTGAAAAGATAACAATGGAGATAGTAAACGAGTAAAGCTATATTTCAAAAGATAGCAGTTCTATTGAACATTACAAAACACCTATAGCATTTAAAAAAAAACATATATAATGATTTGATTTTTGAAAAAAGAACCAAAAACCAAAAAAAGAAAACTTAAAACATGCTGAAAACATTTCAGGTAGGAAACATTATGAAGTCTTCAAGTTTGTTCTTGTAGTCGAAAAAGATGACTTTTAAGAGCACTCTTGAATGAGATCACTCTGTCTTTGTGTCTAAGTTCAGTCCACTGGGCAATTCATTCCATGTTGCTGGGCCCTGGTATGCAAAAGAACGTTCTCCATATGACTTTGTTTTCATAGTGGGAATAATGAGTATACGATTGTCAGAAGAGGAGCATAAGTATATTGCTTCTGTGTACTCATGGGTGAGGCTGGATAGGTATGCTGGACTGGAGTCTGTCAGTGAAACGTAGCACAGAAAACAAATTTTGGCTTTGATTCTAGATTGAATGGATAGCCAGTGTTGGTTACAGAGCAGTGGGGAGGTGTGCTCAGACTGTGGTACTCTAAGGATGATCCGAGCAGCTGTGTTTTGAATGTTTTGAAGTTTCTTGAGTAGATATTGAGAAGAATCAGACTGAATTGAGTTACAATAGTCCAGTCTTGAAAGTACTAATGAACTCACAAGTGTTTTAGTGCATCAACTGAAAGACATTTGTGAATGGAACTGATGTGTCTCAGCTCAAGATATGCAGCCTTGTTCATGACATGTTGGTGCAATGTGAGAGTACTGTCTAGAGTAACACTTAGGTTTCATACTGATTGTATGCATTTAATGTTGCTGATATTTATTGTTTGAGGTAAATGCTGTGGTTTGTAATCGGACAAGGTACTTAACTCCAGGTACTTTAACTTTTACTCTTCATCAGTTGATGTGCCATAAGAACACAAACAAACAAACAACTTAATATTTCAAAAGTCGACCAGAATTATAGGACAAAGTTTCAGTAAAATCTATCATGTCACTATAAAACATTGTAGCAAATATTTTTTTCAAATAATAAATGAAACTGTGATTCCCTGAACACAACTTAAATCTCTAAAATTGAGTCTTTTATGAATACTATTCCAGGCTGAGATAAGGTACAAGGGTACTCAAAAATTACTGACATATTTACTGATGGTCTTATGTAATTTTTAAATTGGACACAAACAGTTCCTGAACATTTAAATGCTGATTGAAAATAACAACATGCAAAAAGAAAAAAGAATAATTATTTGAATTAAACAAACTGTCTGGTCTGGTAATTTTATGAAGAGAAATAAAACAAAAATATTTTGGCCAATATATTTTTTTTACACAAAATAATTCAAGTTGTAGTTCTGTTTACTAAACAGATTCATTTTCAAAACAAAAGACCAAAGTGGTCATGAGATTACTCACATGGCTAATCAAAAGAGCAGTTGGCCGACAAATCTGGGCATAAAAAATATTTCTATAAACTTTTCTTTCAACACTGTTGATTACATATGTTATGAAAAAAGTGTTTTCTGTACTTGTTTGCATCTTTATTACATCTCAGCTTCATTTGTTCTATACTAAATGAACATTAAAAATACAAAATACATCAAACTGCCAAAATACATCAAACTGGTACAATTTTGTTCAGCAGTTTTAGAAATAAAAGTATTTATGTAATTATGTCTTTCTTATTTTTAGTATGGGTGGTTATACTTGATGGCAGATCAGCTTCATTGGTATAAACCGGAGAGGCTTTCAAAGAAAATTGTTTGTCATATTGGCATCATTTGTATAAAATGAAATGACTTTTATACCAACATGCCATCTGTCAAATTTGATCCAATTATGTCATGCGGTTTATAAGCAGTTGCTTTTTAAAAAATCTATTTTTAATCATGGCAGCTAAAATATTTTTTCATTCTAATGTACTTACTATAGTCCAATATTCAATTTATTTCAATCAAATCAATATCTAGAATAGCTTTTGTATCAGTGTACTTCAAATGTTATCCTTACTTTTACTGCTAGACTGTAATCCTGACTCTCGATTCTCCTCCTGAATCTCCTCCTCTGCATTCAGCAACAGCTGTATAAAGTCAACTCGACCAGTCTACACCAAAGAAATGTCAAATCACATCTTAATATGGAAAGATTCCGCACTTCTGTGGGTTTGTTTTGCATTAACCTACAAACTGAACATAGTCATTTCCTAAATAATCTCTATAATTTATTTTGGATCAGCAAAGTCTATGTATTATTATTATTATTATTATTATTATTATTATTAAAGAAGAAACTATTAAATTATGCATCTGTTGAACAAATAATGTGTAGTAATTTTAGTGTCTGTAATCTATTTCTAATTCCATCCAATTCTATGTATGATCAGTAACCAACTTTCTATATTAAAATGTGATTTACATTTAGTTGGTGTTAATTTCTGTCATGGGATAAAATAATTTTGAACCTCACTTAAAAGAAGCATTCGGGAAAATGTTTTTTCACTAATTTCAAATTTAGTTCTACACCAACAGAAAGTTAAATCACATTTTAATATGGATTCTTTTATTAATCTATGAATTTAACATAATCATTACCTAATAATCTCTATGCTTCATTCTGGCAAAACAAAGTCTCTGTATTATCATTATTATTACAGTGGGACCCCACTATAATGTGCCCCGTTATAACACGAATTCGGATATAACGCGGTCGTGGCATGGCTCCTGAAATTTCAGGTAATTTATTACAGGTATTTTTCTCAAAAACCCCAAAAAATCTTTTCAGTATGAAAAATAAAATATGTCAAGAGTCTAAAAAGTGTGAAAAAGAACGTGTAGAAAATGTATTATCATTTTGGGGAGGAAATCACACACAAATTCGAATATAAAATAATCATTGTATGGCTCCTAACATCGGAAATACAAACCAATTGCTGGGCCTACTGAGAACTTTGATCTTTATTTATTGTTGAAAAATTACAGCTCAGAAGTGTCAATATTATTATTACTGATCCCTGAGCAATGAAGCCATCATGTCTACTTTGTGTTTGTCTTGAATGCATTCCGAATACAATCGTTGCTCTAATAATCTCCGATATATGTTCTCTTAATTTCATACACAACTAAGCAGCAGCCAATGTGGTGGTTGATAAAAGATTCTCACCAGAATGTATAAATCAATTAATTTAGTACATTGTTTATCATCAAAGTGAACTGCCAAGCTAAACTTGTTCAAATCAGGGGGCAACAATTTATACAGCATCAAAGAAACAAAAACCGCCAACATGTGTGCATGGCTTGGCGATGTTGTTTTATGCAATCTGTTGACTAGTAAATTCGAATTCTGCAACTGATAACTATAATTGACTTTGCCAAGAGCAAACGTGACATTAGCAGAAAGCAGCTAAAAATCACAGTTTTTCAAAAAATAATAACTATTGACAGATGAGAAATGTAGTGGTATAAAATGTATACAGACACCGTTCATTAATCTTCGCACATACCACAGGAGTCTGACATTTCATCAATAAAGTGTGTTTATATATATATATATATATATATATATATATATATATATATATATATATATATATATATATATATATATATATATATATATATATATATATATATTATTGATAAGGGTAATTCATGTTGTCAGACATTTCACCGTACTTTATTGATAAAACGTCTGACTCCTGTGGACATACTATTTCATCATTCATTACGTACACCCGTTACGTAATTTTTGTAATTTTCTTTTCATTGAATTCAGTCACATAATGATCTGTGACAAAATTATTGAATATTTTACATCCATGTGTGGATATTTTTGATGGAAATATTTGTATTATGGATTCAATGTATGTTACAAGATTCACTGGTGAGTACACGGTGTTGATACTCTTTTCATGCAATAGATTATACATGTATATATAAATTAGACACGTGTATGTACCAATGCATGGTTCTCTGAATAAAGAAATATATTACATCTGCAATTTCTGTTACCACAGCAAATGTTTTTCTCATTTAATATATATTGATCAAAAATGGTAATTGTGCCATGCATTTTTGCACCCATCTTTATGTACACCCCCCTCCCCAATTAAATCCAAAAATGTGTTGATATTGTACATGGTTGCTTATAACACGGTTCAGTTCATAACACGGTTGGATTCTATGGCTCCCAACTACAGTGTTATAGTGGGGTCCCACGGTATTATTATTATTATTATTATTATTATTGAAACAATAATTCTGGAAACCAATTATTTATTTGAATATCAATCTTTGCAAAAATTATTAATTAGACAATGTTAGTTTCTGTAATCTTCTTTCTAATCCCATAAAATTCTATATAAGGTAAGTAACCAGCTATATCATTAATATATCCCATAAAATTCTATATAAGGTAAGTAACCAGCTATATCATTAATATATCCCATAAAATTCTATATAAGGTAAGTAACCAGCTATATCATTAATATATCCCATAAAATTCTATATAAGGTAAGTAACCAGCTATATCATTAATATATCCCATAAAATTCTATATAAGGTAAGTAACCAGCTATATCATTAATATATCCCATAAAATTCTATATAAGGTAAGTAACCAGCTATATCATTAATATATCCCATAAAATTCTATATAAGGTAAGTAACCAGCTATATCATTAATATATCCCATAAAATTCTATATAAGGTAAGTAACCAGTCATTAATATATCCCATAAAATTCTATATAAGGTAAGTAACCAGCTATATCATTAATATATCCCATAAAATTCTATATAAGGTAAGTAACCAGCTATATCATTAATATATCCCATAAAATTCTATATAAGGTTAGTAACCAGCTATATCATTAATATATCCCATAAAATTCTATATAAGGCTAGTAACCAGCTATATCATTAATATATCCCATAAAATTCTATATAAGGTAAGTAACCAGCTATATCATTAATATATCCCATAAAATTCTATATAAGGTAAGTAACCAGCTATATCATTAATATATCCCATAAAATTCTATATAAGGTAAGTAACCAGCTATATCATTAATATATCCCATAAAATTCTATATAAGGTTAGTAACCAGCTATATCATTAATATATCCCATGACAGTTATTAATTTTTAACCTTAATTAACAGAAGAATTCTTACTGAACAAAAATATTTAATTCTGGTACTTTCATATTTAGTTCTTGGTGTCCTTACTTTACTGGTGTCCCTTTCATAATTCATGCTTCCTGTACTGCTTTGGATGCAGCATTTTTTAAAACAAGTTTTTAGTATTGTTTCATTTCTTCAAAAACCCAAAGAATTCTGACATAAAAAGAAATGTTGGTAAAGTAATCAAAAGAAATGGTAGTGAAAAAAAACAATAATTGTCTCTATGGTGGATGCTATTATTAATGTTCTCAACATTTCTCTCATTTTGGGAATTCCCATTATTTTTCAAAACTGCCACTGTAAAACCTCTGTTGAAGAAAATGATACTCAACCCTAATGATTTAAAGAACATCTGATTTCTAATCTCTCATTCATTTAAAAAATTCTTAGAAAAAGTTGTTCTATTCCAAAGTTTCTCTCATCTGAATTCAAACAGTCTTAATTAGTAATGTACATACAGCCTTCATATAACCACATTATTATCAAACTGCTCTTCTCACAGTATATAACTACCTTTAAGTCTCTCTGCTTTGGATAAAAGAAAGACTGACATCCTCACCCCCCCCCCCCTTGACTTATCTGTGAGATTTGACACAACAGTCCATGATATATTTATTCACGGTCTCCAGTATTTATTTGGTATTCATGATACATGATGTTGAGGCTACCATCCAGGTGTAGATAGGCTGATTTAAGAAATGACGTCATGGATGACATGTAACAAGCTGCACATGAATGATCATAAAACTGAAGCTATCGTGACACAGCACAAATGCTTTCCCATTCACATCCTACATCTGAAACATTAAGTATCAGCAATACCAACATTAAATTTACACAGCACTAAGTCTAGCTATTACACTCAACAGTCCACTCTCATTACACCAGGATGTCATGAGCATGTTCAAAAGATTACATATTGAAAGCTGAAAAGCATCAGCTCCAGTCACAATTTTCTTTCAGCCACTAAACCATGTGTGTTCCTTAGTACTCTTAGGACTGGACTATTGTAATTAACTTCTATTTGGTTTGTCTCAATATCTACCACAGAAACATTCAAAAACATGGCTGATCAGATCATCCTTTGAGTATTAAAAACTGAGCACATTCCCCCCACCCCGCTCTGTAACCTTCATTGGCTACCTCTTTGATCCAGAATCAAACCCAAAATCTGTTAACTGTGCTACATTTTGTTGACTGGCTCCAACCCAATATACCTATCTGACCTCACCCATGTGTACACTCCATCTAGAAACGTATGCTCTTCTTCTGAAACTCGTATTCTCATTGTTCCCACTGTTAAAATGACATCATACTGACAAATGTCTTTTGCCCAGTTACAAATTGTCCATAGATCTTAGACATAAGGACACAGTTCTTAAAGCTCATTGATTTTGAGTACATGAACAAACTTAAAGACTTAATGCGGTTTTATTCTTTAATTGTCATCAGCATTGGTTTTGCTTTGTAATTTCATTGTGTATGTCTTTGTAATCTAATCACTGTATATGTTTTTATGTGTTATCTAATATTGTAAACACACAGAGCTTCTAAAAATAGGCACTGTACTAAGTCCACATTATATCATTATTATTATCATCATCATCATCATCATCATCATCATCATTATTAATCAATGTCATGGCATTCCTTCGACATAAGATGCACAGAAATGTTTTTTAAATGGATGTACAGTATAATCTTGTTTATATAGTACTGCATTGGGAGAATTAGATAGTCCCTGGCCATTTCACAGTTCTAAATACCAGCTCTACCGCTGTATAACTAATTAAAGAAAATTCTACATTCACAGGAAAAAAAAACTATTTTTGCAACAGTATCCATAGCTCTGAAGAAAAAATAGCAGTTTACAGAAAATTTAACAACACCATTAGTGATAAATTGTGAGCTTTATCTATGGAGCTTCTTCAACCCTAATCTCCCCCATATTTCGGCACAATAACCCGAGCCTTCCCGGCAATTTTTTTTACAATTTTATAAAAAGTAAAATTTTGCAAAATAAAAGTAATATTATGCCTTAGAATGATAATCCACTATGATATAACAGCAAATATCAAATTGTCTCTTTTCAAACATGCTTATAAAATGCTTTTTATTACTATGACTATGTAACAAACTGTCTCGAAATTTCTTCATATTTCATATTTTTCATATTTTTTCTATATTTCACTGACTATCTAGTGAATAACATAACACAGGCCGGTATACCGGCCTTTCGGGTTATGACGGTAGATAGCTAGGCCAGTATACCGGCCTTTCGGGTTATGACGGTAGATAGCTAGGCCAGTATACCGGCCTTTCGGGTATATACACCGTTACAACTGGCCAGTAAACTGGCCTGTCGGGTTCAAAGGGCTAAGTACAAAGAATCAAACTCAATACCAAATACAACAACAACATCATCATCACCACCAATGCTATTTAAAACTTCTAATGCATTAGGGAAAACCATCACCAATGCTATTTAAAACTTCTAATGCATTAGGGAAAACCATCACCAATGCTATTTAAAACTTCTAATGCATTAGGGAAAACCATCACCAATGCTATTTAAAACTTCTAATGCATTAGGGAAAACAATTATTTCTTACATTGATCCCCTTTTTTCTGTCCTCAATAATTTCCTTGGTCCTGCTGACAAAAAACTTTACACAATCATTCGGCCAGAATCCAAGACCCAATTTTGTCATCAATGGGGCAAGTCTTGGAAATAACACTGAAAAAAGTCACCAACATAATGAATATTTAGACAATTCTAAGCACTCCCTGAAAATGTTTTTAAAAAATCTTTCTAACAGATTAATTATTTTTCTCTCATTTCTCACAAGAAAATATTGTAAGACAAGATATTGTAGGACAAGATAGATATTTATGCAGCTTTAAAAATAATAATAAAATAATAATGACTTCATTTAAATACAGAGTACTTGTAAAAAGGTGACATAACAGGTATCTAGTGTAGTTTAATTAATAGAGAATAATTTGTAACTGTAACGTCATTAGAAAAAGTGTGGAAAGTTTACAACCAAAACATTTGTTGTAAAGGATGACTATTTACAGGTCAGCAAAATGTCTCTTTAATTCTAAAACTGAAATCAACTTTGCAGACATGCATAATGTCATAATCATAATACATGTAATTATTGGACCAATTAGTGCTCTTGTGTGAGATGGGCATATTCCATATGCCTTTCTCACATGGACAAAATGTATGACACATATACAAATGAGAGAAATTATTTGGTAACTTAAACATTATTTTTTCACATTTTTCCAGAAGTTAATTATCAACCCAATGGAAAGAAAACTTTTAAACTCTGGTACAAGATTCATCCATAACTTGAGATAAAAAGATTCATCTGTACCTTCAAAATAAACATTAAATTCATTTGTAATTTGAGATTAATAATAAAAATATTCATCTGTTAATTCAATAATAATAATAATAATAATAATGATTTATTTATAGTGGGTGACTCATTAGTCAAAGACTATTCTCCCTTGAGGCCCTCTTAATGAGACTTTAACATGCACATTATATGAAGATAACAATAATTAGTGCTTAGTTTAGCATGTTTAGTATTAAAATACTAAATTCCATTATCTATTAGAAACACATGCATGCTCATGATATCTCTTCTTAAATACTCTAATATTTTCAGCCGATTTTACATGTAGTGGAAGCTTATTCCACAGAACTGTACCAGAGTACTGAAAACTCTTTCTGAATTGCTCTGTTCTTGGTTTTGGTACTAGGTTTCCATATGATATTGATCTCACCTGGTATTGTGTTGAAAAAAACCTGAATAAATCCTGATTGTGCTTTATGGAATAGAGAGTTTGTTTCAAAAAATGTATAGACCTGAATGGCTACATGCTTTTCAACTAATTTTGACAATACAGAAGTGATGTTGGTCTGTGATTTCCTGGATCCTCCTTTTCTCCATTCTTAAAGATAGGTGTAACCTTTGCACATTTCAGTTTTTCTGGAAAATTACCACTCATTATACTTAAATTTATGACAAGCGTTACTGACTTTGTTATTACTGGTGCAGCAATTTTAAGAATTTGTGGACCAATACCATCCAATCCAGAGAATTTATTAATATTCAACTTAATTAGCATATCAAAAACATTAGCTTCACTAACATTAGCTAATGAAAAATAATTATCTTCAGGAATTTTAGCTCTTATAAATAACTGTAGAGCATCAAGTTCAATTGGGATGTTAGTCTGGTTCTGAATACTGTTACTGGAGATGGTTTTGAAGAAATTGTTGAACATTTCCACAATGTCATGTACAGATGTTGCTATATCATCATTTTGCTTAAGTCCAGGAGGAAGACAACTGTTCTTGGGTGGGTTCAGCTCTTTTAGATGCTTCCACGATGTTTTGGTATTCTTACTTTCATTAATAGCCTGTTTATAGCAGGTCTCTTTTGCCTTATCTATCAGGTGCTTAGTTTTATTCTTCCACTTTCTATAGCTTTTCATTTCTTTTTTCTTGTGGAAATTATCTCTGAGGTGCCTAGCCTCATTGACCTCAGGGGTAATCCACTTTGGTGTAATTTGGTGTTTAACCCTTTTTGTTTTAACTGGGGCATGCTTGTCTAAGGCTGCATTGAACATCTGATATCATTTTTCTAAAGCAGTGATGACATCAGCTATTTTGGTAATATTCAGATGAAACCTTCAAAGATAACAGAGGGACCACTCTCCTCCTTAATTATGTATTTCACTTTTATCCAAGTCACTTTTAATAAGGGAAAGCAAGCATTAGAAAATAAGGTTTTCTCCTAAGTTATGTCGCTTAATTTCTGAGATTTTATGCATCATGGCTAATAAGCTCCGATGACTCTCAGTGCCACAAAAAATACTCTGTTGTGTTTCAACCTAACATGTGAAATAGTGACTGATATTACCATATATACTTGTATACAAGCCAAATAAATGTGGAAAAATGAAGGCCTGGAAAAAGGAGTCGGATTATCTGATGGGCAATTTCTAAATTTGACAGATTTAAGTATTTTTGTTGACTACTTTAATGGCTGTAAATCTTGGGACACAAAAAAATAATTTTTCGATTTCCTAAGGCATATGCATGTAAGAAATAGCATTTACTGTGAAGTGACAATTATTAAACTGTAATAAGATAATATTATTTATTTTTTAAAAATTATTTTGTGCATATTTTCTGATTTTTCAAACATGGAATTTAAATAAAGCTAAATACAGACTTCATAATTTGCAGGCCGGTTGAGTTTACCCGGGAGACCAGGCTGAACTATAATGTACAAGTAATAATAGGGGATACCCTAGCAACAATGGGAATACATTACAGACCCCCTGAGACATTATAGCGAAGAGGAGGTTTTAAAAATCACCTTGGAGCACTCTAGCGACAAGGGGGATTGAACATGGGGAATATTGGGATTGTATAGCAAAAGGGGAAAGTGGGGTTGTTGTATAAGGACAATAGGAATAGAAGAGGTGATGTGATGTCACAGTACTAAGATTGGTAACAATGTCACAACAGTGGTAGAAACAGGTGTGCACTCGGTTGACCTCAGTTTGGAGTAGAGAATGGGACATAGGCATAGAGTGATAGAACACATACAACATACACTATACACTCACAAACATTTCACCTATTTGTTTTAGGCAAGCAAATTGTTTTGAGACATATGAGTGAAACTGAAAAGGACCATTGAGTTTTATGTTAACATGATTACGTTAACACAGAGGGCATCTCACGAATCTTCTTCTCTTCCTTAAACTTTGTCTGGGTTCTGGACCGTATAATAAGACTCTCTTAAAGCAGCCTTGCCTCTCCACACAGATCCTTCTTTTCCAAAAGGCTGTATCAGTCATTCAGGTGATTGTCTATGATGAACTGATGGGATAGTTTGGGTGGAAGAGCATTGATGATGCGAGAGTTGACGATTCTATGTTGTCCCAATCATGTGACAGTGAAGGGAATGCAGTGTACTGCAGTTATTTATAGTGGAAGAGTAGATCAAAACAGAGTGAGATCTTTCATCAATCCAAACACATTACAAAATTCAGTCACAGGGTGGAGTCTGTCTTCCAAACCGAAGAGAATGGTCTGTGATGTCACATTCTCTATCTTGGTGCAATAACGTTTGTGCGCTATGAATCGATGCAAGTTTTCAATCATGACGGAAACTAAGAAGACGATGAATTGGGGTGCATTGGCCGTGGAGATGAAAAGCGATGGTATAGCAGTGGCTACTAAAGTAAACACAATTTTACTTCCAGAAGAGACTGATTTTAATTAAAATTTAGTGGATTTTCTCTCTTTTTCGCAAGAAATTTGTTCTGGTACCAGTAGCTTCACCGCCTTCTCCTTTACCACATGACATGGACTTTAAAGAAGAATCTGGAGAAATTTTCACAGCAACAGAAAGAAGCAGAAATAGATTTTATCGTTCAACAGCAACAGCAAGAAGAAGAAGCAAGAAGGAAAATACAGGAAGAAGAAGCAGCAGCCATAAAGAAACCAGGTCTAGGAGAGGAGGACAGTGGAAGTCAAGCATGACGGTACTTTTAGATATGTATCAGACTTCCATAATTCAACCCAAGAGAAAAAAAACTTCCCGAGCCAAGCAGCCCAATCCCATTACTACACCCGAGATACCAAACTAAAGATTTCTACAAAGTCATCAACAAGAACTAGTCCAGAAGTAAGTCTTGGTCGTGGCAAAGGCTTAAGGCAGTTAAAGCTGATTTTGTGCCGTTCCTGAGTTTGTTTTTAATAGAAATACCCAAAGGTCCATTTAAAATCAATTAAAACTCAAAATCCCTTTTCTTACCCCATGATGTACATGTGTAAGCGTAGGTCTTTATTCTAAAAAATCAAAACCAAGAGACATTTTTTTTTCAGTCTGGTCTATTCTGGTACAAATGTTATAATCCCAGGTCACAACACAACTTTAACAAGTTCATAGATTTCTTCTGTCCTTTTGTTGACTCTCTCTTTTGGGGGGAATTTATTCACTGTCACAGTTTTTTCTTTCTCTTCTTCTCACTTTCATCTTGTCTTCTTTTCTTCTCTTTCTGAACATGTCAGGGTTCATCCTTCATCTTCTTTTTACTGTTTAGAACCCATCTCTTCCTCTTGCTCCTGTTTTTAATTAGGCAGTCTGAGGACCAATGTCCTTTCTCTTTACAATGATAACAGGTATCTTGACTTTTGTCTCTTCTGGCACCTGTTTAGCTTTTCAACGGTCTGGACATTCTTAAGCCCAATATCCCTTTTTCTTACAGATATAGCAAGTATCTTGATTTTTATCTCGAAAGGAGGGGGAGTAGTCCATTGTCTTGTCTAAAGAAAACTTTTGTATGACACCATGCAAATTTCTGATTAGAAGTTTGACATGTGTAGGCTCTTCCATCATTCTGGTCGGTTTGAGAGTGAAATGAATACTGGAAGGTTAGACACTGACCCTTTATATATGCACTGATCGGACATGAATGTATAGGGGTCATAACCTTTGATATATACACTGGTATTACATAAGTATATAGGGGATTATGGCCTTTAAAATGTAGTCACTGACTTTTTGCAGTCATGATAAAATAATCACATCATTTTGTAGTGAAAGGAGAAGAAAGTAAGAGACAGAAACATAATTCATCGCCAATCACAATAGCTGAAGTCTTGGCTCAAATTCATGCCAGCAATTTTGAAGATGACATGAGTGGGTCCGAATCCAGACCCAGAGAATCTACATCCAACCAAAGTTGACCAGTAAGCCCTCAAAAGTACTACCACATTCGAGATGGAAAAGCGTTCCTCTGGAAAAATTAGAACTACAGATTACACATACATGGTGAAGTTTAAAGATTTCAGGTCATACATACCTTTGATGAATGCAGAGGGGTTCATTACCATGGTGTGGAGTTCTTTGTTAACTACACTGAAACAGCAAAGTCAAGCCGAAGAAGACAATCGCTTGAGACTTTCTATTCATCAAGATAAAATTTGAAGTCTCCTGTTTGGATCGAGTTTAGCAGCCCAGCATGATTAACAACTTGCAAAGTCATTGACAAGATTCAACAAATGCAACAATCCAACAAGAAGTTTCACATTACCAATGAAAAAGCAACACATTCCTGACCCATGTTTCTCTTCCACAAAGGACAGGATGCAAAAAGGTGTTATTGGTTGATAAGCTTCACAGCACCAAAATGAGCCTCGTTCAAATTAAGAATCCTCAAGACCAGATGGTTTCAGCCCATGCCATCATCATGGGACAAATATATGATGACAAGAATGATACGGCAGAAGGGAAATCAGTCCGGAAAACTTGTCAACTATTGGACCAAGCCAAACAACAAAGAGAAGCAGAACTCCTATTACAGCAAGTGGGGCTATACAAATACACACATGGCATCCCAGAAATGCAAAAATTGCAAGACATATTACATGTTACACCTTGAAAGTGCACCCTCAGGTAGTGCTGGAACCTCTGTTGTTTGGAGGCAACAATTTCATAGATGGAACATACATTCACGGATATCATTATGATGAACATTTCGATGCCATTACCAGTATCACCGGATTCCAGAAAGAAATGTTGACTATGAGAATTATTATTGAGAGAAATGTTGACTATGACTATAACAATCAAGAACAACACAAGCATTGTGGATCAAAATGCTCAGGATGTTTGGCCTCTCAACTCTATCTGGACGAAGGACATTTGAAGATGCAAGCATTACAGACAAAAAGTGCTTGTAGACTCCTGAGATTGTGCCCTACTTGTGGACAAAGCATACATACCAATAGTGCCAAGCTATATGTCTGTCAAAAAAAGAAATGATGTCATATTTGTCACCAAACTGTGGACTTGGAACACAAATGTTTCATTTAAAAATACCATTCCAAACAATAAGACGCAAGAGACCAGAATTCACGTTCCTAAATTTTGGGTGGCTCACTGAGCATGCGAGAAGTGCATCCAAGAGCCTATCTTAAGTTCTTGCACTCACTGTAGAAAGATTCCTGGAAGACGTGAAAAAAATCTTTCATGTGTCAAACATGCTGATGCCTTTAAAGAGAAATACTGGAGGCAAGAAGTCATCACTTTAGACCACATGGAGAAAAATGAAGGGATGTTAAATTGTTTGTGGGGTAAAATGGCACAACGACCGTCTTTACCAAAGACAGTATTTGTCTGAACCTTACCATTACTTCCAGATGATTCACAACAAAACTAAATACATGAAACATGTGGACATCATTCGTGAGGGCTTGATCTTAATTAGTTACAAAGAAGAACTAGACATTGTAGAAGCCGAGCATTGCGGCTTACATGACAGTGCATGCTCGCTTAAAATTAAACGAAGTTTAAGAACTGTTAGAAGATCATGTACTGTATTTTGACATGGTCAGTTGCATCTACATCGCTCGTGTAGGCCACTGTTACCCTAACATCAAAGGAGACCGATTAGGAGTCCAATTTTGCTAAATGAATCTTAAACCCCATCGACAAGACATGGAGTCAAGAAGCCATCAAATGTTACAGAGATTGTCATCACCATGCTATGGTAATGGCTCACAATTTCTCAAGATACGATCAGCAATTTCTTTTGAGATACTATATGGAACAAAGTAGAGAACATCCAAAAATGCCTTTGAACGGAGCCAAAATCATTTCCATACAAGTGGGACAAGTACAGTTTAAAGATTTGATGAGTTACTTGGACATGCCATTGAGTCGAAAGCCTAAAATGTTTAGAATTCCAGAAATGGCTAAAAGATATTTTCTGCACTTTTTCAATACCAAAGCCAATCAACATGCCGTTCTATCTCAAATGGCTAAGGCTCACTACTACGACCCCAATAACATGCGTACCTAACAACAAGAAGCATTCTATGCTTGGTTCCAGACTCATGCCTCAGACCCCTTCGACTTTCAGGAAGAAATGTTAAAGTATTATCAATCAAACATGAACATTTTACAACACTGTGTAAAATTTTGAGAACTGTGAACACATAAGGACAGATCCTTTGAAAGAAGCCTGTATCATTGCCAAAGCATGTACTGCCAATGCCTGTATCATTGCCAAAGCATGTACTGCCAACGATTCATGCCCAAAAACACCCTAGCTGTTGTAAGCCCTCAAACAACAAACTTTGTCAAACATCAATACTCTTGTCAAAGCCCAACGCTGGTTACATTACTTGTGTGACAAGGAGGACAAATGGATCCAACACACCCGCAATGTAGGAGGCGAAAAGACCATTGGAACATATTCAGTGAATGGTTGGGACTTAGAAAACCCTCAAATTGTGTACAAGTTTAACGGATACCCTCAAAACTCACAACTGATACCCTCAAAGTGACTAATCAGTTTTTACAATGGACCATGGACAACTTGTACAAAGCCACTTGTCAGCAGTGCTTGAAGTTAGAACAGAAGGGATACCAAGTAGTGGAAATGTGGGAACACAAGTATGATCACCGTTTAAATGCATTGTGGAAAGTTACAAGCTGGTTGACCCACTAAACCTGCGGTATAGGACAAACGAATGCCACTTGTCTGCTGTACCAAGTGGACGAAGAGAAAGGAAAAGAAATCAAATACTGCACCCAGGCAGATGAGCAGCCCGTCGACAAGATTCTAAGTTTTGCTAGTGGCAGTCCTAAAACGTATGGCTATGTATACTGAGACCCTAAAACGTATGGCTATGTATACTGAGACCCTAAAACGTATGGCTATGTATACTGAGACCCTAAAACGTATGGCTATGTATACCGAGACCCACAAGGAGAAATGCACACTGAATGTAACGTGAAAGGATTTAGTCGCAATTATTACAACAGTTGAGTGGTGAACTTTGTTATATTGACAGATGCTTTGCAGTCTGAACAGGATGAAAATATTAAAGTAACCGCCTTTGAACCGCACAAGATTGTATATTTACCCACACATCAAATCATCAGTTGACCCTTTGAGAAAGTCTATCATTTGTGTACCAGAAAATAGTTCGGCTTCCCATTCATTTCACTTTACTGTACGGTCACGCCAATATTGGTCAGCATATTAAATGGGATAATGTCCAAGACAAATAGTAACCATGGTAACTACAAAGATCAAACAAGAAAGATGCATATATTTAAACATACTTCATTTAGGGATTGTATAAAAAATTACCGTTCCCTAGTGTGACTAGTAGTGGATGGATAAGACCCAGGTATTGCTATGGAAGTTGTCCGGAAGGAAACTGTAAGTGTCCATGCGGTTACCATTGTAACTGCATAACGGAATGTGATGCTGTACCTTGCAATTGCAGGGATGCCATATGCTGTGAACTCAGCAATTCAGCAGGACATTATTGCTATGACTACTACCACTACACCTACCATGGAAAGTGATGCTGTGTGTGTCAAACCTGATGGCTACGAAAACGATGCCAAACGTTATCGTGGACTCTTTACTAGATGTCCATCTCTTCATGACACCATAAAGCTACAACCATACGGATGTCATGCAACCCTAAGTAAACTTTTGTGGATTTCGCCATATCCTCACTGAAATGGACTTGCGAAAGAGGATTATTTATTCCCTGTGCATTTGCTTGAATACTGTGACATTGAGTGTCAATTCCACACATTCAAAGGAAAATAGCTGAAATATCTGCCAGGACCAACCTGTGAAGAGTTATTTATCCAGAGCTGGATTTATCTACTTGGGTGAAGGGGATAAAGTCAAGTTCTTCAGTTGCAGTGTGTCACTTTACCAATAGAAACATAAAGATTCTGCTTATCTGGAACATGCTCAATGGTTTCCGAATTGTCACTACCTACCTTTAGTAGGTCACTAGTATTTGAAGTGACCTACCATGTCGTTTAAGAAACCAACTTGGCTAGGAGTCAACCCTTTCCAGTGGTAAGACCTTGTTCAACTGGACGTGGGCGAAAAGGATTGGTTTGTTATGACTCGTTGTTTTTACTACAAGATAAACATACTGCAAAGAATTCCAGAAGAGTCAGAGGATTACCAAATCTTTTACACAACGTAAACTTAGTTGGGGAGGAAACTTCTGAACAGAATGTGATTTTTAAATTAGTGACTAAACCATTCAGATTCACCACTGAGTACGATCATCTCTGTGCAGAAAGTACACTTATTGCCTCTGACAAAAAGAATGTGTTACCATGTCACAACATTTATCATTCATGATACAACAGATTCTGTGGAAGGAAATTAATGAGAATATTCAAGTGGTGGAGGATTAGTAAAACATATTACAAGAACTGTTACCCATAAATTGGGATCGACGTGTAGTGTGCGTCTTAGTGACTTGCTTTCTGGGATTTCGTTTACCTGTAGATTCCATGTAGACACTTTACGAACAATACGTGCCACTTGTAAAACATAAGAGTGGAACCTTTACATGTCCCAGATAAATTCATTCTGTTAAAAGCCTTGTGCTTTCATTTGGATACTCCTTGATCTCGACGTGAAAAAAAGATACGTCAACGTTTAGGTACTGATGATGTGTACGACGTGTGTATGGCTTGGACCAAAGAAGTAGCAACGTATGCTTAAGAGTTGCTATTCTAAAATCCAACATTCAGCCAAAAAAGTACCTTTTAAAATTGTGCTAGTGACAGTGTCAGAAAAAGAATTCATCACCAAGGACAACTAATCATTTCAGGACAGGACTGTCATGGACATTCCCAAAAGACCATTACAGGAGGACACCTGTGTGACTGTACCAAATGTACAGAAGGTAAGAACATTACACACAGTTCCTAGGACACCTAGTTTACCAAAAACATGTTGTACAGAGATTTGTTTATATTCCACTTTGATCATTGTAATGTGTGTTTTATTGCTGTATATAGCCATTTGGCTATCAAGTATTTTTGTCTTTCGTGTTGTTCCATTTTAAACATGTGTTAAAATAAACGTGTCCTGAAAAAAGTATAAAAACTCTTGTCATGTCTGTTTTTGTGTCAAAATTGACAAGCCCTACACTACTATGGCTACCTCTACTATTTCTACTCCTTCTTTCTCCACTTTCAAAGTCATTGAAAAACACTTAGATCATGCTAGTTGGGAGGCAATGTATCTTCTCCATCCATTTAACATTGTTATTGCTGGACCTAGCGGTTCAGGCAAAACTAAATTTGTTGAAAAGATATGCTTTCTTGCCTAAATAATGTGAAATGTTTGTGACTGTATAGTGCATGTTGACTATGTTCTATCACTCTATGTCCCACCCTCTACTCCCAACTGAAGTCAACCTGGTGCACACCTGTTCCTACCATTGTAGCAGCATTATTACCAATCTTCTGTACTGTGATGTCACCTCACCTCTTCCATTCCTATTGTCCCACTTTCCCTTTACAGTCCCAATCTTCCCCATGTTCAATTCCACTTGTTGCTTGAGTGTCCCAGGGTGATTTTTAAAACCCTGTTGCTAGGGTGTCACAGCGGAGTCTATAATGCATTTTCCATTGTTGCCTGGGAATCCCCTAATACTACTTCTACAGTACCTACACAGTGCAAAGCATGCATAGCGTCACTTAAATCCTAATTTATTCTCAAACATATTAGATGTAGATTTTGCTTTATTCATTGTTTCCAGATAACATTTCCACTAGTCCTTAATAGGCTAATAGTTCTTTCTTTTACACTGAACAATTCACTCAAAGGTACACACATTTAATTGTACAAGGCACATAATCAGTAAAACTTGCATGTTTACAAAGATTTGTATAATAAATGCTAAAATTCTCATTCTACGCAATGGAAAGCTTGATGTTTTGGCATTTGCTTTTGTGATAGATGGCAGAGTTGTCTTTTCCGACAGCAATAAAGGCCAGTTAATCATTAAAACTGGAATGTGTTAAGAGGGAATTTTGACCGGCACTTATACCAGTACATTGATTTGTAACAGCTTTCCATAATATTTGCATGATTACTGTAGTTTTGTAAAATGGGGTGTCAGGCATACCTGTCAACTTTACAAAAGCTAATTTGGGAGACTGAATAAAAACAGAGAGAGATTGGGACTGAAAACTGGGAGGTGTTTCATGGCATTTTTGGAGCCATGTTTTCACTAAATATTGATCGATCTTTGAGTCCAATATGCTTGAATTTCACAACGGACGCTCCATTTCTCCCTGTGACGTGCCTCATATTTCCCCCAGGATGTGCTCTATTTTCATTTTTTGGAGAGCTGTTGCCAAACTCCACAATAGTTGAAGGTTAGAGTTAAATAAACAAGCAAGGAAGTCAGGGCAACTTATTAAAAGTTAATTCTTATCAATGCAACTATTTCACGAAAATGGCTTACCCTCCGTCAGTTCAAAGAAAAAATGTTCTACGCTACTGTGTGTTATGCATGAGCCAGCAATTGATTGGCAAATAAAGGATTCCTAAAATTTTGTTAAACAAAAAGTACCTAAATAGGTAGCCTTATAAAGGATTCCTAATTTTGTTAAACTTCTTGGTAGTCTCTCAAGTCAAGGAAGACAAGTTGTGCACTTTCATTCAACGGTCGACGCGCATGTGACTCCGGAGTCCGAATTCCGATATACACATGCGGTTGCAGGTGGGGCAAGGGACACCGATGGTTGTTGGTATCTGGGATACATTTCTGTGGCGTCTCTCACGAGTTGCAGCGAGACGCTGGCAGCGGTCAACCTCAAAGGTGGAACAGGCTTTTCTGGTCAGGGCTCGCCAATGCTTTCTGTCTGAGGCAGCGAGCTCGAGCTGGTGTGGTTGAAGGTCTGCCCATTTGATGTTTGTCTTGAGGTTGTTTCTGTACCTCTTGTAAGGGTGGCCTTTGTTTCGGTTTCCCTGGGCTAGCTTGCCATAGAACAACTGCTTTGGGATTCTGCTTTGATCCATGCAGATGACATGGCCAGTCCATCGAAGATGGGCCTGGATTATTTTGGCTTCGATGCTTGTTGTGTTGGCTCTATCAAGGACTTCCAGGTTGGTGATTCGGTCCTGCCACTTGATCCGCATAATGGATCTCAGGGAGCGCTGGTGGAATTGTTCTAACTGACTGATGTGCCTTCTGTTGAGTGTCCATGTTTCACAGCCATATAATACAGACATGAGGACAACTGCATTGTACACCTTCAGCTTTGTTGATAGGCTTATGTCCTTGTGCTGCAAGACCTTGGTTCGGAGTCGTCCTAGTGCCTGACTGGCTTTTTGGGTCCTCGCAGTGATCTCTTTGTCCAGAGAGCCATCACTAGATATTGTGCTGCCAAGGTATTTGAAACTGTCCACATTCTTCAGCTGTGTGTCACCAATGGTGATACAGGGTTGCAAGTGGACAGTGTTTGGGGCGGCCGGAAGATGACTTCTGTCTTTCCTAGACTAATTGTGACTCCAAATAGGTTGGAGGCTTCAGAGAATCTGTCCACAATTGCTTGTAGGTGAGTCTCTTCATGGGCCATGAGGGATCAATCATCTGTAAAGAGTGCATCAATGATGAGTCTTTCTAGTGTCTTGGTTTTTGCAGCTAGGCAACGGAGATCAAACACTGATCCATCCAGGCGATACCTAATGTAGATGCCAGTGTCAATGTCCCGGATGGCATGGAACAGTACCTGTGTGAAGAAGAGGTTGAAGAGTACTGGAGCAAGTACACAACCCTGTTTGACACCATTAGATATGGGGAATTTCTCGGAGGGTTCACTGTCTGAGAGAATCTCTCCATTCATGTCAACGTGGAGAAGCTGGATGAGGTTGGTAAACTTCTGAGGACAACCAAGTTTCTTGAGTACTACCCACAGTGCGTCTCTGTTGACCATATCGAAAGCCTTTGTCAGATCCACGAAGACAGCATATAGATTCATGTTCTTGCACTTCTCTTGGACTTGTCTCACTGCGAAGATCATGTCAACGGTGCTGCGGTCTGGGCGAAAACCACACTGAGACTCGGGGAGCTTATTTTCTGACACTGCTGCAATAAGCCTGTTGAGCAAGATGCGAGCAAGTATTTTGCCAGCAACGGAAAGCAGGGAGATGCCTCTGTAGTTACTGCAGTCCATATGTGTGCCTATATTTTTATAGAGGGTCACAATTGATGCATCACAGAGGTCATCTGGCATCTCTTCTTCCGTCCAGATGCTGATTAGCACGTTGTAGAATGCCTCCAGAGACTTCTTACTGAGAGTCTTGTACACCTCCGCTGGGATACCATCCTTTCCAGGTGCCTTGCCACAGTTTGTTTGTTTAATGGCCTTTCTCAATTCCTCCATCTTTGGTGGAATATCCAGTTGGGTGAGCATTGGCTGTTGGGGTATTTGGTCAAGAACAGATTGGCTGACCGATGAGGACAGGTTTAGGAGCTGGTTAAAGTGCTCATTCCATCTTTCCTTAATGCCATTCTTGTCTTTTATTAATGTACTGCCATCTGCAAGAAGCAAGGGCGTAGAGCTGGACTTTGCATGGCTGAAGATTGACTTGATAGCGTTGTAGAACTCTTTGGAGTTGTTAGTGTCGGCATAGCTTTGCACTTCATCAGCTTTCTTTTCCCACCAGTGGTCATGCATCTTGCGGCTTCTCTCTGAGCCTCAACTTGATAGGATTTGAAGCGATCTTTATCGGGGATGGAGTTTGTGTCATTATGCCAGTCCATAAAAGCTTTGTTTTTTCTGGCAAGCAGATCTTCAATGGCAGCGTTGTTCTCGTCAAACCAGTCTTGATGGATTTGCTTCTTTGAACCCATGGTTGCCATAGCTGTTTCTCTTATTATGTCCCTGAGCTTGTTCCATTTTTCAGAGGCGTTTCCACATAACGGTCCGTTTGTTGACAGCTTGTCATCTAGTCTCTTCTGGAAATTGAGCTGGGTGGAAGGCTGCTGCAGTTTGACAATGTTGAGGGCTGTGCGCACAATCTTAGGACGTCTTAGGTGGTGAGGAGCAATGAGCAGCTGTAGGGTAGTTCTGACAAGTCTGTGGTCTGTCCAGCATTCTGCTCCTCGCATGGCTTGGTGATTTGGACATCCTTGGCATCATGCTGGCGTACTATTATATAGTAAATTAAGTGCCATTGGCGAGATCTGGGGTGCATCCAGGTGTTCTTGTGTTTGTTTGTTATTCTGAACATTGAGTTTGTGATTAGGAGGTTAAATTCTGTGCATTTGCTGAGTAGGAGCAGGCCGTTGCTGTTTATTATGCTGACACTGTGCTTGCCAAGAAAACCTTTCCATCGACCATAATTGCAGCCAACACGTGCATTGAAGTCCCCCAGTAGTATGATCTTGTCGTCAGCTGGAATTGAGCTAAGTACAGACCTGAGGTCCGTATAGAACTGTTCGATGGTTTCTGCTGGACTCGATAGGGTAGGGGTGTATGCACTGATGATTGTTGCATGCCGCTTGTGGCTTATAGATATTCACAATTTCATTAGCCTCTCATTGATACCGACCGGCATTTCTGGGAGCTGCTTCAGAAGACTTGGTTTGATAGCCAGGCCGACTCCATGGATTCTGACCTCATTTTGGGCTTTTCCTTTCCAGAAGAATGTGTAGCCGCTGGTTAGCTCAGTAAGAGAACCCTCTTCTGTGAACCTGGTTTCGCTCAAGGCTGCAATGTCATATTGTAGCGTGATAGCTCCTTAGAAACTAGAGCTGTTCTCCTTTGGGGTCTTGCTACGTTTTCTTTGTCCATGAAAGTATAGATGTTCCATGCTCCAATAATAAGTTTTTTTCTTCGATTATTTCGACCGCAGATATGGATGATCTTGCCAGCCGTGGTATGCTGACCAGATTTTTACAAGGCAAGCTTTTTTAAGCCACCTTTTCTAGGCCTCTCCCTATTCTGGGTGAGCAGCGCCGTCTTAAAAAGGTCTGCTCAGTCACCCCTGGATGCTGCCGAACTGTTCTGCTGCCTTGGGTACAGAGCAAAGTGACCACTTGTCCAAGGGCTGCCTACGTGCAGGTCTCTGACTACAACTCCCAGTGGTCATCTCCACCTGTTGCATCGCCAGTCGCCCATTGCCGTAGGACCTTGGTAGGTGTAGGTAAAGATCGATGAGTGTGATGATGAGGATGAATGATAGGTGCACAACACAACCTGTGCGTGAAGGAGATTAAAGTGAAACAGCCTTTGCACAGAGACAGCCTCACTCTCTCGGCCTTGGTAGTTAGAACTCAGTGTTACGAAGATTCATCACGGCTGGGGACTACTTTGGCTGCATTGGATGGCTATGACATCTTCCGTGCCTTGTCATACCCTGTGCTCTCCACAAAGCGTTTGCAGATTCGCCTTTGTGGCCGTTGGATCACTCAGTTGATCTCCTCCGCCCATTTTGCCGAATCTGGCTTTACATGCAAGGATAGGCAAGCTCCTAAGTCACCGAGGGTTTGAGGCCCGTCGGATTCCTAATTCTGTTAAACTAAAGGTACCTAAATAGGTAGCCTTATAAAGGATTCCTAATTCCTAAAGGTACCTAAATAGGTAGCCTTATAAAGGATTCCTAATTCCTAAAGGTACCTAAATAGGTAGCCTTATAAAGGATTCCTAATTCCTAAAGGTACCTAAATAGGTAGCCTTATAAAGGATTCCTAATTCCTAAAGGTACCTAAATAGGTAGCCTTATAAAGGATTCCTAATTCCTAAAGGTACCTAAATAGGTAGCCTTATAAAGGATTCCTAATTTTCTTAAACTAAAGGTACCTAAATAGGCAGCCTTATAAAGGATTCCTAATTCCTAAAGGTACCTAAATAGGTAGCCTTATAAAGGATTCCTAATTTTCTTAAACTAAAGGTACCTAAATAGGCAGCCTTATGGTACCCTACATGTGGCAACTATTTTCCCCTCATTGTATATCCGACATTATTCCCTTACTGTCAACTCATGTCATTTAGTATTTTTACTATAAACAATATGTATTTTGAATTAGTATTTAGATTTTAGATTTTTGAGGATACATATGCTGCGTGGTATGTGTTTTCATTCCTTCTTTAAATTTAACGATGTTAATTAATTTTTGTATAAACTGTATAAAATTGCCAGGTGTTCACTAGTGTTAAGTTTCTTTGGTGAGAATGGCGCAAAAAAAAATATGGAGTTACAACATTCATAATGATCATTCTTGGGATTAAAATTGTTGATAATGTTATTACTATGGTTTTTTTTGTTCTGGGTTATATTCTAATTGTTGTATTGTTGTAGCAAAAAAGAAATTTATGAAATAAATGTTTAAACATTCTATTTAGTGAAGAAGCAAATTCTTTCTAGCAATAATTTAGTCACAACAATATTCACAGGTGATATAACAAAACACAGCTTATATAGAATGCATAAAATATTATCTATTTATTAGTTTTCTTATCTAGGAGAAATCAAAACCTGACATTATGTAATATTTGGGAGTTCTCTGCAAAAATTGGGAGATATTATGAAATCAGAAGGTATGCATGGAGAGACTACAAAAACGAGTGGGTTTTTTTTTTCTCTCGCAGCATGCGAGTTGACAGGTATGGTGTAAGGTCACTTACATCAAAACAAATTTACAGTATTAGGATAATTTTGTAAGCATTATTTCGAAACTTCATTATTTGTATTTTGGAGATTTCATTAAAGTTTAGTGCAGTTGTGCCCATGATTCAACTCCAAGGGATGTACTTCATTCAGCACTTGTTCAAACAACGTACATGTGGTGGCGCCATTATGTAAATAAGTTCAGTAGCCTAATTGCGAGCGTTGAATCAAACCGTATTGTTATTCATTGTATTGACATTATCCTGAGATCACATTTTACTAAATTAGGTATTTACAATTTCAAGGCAAAACAAAAACACGTATATTGGTGTACTGATATAAATTCTCCAATGCAATAACACATAAACAAACAATAATTGAGTCAAAAGGGAGACGTAGTGTCACAACAACTCATGACTGCTCAATTTGTGTCGTCATTTGATCAAATTATACACAAATCCAAAATAGGCAGAAACAATAAGAAAACAGAAAATTAAATAAATTACTTTTCCAAGTTGCCAATTGTTGCTGCAGTGTAAAAATGAACACAAAATACTCAAAACATCAGTGACCAACTCAGTTTATGTATGTCAAGGCCCTTGAAGTTGATAAAACTATTCCTTATACTGATCAATGATAACAAAAGTTGATACTTGTTAGTAATTTAATGAGAGAAATAAAGAGAGAGTACATTTCATTTGCTGTAAACATTACAGCACATGAGGGACTTCTGCATTTGTTTCAGCACAAAAAGAGGATATCAAATTGGATATATTCACTGTCCATATAAGTGAAAAGGCATCAGTTTTTTATTTTAAATAGTAGCATGGGTTCCAAGGCTTGTTAATGCCGGAGTGGGGGTGGGAGATAAGCACCCACTTCTCTTGGAAAAACCCCAAAGCCATGCCTCTGATAGAGCCTCTGACAACCAAATCCAGCTCCAGGCCTTCATGAGTGGTTTAACTAAGCCTGGCAGTACATGTTTAAACGAACTGGAGAAGGGATGACAGGCAAGTTTCTGGCACAAAAAAACCTGACACTTCGGGCAGATAGGTCATGTTAACCTTGGGTGGTCGCCCATCTAAAAGAAGGTAAACTCTTGATTTCAAACCTTCGCTGCCTTGCGACTATAAACTCTGATGGGAAATTCTAAGTGAGAAAACCCTAAGTGAAAATCCAGAGACAGATTCCCTAAGGTTACTTGGCATTGTTTTCAGTGTCATCTTGTCAACTCCTGTAACACAACTGGTTGTTCTTTCTATTGGATCCATCATCTGCATGGAGAGGGTGAATCAGCTGCATGGGCAACAACTGATTCTCCATATCACCCTGCCCAGGCTTCCACCCTGGAGAGGACACTCCAGTTTTGCTTCACAGCAGTTTACTGGTTATAAGTCATCGCTCGATTGGCATAGAGTCAGATACTTGGGTTGCTTCCGACAGCTACTACCCGCCTCAAGCATGGCAGCCCCATAACAATTAGATGCTGTCCCACCAGTTTGTCTGCCTTACTGGGTGCATAGGGCTTAGGGTATGTGAGTACCATAAAAAGCAGACTGCAACAACTGCTCCAAGAAATAACAAAAAAAAAAACACAAGGAAACCTTCAATCCTCAACCTAGGTACCTGGAATATCCGTACCATGCTGACTGGACTTTCAGATGATCTCCAGGCAATCAGCAATGTTCGAAAGACTTCAGTCATCAATGACAAACTAGCAAGACTAAAGGTTGACATTTCTGCACTACAGGAGACACGGTTATCAGATTCCTGCTCGCTCAGAGAAGAGAACTACAAGTTCTTCTGGCAAGGAAAGAGTGCTGACAAAGCCAGAGAATTTAGTGTTGGATTTGTCATCAGGAACTCTCCAATGGGGATGATAGAACCCTGCCAACAAGGAAACAGAAGAATGCTATCCCTCTGCCTCCACACCATAACCAGGCTTGTCAACCTGATCAGCATTAACGCTCCCACACTAAGTACCATCATATATACCAAGGTAGAGATTATGATGAATTAAACTTACTCATCGACAAACTTCCCAAGGAAGAGAATTTGATATTACTGTGTGACTTCAATGCTAGCAAAATAAAGTTAGCATTTTTTAGCTGGGCCTAGCAGGCTCTTCCCAGATGTTGACATCGATGTCAAGGGCTTTCATGTCAGCTTGCAGACATCCTTGAAGCGGAGATAAAAACATCTAATCAACCTTATGCCAGAGGCAAGTTAAAAAAGTAAAGAAAGTCTTTAGGGACCTGTCCATCATCCATCTCATATACATGGCCCAGCCATATGTTGCTATGTTAGGAGTGTTTTCAAGTACCTCGATTTTTGTTACTCGATCTCTCCAAGTGATCCAGAGTATGCATCGGAGATGTCGCATGTAAAAGGTGCTCAGTTTTTTCCTCTTGTGAGGCATACAGAGTCCAGGTTTCACTGGCATACAGGAGAGTGCTTAGCACAGAGGCATGGTACATGGAGATCTTAGTGTTCAGGGTCAGCATACTGTTGTTCCACACTCTTTGTGACAACCTGGAGAAAGTTGTTGATGCCTTTCCAATATGCTTGTTGAGCTCAACATTGAGCAATAGGTTCTTGGTGATGGTAGAGCACAGAGGTACGTGAACTGATTAACTACCTCATGGTCGTATTTGATAATGATTATACTTGGAGGTCTGTGTTCTGAGCCTTCATGTTTGTTTTATTAAGGCTGATGGTCAGCCCAAACTCAATCACATGCTTTAGCAAATGGTTCATCAGGTGCTGTCACACAGCTTCTGTCTGAATGGCTAGGGCATTATCGTCTGCAAAGAGCATGTCCAAAATGGCTGCTTCACACACTTTGATTTTTGTCTTTAGTTGTGCCAGGTTGAACAGTTTGCCATCTGATTGCATGTGTGCAGGTAGATCCCTTCTGTCGATATCCCAAAGGTATGCTTCAGAAGGACAGTGAAAAACATGCAGAAGAGAGTGGGGGCTAGGGTGCAACCCTGTTTCACTCCACTGCGGATGTTAAAGGGGTCAGATGTTGAGCCATCATACTGTACTGTGCCTTTGATGTCATCGTGGAAGGACTGGATCATGCTTAGCAGCTTTGGAGGGCATCCAATCTTCGCCATGATTGTGAAGATTCTATCTCTGCTGACCAGATTGAACGCTTTGGTGATATCTATAAAAGCCAGGAAGAGGGGTTTGTGCTGTTCTCTGCATTAGTTGGACCTAATCATTGATTGAGGTAATGTTGTACACTCCTGTAGGAACTATAATACCCTATGATCTGATGAAAACACAATTGTGTTTTTCACGGGCTGACCACCAAACAGTTGGAATTGGATATTGGACCAACTGTAACACACTCACTGTGACACAAGGGTGATCTCAAACAGTGCATAACTCCCCAGCAGTAACAAGAGCAGAAAGAAATCAAACTGAATTCAGGTTTTGTGGATGAGATTGTGATCATCAAGGTAAAAATCTTGGCTGCACATACAACAATTTGTTGCATCGTGGTATATATTTCATGCAAAACTGCCTCAGAATTCATCATTATTAAATGAACTTCGTTTATGGACAAGATTTATTTGCACAGATTCTCCATGGTTTTCCCAAACATAGCATTGTTCATGAACTTGAAAAAGTCCTTTTCAAAATCACTGATGACCTTTATACGTAGGTCTGTATTAATCTGAATATACGAGTCCATCCAACTTTTAGATGAAATTCAAGCACTCAATGGATTTTTGTTACACACATACCCAATAGCAAGCACAGCTTGAGGTTTTGTATATGTAATATATAACTATATAACTGTGTTTCATCCGAAAACTTGGTAACAGTTAAGTGCAACAGTGTATTTGTGTCCACTTCAATGATTAAGCACTGATACAGGGACATCTATGCACTGGGTAACAACAATATTTCTGATGCCAGTGGATAATAATTGTGTGCATCATGAAAATGTTAGAAGTTTCTATGGTCATCGTTGATGCTGTAATCATGTCATGCAAATTTGTGAAGATCAATGTGCACAGGATTGATCCACTGAAATCTGGAAGTGGCTGCATCATTCTCCAGTCATAAAGGTTATTTTGATCTAGATATATGATGTAACTGTTGGGATCAGCAGGATCATACCCATCCAAATTTGGGTTATTGACACGAGCTTATCTGTGACTTGACACTGACATTCGACCACAAAGTGAGCATTTGATAAACAAACATAGATCAATGTCAGTGAGCGATTCTATCTCACCTTTGGTTTTGGACAATAATGCACATATCTGGTGATGAGAAGTAATGGGCAGGAACTAGTAACAAACACATCAGTGTAATGAGCAGGAACTAGTAACAAACACACCAGTGTAATGGGCAGGAGCTAGTATCAAACACACCAGTGTAATGGGCAGGAGCTAGTAACAAACACACCAGTGTAATGGGCAGGAGCTGGTAACAAACACACCAGTGTAATGGGCAGGAGCTGGTAACAAACACACCAGTATAATGGGCAGGAGCTAGTATCAAACACACCAGTGTAAAGGGCAGGAGCTGGTAACAAACACACCAGTGTAATGGGCAGGAGCTAGTATCAAACACACTAGTGTAATGGGCAGAAGCTGGTAACAAACACCAGTGTAACGGGCAGGAGCTGGTAACAAACACGCCAGTGTAATGGGCAGGAGCTAGTATCAAACATATCAGTGTAACAGGCAGGAGCTGGTAACAAACACACCAGTGTAATGGGCAGGAGCTGGTAACAAAAACACCAGTGTAACAGGCAGGAGCTGGTAACAAACACACCAGTGTAATGGGCAGGAGCTAGTATCAAACACACCAGTGTAATGGGCAGGAGCTAGTATCAAACACACCAGTTTAATGGGCAGGAGCTACTAACAAACGCATCAGTCTAATGGGCAGGAGTTACAAACACATCAGTGTAAAGGGCAGGAGTGAATAGCAGACACATCAGTGCACAAATACAGATCATGAGAGTGAATGAGTATTTCTGCATTCAAATGGAGACCAAACTTTCTTTGCTGTAATATTTATCAATACCTTCACATGAAAGAAAATGAATAAATTCTTCAATTGGTGGCAACAAATTTTCAACAACTTTCTTCCAGTTATTTATGTACTCAAATGGATACACACCATTCCTCCATGTCAAGTCTGTATTGGTTGGATGGTATGGCCTAGTTCTGAAGTTTTCCGTGGTTAAATTGTTTACTAACTTTTCTAAGAACGAATTCATAAAATGTAATTAACCAATAAAATGCAGCCCAAATGTATTTTTCCATCTTGTTTGGGATTTTGAAGCCATGGCTACCGCAATCGGCACAGCCCAAATGTATTTTTCCATGTCCAGGATTCTGAAGCCGTGACTACTGTTTGCACTGTTAAAGGGCCATCATACCAACACAAGCTAAGAAGAAATTTTTTTAATGTTTGGGTAAATTCTCAGCTGCAAATTACATGCATTACATGCAGTACCTCTGTACTCTGCATTGATATGTATACAAAAATGTGCAGCTCAAGCTAAAATGAATCCTTGCAGGATGTATTGACTTAAGGTGGGTTAATGTGTAGCAAAAAGCATTAGAGCTAAAATGAATCCTTGCAGGATGTATTGACTTAAGGTGGGTTAATGTGTAGCAAAAAGCATTAGAGCTAAAATGAATCCTTGCAGGATGTATTGACTTAAGGTGGGTTAATGTGTAGCAAAAAGCATTAGAGCTAAAATGAATCCTTGCAGGATGTATTGACTTAAGGTGGGTTAATGTGTAGCAAAAAGCTAAAATGAATCCTTGCAGGATGTATTGACTTAAGGTGGGTTAATGTGTAGCAAAAAGCTAAAATGAATCCTTGCAGGATGTATTGACTTAAGGTGGGTTAATGTGTAGCAAAGAGCTAAAATGAATCTTTGCAGGATGTATTGACTTAAGGTGGGTTAATGTGTAGCAAAAAGCTAAAATGAATCCTTGCAGGATGTATTGACTTAAGGTGGGTTAATGTGTAGCAAAAAGCTAAAATGAATCCTTGCAGGATGTATTGACTTAAGGTGGATTAATGTGGATTAATGGATTAAGGTGGATTAATGTGTAGCAAAAAGCATTAGAGGTCTCTCATTTATCTTAAAAATGGCACACTCTTGAAAGCTGATACAAGAATTAAAATAATTTTGCGCTGTGTAGTGTGAAAATTGCATGGAAAAATATATCAGACACACACAGTAACACCTTGGTGACCAAGACTAAAGCAAATAACATTTTTTACAAAGAGTGAAACAAAATCAGATTAGCCTAACATTCTGTGCATGTCAGCTTGTAAATAGCTGATTTTAAAATGCATGACAGATGGTTAAGTCATCACGACTAGCACACCTGTGTGACATGGCAGTATCACTGTAGTAGATGATAACCAAAGTTACACGACTAGCACACCTGTGTTACATGGGAGTATCACTGTAGTAGATGATAACCAAAGTTACACGACTAGCACACCTGTGTGACATGGCAGTATCACTGTAGTAGATGATAACCAAAGTTATCATAAAATGTAGCACATATCAATATCCAAACTACAGTGCAGCCAAGGATTGACATCACCAGGAACACATGGATGATACATGTGAAGTGTCAGGTAAAAAGGATCCACACACCATGCACTTACAGTATGTTATTTGCAGTTCATCACACAAAATTAAATATAGTTGTTACTGAATGCAAAATTATTCTCATATCTGAGAAGACACCTGGATTTACCAGGGTAAATATGGTTGTTAGTAAATGCAAAATTATTCTCATACCTGAGAGGACAATACCTAGATTTCTTATCATGGTAAATATCATTTTTACCAGATGAAAACTATTCTTATACCTGACAGGATAACAGTTGCACTAAATTCAGAGGCAAACACTTTCTGAGCCAGGCTTACAAAAGGATCATCTGGATTCTCCATGGAATTGGTCTGGATTCCAAAAGCAGTGCTGGCAATTACATCCATGGTAAATCTGCCACATTGCCTAAAGAAAGAAATTATTAAATTATTGCTTTATTCCATATTTGTTCAATCAGAGGTTGAGCAAATTAAAAAATCTATGACGAGTACTCAGAATGTGTACCTTTTATTTAATCCTTTTTCTAAAATCCTATTTTTATGTATTTTGTTCTTCTGGATGCATAAAGTATGGAAACCATGACATACATTATGATTCAAGTCTACTTAGTCTCTTAAAGCATAAGTAAATATGTTTAAAAAAATGAATTATTAATGTGATGAAATAGAATCTGATGACAGTAAAACAAAAAATATTAGATACAATATTCAGTTACATCTCAGACCTCTTTACCATCCATTTTTGTGTATGGTGTAAAGTGGACTTTGCAAAAAGGTAACCATTTATGTGGTGCCTGGTGTGGGATGGACATTGCAAAAAGGTAACCATTTATGTGGTACATGGTTTGAGATGGACATTGCAAAAAGGTAACCATTTATGTGGTGCATGGTGTGGGATGGACATTGCAAAAAGGTAACCATTTATGTGGTACATGGTTTGAGATAGACATTGCAAAAAGGTAACCATTTATGTGGAACATGGTGTGGGATCGACTTTGCGTAAAAGAAAACATGACAAACAAGAGCAACGAAACAGTTGGTGATATTAAGATTAGTGTGGGGAATTTATTTTTGAGATGGGACACAGGTGTGCGGTTATGATGGTTATATTGCTAGGAACTTAATATGCAGAAAAAAATGAAAAAATGAAATCCAGTAAGTGTGACCAGTATTCCAGGGAATGCCATCTCAACTGTGTATGCAGGCAAGACAAGAACTAGAAAAGAAAAAGATAACAAAAATAGAAAAAACAAAACAGAAAATAATGTGTAGCAAAGTAATCCACACAGTGATCCCTTTCAAGAATGATCTTAAAACTCTCTTTTCTACTGCAAGAACAAACATAAAGACCTAATAATGTTTCCTACCTTAAATATTTTCAGCATGTTTTTATCTTTTCTAATTTCATGGTTGTTCTTTTTTGGTAGTCATATCATCATATATGTTGCAAAGCGCTTAGAGCGTCTAAAGATTAGGCACTATACAAAGTCCTCTTTATTATTATTTTTATTAATGGAGTGCATGTGACGCAAATAGGTTTTTCTTCCTCTCAAGTCTTGATCAAGGTATTTGTGTATTTTTGCTGGCTGGGTTTTTCCTCAATACACATTTCAGTGTATATTTCTGTTACATATACATTTCATTTGCATTATTTGTTCCTAATGATTTTATTACATGTACATGTGTATTTTGTACCTGACCTTGTCTAAAATTAAGTTCATATTGTACCTAACCAGTGACATTTATTTTGTAAACAACATAATACATATCTAGAACTTTTAGGACTATTCAGGATTTAATTCACACTAAGTTCTTTCTAAATTTTCACTTTGTATTCTATGAAATTAAATTATTTATTGAATTTTACAAAACTGGTTTTTAATCTTTTCTCTTTTTTATTTTAAGACATTAGAGTCATAACACCTTATTATGACACAACCTTCTTGGTAACATACCTCAGTAAAGGGACACCTCACCTATAACATGGAACTACATTTTAATGAGTGATTAGTGTATTACATGTGCCTAACTCTGGTTCCAGAAGATCTGGATTCAAATCCTAGAACCAGTTTCACAAACAATCAACAGTTCCCCAAACTCTTCCCACCTTCAGCTGTCAGCCAACTGTATTTCCTTTTAACTTCCAATAGACGACAACCCAATCTTGTCTGGGCAACCTTTACACCATTACAAGTTGCCACCTGATGTGTACAGCTTATCTGATTTATTGACAAAATGTCCCCATAACAGTAACACTTTGACAGTTGACGCTATAAAATATCTATACATTTTTTTAGACTTAATTATTTCTCATTTGATTTGCAAGTAATTATCAGTGTCAACTGTGTTTTTGATTAAGTGGTAGCATTTTCAATGGAAATAAACTGATGTAAAGAAAATGCTGAGGAAATGAGCTGATGTGGTTATCTCAGTTCTGGTAATTTGTCAAAACAGTTACTCTGGCTTGTATGTCTTAGTAAGATAAAATAAACATACTCACTGTTTCAGATTAACACTTGACTTGGACTGGGCATTTTTCTGAAAAGTCTTTGCAAGTACTACCCCACATCTGTTAATTTCTGAGATCATCTGAAATTATGACAGTAAATGTCCAATAAGCTAGAAAACTGAAGACAAGATTAACGTACCATTATCAAGACTATTTTGAAAAGCACATCCACACCTACAATATTTCTATGCTTCTACATTCAAGCCCCATGTATGAATCATTTTCAAAATTTAGCATTTCTCACAAATTTTTAAAGACATGGAAATAATCCTTTTCAGTGGGCACCTTCAGCATACTTGTATTAATAATAATAATAATAATAATAATAATAATAATAATAATAATAATACTAAAAATAAAAAAATAAATAATAATAATAATAATAATAATAATATTAATAATAATAATAATAATAATAATATTAATAATAATAATAATAATAATATTAATGATAATAATAATAATAATAATAATAATAATAATAATAATAATAATATCATCATTAATACTGTAGCAGTTTATTATTATTATTATTATTATTATTATGTTAAACTCAATACCTAGTTCTGAGAGATTTTTTTAATAGAAAGTTTGAACCATGGTATACAAAAGCTAATAATTAAAAGTCAATTCAAGCATTTGATCACGAATCATAAAATCATAAGTATAAAAAAATGTTTGTCAAATTGCTCATGTCTTCATGCAGCTTAACTATGTGGGAAAGTAAAAACGCTGCCCAATTGTTACAGTTAGTTACAGCTTTCTCCACTGCATTAGCAATAATCGATGAGTCATTTAGAATAATGAAATCTGACAAGACCAACCAATTGCAAAGAGAATTAATGCTGGAAAGATAATTCTTGGATTTATATTGACTCCCCCTACAAAAATAAATTCATGACTTCATGAACAATCATGAACTCTTCATGAACGTTCTTGAAATATTCATGATCAGTTCATTGTTTGAGTTCATGAACGAATATTCATGAAAGTTCCTCAACTAAGTTGATAAATCTTCATTTTGATGAATCATGTACTTGAAGTTCATGAACACACTGATGAACTTTTATGAACTATTGTAATATCTTTTTAAGTTCCTGAAATGTCATGAACTTGGTTCATGAACAATTTAAGTACTTTGATGCACCACCAAGAAATTATTAAAAAATGTATATGAAATTTCTGTATCATTTCATTCATACAATGTTCAGGAAAATTCATCATACAAACTTCTCACAATATTACTGAAATATAAATAAATGTAAATATTTTCTTTTTTAAATGATATGATAAAATGTTCATAATTGTATTCTTAACTTGAATAGTACTGGATTAATATTGGAAAATATTTTCTGGCCAGCATGAACAAAATGTATTTGCTATAAAAACTTTCAATGACTTTGTTCTATTGTTTTTGGTCATTACTTTCATAAACTGCATAATATAGACTGAACCATGTTATAAGCAACCAGGTTAGTTAACTGAAGAAAATGATGCATGTACCCCAAAACAATTGCGTAATAAATGTGGGCCGTAAAATATGTGCTTCATCGGCAGTTACCATCTTAAATTGATGCATATTAAATGAGAAATACACCTTTAATGAAGACATATATAATAGTTTACTTTATTTAGAGAACCATGAATTGGTACATATACATGAATACTGTTTAAAAATAACATGTCTAATGTATAGCATGAATAGAGTATCAACACCGTGTACTCGCCTACGCACCTCATCATATACACTGAATCCACAATACAATCGATTCCATCAAATATATGCACACACACAGCTTTGAAATATTCAATAATTTTGTAACAGGTCATATTAGCCTGAATTCAGTGGAAAAACATAGCACACTCACGTAATGAATAACGAATCACATTTACTTTTCAGTATGTCCGAAGTCGGTAAAAGTTAGTTTGCATTTTAAGCCACCGTTGGTAGCGTTTGTAAGCATAAACCTTATCCCAACAACAAGGAAACTTTCTTTGGGAGGGGGGCACCAGACAGATGCCATTTCAAAAAAAAGTAAAACGTTTTTATGTGTGTATGTGCTCCCCTCCGATATGTAGTTTATGTGGGTTTTTTTTCTTTCTTTAAGTTCCCTTAAAATTAGTTTTTCCCATCAGGATTATATAAAATTTTTTAAAGGGGTATTTTTATTCTATTTTTCCCTAGTGTTACTATAAAAGGCTTTTCTGATGTGGAATTTATCTACCCTCCTTTGGATCCACTCTCTTAATAATTTTTATTTGATCATGGCTAGTGGTCTCCTATATCCTATGTTTGCTATTTATGTTAGTGCTATGTGCCTATATGCTATATATGTATATATACCTTGTTTTCTTGTTAGGATAGCACTTTCACCGCACAGTTAACCTGTTCCAGTCACGTTGGAAAATACAAAATCCCATCAGAATCCATTTTATTTAAGTTTGGTACTGATTTCCTTTGAATAAAAAGCTCTTTGTTTTTATTGAAAGATTGTCGTCGGCTTTCTTTGATGACAGGTGCATGCGTTATTGAAGTCACTGCTAAAGGAAAGCTTTGGAGAACCAAACAAATGCCCATTTCTTATTGTGGCGTCAACATCAAATAATTGTATTGCATGATTGAGACGATTTTTTTTCTCCATTTGCTGAGTACGTTTTCATAACAATCGGTGCTTCAAACGTAATCTGTTTCCTTTGAAACTTCAGCAAACTATTTTATCTGGCCGTTGTTTGGTCATTGTAGTTACAGTTCCTCCTGCCTACTGAACAGACTACAATATTTTTTTTTTAAATTATTTTTTTTTTACATTTGTGGTAGTGGAGTGATGCTGTCTTGCACTCATGTGTCAGAAATTTGACAAAAGGTCAACGTATGATAGAGACACATGTGCTCTGGTCTGATGACAAGGATTATTACAAAAAAATGTGGGTGTTCTGAAGGATTTAATTCTAAATGTAAAGAAGAGGAATTTTACCTACCATCCACATACAAATATCAGTCTAAATAAATCTATTAATTATTAGCGAGCAGCCAAAAATCCGACAAAGATAGATTCGTCCGGTTGATCTCCGCTACCAGAAATGTCAACAACAAAAAAAGCAGATATCTCAAAACATACAGTGCCCATGCTTGATGTCAGCATAAGTGTATTATGATGTAACAATACACTGTTAAGATGGTTTTTCAGTATAGACAAAGAAATTGTTTATGTAACAATATATAAATTTCAGTGCATTTTATATCAAGTTTGTGGTTACCTTTCATGGGGCCTCTGAATTTCTCCACTCCAAACCAATGGTTGTATATACAAATTTAAACAGCCAACAATGTCGCCAATAAAAAAAAATAGCTAGATGGTATATTTTGCTGCCAATAAGGAAAATAAAATCGCAGTTTGCGATAATGCTGAAGCCCTACGCGATCCTAGAATAAACGTTTTGCACTTTATTTTTCATACTTTCTGCTTGGTTGTGTATATGTATGCAGTGAAAAATAAAACACATGTCAGTTATTGCTTGTGCAACGATTGTATACATAATTAATTGAAGACAATCACAAATACGACTTACTGGCTTTACTCGTAGATCAGAAACAAGTAACATTTCCGATAATGTTAATTTTGGCATAACACTTCACGAACCTGGTGATATTGTTAAATTTCAGAAGCTATGCCATGATCGTATTATATTCGAATTCATACTAGAACTCTTCCCCAGAATGATAATAAATTTCTCGTAGTAAATAAAAAGAAAAATGCATGTATATGTAATCAAAATTGCAGGGACCATGCCACAATCGTATTAAATTAGAATTCATACGCGATCTCTTCCCATAATGATAATAAACTTTGAACCCACAAATATTTTTTTTTAATGTGAGAATGATATACAAAATTTCGGAAGCCACGCCACAACCGGGTTATATCTGAATTCACGTGATAGTGGAGCGCGTTATAGCGGGGTCACACTGTATATGTATATTTTATTGGCTTTTATGTCATATTAGTTTTAGCCAAACTAATGATACATGATTTTGTTTAGATCTAATTTAAACTTGCTCTTCGAAGTTTGAAAATCACTATATAAAAAACCTTGATCTTGATTGTAGACCCAGTACTGCATCTACGATAGGAATTTAGATATTTGATATTATTTTTTTGTCATGACATTTCAGTGCATGATCCTTTTGGTGAACTTTCATGAACAGTTCATGAACGGTTCATGAATTATTCATGATCATATCGTAGGGGTTATATTCTTCTTAATTTAATGGGGGGGGGGTATTTAGGACATCGAGTTCTGTTGACAATTGAGACTTACCAACTTCAGTTTACCAGAGCTAAATGTTGGTGTGATAATCTTCCGAACTCTGGTCCAATCAGCTCCCTGGAGGAAGAACACACTTTTATGTATTGGCCAAGGTTCACCTCCCTCAATTACCTAAAATAAGACAACAATTTTACTTCCTAATGCTTTAGCATTTATCTGCAGATGCAGACAAGTGTGTGTGTGTGTGTGTGTGTGTGTGTGTGTGTGTGTGTGTGTGTAATGCATCACTGGCAAAATATAACAAGCATATCTAAACGGAAATGCATCACTGGTTAAATATATCAAGTACTATCTATGTGATATGGGCATGCATCACTGGTTAAATATATCAAGTACTATCTATGTGATATGGTAATGCATCATTGGTTAAATATATCAAGTACTATCTATGTGATATGGTAATGCATCATTGGTTAAATATGTCAAGTACTATCTATGTGATATGGGCATGCATCACTGGTTAAATATATCAAGTACTATCTATGTGATATGGGCATGCATCACTGGTTAAATATATCAAGCACTATCTATGTGATATGGGCATGCATCACTGGTTAAATATATCAAGTACTATCTATGTGATATGGTAATGCATCACTGGTTAAATATATCAAGTACTATCTATGTGATATGGTAATGCATCACTGTTAAATATATCAAGTACTATCTATGTGATATGGCAATGCATCACTGTTAAATATATCAAGTACTATCTATGTGATACGGTAATGCATCACTGGTTAAATATATCAAGTACTATTTGATATTGTAATGCATCACTGGTTAAACATATCAAGTACTATCTATGTGATATGACAATGCATCACTATTAAATATATCAAGTACTATCTATGTGATATGGGCATGCATCACTGTTAAATATATCAAGTACTATCTATTTAATATGGTAATGCATCACTGGTTAAATATATCAAAAACTATCTATGTGATATGGTAATGCATCACTGGTTAAATATATCAAGTACTATCTATGTGATATGGGCATGCATCACTGGTTAAATATATCAAGTACTATCTATTTAATATGGTAATGCATCACTGGTTAAATATATCAAGTACTATCTATTTAATATGGTAATGCATCACTGGTTAAATATATCAAGTGCTATCTATGTGATATGGTAATGCATCACTGGTTAAATATATCAAGTACTATCTATGTGATATGACAATGCATCACTATTAAATATATCAAGTACTATCTATGTGATATGGGCATGCATCACTGGTTAAATATATCAAGTGCTATATATGCGATATGGTAATGCATCACTGGTTAAATATATCAAGTGCTATCTATGTGATATGGTAATGCATCACTGGTTAAATATATCAAGTGCTATCTATGTGATATGGTAATGTAACACTGATGAAATATATCAAGTACTATCTATGTGATATGGTAATGTAACACTGATTAAATATATCAAGTACTATCTATGTGATATGGTAATGTAACACTAGTCAAATATAGCAAACACTGTGATATGGTTGTTGTTGTTGTTGTTGTTGTTGTATGGTTTAACACCATTTTTCAGCACAAGATATGCTATGTCAGGCAGCCAGTATTAATGATGGAAGAAGTGAAACTGAGATAATTACATTTGCCAGCCTATAAAACAAAACTTTCATTTTATCAAAAAATCTTAGCTTCGCCTTATACTCTGAATCAAATTTTATATGGTTTATGTCATCCGAATTGCTTTATTGTATTTTTCATATGGAAAAAAATTCTCAGAGAGTACGAAAAATAATGTGTAAAAAAAAAATCATTTTTGAGATCATGTATATAGGTCTGGATAACATTTTAAAACAATTACATGATCATCAAAATTAAAAATTAACACAGATTAGGTGTAAATGCACTAAAGCACCAGTAATGTAACTTATTTATAATATACCTTATTTAAAATTGATTACAGTAATGTAACTTATTTATAATATACCTTATTTAAAATTGATTACATATATGTGCATTTGAATTTACAAGCCAGAAGATGAACAACATGACAAAGACATTCTAAAGACATTCTATCACAATTTTCATCTTGCACCTAATGATCAAATAAAATGCATGCACATCTGAGAGACAGACAGACAGATATGTCTTTCCATTTGTAAATATATATTGTTCACTTACCTGATGCCTGTTCTTACTCCTGTACAAGTGATATACCATATTCCATTATCAACTAATACCACAAGGTAAGCCATTCCTTCTAGTTCTTGTTGTCACTTCATTTATTAAAAGAATCACATTGCTTTATAATGGTATTTACATGCTAATTAAATATGCTATGTTGTATTAAGTCATTCCAAGCTAACACCTGTTTGAGGTCTAGATTCAGCCAACCAGATCAGATCAGCGAGGCCACCAAAAGGAAAATGAGGTTACTCTTGGGTATTACGAGAACCGTACCATATAATAAAAGGAAATGCCAGGTGGTAACTCGTACAAATTTCTCAGTAATAAAAGGAAATGCCAGGTGGTAACTCGTACAAATTTCTCAGTAATAAAAGGAAATGCCAGGTGGTAACTCGTACAAATTTCTCAGCCAGTGGCATATTTTAAACAAATCTCTCTCATTAAACAAAATCCTATTTGCTGGAAATAACGTAGTCATTATACATGCAAAGCAAATTAGCATGCAAAATGGTCATTCTTGGGATTTCACTTAATGAGTCATATGGATTTAACTAGTTTATTATATGCAAACCCTGAAGGAGTACAGTATGTATTTTCATAGTTTACATTTACTCTTTCATTTCTTTTTTGGTTTTCTTTCTTTAACAAAAACTTCAGCAACATGGTGCAATAAGGTAAAAAAAAATGAAGAGCTGAACTTCTTTTCTCTTACTTTCATATATCAGCCCATATTTAATTTTGAATTTAAAGTACAAAAAGAAATATGTGATAGAATATATATGCATCCCTTTCTCTGTATCTATCCCCCCAACCCCTCACCAACAAACAAACTGGAAAAAGCATTTTAGTATTAATGATGCAATTTCCCTATTGCTGGTAATCTGAAATATCACACATTGCTACTTTTAATATAAAAAAAACGAATTGATAATGTAACACCAATAGTAATAATTATTGTAGAGGGCAGGACAGAATTACAGTTAAAAGACTCTGCACTGGTAAATTCTCTCTGGTGCTTGGTAAAAGTATGATCACGTCAATGTTCTTGATAAAGATGAAGTATCTGTGCTGGTTTTACAAAACAAATACAAAGGACAAAGTCAGTTGTATGAGGAACTGCACCATACTGATGATTCTTCACTCTAAGGGAGGATGTATGCACAATAAAAATGGACGGTTCATTTCTTTAGCACAAACAAAAGCTAACAGCTATGGGTAAGCTATTGCTATTGAAAATATCATTTTGTGTTATCCAAAATGTGACTTCATTTTTTACCCCAAGTCATATACTCCAACATTCGCAAGCAATAATCCTTAAAGAATAGTGGTAATTATACATGGGTCAAGTAAGTCTGAATGGGGTAATTACATGGCACATAAAGAAAGTTTTTCTATCACCCTTGGAGAATGGAAGTAATTATACATGGGTCAAGTAAGGCTTAATGGGGTAATTACATGGCACATAAAGAAAGTTTTCCTATCACCCTTGGAGAATAGAATTATACATGGGTCAAGTAAGGCTTAATGGGGTAATTACATGGCACATACAGAAAGTTTTTCTATCACCCTTGGAGAATGGAAGTAATTATACATGGGTCAAGTAAGGCTTAATGGGGTAATTACATGGCACATAAAGAAAGTTTTTCTATCACCCTTGGAGAATGGAAGTAATTATACATGGGTGCATTCATTAAGTCGTGTGTGTCTGTGTGTGTGTAATTTGAATGTTTAATGTAGCTTTAAAAAAATTTCAGTCATATCGATATGATATGTGTTGTGTAATAGTTTATAGTGATGTCTACCACTGGATATCCAGTTACATTATCCTGCCACCAAACCAACCAATCCTAACACTGACCTCCTAATGCTGAGTGCCTAGTGAGACAGCTGTTAGCACCATTTGCTTTGGTCGTTGGTTAAATTTAGTCGAGCTTTTCTTCCGCAAATAATGGGAGTAATGGGTGCAATAATGGTATGCCCTTTTTCCTAAAAGAATGGTTATAATTATACATGGGTACATACATTATGTCGTAAGGTGCAGCAAGACAGCAAAATACTTACATGTCTGTCACTAAAACTGTCGAAGTTTTTAACAAATATTTTCTTCAGGAGATCAAGATCCGTAACATTTATAACATACATGCCACCAACACGAGTGCTGCAAAGAAAGGAAATATTACACATTTGTATTTTTCTTAAAATTTTCAATTTCCTCTTGCAGCACTCATTTCTATATTTACTGAGCAGGGTTCATACTGAACTATGAATGATAAATTTAAAGACTTTTCCCAAACTTTCAAAGACCACAAACAGAGATTTCCAAGACCTATTTTTGCTAACATTGTGTATACAGGTTATATGAGAAAACAACGAATGCCAAAACTTAAAGTCAAACTATAGTTAATTTCCTAAAATTGCATTATAATGATCTGGAAGATAGGTTAACAATCATTGTTTTTTTCAGAAATATGTAACATAAATGTCAGATTTAATACAAAATAAATTGTTCTCTTAACAGACATCAGCACTGCTTTAAAGGCATTATTATATTTGCTTTTCTTCCTCTTCAATCATTTTGGAAAGAGATGCCACCACTGTCATCTTTTCCTCTGCTCTGCTCCTAAGAGCATTTGACTGTGACAAGCACAATGAGTCCTTTTAACTCTGCCTCTTCTGCTTTCTGTACAAAGGAAGCATGTAGGCTGGCAATGTTAACTTCAAAACACAGCTTTTGGCTTAAAGTTTTTCCACTTCATCCAAGGCTAACTCCAGTTTCTTTTCTTTTTGGTTTTTCTTCTCATCCCTCTCCTCTGCTTTCTTCATATCCAGATAGGCATGGTACTTATGTCTTGCAGAGGAACCATATGTCATCACTTCATTGCTAATGATGATTTCCAAAGGTCCACCTGCTTTTCTCACTGTGTCAATGATTAGCCTTAGAGCTCTGAGGCTTTCTCTGCTGAGGCTCTCAACAGATGCCTGTTTATTGACAGAAAATCCTCTCTCCACTGTTGCCTGCCCATGTGACAACAACAACATTTTCTGGAGAACATTCCAAAGTTCCACATATTTATAGCATGGGGAAAAAGTCAAGGGTCGGCAATGAGAAACGGGGACATGCCGTCAACTGGAAAAACATTTTTAATTCTTTTTTTATTTGCCTAATCAAATGACTTGACTTCCTACAGTTAAAGCTTCACAGCACACATTAACGCTATTTTAATTTTTTTTAACTCGCAATTTAAGAACAACAACCCATGCTTAACTCTACTTTAGTGTACGCATGCGCACTTTGAAACTGTTTATCCATGAATTGAATTTATTACAATGGATGTTTCTATATTAAACCAAGGAACATTATTATGTAAAACACAATTTTCGAAAATGATTTTTGTCCCTCAAACGTGTTAAATAAACCGACAGTATAAGTAAATTTAAACGGACCCTCTTTTGCCATATCTACCAAATCATCAAACTAAACAATATCTTATTTTATACCCAAAGAGTATTTTGCCCAAAACTACGAAAGCTTATACTTCTGCATCTTTGTTCCACTAAATGAACCGTATGTAGTTACTAATTTGCAACTTAACTTTGGCATGACTTGTAAAGGAAAGGCTCCTTCTCCCACTGAAGCCAAGTTGATCGTCTTAATTTTACACAATGTACAAAATGCCTTTCATTTAAATAATTTATCCTTTTGCAGCCATTCCTTCAATTTTTCTTTTTCTAACCAGATATCGTTGAAAGAGCAAAAACCTTATTTGTGACTTCCTTTGATGAAGTGTGTAACCATCTTGCTTTGATGAAGAGTGCATGTGTTATTGAAGTCGCCGCCGAGGCCAACTTTGGATGGTCAAACAAAGCCTCTTTTGCTATTGCGGCGGCAATGAAACTGAATGGGTCATCAAAAGAAAGAAACCAGGATAAGTATTTATAGATTACATCCGAATCGAACAAACTCGGATAATTTTATTTGTGATTCTGGAAAGATATTAAAAATTTTGGGGTTTATTTCAATTTTCAAAGACTTTTAAAGACCTCAGGGTAATATGCTCGATTTTCCCAAACTTTCAAGACCTTGAAAATGCTACCTCATTTTCCCCAAACTCTCAAAGACCTTCAGACAGTACGAACCCTGCTGAAATATAATTTGTACATTTTTTTGTGTTAATTCTCAGATATTATTAATTTTGTGTATAGACCATACCTTGATATGAGCATACCATTAAGATACTGAGCATACCATTGACATACTGAGCATACCATTGACATACTGAGCATACCATTAACATACTGAGCATACCATTGACATACTGAGCATACCATTAACATACTGAGTATAACATTAACATACTGAGCATACCATTGACATACTGAGCATACCATTGACATACTGAGCATACCATTGACATATTGAGCATATTATTAACATTATACTAAATTTGATCTAGTTGTCAATACTCACTCATCAACCATTTAAGTTACAAGATATTCCAAGGTGTCATATTGTTTATCATCAGGGTAATCTCTTCTATTGAAACAAGATCATATCAGTCATGAGGTGAATTTTAATTAGACCAAGTTGAAAATGGTCACTGTCTACAGATTATTGTCTGAACAAGCTGGACATCACAAGTCTGTGTACATTCAATAGCACTTGTGGTGAGCTACAAAGAAGGCAAATCTATGTATTTCCAAGGTCACAAGGACATGTATATACAACTATGTTGACCCAAAAATAATGTCCCTTATCTGGATTATACAGGTGTCTCCAATATCAAGGGAATTTATAGGATTCTAACTGGAAACCACCACCCCACATAAAAGGGTCCAGCAACAGATGTCTTCTATATGGAGGTATCAACTAAAGTAAAATACACTACAATGAATATGGAGTATATACACTACCATGGAGTAATTCAAAGTTGCTTCAGGGTTTCATAGTGGAAAAAAAGTACAATTCAGCAATGCAGTAGTTTGTCAAAACATTCATGAATATAAATCCTAATAAACTTTCAGCCAAGGTCAAGTCCAAATTAATGCACACAAATTTTGGCATTTAAGAAAATTGCTGCAATTAACCACCTCAGAATCTGAAGCTACAAACTTAAATACATTGAAACCTAAATCAAAATGATGTGAACAAAGAATGCCTGATGGAGTCAGAGCACTGAAACACAGGCAAGAAACTATCATCTATTGAACAGGCCTAGCATTTATAAACCTTCAGAAATGTGACCAAGAAATTAATTTAATTGGAGTCTGGCAGCTCCCTGAGTGGCTGAGCAGCCCACTTCAGGAATGCATTGCTCACCTCCCTGGCATGAAGAAGGGGCTAAAAAAGGTGCCCTAAACATTGCCTGCTCTAAACTTCCCTAGCCATCATACCACAGATGGTGAGGACCCTACTCTAGCGGTCAAAATAAAAAAAAAGAAAATGAGGACTGTTCCCCTCACACTTGGTGCATGGAATGTGCACACCTTAATGGACAGACACGATGCATAAAGACCCCAGATGAGAACCACCCATTAGGAAAGGAATTCACAAGATACAATGTGGACATTGCTACCTTGAGTGAGACCCGGCTTGCAGAAGAAGTCAAACACAGTGAAAGGAGCTCTGGATACACTTTCTTTTGGAATGGCAGAGGATGTGAAGAGCACCATGAGACTGGTGTCAGCTTTGTTGTGAAGACAGCACTGATTGTCAAATTGGCTGGACCTCTCAAGAGAGTAAATGACAGACTCATGACCATGAAACTTCCTCTCTTGTCTGAAAGAAAGCACCTTACCATCAGTTGCTATGCTTCAACTATGACCAACTCAGATGAAGTGAAGGTCAAGTTCTATGAGGATCTTCACTCCACCATTGCTGACGTTCCAGTGACTAATACGCACATCATTCTTAGCAATTGAAATGCAAGAGTAGACTGTGATCACGTTGCCTGAGATGGGTCACTGTATTTACAACAGCAATGGTCTCCTTTTGCTCCAGACATGTGCCTAACATGAACTGCTGATCACCAATACAGTCTTAAGGCTCAATACCCATAACCGGACATCATGGATACACCCATGCTTGAAGCACTGGCACCTTATCAGCTATATCATAGTCATTAAGAGAGACAAGCAGAATGCGCATGTAACCAAGTCCTTGTGCAGCGCTGACTGCTGGACAGACCACCGGCAAATTATCACCTAGCTTAATAGCTGCAATCAGGCCAAAAGACACCCACTGTGAAGAAGGTCCTAAACAACTGAATATCACCAAGCTGAAATGCACCAGTAACAAACAGTCTCTCATGGATGCCCTGGAAGAACATCTGAAATCTCACCCTCTCAACACTCAGAATGTGGAGACCAAGTATGCAGCATTCAGAGAGCTAGTCTACAACACATCTTGGAAAATCCTAGAACCCTCAACCAGAAAACATCAAGACTGGTTTGATGAGAACTACGACATCAAGAAGTTACTGGATGAGAAACACTGCCTCCTTCAAACCTAGCTCAACAACCCCAAGTCCACCTCTAGGAAAGACGTGTACAACAACATATGCAGAACTGTACAGCAGCAGCTCTGTCTGAGCAACAAAACTGATGAGATCCAGTGCTACACAAACCAGCATGACATGAAGAACTTCTACAATGCCCTGAAGGAAGTGTATGGACCTACATCCTCTGTAGACAGGAACACACTAATTACTGACAAAGAGAAGATTCTTCAATGATGGGCTGAACACTTTGACAGCATCCTGAATCACTCTTCATCTATCAATGATTGAGCCATCAGTCGTTTCCCCCAATTACCAATCAACACAGCACTGGATGACCCTCCAACCTTGTTGAGACACAAAAAGTAATATACCTGCTCTCCAGTGGTAAAGCACCTGTCAGACTCCATCCCAGCTGAAGTCTACAAAGGGGTACAGCCCTAATAGAAAGGCTACACCAACTGTTTTTACTGATGTGGCAGCAAGAGACAATCCCCCAGGAATTCAAAGATGCTTCCATAATCCACCTGTATAAGCACAAAGTTAACCACCAGGCCTGTGACATCCATCTGGGTATATCCTTACTCTCAATTGCAGGAAAGATATTCTCCAGAATCCTACTGAACCACCTCACTACACACTTTGACCTGGAACTACTGTTAGAAAGCTAGTGTAGATTCTGAAAAGAACGTGGGACCATCAACATGGTGTTTGCTGTGAGGTAACTACAAGAGAAATGTCAAGAGCAAAACAGTGACCTTTTCTCCATCTACGTTGACTTGACAAAAGCCTTTGATACTGTCAGCAGAGAAGGCTTGTGGAAAGAAATGGCCAAGTATGGATGCCCAAGAAAATTTATTTCCATGGTGCAGCATTTCCATGATGGCATGAAGGCATGAGACCAGGACAATGGAGAGACATCTGAGCCATTACCAGTAACCAATGGTGTCAGGCAGGGGTGTGTTCTGGCACTGACACTGTTCGGAATATTGTTCTCCTCCATGCTGACTAATGCTTTCAGAGACGGAAAGGTTGGAGTCAGTATCAGGTACCACACAGATGGAAAACTATTCAATACTAGGTGGCTACAAGTGAAAACCAAGGTCATGACACACACCATCAGGAATTTCTAATTTGCTGATGACTGTGCCCTCAATTCTCCAGCTCCTGCACAAGCTTTGGTCTCACCATCAATACCAAGAAGAATGAAGTCTTGCATCAGCCGGCCCCTGGAAAGCACTATGTTGAGCCCAACATCACCGGCAATGGCCAAAAACTCAATTTTAGTGAACTGCTTCACCTACCTTGGCAGAACACTATCACAGAGTGTCACTACTGATGACAAGGCGAATCTTCATATTGCCAGAGACATTTCTTTTTTTTCTTCAATTTAGCAACATCAGTAACAGAAATTCAACAGACATGGTGTTTCCAAATTGCAGCAATGGATTATGGTCCCTCTTTCCAATTGATGATGCCTTTAAACACAGGGCATGGTGGGTGAGTGGTCTTTACCTATCACTGCAATCTCACCTCTGTCTGTGTGAGTTTAAGGCTCAGGCTCGACCAATTCGGGGAAAACTTGACAGCAGCACCAAAAGGGTCAGTGGTTCTTATTGGGGTTTTTCTGTTTTCTTCCTCCACCAGTTATTCTGGCCACCATGTATAGCCTAGCATATGCTGAAAAATGGTGTTAAACCCACAACAACAGCCATTCAAACACAATGAGAATAAACCCATGTTACAAACAATGTTTGTTCAAACCATTTCAATTTCTCTATTTTGATCTGACACTACAAATGCTGAAATTAGCCATTTACTAGGAGTGAAATGATTTACTAATGTATTGATGATGCAACACTACATTTACCATACTGATAGACATATCAATAGAAGAGATGATCAATACAAAATGCTGAAATTTGCTACATTTACCATACCATAGACATATCAATACAAGAGATGATCAATACAAAATGCTGAAATTTGCTGCATTTACCATACCGATAGACATATCAATACAAGAGGTGATGTTTACAAATGCTGAAATTTGCTATGTTTACCATACCAATAGACATATCAATGCAAGAGGTGATGTTTACAAATGCTGGAATTTGCTATGTTTACCATACCAATAGACATATCAATGCAAGAGGGGATATATACAAAATGATATTGTTGCATACAAGAAGCTTTAACACTCAACAGTCAAGAATAATTCACGGTTCTTTATCTTTTAATCCTTTAAATCAAGAAGTCATCTGAGACAGCATTAAATTTTTTAGTAAAATATAAAAGTCTTTTGACAACACCCATTTGCTGTGCCATGGTTCATAATGCTCTCCCCCTTGCCAATATCATGTTAATTATCTTATCCCAGCAAGTATGTTCAGCATAAAGGAGACATTCCAAATGTGTTCCCCATAGCAACATAGAAACTTCACCTAGAAGTAGTTTTTACATAGAGTAAATTACTTCATTATGCAAGCTGGTATGTGTATCAATAAAATGCCTTATTATTGGCTATGTGTCGTGAATCTTATTTATATGTGACACATGTATCATTTCACCAAATGTGTCGTGAATCTTATTTATATGTGACACATGTATCATTTCACCAAATGTGTCGTGAATCTTATTTATATGTGACACATGTATCATTTCACCAAATGTGTCGTGAATCTTATTTATATGTGGCACATGTATCATTTCACCCTATGTGTCGTGAATCTTATTTATATGTGGCACATGTATCATTTCACCCTACTATTATGTACCAAGTACAATATTTACCTGTAGACTCGGCCATACTGCTTTGTACTGAGAAGTTCATACTCATATGTCCCCTGCCAAAACAATCAACAAAATATGACTATTATTTGTGTATGACAGTAGTACACATCCAAAATGAAACACATTATACAAAATCAAGCTAACCCATTAGATATCTTAATTATACAGTATTCCAAACTTACAAGGCTATTAATAAGCTAACCCATTAGATATCTTAATTATACAGTATTCCATCCTTACAAGGCTATTAATAAGCTAACACATTAGATATCTTAATTATACAGTATTCCAACCTTACAAGGCAATTAAATAGCTGATAAGCTAACCCACTAGATGTCTTAATTATACAGTATTCCAAACTTACAAGGTCATTCATAAGCTAACCCATTAGATATCTTAATTATACAGTTTTCCAACCTTACAAGGCTATTAATAAGCTAACCCATTAGATATCTTAATTATACAGTTTTCCAACCTTACAAGGCTATTAATAAGCTAACCCATTAGATATGTAAATTATACAGTTTTCCAACGTTACAAGGCTATTCATAACATAACCCATTAGATATCTTAATTATACAGTTTTCCAACCTTACAAGGCTATTAATAAGCTAACCCATTAGATATCTTAATTATACAGTATTCCAACCTTACAAGGCTAATCATAACATAACCCATTAGATGTCTTAATTATACAGTACACCAACCTTACAAGGCTATTAATAAGCTAACCCATTAGATATCTTAATTATACAGTATTCCAACCTTACAAGACTATTAATAAGCTAACCCATTAGATGTCTTAATTATACAGTATTCCAACCTTACAAGGCTATTAATAAGCTAACCCATTAGATGTCTTAATTATACAGTATTCCAACCTTACAAGGCTATTAATAAGCTAACCCATTAGATATCTTAATAATACAGTATTCCAACCTTACAAGGCTATTAATAAGCTAACCCATTAGATATCTTAATTATACAGTTTTCCAACCTTACAAGGCTATTAATAAGCTAACCCATTAGATATCTTAATTATACAGTATTCCAACCTTACAAGGCTATTAATAAGCTAACCCATTAGATATCTTAATTATACAGTATTCCAACCTTACAAGGCTATTAATAAGCTAACCCATTAGATATCTTAATTATACAGTATTCCAACCTTGCAAGGTTATTAATAAGCTAACCCATTATACATCTAAATTATACAGTTTTCCAACCTTACAAGGCTATTAATAAGCTAACCCATTAGATATGTAAATTATACAGTTTTCCAACGTTACAAGGCTATTACTAAGCTAACCCAGTAGATATCTTAATTATACAGTATTCCAACCTTACAAGGCTATTAATAAGCTAACCCATTAGATGTCTTAATTATACAGTATTCCAACCTTACAAGGCTATTAATAAGCTAACCCATTAGATATCTTAATTATACACTATTCCAACCTTCCAAGGCTATTAATAAGCTAACCCATTAGATATCTTAATTATACAGTATTCCAACCTTACAAGGCTATTAATAAGCTAACCCATTAGATATCTTAATTATACAGTATTCCAACCTTACAAGGCTATTAATAAGCTAACCCATTAGATATCTTAATTATACAGTTTTCCAACCTTACAAGGCTATTAATAAGCTAACCCATTAGATATCTTAATTATACAGTATTCCAAATTTACAAGGCTATTAATAAGCTAACCCATTAGATATCTTAATTATACAGTATTCCAACCTTACAAGGCTATTAATAAGCTAACCCATTAGATATCTTAATTATACAGTATTCCAACCTTGCAAGGTTATTAATAAGCTAACCCATTATACATGTAAATTATACAGTTTTCCAACCTTACAAGGCTATTAATAAGCTAACCCATTAGATATCTTAATTATACAGTATTTCAACCTTACAAGGCTATTAATAAGCTAACCCATTAGATATCTTAATTATACAGTATTCCAACCTTACAAGACTATTAATTAGCTAACCCATTAGATGTCTTAATTATACAGTATTCCAACCTTACAAGACTATTAATAAGCTAACCCATTAGATATCTTAATTATACAGTTTTCCAAAGTTACAAGGCTATTCATAACATAACCCATTAGATATCTTAATTATACAGTATTCCAACCTTACAAAGCTATTAATAAGCTAACCCAGTAGATATCTTAATTATACAGTATTCCAACCTTACAAGGCTATTAATAAGCTAACCCATTAGATGTCTTAATTATACAGTATTCCAACCTTACAAGGCTATTAATAAGCTAACCCATTAGATATCTTAATTATACAGTATTCCAACCTTGCAAGGTTATTAATAAGCTAACCCATTATACATCTAAATTATACAGTTTTCCAACCTTACAAGGCTATTAATAAGCTAACCCATTAGATATGTAAATTATACAGTTTTCCAACGTTACAAGGCTATTCATAACATAACCCATTAGATATCTTAATTATACAGTTTTCCAACCTTACAAGGCTATTAATAAGCTAACCCATTAGATATGTAAATTATACAGTTTTCCAACGTTAGAAGGCTATTCATAACATAACCCATTAGATATCTAAATTATACAGTATTCCAACCTTACAAAGCTATTAATAAGCTAACCCATTAGATATCTTAATTATACAGTATTCCAACCTTACAAGGCTATTAATAAGCTAACCCATTAGATATGTAAATTATACAGTTTTCCAACGTTACAAGGCTATTCATAACATAACCCATTAGATATCTTAATTATACAGTTTTCCAACCTTACAAGGCTATTAATAAGCTAACCCATTAGATATCTTAATTATACAGTATTCCAACCTTGCAAGGTTATTAATAAGCTAACCCATTATACATCTAAATTATACAGTTTTCCAACCTTACAAGGCTATTAATAAGCTAACCCATTAGATATGTAAATTATACAGTTTTCCAACGTTACAAGGCTATTCATAACATAACCCATTAGATATCTTAATTATACAGTTTTCCAACCTTACAAGGCTATTAATTGGCTAACCCATTATACATCTAAATTATACAGTTTTCCAACCTTACAAGGCTATTAATAAGCTAACCCATTAGATATGTAAATTATAGTTTTCCAACGTTACAAGGCTATTCATAACATAACCCATTAGATATCTTAATTATACAGTTTTCCAACCTTACAAGGCTATTAATAAGCTAACCCATTAGATATCTTAATTATACAGTTTTCCAACCTTACAAGGCTATTAATAAGCTAACCCATTAGATGTCTTAATTATACAGTATTCCAACCATACAAGGCTATTAATAAGCTAACCCATTAGATATCTTAATTATACAGTTTTCCAACCTTACAAGGCTATTAATAAGCTAACCCATTAGATATCTTAATTATACAGTTTTCCAACCTTACAAGGCTATTAATAAGCTAACCCAATAGATGTCTTAATTATACAGTATTCCAACCTTACAAGGCTATTAATAAGCTAACCCATTAGATATCTTAATAATACAGTATTCCAACCTTACAAGGCTATTAATAAGCTAACCCATTAGATGTCTTAATTATACAGTATTCCAACCTTACAAGGCTATTAATAAGCTAACCCATTAGATATCTTAATAATACAGTATTCCAACCTTACAAGGCTATTAATAAGCTAACCCATTAGATATCTTAATAATACAGTATTCCAACCTTACAAGGCTATTAATAAGCTAACCCATTAGATATCTTAATAATACAGTATTCCAACCTTACAAGGCTATTAATAAGCTAACCCATTAGATGTCTTAATTATACAGTATTCCAACCTTACAAGGCTATTAATAAGCTAACCCATTAGATATCTTAATAATACAGTATTCCAACCTTACAAGGCTATTAATAAGCTAACCCATTAGATGTCTTAATTATACAGTATTCCAACCTTACAAGGCTATTAATAAGCTAACCCATTAGATATCTTAATAATACAGTATTCCAATCTTACAAGGCTATTAATAAGCTAACCCATTAGATATCTTAATTATACAGTATTCCAACCTTACAAGGCTAATCATAACATAACCCATTGAATATCTTAATTATACAGTATTCCAACCTTACAAGGCTATTAATAAGCTAACCCATTAGATATCTTAATTATACAGTATTCCAACCTTACAAGGCTAATCATAACATAACCCATTGAATATCTTAATTATACAGTTTTCCAACCTTACAAGGCTATTAATAAGCTAACCCATTAGATATCTTAATTATACAGTATTCCAACCTTACAAGGCTATTAATAAGCTAACCCATTAGATATCTTAATTATACAGTATTCCAATCTTACAAGGCTATTAATAAGCTAACCCATTAGATATCTTAATTATACAGTATTCCAAACTTACAAGGCTATTAATAACCCATTAGATATCTTAATTATACAGTATTCCAACCTTACAAGGCTATTAATAAGCTAACCCATTAGATGTCTTAATTATACAGTATTCCAACCTTACAAGGCTATTAATAAGCTAACCCATTATATATCTTAATTATACAGTATTCCAACCTTACAAGGCTATTAATAAGCTAACCCATTATATATCTTAATTATACAGTATTCCAACCTTACAAGGCTATTAATAAGCTAACCCATTAGATGTCTTAATTATACAGTATTCCAACCTTACAAAGCTATTAATAAGCTAACCCATTAGATATCTTAATTATACAGTATTCCAACCTTACAAGGCTATTAATAAGCTAACCCATTAGATATCTTAATTATACAGTATTCCAACCTTACAAGGCTATTAATAAGCTAACCCATTAGATATCTTAATTATACAGTATTCCAACCTTACAAGGCTATTAATAAGCTAACCCATTAGATGTCTTAATTATACAGTATTCCAACCTTACAAGGCTATTAATAAGCTAACCCATTATATATCTTAATTATACAGTATTCCAACCTTACAAGGCTATTAATAAGCTAACCCATTAGATATCTTAATTATACAGTATTCCAACCTTACAAGGCTATTAATAAGCTAACCCATTAGATGTCTTAATTATACAGTATTCCAACCTTACAAAGCTATTAATAAGCTAACCCATTAGATATCTTAATTATACAGTATTCCAACCTTACAAGGCTATTAATAAGCTAACCCATTAGATATCTTAATTATACAGTATTCCAACCTTACAAGGCTATTAATAAGCTAACCCATTAGATATCTTAATTATACAGTATTCCAACCTTGCAAGGTTATTAATAAGCTAACCCATTATACATCTAAATTATACAGTTTTCCAACCTTACAAGGCTATTAATAAGCTAACCCATTAGATATCTTAATTATACAGTATTCCAACCTTACAAGGCTATTAATAAGCTAACCCATTATATATCTTAATTATACAGTATTCCAACCTTACAAGGCTATTAATAAGCTAACCCATTAGATATCTTAATTATACAGTATTCCAACCTTACAAGGCTATTAATAAGCTAACCCATTATACAGATGTCATAATTACAGTGGGACCCCGCTATAACACGGTAGTTGGGAGCCATAGAATCTGACCGGGCTATGAACCGAACTGTGTTATAAGCAACCATGTACAATACCAACACATTTTTGGATTTAATGGGGGGGGGGGGGTTTACATAAAGACGGGTGCGAAAATGCATGGCACAATTACCATTTTTGATCAATATATATTAAATGAGAAAAACATTTGCTGTGGTAAAAGAAATTGCAGATATAATATATTACTTTATTCAGAGAACCATGCATTGATACATACACGTGTCTAATTTATGTATACATGTATGTATAATCTATTGCATGAAAAGAGTATCAACACCGTGTACTCACCAGCAAATCTTGTAACATACATTGAATCCATAATACAAATATTTCCATCGAAAATATCCACACACGGATGTAAAATATTCAATAATTTTGTCACAGATCATTATGTGACTGAATTCAATGAAAAGAAAAAAAAAAAAAATTACGTAACGGGTGTACGTAATGAATGATGAAATAGTACATGTCCATAGATTAAATAATGGAAGCTAAAGTGTATTCTTATAATAACTACATGTACATCTCAGGATCTCTCTGTCTATGAATTCAGTCATTGTAAATTTCAGCACATTTTCCCACCCAAGCTGCTAGTCAAAGTCCTTTGAACTTGCCGCCCAGTTATTGCGTCATGTTCTTTTGATGTACTCTAATAAATACAGCAGGCAGAACTGGCTTAACCACTGAATTATGTCACTGTTTAGCTCGGCAGTTCACTTTGATGATAAACAATGTACTTAAATTAATTGATTTATACATTCTGGTGAGAATCTTTTATCAACCGCCACATTGGCTGTTGCTTAGTTGTGTATGAAATTAAGAGAACATATATCGGAGATTATTTTGAGCAACGATTGTATTCGGAATGCATTCAAGACAAACACAAAGTAGACACGATGGCTTCATTACTCAGGAATCAGTAATTATAATATTGACACTTATGAGCTGTAATTTTTCAACAATAAACAAAGATCAAAGTTCTCAGTAGGCCCAGCAATTGGTTCGTATTTCCGACATTTATTTTGGCACAAAGCTAGAAGAAATTTGATCATACATTTTCTACACGTTCTTTTTCGCACTGTTTAGACGAATATGAGAATGATAATTAAACTCTTAATTTTTTTTTTTCATACTTAATTTTTTTTTTTTTTTGGTCTTTGAGAAAAATACCTGTAATAAATTACCCGAAATTTCGGGAGCCATGCCACGACCGGGTTATATCCGAATTCGGGTTATAGCGGGGCGGGTTATAGCGGGGTCCCACTGTATACAGTATTCCAACCTTACAAGGCTATTAATAAGCTAACCCATTATACATCTAAATTATACAGTATTCCAACCTAACAAGGCTATTAATAAGCTAACCCATTAGATATCTTAATTATACAGTATTCCAACCTTACAAGGCTATTAATAAGCTAACCCATTACACAGATGTCATAATTATACAGTATTCCAACCTTACAAGGCTATTAATAAGCTAACCCATTGAATATCTTAATTATACAGTATTCCAACCTTACAAGGCTATTAATAAGCTAACCCATTACACAGATGTCATAATTATACAGTATTCCAACCTTACAAGGCTATTAATAAGCTAACCCATTAGATATCTTAATTATACAGTATTCCAACCTTACAAGGCTATTAATAAGCTAACCCATTATACATCTAAATTATACAGTATTCCAACCTAACAAGGCTATTAATAAGCTAACCCATTAGATATCTTAATTATACAGTTTTTCAACCTTACAAGGCTATTAATAAGCTAACCCATTAGATATCTTAATTATACAGTATTCCAACCTTACAAGGCTATTAATAAGCTAACCCATTATACATCTAAATTATACAGTATTCCAACCTAACAAGGCTATTAATGGGAATGATCACAGTGACCTACATAATAAGTGGCACCACCTTAAGGTTATGCTGAAGTATGTTACAATTAGAATGTCATATAGCAATGTAATCAACACAAAAATATAAAGCCACTGAATGACCAAGAAATGCAGCCTTCACGAGCTGCATAATGTATATACATCCCACCAGACCAAATGGAGTCCTTTGGGATGAAAGGCCTTTGAGGTAACAGTCTAATTGACTTGGATGATGTCAGTTATAAAGAAAATGCTTAAAAGCTAGACTATGGACTTGGAAGATGTCAGTTATTAAGGAACGGAGCTTAAAAATGCTATTTATGTGGTGACTGTACTAATAATTTTATGTGGTATGTTAGATAATTGGTCTTGGGTTGTTCCTCACAAATAAAGCAAATATGCCATGGTATCCAGGCTAACAGGGCCTTAGCAGATATATCATTCTTATTTTTTAAATAAACAGAATTAGCATGATTTCTTATTCCAGTCAGCTCTTTTTACCTGGGTAACGCTTTAGAATCTGTTCTCAGCCCTTGCTGCAATAGGTCCAAAAGATGATAGAAATTTCAAGATAAATTAGTAATTCCACATGAATGGAATACTATTGTTGGCAAAGGAAACCATCACAAGTGAACTTTAATTATCATGGCATACTTTAGATATTGGCTTAAAAAGTTGATTAATTCAACCATGTCAGAGGTCACAGAAGATTCCATTGTGGACAAAGAACCAAAGCCACAAGGGGCCCCGAGTGGCCGAGTGGTCTAAAGCGCTCTCCATTACAGATCACTCCCATCTCACCTCTGTCTGCATGTGTTCGAGTCTCAGATTCGACTAATGTGGGTATGTGAGAATGCTTGCCAGTAGCTTCTCATTGGTTGGTGGTTCTTTCCGGGAGGGTTTCCCAGGTTCTTCCTCCACCATTAATACTGGCCGCCATGTATAGCCTTTCTAGTGCTGAAAAATGGCGCTAAACCCTACAATAACAACAACCAAAGCCACAGGCTGAAATAATTCAAAAAAGGTCAAATATATCTTTGTTCTGGCCTATTTACTCCCAAGTATCATGTCTAGACATAGCAGCCATTCATAGTAAGGGGGGTGGCTGACTTCCTCTCCTCAGAGGGAGTCACTGTAGCTAGTGTAGCTAGTTGTGGTACCAAGGTTTCTGAAAGCGAACCTCACCACTTTATTAAATTATGTCCATTTCTCTTTTATAAATTGTAGGCATTACCAGAGCAGTCCAGTCCACCTCTTGTGCTGAGGATTGTCTTTTCAGACTGCTTTCTTTATAATGGTCAAGGGTTTAAGTACAGGCAAGATTTCCTGAGAATCTCCAATGCCAAGTTCATTTGATCATCGAGTCACAATTTTTCCAACTTGATGTTTGCAATCAGGATTAAACTTCAATTCCATTTTTTTATGAATCAGCGGGGAGGGGAAAATAAGTATGCCATTATACCATTCCAGTTATGTAAAAATGCAGAAACTGCTCCGGCTTTCTGGTCTGGGTTAGGACAATAGTTGGGAGCTTAGCATTCCACTTCACTGCACTAAGTTTATGATAGGTCAACCACACTGACAGTAGGCCAAAAAAAGCAGCAAGCATTGAAAATAAAACAGCTCAGTTTAATGTAACATTGAGTAAATTAGGACATACAAACAGCCATGGCAGACTTTGATGTGGATATGTCAGAAATGACTTGAGAAAATTCCCAAACCTGGAAGCAGAAATATGGGACATGTTTCCCACTTGCCTTCTGATTTAACTGAAGGCAGTTGATTTGTCAGACTGAATGCGAATGCCATTTTCCTAACTCCAAGGTATAAACTAAGGCTTTCATCCTCAGAAGAGCAACGTGTAATGAATGCTCCCGAAGAAGCCAGAAATTTCTCCTTTTTGGAAAAAGGGTGGACACTCCAGCCTGTTATGCTGGCATCTGGACAGATCTGACCGTACAGCCATTACTCCTTTAATTACTCCACCACCAAAATTGTAAAACATATTCCTGAGAAAGGTAGGCTTAGTTCCAGAGGCTTTTGAACTACATGCCTCTTTGCCTGAAATTCTGGGATAGGATGAACTCAAAATTGTCCTTGATGATAAAAAAAAAAAAGATAGGCAAAACTGTTGTGAAATGTGCAGTTGCCCATCTTGGAACAAATATGGCATGTTCTTGTTTAGGTCACCCAGGCACTCTGACATCATGTATATGGGTGATTAAAGGTGAAATGATTTTTATGAAACATTAGAAATTGATATTGAGACTGAAAGGGAGAGACTTATCTACTTGATATGTCCCTGCAAATGAACCTCATCAACTCTAAGAAGACTTCTGAATGGGTATTTGAATGAACCATATTAAATCTGGGAAGACCTCTGAATGGGTATTTGAATGAACCATATGAAATCTGAGAAGACCTCTTAATGGGTATTTGAATGAACCATATGAACTCTGGGAAGACCTCTGAATGGGTATTTGAATGAACCATATGAACTCTGGGAAGACCTCTGATTGGGTATTTGAATGAACCATATGAACTCTGGGAAGACCTCTAAATGGGTATCTGAATGAACCATATGAACTATGGGAAGACATCTGAATGGGTATCTGAATGAACCATATGAACTCTGGGAAGACCTCTGATTGGGTATTTGAATGAACCATATGAAATCTGGGAAGAAATCTGAATGGTTATTTGAATGAACCAAATGAACTCTGGGAAGACCTCTGAATGGGTATTTGAAGGAACCATATTAACTCTGGGAAGACCTCTGAATGGGTATTTGAATGAACCATATGAACTCTGGGAAGACCTCTGAATGGGTATTTGAATGAACCATATGAACTCTGGGAAGACCTCTAAATGTGTATTTGAATGAACCATATTAACTCTGGGAAGACCTCTGAATGGGTATTTGAATGAACCATATGAACTCTGGGAAGACCTCTGAATGGGTATTTGAATGAACCATATGAACTCTAGGAAGACCTCTAAATGGGTATTTAAATGAACCATATGAATTCTGGGAAGACCTCTAAATGGGTATCTGAATGAACCATATGAACTCTGGGAAGACCTCTGAATGGGTATTTGAATGAACCATATGAAATCTGGGAAGACCTCTGAATGGGTATCTGAATGAACCATATGAAATCTGGGAAGACCTCTAAATGGGTATCTGAATGAACCATATGAACTCTGGGAAGACCTCTGAGTGGGTATCTGAATGAACCATATGAACTCTGGGAAGACCTCTGAGTGGGTATCTGAATGAACCATATGAACTCTGGGAAGACCTCTGAATGGGTATCTGAATGAACCATATGAACTCTGGGAAGACCTCTGAATGGGTGTGTTAATGAACCACAGGAACACTGGGAAGACCTCTGAATGGGTGTCTGAAAGAATCATTTGAACTCTGGGAAGACCTCTAAATGGGTGTGTGAAAGTAAGCATCTCATAGATCTATGCTGACTGTAAAACCATCATCCTTAACCATGTTTAGAACCAATCTCAGTGTCTCTCTTCTTAAAAGGGTCAAATAAGTGAGAGAGGATATAGACAGAATTTATCAAGATACATCCAATCACCAAGTTTTATGTGGGGCAGTATGCATATAACATGCCAAAGCATCATGTAGTCATGAGCTTAATGAAAAACATTACCAAAACCAGTAAAAGATGAAATATAGGGCACAATAACCTTCTGTTATTGCAGCGGTGTGGCAGTAATAGAGATGTGTATCATCATCAATTTTATGATTAGAGCATGAAGAAAGCACAAGTGAACACTGACCACAAAATAAAAACCCAAGCCAGAAAAGCATAAAATATGGTCAATACTGACCTCCAACTGAAATGAGGGAGTAGTACTCATAATGATGCATCAGTACTAGGTGAAATTTAGATGATTCACCAATTTCAATCCTGGGTATGCTCATTATGCATGGTGCCCAAGTCAGAGTCAGCACTGGAACTGTAATGGCCAAGTACCAGACACTGTCACAGTATCCTGAAGCTGGGAATGGGTGTAGCAAGAAAATTGATTACTATACTCAATTAAAATTGCCAAATATACTTTGGGAATGGATGTAGCAAGAAAATTGATTACTATACCCAATTAAATTGCCAAATATACTTTATATATGACCGGTATCCAACAATGGAACTGTCATTGTCATGGAAGAGAGCATTATCTTTCCAGAAACTTGGAATGGGTAACAGGAAAATCATCATACCTGTTCCCAGGAGTTGAAGAAGTAGGTTGAGACTGAGCTGGACAGGTGTTGTCTATAATTATGTGGTACCTGGAACCCAATACTATCATCATAGCCAGTACCAGGTAACATCTGTGTTAACTTCATACTACTGGATTAAAATTCTGTAAGGCCCTTTTTGGTCCTTAAGGGTTCATACTACTGGATTGAAAATCTGTAAGGCCCTTTTTGGTATTTAAGGGATCATATGACTTGACTGAAATCCTGTAAGGCCCTTTTGGTCGTTAGGGATTCATACTACTGGATTCATAAAATACTATGCTTCCTGTTGTTGTCTTTCAATCCATACATCATACATTTGACAGAATAATAATACTAATAATAATAATAATAATAATAATAATAATAATAACAATACTAATACTACTACTACTACTAATAATAATAATAATAATAATAATAATAATAATAAAAACTACAACGTGTCACACTTCTTGATGCAGGGAAAAGGTGAAAACATCCTGACTCCATGGGACCCATCTAGGGAAATAACTTCAAGGACAATACAGTAAAAAAAGAATGCAGAACATTGGCTATATTTCAAACCTGAAATAAACTGGATAAAACAATGATGAAAACTCAACTGATGAAATCAAAACTTCTACCAGCTGGAGTAAAGTGCCATGCTAAATAACACATCATGATAGATGACCCAAACTCATCCAATGGTAGGAGTCCAACATGCTCTCTTGCTATCATATGCTGACCATTCAGATATCACAGTTTCTTGGAGATGGTGTTAAACTGAGGTGCATTATAATAAAGGACTATTTGTCAAATTTAATTAGTAATATCCAACAGTTTGCCAACAACTGATAGCTGTTACATAAAATAAATTAAATAAAATAAAATAATATATAAATGGTACCATATGCAGAGACCTATAAGCATGCCATGTTATATAAGGGACTATGTTAACTAATGCGTACAATGGAGTCTATGATTATACCTGTGTTATATCAGGACTGTGTTAACAGTACCATAAATGGGGACCTATGATTATACCCGTGTTATATCAGGATTGTGTTAACAGTACCATAAATGGGGACCTATGATTATACCTGTGTTATATCAGGACTGTGTTAACAGTACCATAAATGGGGACCTATGATTATACCCGTGTTATATCAGGACTGTGTTAACAGTACCATAAATGGGGACCCATGATTATACCCGTGTTATATCAGGACTGTGTTAACAGTACCATAAATGGAGTCTATGATTATACCTGTGTTATATCAGGACTGTGTTAACAGTACCATAAATGGAGTCTATGATTATACCTGTGTTATATCAGGACTGTGTTAACAGTACCATAAATGGGGACCTATGATCATTCCAATGTTATATCAGGTTGTATATTAATTAGTTAAATGGGACATATAAGCATACCTGTGTCCTATCAGGTATTATCTTAACTAATGCCATATATAGGACATATAAGCATACCCGTGTCCTATCAGGTATTATGTTAACTAATGCCATATATAGGACATATAAGCATACCTGTGTCCTATCAGGTATTATCTTAACTAATGCCATATATAGGACATATAAGCATACCTGTGTCCTATCAGGTATTATGTTAACTAATGCCATATATAGGACATATAAGCATACCTGTGTCCTATCAGGTATTATCTTAACTAATACCATATATAGGACATATAAGCATACCCGTGTCCTATCAGGGATTATCTTAACTAATGCCATATATAGGACATATAAGCATACCCGTGTCCTATCAGGGATTATCTTAACTAATGCCATATATAGGACATATAAGCATACCCGTGTCCTATCAGGGATTATGTTAACTAATGCCATATATAGGACATATAAGCATACCCGTGTCCTATCAGGTATTATGTTAACTAATGCCATATATAGGACATATAAGCATACCCGTGTCCTATCAGGTATTATGTTAACTAATGCCATATATAGGACATATAAGCATACCCGTGTCCTATCAGGTATTATGTTAACTAATGCCATATATAGGACATATAAGCATACCCGTGTCCTATCAGGGATTATGTTAACTAATGCCATATATAGGACATATAAGCATACCTGTGTCCTATCAGGTATTATCTTAACTAATGCCATATATAGGACATATAAGCATACCTGTGTCCTATCAGGTATTATCTTAACTAATGCCATATATAGGACATATAAGCATACCTGTGTCCTATCAAGGACTGTGTTAGCTAGTACAGGGTAATTCCAATTTACATGAGGGTTCTGTTCTGACATGTGCACATAATTTGAGATTCATGTAAATCAAGATCATTTTCTCTAAAGAAATTCAATACATTACAAAGTGGGGATGCTTCAACAAAGTATATTAAAATTATTTTTTCTTCAAAAGCATGTCAAAACAAACATAAAACATAGGAAACATAAAATAAAACGATGAAATTAGGAATTTTAATCAATAAAACATATGTGCATGTAACTAAAATAACAAAAACTGCATCAAACAGTAGTGTTGATACCCTCTTAGAAGCTGTCTGTAGATATAACAATAGGAGATAGGCTTGGTTGTGCAAAGCATGCCACTCAAAATAGAAGGCTCACCTGGACAGGACACTCTGAAGAAAGAGTCCTGTGTAGTCCTGTGTAGTCTGAGTTAGGGTTGTTAAACGAAAATCGGAAATACGATTATCGGTTTTGAAAACGATTATCGGTTTTTGTTTTTACAAAACAATAATCGAATTCAATATTTTTTACCATTTTTGTAGTGAAAATTTTTAAAAATGCCAGAAAAAAATTCATTCATGCATTTGTTTAGTGTTTACATTTTAATACAATATGGCCAGCAGATAAGAAGGTGTGTTTGTTTAAAATTTGTGAGCGCTCCATGCAGTGTCTTTGTAAATGATTACATTTATTGTTGAAGGATGTTAATAGTTAGTCGACTGACCGGTCGCTAAGTTCTTTGATGTCCGAAATTGACAACAATAGACTGTTAATAGCTACAGTCTCTGTTGTTGAGGACTGGTCTCTGCTGGTTGTGTCTTTTCAAGTTTACAATTATGGCTGGTCGTATAAATAAATCTGATGTATGGGAAAACTTTGAAAACATTTCATCGAGCATGGCTCGCTGTAAACTATGTTCACAACAAATAAGTCGGAGCGGTGGTACTACTACTGGATTGCATGCACATTTGCGTACAAACATCCCGGAATTGCGGCTCCTTCAAATGTTCAGCCGCGATTAACAACTTTATTGGAACACAAAGAAACTGTCCTGATAGTCATCAAGAGAAAGTTACTGCTGCTGTAGCTAAGTTTGTCGCTGAAAACATGCTACCAATTTCGATTGTTGAATCCAATTCCTTCCGTGATTTGATGGGCTTTGGTGGAGCCACAATATCGTCCTCCATGCCGTCAGATGATGCGCGTCTATACGTTATGGTATGTAATGAATATCTTTTATTTGCAAGAGGCATTCACTAACTTGCATTATAAGAATATATTTCTTGTAATTTCAATGTAGGACAAAAACCGATAATCGGTTTAAAATCAGATTTCTACAAACGATAATCGGTTTTGGAAAAAAAACGATATTAACATCCCTAGTCTGAGTCTTATGTTCTCTTTTTTCTTGTAAAAGCTCTATATAACAAGAAACTGCATCCATACCTTTGCATAACTTTGCATTGAAAATGAACTCAGATTCTTAACTGGGTCATTATCATAAAAGAAATTACATCCATAATTTTGTGTTGAATAAGTGAACTCAGATTCTTATCTGGACCATTATCAGCCATTAATGTGCAAGCAGCAGTGACACAACTTAGATGCCAGACAAAACAACAAATGTCAATGATGGAGCATGTTGTCGCTCACAAGCTTCTTGCTGGCTGGCAAATACTTTTGTTCTTCATCCAAACATTCTTGTTCTGAATCCATTCGTCTTCATTTGTCAACTCCTCAGCATTGGGTTACAAAGGCTGCCCAATTTCTATCTCTTGTAATGTCTCTTCTGCCAGTCTAACTTTGTTTGCAGCCTTTACACTGGCCTTATTTTCTAATGCAATGGTGTCTTCGAATTCTTATACCTCAACTGCCAATGTGACTTTGTTTGCAGCCTTTACACTGGCCTTACTTGCTAATGCAATGGTGTCTTCGAATTCTAATACCTTAACTGCCAGACTGACTTTGTTTGCAGCCTTTACACTGGCCTTACGTGCGAATGCAATAGAGTCTTCAATATTTAAGCCATCAGAAGAATGATGCAAGCTGAGGACAAAGGTTTTTCCAAACACTATTCATGCAATGTGGTGAAACCTCCTGCAATGACATATTTACGAATTGCAAGGCATCCTTGATGTTAAAATTCTTCCAGTAATCTTTCACTGTGATGTTCCATTCGTTTATTTACATCACCAAATCATTTAAAACTGACCAGAGATAATACGATTTGAAATATTTATGACACCCTGATCTATTAGTCGCAAAAGGAATGAGGGATTTGGTGGTAAATATATGTAAATGTTTTCAGAATAGTCTTCAATATTTCTAGGATGGCTGGGGGCATTGTCAACAAGTAATAAGATTTTGAATGGGATGCCTTCTCTCTGGCAATAGTTTTCAAACTCACAATAATAATAATAATAATAATAATAATAATAATAATAATAATAATAATAATAATGCTTTATTTATAGAGGGTGACTCATTAGTCAAGGACTATTCTCCCTTGAGGCCCTCTTAAGGAGAATATAACAAGGCACATTATATGAAGATAGCAATAATTAGTGCTTATTTTAGCATGTTTAGTATTAAAATACTAAATTCCATTATCTATTACAGAGGTCTCGGAAACGCTTAATTACATGTATTTGGACGCAAATATTTGGTCTGGGACCAAGAAAACCACCCGTGTAGGAGTCCTCCACACGCATGCAAATAGCTGGGCAGCAAATTCAAAGATTTGCCAGCCCTGCTTCAACAACCTACTGAGTGAGAATATGTTGATTACTTTAGCATTTTAGCTGTGCTGATATTTACAATGGCAGAATTCAGTGGTTAAAAGCCCCCAGATGTGTCTGCTGTATTTATAAGAGTACATCAAAAGAACATGTTGCAATAGCTGGGCGGCAAGTTCAAAGACTTCGACTAGCAGCTTGGGTGGGAAAATGTGCTGAAATTTACAACTGAATTCAGAGACGGAAAGATCCAGAGATGTACATTATGTTTATTATAATATTACACCAGAACTTTAGCTTCCATTATTGTGTTCATTTCTGATAGTAGCCAAATAAATAGTGCATGCGACCTTGAAATCAAGACATATCAAGAGTTGGACAAAATGTTGTTTGCAAATCTGTTATATGAGGTTAAATGGCAAACTGAAAAAGGTTTTAATGAGATTTAGAAGAGTGCTGAAGTTTCTAGAACTAACAGTTTGGATGGAATAGTAGCCAAGTGTAAGAAAGTGTGTGATGCCTGGCATAGTGTTTGGAATACGACCATTCATTGGATTGACAAAAATCAGTCTCATCCTGAAGGACTAACAAGAGTTACACCACTGTCAGCTATTCTGTTCATCTAAAGTCACCAATTTTGGCGCAAAACCCATACCGAATTCAATTGATGAAAATAAAATTCTGCAATGCTTACCAATTGAAAAGCTACAATTATCACCAGAATATTATATTCAGAACTAGCAAGTACCTGGCATGCGTTGCAATGCCACTCAAAGAAAGAAAGTGTTCGAGCAGTGCGAACTCGAACGGTTTCCAATCTTGCTTTCCGTTGCTCGTCTGTTTCTGAAGCTCGTGATGCCTTTATCTTTTGTGCTTGAGGTGTAGATTGACCAATAGCTTTTCATTTAGGTGGCATAATTGATTTGACAGCGAAAGTAATGCTTTGTAACAACTATTACAAATTCACACCGCGACTGTTTGACATAACCAAGGCGCGAACCAAACGTAACTAAGTAAACATGACGTATCTAAGGCGCCTACAGTTCACACCGAACAGACGCGAAATTAGGTATCGCTACCGATTATGAATTTCATACAGCTGTTGATTTACGTCATCATTGTTTCAGCCAATCCAGACCGTGTTCGATCACGTGACGTACAAATTAACACCATGATTTTTGTACGTACGCTACCGATTATGAATTTCATACAGCTGTTGATTTACGTCATCATAGTTTCAGCCAATCCAGACCGTGTTCGATCACGTGACGTACAAATTAACACTGCAATTTTTGTACGTAACCAAGGCGCAAACCAAATGTAACTAAGTAAACATGACGTATCTAAGGTGCCTACAGTTCACACCGAAGATACGCGAAATTAGATATCACTACAGACCGTGTTCGATCACGTGACGTATTTAAGGCGCCTACTGTTCGATCACGTGAGTTATCTAAGGCGCCTACAGTTCACAGTGAACACGCGGTAAATGTCGCAAAACTATATGAAATACATACATTTGTTAATTGTACAATTTAAATGGTTGTACTAATTCAGAAACCTTCGTGGGTGTGCGCAGAACAACTCACCAAAGTTTTATCGCAATCAGATGAACGGTATAGGAACGCATACGACACAAACAAACAAACAAACAAACAAACAAACATTCATTTTTATATATATAGATAATACAAAGTTTGGACAAATGGGATATCACCCCTATAATTCCACGACTCAAGATATAGCGGCCTATTCTGTGCATAGCTTTCAATAGATGTAATGTATTTATGCATCAAGCTATGGAAACGAAATACATTACTTTGGACTCTTTTCAGCATTTTAGCCATAAATTGAATTTTCAACCAAAACAACATGTGATCCATTGTTTACAGAAATGACATATCCTTGTGCAGAATTACCAGACACACCAAATATGCAGATACAGTAATACATGTCAGTGTTATAAAGAATGTGGAAATTAAACGCAATGCAACCATCAGTTCTTTTAATCTGCAAAGTTCAACATTGTCTGGGATGGGACTGCAACTTTTGCCAGTGGGGCTGCAATTATTACCAAAACGGGAGTCCTGGACTCATAGTTTTAAAATCCTAGCAATACCTCTGTATTAGAAACACATGCATGCTCATGATATCTCTTCTTAAATACTCTAATATTTTCAGCCAATTTTACATGTAATGGAAGCTTATTCCACAGAAATGTACCAGAGTATTGAAAACTCTTTTTGAATTGCTCTGTTCTTGGTTTTGGTACTAGAAGGTTTCCACGTGATATTGATCTCAACTGGTATTGTATTGAAAAAAGCCTGAATAAGTCCTGAAGATAATCTGGTGCAGTTCCATGTATACATTTATATAAAAGAACCGCCTTGTGAAAATCTATCCTGTCATATTTTGTGAACCATTTGAGTTCTGTAAATGATGCTTTTGAGGGATGATCAACAGATGCATCTAAAATTACACGTGCTGCTTGTTTCTGCAGTTAATAAATCCTGTATTGTTTGAACTGGTCATCCACTCTTTCAATTTGCATAACAGCAGACGGGCAAATCTGATTTTTCATATCCCTTCAAAACTCTAGGTTTGTTCAGAATAATAAATCAAAAGAGGCTTCAACTTGCAGTCACCTTGTGCAATGCCTGCCTGGAAAGTGTTAAGCGGTCTTTAGCAGCTTTAAAACTGGACAGTCTTCTCTTCCACCAAAATGGTTGTTCTTTTCAGGCATTTCTTCCATTATAGACCAGTTTCATTGACATTACAAATCTGCTTTGCTGAGTAATCACTGCTTTCAATAATTTTCTACAATCTGTTGGGGAAACCTCTTGCTGCTTCTTTGTCAGCTGAGGCTACACTAAATAAAATGGAGGGTGTATAAGAGCGGTGCATTGTGGGTAATGTTTGTGTGAGATTATGGCACGATCATTAACATAGTTATCAAAAAAAAAAACATTTTTCCTATCTCACATTACTATGAATTCTTGTGAACTGAGATCACAAAATTTGCAATCACACTGTACCATATACAGGGGCCTATAAGCATGCCTGTCCTATATCAAGTACTGTGTTAACTATTACCATATACGGGGACCTATTTGTAAAACTGTGTTCTATCAGGGACTATTTTAGCTAGTACCATGTTTGGGGACTTATAAGCATATCTGTATTATACCAGGGACTGTTATGTTCTGGCATGTAAATATAATTTTCTAATTTAATTGAGACTGAGGCTTCCTTACCAATCTCATCATATCAATTAAGTTGCCAAAAATTGGAAATTGTCTTGGTCCTGGGATGGTCATTCTAAATGACATGCACCATAGCTTGTCATATCTGAAATTAATAAAGAATTTTAGATAAAGTCTCGTGATACAAGATGACCTAGTAAGAAAATAAAGAATTTCAAACAAAGCCATGTTACATATAAAATGGCCTAGTTGTTAAATAAAGAATAGTCTTCTGATACAAGATGGCCTAGTTATAAATTAATGAATTTCATATGAAGTCTTCTGTTACAAGATGGCCTAGTTATAAAATAATGAATTTCATATAAAATCTTCTGACACAAGATTGCCAAGAAAAAGGCTAGATGTAAAATAATGAATTTTATATGAAGTCTTCTGATACCAGATGACCTAGTTATAAAAAAATGAATTTCATATAAAATTTTCTTACACAAGATGGCCTAGATATAAAATAATGAATTTCATTTAAAGTCAATACTTACATGACAAGGATTAAAAGAAAAATGAGAAAAGACCAGAAAATCCAGGTCAAGATACTCCACAGAGAACAACATCCCATCGACATGTTGTTGTACTGGTAAGTAAAATATATCACTGCAAAAAGAAAATGAAATAGTAGTGAACAAATCCTTGAACGACAGCCCCAAACAGCTTGTCACTTTCCTGGGATTTTATCTAGTTACCTGCCTTGGAGGATACCTTAATATAAAGGACATGTGCCTATAAAGTATAAAATGCTCTGATCACTTTAGTGCCCCATTAGCTAGGTCCCACTTGTAATGCATATTTAACTTTAACTACATTATTTTAGAGGTGTAAAATAATTATTGATAAAAATGTAATTTTCATAATTTTATCCAGCAGTACAATATTTGCAAATTGGCATGTGAATGCAAACATTTTTCCTAAAATATTAAGAAGAAAGCTAGAATAACAGCAGTGGCATGTTAGTTACAAGACTCTATTCTTCTTTAAATCAACATTCCAAACAACATCCAACCTGAGCACTCACCCTACACTCACAAATACTGACAGTGATCCAGAGATCACAACACAAAAATTGGTCTTATGTACAGTCAAGCCTGTCTTTCATGGTGACCTTCGCATAGCAGTTACCTGGCCATAATTACTGTTTCCTATATAATGTGTTTATTGGTCACATGCTGTCTGCGTTCAGCAGTCAGGTGTTTGATAACCAAACAATGGTTTCTACCTGCCCTAACCGATCATTGCAACGTAAACTTTGTTTTATGAAGAACAATATTTAAATGAAAGAAAACTTATGTAAATTGATGTGGACATACTTCTTATTTGGCTTGTACTCCAATCACATTATCAATGTACTCGTTGTACTCCAATCACATTATCAATGTACTCATTGTACTCCAATCACATTATCAATGTATTCATTGTACTCCAATCACATTATCAATGTACTCATTGTACTCCAATCACATTATCAATGTACTCATTGTACTCCAATCACAATATCAATGTACTCATTGTACTCCAATCACATTATCAATCTATCTCAAAGGTGTAAATATGACAAACTCAAAAGTAAGGCTGTTTCATCATTAGGGAAAAGAGCTGAAGCAATTCATTTGCTGTATGTTAGTTAAAGTATTGCAGAAGAATCGGAAGTCACATTTTGTGCCAGTGTGACAGTTTGGGTTTAATATCTTCAACTACTTTCCTGTGATGTATCCCTTTTTATTATGGTCATAGGTCATTCAATATTAAAAATGTGTCCGTAAAAGGCAGGTGTAGTGTCAGTTAGTGGGTCATAGGTCATTCAATATTTAAAAACTTGTCTCTAAAGGCAGGTGAAGTGTCAGTTCATGGGTCACAACAAATAGCCATATTCAGGTGTTTTTTTACTGCCTATTCATAATAATAATAATAATAATGAGGACTTTGTATAGCGCCTAATCTTTCGAAGCTCTAAGCGTTTTACACCATCAATAATGATATGACTACACTACAGAACAACAAATGACAAAAACAATGAAATTGGAAAACATAAAAACATGCTGAAAACATATCAGATACAAAACATGATTAGGTCGCTAAGTTTGTCCCTGCAGTCAAAACAGGCGAGTCTTGAGAGCACTCTTAAAAGGGACCACTGTGTCTTTGTGTCTAATTTCAATGGGCAATTCATTCCATGTCGCTGGGCCCTGTTGTGCAAATGAACGTTGTCCATATGACTTCGTTTTCACCTTGGGTACAATGAGTATACGATTATCAGAAGAAGAGCATAAGGATCTAGCTGGTGTATACACATGGGTGAGGCTGGATAGGTATGCTGGACTGGAGTCTGTCATTGAAACATAGCAGAGAGAACAAATTTTGTGTTTGATTCTGTATCGAATTGATAGCCAGTGTAGGGTACAGAGCAGTGGTGAGGTGTGCTCTGATCGAGGTACTCTAAAGATGATCCGTGCAGCTGTGTTTTGAACTTTTTGGAGTTTCTGGAGTAAATATTGTGATGAACCAGACAGAATTGAGTTACAATAGTCCAGTCTTGAAAGTACTAATGAACACACAAGTGTTTTTGTGGCATCAACTGCAAGATATTTACGAATGGAACTGATGTGTCTCAATTCAAGATATGCAGCCCTGCAGATGTTCAGGAGATGTTGGTGCAATGTGAGAGTACTATCTAGAGTAACGTCTAGATTCCGTACTGACTGTGAGAATTTAATGTTGGTGTTACTGATATTTATTGTCTGAGGAAAAGGATGTGAATGAGAAAGTCTTTGTGTTGTGATCAGAATAGCCTCAGTTTTATCATCATTCATCTGCAGCTTATTACATGTCATCCATGATTTCACATCCGAAATGCACTTCTCTACTCCATGGATGGTAGCATCAACTTCAGTTGGGTGGCTAGACTTGTATATTTGGGTGTCATCAGCATACAATTGGTGCGACACTGGGTGATGATCTATGACACTTGAGAGCGGCTGAGTGTACAGAATGAAGAGAACGGGTCCAAGAACAGATCCTTGTGGAACACCACAACATACGTCAACTGAGCTGGAATGTATTCCATTTGCACATATAATTTGTGTCCTGTTGACTAAATAGGACTTGAACCACTGTAAGGCTATATTCTGAATGCCAAATACATGCTGGAAACGGTGAAGTAATATATCATGGTCTATGGTGTCAAATGCTGCAGATAAATCCAGGAAAGTGAGGACTGTAATCTTTCCACTATCCGAAGCAGAGAGAATGTCACTAAATACTTTCAGAAGAGTAGTTTCTGTACTGTGGCAAGGGCGATATGCAGACTGTACATTGCTAAAAAGACTGTTTGAATTCAAATGAGATACAAGTTGAGTTAGAACAAAATTTTCTAAGATTTTTTATATGAAAGGGAGATTAGAAACTGGGCGGTAGTTCTTTACATCGTTATGGTCCAGTGTTGGTTTCTTCAGCAGTGGCTTTACAATGGCAGTTTTGAAAAATGATGAGAGAGAGAGAGAGATATTAATAACATCAGTTAGTGAAGGCAATATTGGGTCTAAGGACTCAAGCAGCAGTGATGCCTGAATTGGATCAAGTTCACAAGACTTTGGTGCACTTTTCATCACAACTGTCCGTACTAAATCTATAGAAACAGGTTCAATTAATTAACACATAAGAACGGAACAGCCAATGCATGATAAAACACAATGTAGACGACGATAGAAAACAAGCAGAAATATAAATATAGTACAAAATCGGAAGAGCCTATTCTCTAGCAGTTAAGCGATGGCGGCCATCTTTCCGGATATATCATCACAAGACTCTTGCATTCTGTCTTTTGATCTCAGCAAGTTATGCACATGGCTAATCTGTATATTGTTCTTGAATAGCTGTTTTGAAGCCTAAAGTTTATACAAGCAGGACAACCAATGACTCAGTCTTTATTGTAATCATGCATGAAAGCTGTCACTTTTTAGTGAAAAAAACGTTTTGTCACAAAACAAACTAAAATCCGTTATTATTTCAAGTCAGTGATGATTTAAGTTTTAGGATGTAATAAAGTAAGTAGAATTCTTGTGTTTAACATAAATTATGGAGAGAACAACATAAACAAATATTTCATGATTTTTGTTATTTTGACACATAAACTCATCTTCTTAAATAATAATAATAATAATAATAATAATAATAATAATAATAATGATGATAATAATAATAATAATAATAATAATAATAATAATAATAATAATAATAACAATAATAATAATCAGTATATTGTAAAAACCAATTCTGAAGTATGAACCTACCTATTGAGTTCACCTGTGTACACTGACCAATTCTGCCTTTTCCCACAGGTGGTCACCATTAACAGGTTTAACTGTATATATGAAGTTTGGTCATAATTATAACATAAATTGTTGTACAAGCAGATGGCTGGATGGCACAGGACAGAAGCCTCTGGCGATCTTTTGTGGGCGGCCTATACCCTGGCAGGCGTGACGGGCAAAACTAACTAAACTAACAAGCAGATGGCTATCCAAAAAGCAATATAAATTGAAAATTGCATTAACCACAGTTTAAGAGGAACTATGGTAACAAACACACAACTGGAATCAGGAGACAAGTGAAGGGCATCACAATATCCTGAACACTTTTTAAAAAATAAAAAGTTGGGATAAAATGGAGATATAGTTTCTATGGATTAATGATAATTTATTTGGTGGAAGAGACATTCATCAAAAAGGCATCTACATGAAACTGTATGACTTGTGCGACATGGTGCAAGTTTCCTCTGCTTATTCCGATCCCATAGGGTCGGGAAGGTGAAATGATATTGTGAAAAAGTGATGATCAATCATCAAAGCAAACATTTCACCAACCTATGATGAATGGAGCGATGGATGGATAGTTGGAATGACATATAACTATTTGAGTTTTATTAGTCTAATCTTCATCCATGAAGCAGCTAAATCTTATTCATCTCTGCATTTTTATTTCATTTATGAAGTTACTATAATTAACTTTCCTTCTTTGAATATATCATTATTATTTTTTATATTTTAAATATGAAATAACAAAACAAAAACAATCTGAAGGAACTGTTTTTACTAGACTATCCTAATTCAGGCACATAACTTATTTAGATAGGTATTTTCTTTGTTAAATTCGAGGACTATAAAATTGGGGCATATTTTGTGAAAGTTAAGGCTGATACCTGTGTAAATCATTTTAAATATTTTACAATAAACTTTCTATAGTTTTTACAAGGATGAACCACAATCTCATTGTACATTCACCACAAATTGCTTTTCTGTACTTTTTCAAGGACATTCTTTTTTAGAACAAATGTAACTTTATTATTTTTGGTTTAAAAACTTAAAAAGTACATAATAATAATAATACTTTTTAACAGAGGGTGCCTCATTAGTAAAGGACTATTCTCCTTTGAGCACACTTATGGTTGTTGCTGTTATTGTTGTGGGATTTATGGCCATTTTTCAGCACAAGATAAGGCTATACATGGCAGCCAGTATTAATGGTGGAGGAAGAACACGGGAAAACCCTGGAAAGAACCACCGACCCACGAAAACCTATTGGCAAACTTTCTTACATAACAACATCAGTGAATCTGAGACTCGAACCCATGCAGACAGAGGTGAGATGGCAGTGATCCGTAATGAAAAGCCCTTTAGACCACTTGGGGCCCCGCCTACTTATGGAGACTATAGCAATGAACATTATATGAAGACAGCAACAATTACTGTTTGTTTTAACATGTTTAGTATTAAAATACTAAATTGTATTATCTATTAGAAACACATACATGCTCATGATATCTCTTCTTAAATACTCTAATATTTTCTGCAGATTTTACATGTAGTGGAAGATTGTTCACCAGAACTGCACCAGATTATTGGAAGCTCTTTTCAATTTGCTGGTTTTGGTGCTAGAAGGTTTCCATGTGATTTTGATCTCAACTGCTATTGTGTTGAAAAAGCCTGAATAAAGTCCTTAGGATACTTTAGTGCAGTTCCATGCACACATTTATATAAAAGAACTGCCTTGTGAAAATCTATCCTTTCAAATATTGTGAACCACTATAGTTCTGTAAACAATGATTTTGAGGGATGAAAAATAGATGCATCAAACATTATGTGGGCTGCTCTTTTTTGAAGTTTATAAATCCTGTCAAGCTCAGATTTAGCACAGTTTGCCCATACTTTCAAGCAATCATTGTTGGAAGAATATTTGACTTGCAGTATAGACTGTGGATTTCAATTGGTAAATAGTTCTTAATTCTGCTGAGTAGGGCAATTTTGGATAACAGTATTTTACAAAGCTTATCAATATTGTCACCCCATAATAAATTATTTTCTACAGACACACCTACAAGCTTTTCATGCTTGACATTTTCTAACGGATGATTATTTATTGCAAGAGATAGTTCTGGGTTCCCTGACTTATGTAAATTTATGAGCATGAGCAATTTATCATCATTATTGCCATCATTGTCATCGTAATTAGTCATGGTTTCAAAATGTCACATTCCCAAAATATCTACACGAGTTCATACGAATAGTAAGAATCATAAAATAAGATATTCAAGATGTTTAAAAGAGTTAACAAATTTAAACTGAAATGAAACTGAACCAAAAAAAACAATAGCAATAAAAATAATGGGCAAATAAAATGTTCTAATACGGTATATTATTAGGTCTATGATGGGGCTTAATTATCAGTACACTTCAGTTCGTGTTAAACAATGTGACTTAATATCTCTAAAAAGAATGTACCAAATTACAGTGTTAAATTTTTACTTAAAATAATTTTTTTGAGGTGGTATGTTTAGGACAAAGTATTGGATGAGTAATGAACATTTTATCCAACACCATGTTCTGTAACTAAAACAAACAAAACATTAAACAACAGTATTTAAGAACAGTAATTTATATAACAATTAAATCAAAATTAACTTTATCCAGGCTATTTATTTTGCCCAGTTATCATATAATTTTCAGGTTTCTAGATTGAAGTGAATTGTGGATGATTGTAGTGAATTGTAGCTACCGGAAGATTGTAGTGTATTGAGGTAGATAATATTGTAGTGAACTGTAGTATGTTGCAGTCATTTGTGGTTTATTAGATTGTACTTGGATTGTGTACATTGATAAAAATAATAATAATATAAATTCTTTATTTCAGACTACAAAGTCCATACCTCTAAATTAAAATATAAAGTTAAAAAAACATTATAAACATAAAAGTATATATATATATATACAGTCGGCTCCAGATATGTACATATCATTTAACTGCATATTCTGCTTTATTGCATAGCTTTGTGCCGGTCCCGATTTGTTACCATTGTTTTCAATGGATATCAATTTGGGACAATTGCATATTGTTTAGATGCATATTTTGCATAATTGCATACATTTTTCTGGTCCAAACATGCATTATTATGTGTTAAGTTGTTGCTTCGGATAAATGCATTGTTCAAAACTGTTCCTTTCAAAATGAAAAGAAACCGATTCTGAACATTGGCGGTCAATGTTGATTAATGAGGTCTGTTAATATCAACATCACTGGTATTAGATTTCCATTGGTCAACAGGAGACACTATAGAAGATAACCGTAAATATTACCAAGACGGCATTAGCTCTCTGATTCTCTGTCGATCACCAGGAGGCACGATAGTAGACAACCATACTAATTAACCAAGCATGGTCAACGGCGTTAACATCTATATATATATATATATATATATATATATATAGATATATATCAAACCTACAAATATATAGCAACATCTACAACTATTAACTGCGTCATGCATTATTAAGAGCAAAAATTAGGTGACATTTAAAGAGTAATTTGTTCCATCTACTAATAATATGAGAATTTACATGAATGTCAAAGTTCCATAAAGATTTCAATATACAGCTCTTACTATCAGATATTCTCGTCATCATTGAGAATACATACTTTTTCATTATTTCATCAAAACTGAATACATTATAGTTAACAAACATGTTGGAGGCACTGTTCCACCTTGGAAGACCTAATAGAAAACGAAGACTATTATTATGACCAATAACTAGTTTTCTTTTCATACATTCACTAAAGTTTGTCCACAGAGGAGCGCAATACATGGTGCAGCAATAAGATTTGAATAATCTAATTTTGATATGCAATGAACAATTCTTGAATTTACGTAGAAGCATGTTTGTTTGAATACACAGAGATTGGTAATGTCTCATCATATCTTCATTATACGACCGTTTGGATTTCAAAATATGACCCAAATACGTATAACTGTTGACATAGGTAAGAGCATTGCCGTTAAGATATACAGGGGGAGGAGATGGTAATTTGAAAGAAGATGTCTGAAAGACCATGCATACTGATTTGTTTCTATTATACATTATATCATTCTCAAATGCGTATTGTTCACATATCTTTAATAATTTCCTTAAACCTGTTATAGAAGGACTTATCAGTGACATATCATCAGCGAAACTAAAATTGTTAAGAAATAACACATTTGGTGGCAGACGTAACCCTACGTTACACTGACTGTGCTTACGATTTAACTCATATATATATATATATATATATATATATATATATATATATATATATATATATATATATATATATACACATATATACACATATATATATATATATATATATATATATATATATATATATATATATATATATATATATATATTTATATATATATATATATTAAATAACAAAGGGGACAGAATTCCCCCCTGCCTCACCCCATTGGTTACGTGGAAAGTGCTGGATATTACACTTCCCCATCGCACACAGAACAACTGTTTCCCATACCAGTTAACTAAAGTATGAACTATGTAGACAGGTATTTTAATATCAATTAACTTTTTAAAGAGTGTCCAGTGATTGACCCTATCAAATGCCCTGCTAGCATCAAAAAAACATGCAAACACTGGGCTACCATGTTCTACATAATAACTGACAGCTTCCTTAAAAGCATATATGCATAAATCGGTTGAATGCTGCTTTTTAAAACCAAACTGCTTATCAGAGATTGTAACTTCACATCTATGCAGTATGATGCATTCAAATATTTTTGAAATAATGGTCATAAGAGCTATAGGTCTGTAGTTATTTTTTTCCGCCATGTTACCGATTTTGCTTTATAGTAGCGGTATAATGTTAACTTTTATGAAATCATCTGGTACAAAGTTATGCAGAAACATACATTTAAATAAAATCATCAATAACACATGAAGTCTAGTATCTGAAAATTTTAAATGTTCCACATATAAAAAATCTGAACCTGGACATATACCACCTTTTTGTCTTGCTACTGCACTTTGGATCTCAGATAATGTGATTACCTCAATACGAGCAGAAGGTGTAATGCTGAAAGTACATGCTTTTTATTCGATTCATTTTTAACACTATTGAGTAAGTCTTCAAAATGATTTTTCCACATGTTGCATATATTATTCTGACCATGGTTCCCACCAATGCAAATTGGTAGTTTATTGGAGTTGTCCATTAAGTTGACAGTGTCAGTGACCTCCAGGCAAAAATCAGGTTAGAAGTTATAAATTAATGGATGAAAGGACTAAGTTTGGTGCATTATTTTATATTTTGGGGTTTTCGATTTTCAAATCGGAAGGAGGCTACAAACAAACATGAGAGTGTACGAATATTGTCGATCACATTTTCTGACAAGGTATGGCAGTATATCTTTTTCTTCTGTTTATCCACATATCTTTATCAATTAAATAGATTATATACATATTTTAATCTGACTTGTTCGAGGAACACTGTCCATGTTCACTTGGTTTCACATGGGTGTGAGTATTTACCGTTATGGCATCTAACAACCGAGAGGAATATAAAATGAAAACTGGGTTAAAACGACCCAGGCGAAATCACAATGGCTCGTTACAAAGAAAAGTAGGAGTATCCGTCAATAAAAAGATAGTTGTGAGGCAGGGATAGTCGAACCTGTAGCATGAAATATATGCTTAATTTTCTTTGTAACAAACACAACAGAAATCAGGGCAAAACAGGTCGGGACGAAACTGTTCCGGGACAAAATGACCCGGAGTCATATAGGTCATATACTACTTTATGACCGCATTTCCAAACTGTCCAGTAACGTGGCAACTCTTTAGGTTGGAGTAGCATGAGATTCCTCAGATCTTAGTCGTGCCAATAATTCTCCTCTTTTCCTCTTTAACCAACAGAAACGAGTGCCCGTATCGATGTGACAGTGATGGAAATGGCAAAGGAAAGTCGGACTGTTTTGTTTGTTTTGCAAGAAATCAGTCTACATTCCCGTCCTAGTCTTCTTTGAAACAAATGTCCTACAAAATCAAAGAGTTTACCTTCGATGTACTCACAATTACAGCTTTGAATGATTATGTATAAGTTGTATTTCTTTTTCTCGTGGCAACCATTAGAAAAGCTGTCTCCGTACGATCAGAACTTCAAGTCGCTGTTTGTTTGTTGTTAGTCCGTTTGACCTCAAATTAGTAAAGTTTATTTCAAATAAATTTCTTTCAAACTGTACGTTTATCGAATTATTCTCTATGATCACATATCATGTACAATTATTTTCCTGAGATAAATAATATTTTAAAATTAAAATATGCATTCTTTGCTGCAATTATAAAGGTTATCGAGCATCAAATCAACAATAAAGATAATTTAGAAATAGACTATAGACTCAGGCACGAAACAGTAGTAACTCGGCACTGTATATTAAAAGATACAGGTCCCTCCATATTCCTTAATGACAAGAAGATTCGCTAGATTGAACAGATATAATGAAGCAATGAAATTGGGAGGGGGTGGCATCTGTCTAATGCCCCCCCCCCCAAAAAAAAAGAATGAAGCATGGAGAAAACAAATTAATTAGCCGCACCAACAAAACGGTAAACTTAATAATCCAAACGGCATTAAACAATCCGAGGGGAACTGGTAATACTTGTCACGCCACGGCGGGAACTAGATCTTAAAAAGAAAAATACCAGCCGTCTCCCCCTCCCAGTTTGTCCCTAAGGTTCGCTATATCGAACAGATAGGCTGAATGTAAATGAACATGAAAAACACAAAAAAGACAATAATATCAACAAAGTAAACACACTGACAACTTGTAAATGAATAATTAATTTAAATAAAATTAGCAATCTAAGTATGTTTTCAAATGAACATTCATTCTGGCGAAGGAAACATTGAAAGCAATAAAATAATAACGAGAGGAAATAAAGACGGAGGACGAAAAGAATAATAACAATGCAAGGGAGAGGCAGACGACAGAAGATCATGACAGAAATTACAGAATACACTGGAAAGAAAAAGGAAGAAAAACTCGGGGAAAGATGTTGAGCGAAGGCAGAAATATTAGAATGAAAGGTAATGCAGCAGGAGACATAAAAGTCGAGCAGCCAAAAGTATTTTTATTTTATTTTATACAATACTCCTCTAACCAGCCAAACAAAACCAAAAATTTCCAAATGCCCATCCCGAACAGCTAGAAGTAGTAGATGCATCCAGCGAAAGGTATTCAACTCACCACTAACAACCACAGCGCTCTGATCGGCTCTGTCACTGTAGATGTATTTGGGATAAATTTCGATAGGTGGTTGACTGTCCCCAGTAATTTTTCAATTCCTTTCTTGTCCGTCGGAGCCAGGCCATTTCTGTGATTGCTTTTACTTTTTCTGGATCAAGTTTAATACCTGACGATGTCAGTATGTGTCCCACGTAGCAAATGTCTGTTAGTCCAAATTGTCATTTTTCCTAATTCAGTGTAAGCTTTATTTCATGGCATCTATTTAAAACACGAGTTATTTTTGATAATGATCTTCCTTTGAAGTTCCCGAAACAACAATGTCATCTATATTAGACTCCTCCCACAGGAAAGTTATCAAAACACTGTGCCATGCGTTTCTGGAACACTTCTTGAGCATATTGACGATTCTCAGTTTGGTTTCTGTTACACCTGAGGTTAAGTCATTTTCTTTTGTTGTTGCCAGTTTGTTTGGAGTTTAAAGGAATAATTTCTGGAAATATTTGATATGCTCATGCAGAATTCTTGGACACAGACTGTTTATCACAACTTTATCCAGATTTTCAACACCGGATTATTAAATATTGTGTTTCTACAAGGAACTGTAAATAAGCACAGTACAGACCTCATCATTAGAACATTTCATTAAAAACGGTTCCTAGAAACACCGAAATACACTGAAAACACCGAAATACACCGAAATACACACCGAAATACACATGTATTTACATGTTCTCTCTGCATATATCGATTTCCACTCACACAATATTTTTGTTTTTCTTTGAATAATAATATAAAGCAAAAAAAAAATGATTTATTTTATTTTTATAAGAATTATTTACTTTTTCATAGTTATGCACGCGTCAATTGGTCGTACTTTATTGGATAGGTTGATCATTCCGGATGGTCGTTAGTAATGAAAACGACTAATCTTTCCTTTACGCATGTAATCTCCGGAACGGACGGTGTAAGCCGACTTAATTCACTTTGTTTCAAGTCGCTTAATTCATGTTCTAATTGACTGTACTGCACATGTATTTATTATTCTCCCTTTGATCTCGTATTCAAGTTAAGAAACAATCTTTATTTGGTAAGTCGCTTAATTCGGAACATATTAACAAAAATAGACTTTTTAAACACCCTTACAATCAACTGTCATATCATCATGTGTGTGAGCCAAATGACTTATAGACAATTCGGCCCAACTTTAAAGACAATTCAGCCCAACTCGAAAGAATTCGGCCCAACTATGCGATAGTTGTATAAAGATATTTTTTTTCATACAGCAAGTAGATACTATGTCATATATATATATATATATGTATGTGTGTGTGTGTGTGTGTGTGTGTGTGACAGAGAGAGAGAAAGATGCCGAGCATTTTGCCAGTATAGTTGCTGCAACATCAACCTCATACCAGTTAAGTTTATGTTTTATTCAGTATCGTCAATGATAGTTCCTCCTTTACTCCAAACAAATTAGAAATGAATAAACTGATTACTAGTCTTAATTATGGTACACATTATCTTTGTTCCCTTGTAAGCTGTTATTTTTTAAACAAATATACACACATGCAAAGACTGTACGTCTGAATGCGTCTGCCCGTGTGTGCCACTCTCTCTCTCTCTCTCTCTCTCTCTCTCTCTCTCTCTCAAATGAGAAAGAAACTAATGGCCTGAAAGGGATAAAAGTGAAACAAAGCAAAATACATCAGCCGGTATCAACATACACGCACGCACACACACACACGTACACACAGATATATATATATATATATATATGTATGTATGTATGTATGTATGTATGTATGTATGTATGTATGTATGTATGTATGTATGTATGTATGTATTCTGAAATTTGACGTTTGTTTGGAGTGACTAAAAAGGCATACACATTGTAAACTTTCGCACTAATATTTTGAATCGGAAACTTATGATTAGGATGGTATTAATTTGACAACATAAAATGTTGTTGGTGTTTTGAATATTCATTATCAAATTAAATAAAATTTGAAATACAAGATATTTTGGTAAAGATTCATCTTTCGTTGCGCACATTTATCTGTCTTTTTCGTAACTTATAATAGCAAAACGCAATAATGTTCTGAATTCAATTTATGTCAAATTATCGCAAAATACCTAGTTGACGCCAATGACAGTATTTGCTTTGACGATAAATGTGAAGTGTTAGAAAATCACTGTGCTGACATATCAAAATTTTTTTTAAATTACTTTCGGAAAAAAACTAAAGACAAATATAAAATTCAAAGTCAATAATCCATTACGAATCTACCAAATAGACCGCATGTAAAAAAATAATAACTGTGAATCCATGAACCACGTTCTAAAACAGAATGGAAGACTAAAACATTAACGGAATTTGTACAACTAACACATGAATTAGTAACCGGACAATTTAGAAGTCTGAGGAGTGCTCTAGTATGCACTGGAGAATTCCGACTTGCCGACAGTCATAAACAATTTGAGACCAGAAAAACAGACTGGATAAAAATGACAGACCAACAACGCACAAACTTGTTCATACGCTTCAGACGCCACATTGACATGGACACATAATACATGATTTCGACGGACGGTCAGACAACTGTTGCACCTAGGACTAATGGACGAAAACCTGGACAAAGGAAACAAAAAATTAATGTAAGAACTGTGACAATCACGGCTAAAAATGCTAAACATACACCAGAGATTTCTTCATAATTTCCCATATTTTTTTCCGTTAGGTTTATGTTACCTTGTCTTGTGCAAACTTGTAGTTCTATTTTCAAGCGGAATATAATCCTGAATACTATCGTATACACTTTTGAAACTTTGTTATATTTCACGTCTACTTTGTGTATGTATTACGGGTCTTACTGCCTATATATATATATATATATATATATATATATATATATATATATATATATATATATATATATATATATATATATATCCAATCAAGTAAAGAATAAATAAATCATGACATTATTTTGCTTATTATTATTATTCAAACATGGAAGACTATTCACCGTTCACATATTTCCAAAAACAGACTTTCTTAACACCTGACAATAACTGTCTTATCATCATAACCTATATATATATATATATATATATATATATATATATATATATATATATATATATATATATATATATAAACATAGGTTATGATGTTAAGACAGTTGATATATATCACAAATAATCGAAAAACCTTTAAATCGGAAATTAAATTAAATGGTATTTATTTTGATCAAAAACTATGTAATTAAAAATTATAGTAATATATAATATAATACCGGCAAATACTTTTGATACTTTGATATTTACCCCTTTTACGCTGTTTATGTATTACTGATACGCCCGATATCAGGTCTGTCGAATCAAGTACGACCAAGTGACGTCATCACATGAATTGTGATATTAACAAGAAAAAAGTAAATAATTCTTATAAAAATATAATAAATCAATTTTTTTTTTGCTTTAAATTATTATTCAAAGAAAAACAAAGATAATGTGTGAGTGGAAATCGTTATATACAGAGAGAACATGTAAATGCATGTGTATTTCGGTGTGTATTTCGGTGTATTTCGGTGTTTTCAGTGTATTTCGGTGTTTCTAGGAACCCATTAAAAAGACTTTTGAAAGTTATTCGTGGATTACTTTTGGATTTGATTCCAAAAATAAAGGTCTTTTTACATTTTGACTTCATCCAGGTGAAACAAATTATTTGTGAAATTTTGCATTGCTTGTTGTTTTCACCTTTTCTGTGTTACTTTTTTTATTAGAGCCTAAACACGTAAGTAAGTAAACAACTTTTTAAAATATTTTTCCTTTCTTGGAGTAGATTGATAAAGTGAAATAGAAAACGTACTTGAGGTACGGTACGTATAATATGAAACCTTGGCTTAAATTCATACCAGTGATTTTGAAGATGTCATGAGTGATCCCGAATCCAGACCCAGAGATTCGACGTCCAAGCAAAGTTCGCCAATAAACCCTGAAAAGTACTATCACATTCGAGAGACGGAAAAGCGTTCCTCTCGAAAATTTGGAACTACGTTTTACAAGTAAGCGGTAAAGTATAAAGATTTCAAGTCCAACGTACCTTTGGAGAAAGCAGAGGGGTTCATTAACTAGGGGTGGGATTCTATGTTAACTACAATGAAACGATCGTTTAAGACTTTCCATTCATCACGATAAGTTGAAGTCTCCTGTTTTGGATCGAGTTAAGCATCCCACCAGTATTGACACCTTTCAAAGTCATCGACAAGATTCAACACGTGCAACAATCCAATGACAAGTTTCACATCACCGATGGAAAAGCGACACTGTGTATGACCCACGTAACTCTTCCCCAAGGGACAGGACGCAAAAATGTGTTTTTGGTCTACAACCTTCGCAGCACCAAAACGAGTTTCGTCCGAATAACAGCCCTCAAGATCAGATGTGTTTATCCCGTGTAATCGTCTTGGGACAAGCGTATGCGACAAGAACGACACGGCATAATGGAAAAGAGCCAGGAAAACTATTCAACGATCGGACCGAGCCAAACAACGAAGATAAGCAGAACTACTTTAACGCAAGCGGGATATCTAAAGACACCCCCTGTGGCATTCCAGAAATACACCAATTGCAAGACGTCTTTGCTCCACTCTACACCTTGAACGACACCCAGCAGCACAAAGCATGAACTCGAAATTTCTTTACAGAATGCATTAAACAAGCTGGAAAACTGGTGCACATGCAATGGCATGGTAGTAAATACTGGTAAAACTAAAAATATTACTTATCTCAACAAGAGAAAAAGGAAAAATCTTGATAGCAATGAACTATGTCTGACATGGAAGGATAAAAATTTACAAATGGTCTGTCACGACAGACTACTTGGTGTTTTGGTAGATAATAATCTATCATGGACTGATCATATCAAGCATATCAGTAAAAAAAAGTCAATTCAAGTTTATGGATTCTCAGTAGGATAAGACATTCTCTCCCTGAAAGGCACAGAAAATTATTTTATAACAGTTACATGCAACCGTATTTAGACTACTGTAATACAGTATGGGGTAATTCAAATGATAAAAACATATCAAAGTTGGAAAATCTTCAGAAAAGAGCATTTAGGCTAATATCAAACCAGAAAGAAAACAAGGAAAATTTAGCTGGTAAGTTAAAAATATTACCTATTAAAGACCGAATCTGTTTAAGAAAAGCCAAATTAATGTACAGGATATCCAACAATAGTGCTCCTGAATATTTACAATCCCTATTCCAGTATAGGCTACCTGGTAATACACCCCACCTGCGATCAATGTCTACAAAACAGCATAAAATTCCCAAACCAAATAAGGAATTATTCAAGAAAAGTTTCCAATACTCTGGAACTTTGCTCTGGAATAGTACTCCAGTTGAGATTAGAAATGCCCACTCTATTTCCATCTTCAAAACCCAATATATCCAGTGGTTTCTGAGATGCTGCTGAATTGAATAAATTCCTTGTATGAGGGCCTCAAGGTAGATTAGTTCTTAGCTAATTGTGTTACCCTCTTTAAATAAAGTCATTAGAATTGTCCGTTTATTAAACTATGTTTCTTACAAAAACGAAAACAATAACGTCAATAACGCCATAACGAAGCCTCTGACTTTCGAGAGAGTCTCACTCGGTTAGTTATTTTTATTACTAGCTAGTGTCTTGGTATTTTTCTAAAAGTATACGGGTGATGTTCACCTGTTGACACTTTATCGAGGTCGTGCCCTCTCTGCTGCTGTGGTTTTATCCAAATATTTTATCAAGAGCGATTTGATATCTTGATCTAGGATCGTGTAAATTTATTGTTATAAATCTGTGTGGGATTGACTTAGACCGACTTAAGAAATCTCTTAAAAGATTATAATCCATATCTCCGCTACACCAGGTCTGATGAATATTTCTTAGCGAATGCGTATCAACTCCATTAAACACAGCAAGAATATTAGTTATATCTGATCACTTTTGGAATTTGTGTATATCGCTGAATAACATAAATTACATCTATTTTTATGTCTACCGCGTGAAAATATTCTTCCTGCATTTGATTGTTTATCCAGCAGTAAGTACATCATCATATATTACTAAATTATTAATACTTACATCAATAGCATCAACACTCGGTGCTTAATATCAGTGATAAAATTAATATCATCACCGTCTTCATTTATCGTCGCTGCGTTTTCATTAAAAAAAATTAAACACATCGTAACATCGTTGATCATCTACAGATATCGATACGAAATACAATTTATCACATTTTACCCACCTCATTATGAGATTAAGTAACAATTGCATCTTGACATTTCCAAATGGACCTATGATAATCATTCTGATAGAATATGGTAGAGCTGCATGGTGTTTAACAGGTTCTCGCATTCTTTTCGCTGAAAAATCAATTACATCCATGATATATAATAAATAATATGGATCTATATTGTGTTAAATGTAGAGCGCGTATCCCAACAGATACACCAACAACAATTACAACAAATAATAACAGGTCTGCGGTTACAGGTAAGTGTGAATGATGCGCTACAAAGAAATTTAAATTTATCCCTTGCAACAAATCAAATTTAAAAGAAAAAAACGTGGAGGTGATATTGCAGTAAAATTAATCAAATAACCAGGAAATCCGTGGGTTAAATAACGAAGAGAAAAAGATCTTCCAGGATATAACTATTGTTGTCCTGGAACCAGACTTTATATCAGACTTGATAATCAGGATCAACCAAAACCTGGCGAGTCTCCGATAAATGAAATTGATCGAGCTTGTCATGCTCATGATGTATTTTATAAAAAGTAACAATCTGAAGCATATATATATATATATATATATATATATATATTGTAGATGTGAAGCTGATTCGTCCGGTAAATTCTATTTTAAAAAATTTTTTCAAGGAATCATTAGCAAACTGGTTAGTAAGATCTGTAATAAAGGGTAAACTAGTATTGGGGGCTGGTAATTAACATTATTATGAAATCCATTTATTATGGACCAAGAGGATACTGGAGAGGTAAATCAGCAGTTAATAAACTCGCCGAATCAGCAAAAGTCAAACATGTTACTGTATCAGATTGGTAATTACGACAAGCAATATGGCAAATTTATCTACCACAATCTAAAGGAATCGAATATGCGCACTTTGATGTTAGTGTTCTAAATGATATTCATCAGGCTGATATTTTATCACGTGATACTAGACGATGAGTAACATACAAATACGCATTAACTGAAGTTGATATTGTAAGCAGATACAAATAATCAGAGCCATTATCAACAAAGACAGCAGCAGAAGTAGCTTCTAAACGAATTTATCAACGGGACCTTTACGGTGGCCACACTTATTACAGGTTGATCCTGGAAAGGAATTTCCGGGTGCAGTATCATCGCTGATGAATAAACATAATGTCAAAATACGACGAGGACATAGTGCAATACACCGTGATCAGGCCATTGTTGAATGATTTAATAGCACACTTGCTAAGCGGTTATTAGGATATCAACATGTGAAAGAAATAATTCAAGACAAGAGATCTCGAGAATGAGTTGCAAGATTACCAAGTGTGATAGCTGCGCTAAATAATGAAATTACTGGAACAAACAACATGAAACCCGTTAATGCAATCACACACAAAAACTATATGCCAGTACAACGAAATGATTTCTCAAAACAGTCAGCTTGAGGTAATGTGACTGTTAGATATTTGTATGAACCTGGTGAACTTGAGGGTGGTTAAAAATAGAGCGACTGATCCTGTTTGGAGTATTACTACACATAAAATATATAACATATTAAGATCTACTGGTAGATCGGCAATCTATAGATTTGATTCAACTGCTCTTCAGCGTAGATTTACTCGTGAACAATTGCAAGTAATACCCGAGGATTCAAAATTACCAATAGCATCTCTACGTCTATTACATTGAAGACAGGTCAGCACCGTATTTTCACGTATATTACTGCAACTACTATTCTACCTATCTACGGTAAATTGTCTTGAATTATTACTCGAATACTGCCAACACATTATTGTGTTACAGCTCGCACAGTGGTTATTCAGCTGTTGTTTCAGCATCATTATAATTCAGCATCAATATAAAATTCTCTATTATATTTTTGGTCACTCTTTTTATAACCAGCAAGTTTTTTTCTTCTTACTATATCATCGCTAACAATTTCGGTGCTGGTGTCAGTAACATTTAAAATAACTCTTCTTCTGACTCATGATTCTGTGAGATACCCTAAATTTGATCACCAGATATGATTATCAATAATCAAAACAACTGTATCAG